>CM028382.1:106360213-106392363 GCA_013146195.2 Codonopsis lanceolata | reverse complement strand
TTGACTAGGGAACTTCCTTTCTTCTCTTTCTGTCACAACTTTTTCAAGTTTCTTCCTTAAATTTTCTACTTCTTCTAGCAAATATTTCATAAGGGCAGCTTGACCTTTGTTTGCTCCATCTGATTTTGAAACTTCTTCAATTCGCAATTGTCCTTGATGTGGAAATTGTTGAGGTTGTGGTGGTTGAGGTTGTAACGGTTTATTTCCTCCCCATGAGAAATTAGGATGATTCCTCCAACGAGGATTATATGTGTTTGAGTAGGGATCAATCCTTGGTCTTTGAGGGTATATGTTCATGGCATTAGCCTGTTTAGAATACATAGCACTAGATGGACAAAAATTAGTAGCATGAGAATATAATCCACACATGGCACATGCTTCTTGAATTGGCCAATTTTCATATTGAGCTTGTGTATCTGGTTTTTCTTGAACATGGTATAAATTTCTACTTTTACCTCTTGCACTTTTCTGCTGAGAATTTACACTCAACATCTCAAATAATTCCTCTAGTGCAACTGGTGTCATTCTATTAATAGAACCACCGGCCGCGCTATCAGCCATAGTTTTTAAAGCAGGCAAAAGAGCATGATAAAATTGAAGTACTAGCACGTCTTGAGACAGATTATGATGAGGACGCACAATAAGTAAATTTTTAAATCTATCCCAAGCTTCATGGAATGTTTCACGTGGTTCATTTTGAAAAGACATGATTTGTTTTCTATATTCTGTAAGAGATACATGTTTATAATATTTACTCATAAACAAATCATATAGTTGAGCCGAAGTATAAACACTACTAGGTGCTAGATTCATAAACCATCTTTTCGCCAAATCTTTTAATGCACTTGGAAAGTATTTCATTTTTACTTGGTCTTCAGTCAACCCTCTTAACGGAAAAGTACTCATCATATACTCATAATCTCTAAGGAAACTTACTGGATCATCGATTGGCATTCCATAAAAAGAAGGTATCGCATTAAAATAATGTTCTTTTAATTCAAAATTCCTTACTGCTTCCGGTAAGACTAGACATGATGTTACTACATTTAGTGTGGTTCTACTGAAATCATTAATAGTTCTTTGATTTACAACTACTTCCATATTTCTTCTAGCAGATTCTTCTTCTCTTTGATTCACATTAACCGGATGAACCCGATCTTCAGGATTTTGATTATTATTGTCCATTGGAGGATCAACCAGAGGATCCTCTTGATTCAATTGTTCTTGATTATCAGGCTGGATTGCTAGATTTTCAAGATCTTCTTGATTCTTAAAAATATTATTTATATCTTGATTTAGTTCTACCAATTTAGGATTCAAAGATCTATCACCGTGCATAAAATAAATAAATCAATTAAAAACAACTAACTATTAAAATAAATAAAATCTTTTTGTATTTTTATTTTTTTATAAAAACTGAAATTTAAAAATTTACGCTACCAACAAACTAACTATGCAAACTAGCTTGTCCCTGGCAACGGCGCCAAAAACTTGATCGATGTCTTATTTTAATTATTTTCCTTGAAAGTGGACAAGACTATTGTAGAATAGTTTTGGGAAGCAAGGGTCGAACCACAGAGACAAGAAGATCACAGATAACACGATTATCGGTAGCAAATTATTAAACTAAGGGGGGTTTTTATATTGGTTTTAATCTAAACTAATTATTATTCTAATGTTAACTAAATTAGCAGCAATCACAATTTATGAAGATCGTATGGTGGATGGAAATCTAGGATTAGTGTTTCACTTGTATCACCTCTATGGCTTATTTAGATAAAGTATCATTCAATCTCTTGGATTCGTTTACAAAATATAGATATAGCCTATTGAATTACCATTCAGCCTCCATCTTCAAATAATTCATCCATTCTATATCCTAGGCACAAGAACATATGTCTAACTGTCACTTAGGTCATATATGGAACCTGACCCTAACTTATCACTCTTGTGCATCGATAGGTTCAATTTATTGTGATGGTGAGCCAGTGTACGACATATGCACATTGATCATGCAGTTATCTGCACCTCTAGGTCTTTATTATTCACGATTACATTCATTTGTTCAAAGTGAAATAATAGAGGGATTGATAATCCCACAATCAACAAGAATTGAATGAATAAAAATATAATTAAAGCATAGATTCGATACAAGTTACCTCCCAACTCCTAGATTAATGGGTGTTTAGTTCATCCTTGAAGATGAACAACACATGCAGATGATAAAATACATGAATCGATCTTCAATCCTTGTAATTACAACAACTAATTACGTTATACACACTAAATTCTATTCTAAAGCTATGAAAAACTATTTTCTAGCCGTCCTAAAGCTTTGGCTACCGACCTCTATTTATAGCATGGAGTTGTAGGGGGTTTAGGTCTTCTAGTCTGGCGTGAAAACCCACGAATCTGCATTCTGACCACCTTGCGGCCGCAAAGTCATAACACCCTTGCGTCCGCAAGGGTCTTCATAATCCGGGGCTAAACTTTTGAACTCTCTGCCTACCTTGTGGAGGCAACGTAGGAAACACCTTGCGGCCGCAAGGTGTCCAGCCGTTTCTTTTGCTCTTTAATATTCAATTTACACTCTGGCCCCTTCTTTAAATTTTCACCAAAAAGCCTTATAATTTGTATAATTTCACCTAAAACCCTGAAACTCATAAAACAACTAAAAAACATACATCAGTAACCAAAAGCCTCGTGGAATCGCTCAATTTAAGTCATAAAAGTATCCAAAATCAACGTATAAAATACATCGATCAGGTGCAAAGTGCATGAATATTTTGGCATTAAGATATGATATAGGCCATCTTTGGATCGTTTGAGCCTAAATATTTCCCGACCTTTACTAAAAATATCCCCAGTGTCCCCTTTGAGCCTTATTAAAAAGAATAAAGTGTGCTAAGCACACATGAACCCCCATTTGACTTCGTACGCTTCGTTTACCCACATTAACTTAACCCGAAAAACCTATACACTTTAGCCTACCCTTTGAGAAAGTAGGATGTGGGTGGGAATTTAATTTTAAGGGACCAATTTTCAGTTGGAAAAACTTTCCGAAGACTTCTTCTTCCCCGTCGATGTTACATTCAAAAAAAAAAAAAAAGAGAAATCGACGAAAAATGAAACGGAAGAAGAAGAGTGCAAGAAGATTCAAATGAAAGCATAGCTTTCAAGAGAAAAATATGATAGAAAAATTCTTCTGAAAAAGAATATTAGATATTTTTAGCTTGATATATTATACAAAACAAGTTTGGGGGAAAAGTCCCCACTTGTGGTCTTTGCAGGTCCTAGCCTAATTGGGAAAAACTTCCTTTTGCTTGGAAGTATTAGGGGTAAAGGGTAGTCTTGCTCTCCCACTTTGTATTCTATTCCCTTTCCATCATATCCCCCTACACCAAGGCCTTACATTACAAGCTATTAAAGGCCTATTGATCTTCTTGCCAATGCTTGTGTTTGTTGATTTAATTGTAATGCATGTAAATTGATCTCCACTTCATATTCATATTATTCGCAAGCTCACTGTGTTAGCATAATCTTAGCTATTTCAAGTAATTGGGGCAGGAGAGCATTGTATGTCATACATAGGAGTGCATGGGATGAATGTATAAGTTTTTGAAATCCTTGGTCATCTCTCTTTCTGTAATAGACTGGGTTTGGATGGTAGATCTCATACTCTATGTTGTATTGGTTTTATTAAAATCCTGATTTTAGAATGAATGTTGTGCTTAGTTTAATAAAACTGTTTTAGATAAGATATTCTTTATGATTGGTTATCACACACACACACGAAGAAATTAAGACCACTAGCAGTTTGAGTATAAGTCGGATTATTCTGTGGATTAGTCTGCACATAAGTGGTGAGCATCTGACTGAGACTACTTTGTTATGTCATGCTCTTATGGCTTGAGGTTGAAACCAAAAAGATTTTCGTTTTTATTTTGTTTTTAGAGTAATTTTTATCTGCTTTTGTATTTAGTCATTTTCGTATTTATCTGCATAGTCGAGTCGCTCGTCAGAGTCTCCTTCAGTTTGTGGATTTCTAGAGGAGTGTAAATAGTGTCACCCTCTAAAAAGATTTTCTTAATTTTTGTATGCTTAATTTTGTATTTACAAGTATTGTTTACTCGTGGACGAACAAAGTTTAAGTTTGGGGGTATTTGATAGACGTATTTTATACGTCCATATCGGGTACTTTTATGACTTAAAATGAGCAATTCCATGAGGCTTTTGGCTACTGATATGTGTTTTTGAGCTATATTGTGAGTTTCGGAGTTTTAGGTGAACTTTTGGGATTTATGAAGTTTTAGTGAAGATTTCAAGGAAGGGTGCAAAGTACAACAGTTGAAAAGAGACAAAAAAAAAAAAAAAGGGACAAACTGGAGACCTTGCGGTCGCAAGGCCAAAAGACCTTGCCTCCGCAAGGTAGGCAGAAAGTTGAAGAGCCCGTCCAAGACCCTTGTGGATGCAAGGTGAAATCTTCATGCGGCCGCAAGGTACCCAGAACTGACTTTACGGGGTCTTTGACCTGGATTGAACCTCCTATTCCCCTACAACACCTTGGTATAAATAAAGGACGGTAGCCAAAGCCAAAGGACGTCCAGAAAGTGTTAGGAAACAGCTCTAGCATAGATTTTAGTTTGTGTTACGTAGATTAGTCATTGTAATTACAGTTTTTGAAGATCGATTCATGTATTCCTTCATCTCGTTGTGCAGTTCATCTTCATGGATGAACTAACCGTCCATTAATCTAGGAGTTGGGAGGTAACTTGTATCGAATCTATGGCTTAATATATATTCTTATTCATTCAATTCTTGTTGATCATGGTATTTATCAACCCATTTATTGTCTAGCTTTGACCAAATGAATGGAATCGCAAGTAATAAAGGCCTAGAGGTGCGGATACCTGCACGACCATATGCATATGTCGTACACTGGCTCACCATCATGATAAATTGAACCTATCAATGCACGAGAGTGATAAGTTAGGGTCAAGTTCATATACATGACCTAAGTGATAGTTAGGTTCCATATGTTCTTGTGCTTAGGATATAGAATGGATGAATTATTTGGCGATGGAGACTGAACGATAATTTGACAGGCTATATCTATCTTTCCTTAATGAACCCAAATTATTGAATGACAATTTATCTAAATAAGCAATAGAGTAGATGAAAGTGAAACCCTAATCCTAGATTTCCCTCTTCCATCAGATCTTTACAACTGTGATTGTTGCCTAGTTATTTAAATTTACTGCTTTAGTAGAATACTTAGTTTAAATAAAATAAATAAAAACCCCCCTTAGTTTAAAATTGCTACCGATATTCTTGCCATCAGTATTCTTCTTGTCTATGTGGTTCGACCCTTGCTTCCAAAGCTGTCCTACGATAGTCTTGCCCACTTGCAAGGAAATAATTAAAATAAGACTCGATTCGATCAATGATCCAACAACAACTCTGGTGGGATAGATTCAACTTGATTATTCCACGTCTCTGGGTTCACACCCTTCGAGGAGATAATCCTACTGCTAACTAAACTAGTCTAACTATGACTAAGCTAGTCTAACTACCTACAACTAATCATTTCCACATCTCGGGGTATGCACCCCTCGAGGAGAATGATCCTACAACTCAGGGTGGGATAGATGAAGCCAATCATTTCATGTCCTGGGACCTAAACCCCTCGAGGAGATGATCCAACAACCATACTCAGATGGGATAGATTCAACCAATCATTCCACGTCCCAGGGTATGCACCCCTCGAGGAGATGATACAACAAACCATACTCAGATGGGATAACAACATGATTATTCCACATCCCGGGGTATGCACCCCTCGAGGAGATAATCCCACAAACCACAAATAAAATGCATGCAACAGGTAAAATACTAATACTTTACCTTTCCTTCCTTTTTTCTTTCTTTTGCTCTCTCATTTTTTTCTTTGCGCTTTGCTTTCTTTTTTTGTGCTTTCCTTCTCTTTTCTCTCTCCGCCTTCTTTTTTTTCTTCTTTTTCTTGCTCTGGTGCTCTGTTTTTTTTTTTTTTTTTTTTACCTTTTCTCTGCTGTTTTTTTTCTTTCTGCAAGCATCCTGCTAGGGATCGGAATGGGATAATCTTTCCTTTCATACCCTTCTTGCAGGTAATCTGCTGGGGATATGAGCTTCCTTTTCATTTTTGATGGATGCCATCGTTTTTTGTTAACAATGCTAACTTTGTTAACTTTCCGTTAAGGTTCCAGGGCCATTTCGAGATTTGAGCAAACTTGGAAGTTTAATTGCTGAACTGAATTTTTGGAGGTGAGGAAAGTGAAACTTTCCACCCCTTTTCTTCTTCACGGGCAGAGGGGACGAAGCAGCAGCTTCTCTTCCATTTTCTTTCTTCTTCCTTCGTTTCATTTCTCCTTTGTTGCTGCTGATGCTCATTTCTCTTGCATTCTCCGCCTTTTCTTGATTTTCTTTTGCCGAATCGATTGTTTCGCTTGACAGATGGCTTCTTCCTCAAGATCTAGAAAAAGGAAGGCACCGATGCACCCAGAATCTGGCGAAGAACGCCGGGAGCTTCCTCCTCTTAGCCGGAATGTTGTCAAATATTGGTACTCAAAGGACAACTGGAGCAACATACTCTGAGATCGACACACCCACGTATCGAATCTGCAAAATCCGACTATAAGTTTTCTTTTTTCTTCAACCCATTTGGTTGAATCTCTTAAATTTTTCTGGATCTTTGTTGTTTTGGGATTTTTGGAGTATACCTGCTCTTGATTTTAATGCTTATGCATGCAATATTTATGCTAAAATGATGCGATTTAGCATTTATAACATAGCAAAGACATGAAATTCATGTTATTTAATTTTGCGATGCATACTCGTACACTTGGCACTATTTGATTGTGCGATGCATCTTTCATGTAACTGATATATTTTAGCTTTAATGATGCATGCTCGTGCTACATATATTTTTAGATGATGTATGCTCTTGTAGTAGATTTTTCTGACAAATGCTACATTTTTTCTCAGATATTTTTTTTTCGGGCACATGTACATGCTGCAAGTGAATACTTTTTATATACAAAATGCAACGGAAATTTTCTTTTCAATGTCTGCAACATTTTTATTCTCACAATGCAATATGCAAATACTTGGAGATAAAAGCACATGATGGAGGCTAAAGTAAAGTAATACATGCATTTATCATTTATCATATATTATTATTATGCATGTACTATTTAGTTTATGCATGAAAATGCAAATGCAAATGCACCATTAATACTTGGAAAAAAATGCAACATGGATATTTTATTTAGTATGCCTAAGGGGAAATATTTATTTTCTTCTTGAAAGAAAATGCATGCGAAAATGCAACGTACAATATCCTTTTAGTGAACATGCAACATTTATCATTTCTAACAATGCAATATCCACATACTTTGAGATAAATGCACATAACAGATGTCCAAAAGAAGATGACAATATATATATATATATATATATATATATATATATATATATATATATATATATATATATAATTTTACTTTTTTTATTTTTTTAGAAGAACATGCAAAAATGCAACATAGGTATTTTCTAAATGCATGCAAACGAAATGCAACATGTATATTATATATTCATATTATCATATATTTTTGGACATGGCATAATTTTATGGCATGTATAAAGGGCTAATAAAATATAAGAGTTTACCTCCCTTTTCTTTTTTCTGATTCTGAGATGCTGCTCTTTTTTTTTTTTTTTTTAAGCTGCGCAAGGCTCTTGCCAGGGCTCGGGCTAGCTGTGATAAAGTCGCCACCATTTACAATTTAATGCCTTTGCAAGCGCAACTTCTAGTGGAGCATTCCGACTTTGGAGTCTTTCTGCAAGCTTTTCGCCCTTTCCGCAATTATATGCCTATCTTCAAGGTTTTGCGGGATTACTGGTGGGATACCACCCATTCTTTCCATTTTAGCTAGGGCGAGCCCACTATGACCCTCTGTGATTTTCCCGTAATCACAGGCACCCCCACCAGTATTGGCGAGCCTCTGAAACCAGATTATACCCTCAGGCATCAGCATGATGTGGTCGAAGACCTCTTGGGCTTCAAGCCAGATTATAAGACTGCCGATGAGATCCATATTGGCAGTGTTAAGGGTTGGCTGGAACAACATGCCGGGCAAGTTGACAATGACAATGACGAGGCTGTGGTTCGTGTTGCCAGGGCATTTTTGTTCTTCTTTCTGGGGATGTCACTTTTTGCCAATTCATCCACTACTCTGCGGGTCTCTCTCCTGGGATGCCTTCGGGATTTATATCGGGTTTCTATTGGTAATTGGGGGCAGGCAGGCTTGGCCGAGTTGTATGCTTCTATGGATCGTGCCAGCCAGAACGACTCTCGAGTCCTTAATGGTTTTGCTCCGGCTTGGGAGGTATTCTCTTCTTTCCTGCTTTTGTTATTTGCCAGCATTGATTTTTCTTCTTTTTTTTCTCTTTTTTTTGGCCAACTCTCTCTCTCTCTCTTTTTCTTTTTTCCTCTGGCTGACTTTCTCTCTTTTTTTTTTCTGGCTGACTTTCTCTTTTTTTTTTCTTTTTGCAGGTCTGGGCCTATTCGATCTTTCATTTTACTCCGGACCCATTGCATAACCGCATTCACGAACCACCATTCTCGGTAGAGTTTATGAATGCAAGCTGGGTAGAAGAGGATCGAGACGGTCGTAGCTTGACTGAGGTGGTGATGCGGGATCGGATTGCGAGCTCGAGCTCGGGCACTATACACTTATCTCCCT
The DNA here is from genome assembly GCA_013146195.2 of Codonopsis lanceolata. Classification (NCBI taxonomy): domain Eukaryota; kingdom Viridiplantae; phylum Streptophyta; class Magnoliopsida; order Asterales; family Campanulaceae; genus Codonopsis; species Codonopsis lanceolata. The sequence continues at coordinate 106,383,583 of CM028382.1, read as the reverse complement.
AGAGGGGTCTGGCTGGACCATATTTGATTTCTTTAGAGACGAGCAGCCGCCGGATTCTGATGGTGTCGATCATGGTCGACTCTTTATATATGGGCTAGCGGGTTAACCGCCAGCATTTCCTTTATCCGGTGCCTCCAGTGACACCACCTGCACCACCAGCATGGGTGATCGTTCTAGATTTCTTTCTGAACCAGTACCACTACCTGTCAAGACACATCGTTCCTTGCAATGATTATATAATTATTGCTTAAGAGGATTTCTTGAGGATAATGCTTCATCCCGCTCCTACAGCAGCTAGGCGCGCATTAGACGTCTCTAATAGGCTAAGGCCTTCTCGTCTTATTCCCGATGAGCAGCCAGATTATTTCGTTCCTACTGAAGACTTTTCCACTTTCTAGTATCATCGCGAAGGAAGTCTCGTGGAGGAGGATTTACCTGATACCGAGGTCCCAGAGCTATTTCAGATTCACGAGTGGGTCCGTGCGGTATACTTTTTTATTTATGCGTTTTTTGCTTCCTTTTTTTTTTCTTTCAGTAATATTTTTTGTTCCTGGCGTCCTTTCCTCTTTTGTTGTTTTTTTCCTTTGTTTTCAGGTGGATGCTTCTTCATATCGGAAAGTGGTGAAGGGCTTTTTCGGTATTACTAAGCTATACCAACGGCTACTGGATGAATTCACCTGTCGGGGAAATGGCGTCGTGCATCAGGCCAGGCGCTCAGATGATGATGACTATGAGGCCGGCGGGTCTAGTCATGCTCGGGCCAGAGCACGGGGATACAGAATTGGTGGGACTGGTCCTCAAGTCATGGGCGGAGACTTGGATAGGAGTAGATCTTCACACGCCCACTAGTCTTCTTTTTCCTGCATTTATTATTTTTGAGGATTTTTTTTCTTTTTCCTACAACAGACTCTGTATATATTTCTAAATGCAATGTAGTTTATTTTTATTTTAAACGATGCATGATGAAAATATAAGGACTCAAATATTCTAGGAATGCCTAAAATAAAAGAAAACTAAATCATTATCTAAAGCAAAGGCACACTGCAGTTTAAGAATGAAGGCTCAGAGGGATACACCTATGGGTTTGAAATGGGGTTATCGGTGCTCTGCGGGGGAAGGGAGACAGCCGCCTGCGTCTGATTTTTCTTTCTTTTAGGCGGGTGAGAGCTAGTGTATAGCTTTGCTTTTCGTCCGTGAGAGAACAGGGCAAAAAGCAGAGAAGCCAGAGTCGAAAACTGGGATACCAGGCAGTTTCGGGGGGACAGTGGAGGACCCATGGGCGCCACCCATGGTGGAAGAGGGCACGGCGCAGCTCCTAGAGAGGCTATGGGCAGCGCCCAAGCCTTCTTTTGTGCATTCCTGTTTTGGCCACTATTCATGCACTGTGTTGATATTGGGCCGTCTCTTCAGTTTTTCAGTATAAAAAGGGACTCGGGGCAGCGTTCACTTCACACCATTCTCTTCTTTCTTTCTTCAGACAATAAGCATATCTGAGCTCTCTCTCTCTCTCTCTATGTTCTATCTTTTTTCCTGGAAATAAAATCTTGTGCTTTTCAAGAAATGGTCGAGCGTACCCACATAGCCTTGGAAATGGAAATATACGAGACCTCGCTGGATTATTGGATCTTTTCTTTAAGGGAGGATGAACAGGAATGGTTTGACCATGTTTATGGCTACCGTTGCCTCATTTCATGGCGGGCCCTACGTATAAACTGGGACATGCTGCCCTCAGCATCAAGATTCTGGTCGGTGAAGAGTCACCTTTTTTTAATTTTTTCTCTGAATGAAATGTGTCCCACATTTGAGGAATTATGCGCTATGGTGGGAATGTCGACCATTGGGCCTATTGCCGTGCCCTCCGTACAGAGACTTCCTTTTATGGCAATAAGGGAATTGTTTGGCTCGACCCGTGCTGCAACTCCTGATTTTTATAATGGATTTAATTTTGATTTGACTTTTCTTCCCCTTGCCTATACTGAATATAGGGAAGATCCAGTATATTCACAACGGCGGTTGGCTGCCCTCTTTCTGTGTGTTATGGGAAGGTATCTCCTTGTGGGTCAACCCAGATTTATCTATGTGAGGGTTGTTGATCTGGTTTTGCAAGCTCGGGAGCGCCGGGTGAACATTGTCCCGATTATCTTGGCCGAGACTCTGATTGGCCTGGATGCATTTTCGACCGGCGATGAAGTCTTTCCTTCTAGAAGTCCCATTTTAATCCATATGTGGTTGGAGGAACATTTTAACTTGGTAATGACCCCTGAGCCTATGGGAGAGTATATGATCCCGGACGCTATGGCTCTCGCGGCCATTATCGCCATGATCAGTCTTCGGAGCGTGAATGGATAGAATATTTTCTGCGTATCGGCTCCATGGAGATAGTCTGGGTGATTAGCCACTGGCGAATTCACCACTTTTTTCTATTTACTGGACCTTATGCCCAGGTCATCCGGCCTGGTCTCGAACAGACCACTTTTTATCTGGCGTAACGAGTCCTCCGGTAATTTGGTAGAGAACAGATTCTCTCGGACTTAAACCGTCCTATGATAGAAGAGTTGCGGATGGAGAGAGTTGTGGGCGATCTCATCTGGGATATGTGGGAGATTGACTATCCCCTACGGGCCTCAGCTTATAGTTTTTCTGAAACATATGCTTTTATCCCATGAGTATTTAGCATGGGTGTTGCTTGCTGCTGAGGAGCATTCCCGTGTGATTTGGCATGTGCTTAGGAGGATCCTCTCTAGGCGAGTAACCAGCGGTATAAATGCCTGGCTGATGGAAATCAGCGAGGATCTGGAAAGTTCTGGGCTGGTGGTTCCTCAGGCTTTAAAGGAGGAATTTCGACGAGTACACGACCTTGGGGCCCATACGGCACATGATCCTAACGAGGTGGGACACAGTAATGCGTCTCCCAGAATGAGTAATGTGAGTCGACGGAGTAATCCCCAGCGGACTGATGAAGCTGGTCCAAATCAGGCTCGCAGACGGAGCACTGCTCATAGAGATGATGGTACTGCTCCAAGTCGCCCTGCTATCCAGTATAATGGCGATGCTGATAACGAGGAGGAAAATACCTCTGAAGGTTCTCATGCTGGTGAGGCTGGGGCCTCCTCTGCACCTCGCAAAAGTGTCTGGTCTCGGCTAGGACGTCGCAGACGTTGAGGGACCATTTCAGGGCTACATAGAAAAGAGGGATTTGGGGGGCTATGGGATGTAGGCAACATATATAGGTACCTGTACAGAAATAAATGATAATCTAAATATCTTAGACCTATTCCTGAGTTGCACCTTATGGATTTATATTTTGATGTGTTTTCATTATTACGAGGCCTATCGTGGTTTTTCTTTTAGTCAGTCAAAACTAAGACGAGCTGCATTTCCTTGTCATTAGAAGCCTTTTTCCATGTGGTCAACATGTCTAACACATGTTTTACCCTTGTTTGCCCGGACCTGAAGATGTTGAAGACTTTGTCTGCTGGAGATAACATGCTAGAGACTGTTTTCTCTCTCCTTCTCCTGGTTTTTCTTTGTTTTGCTCTAACTTTTTCCTAGACTGCCCTTTCGGGTTTTAAATCTAGTGAGTCCTTATTCTCCTTGTATATATCCTTTTTTTTCTTTTGCTCTAATTTTTGCCTAGATTGCCCTTACGGGTTTTCAATCTAGCGAGCTGGAGAGAGATACAGTTGCCAGATAATTTGACTCATGCATAGTACCTTTTGAGTTTATCCATGTTCACCGGCTGAACGAGGTCTTCCCGATCTTGGTTGGTGAGGAGTACGACACCTCCTGACTGGATTTGTTTGACAATGTAGGGTCCCATCCAAGGAGACTTCAATTTTCCCCTAGTGTCGATATAACTACGGGGTTTTTCACGAAGTACCTGGTCTCCTACTTGGATACTACGGTCTTTGACTTTTTTGTTGAACGCTCGAGCTATTCGTTTCTGATATGCTCGAGTATGCTCTAAAGCTAGCAGTCGCCGTTCATCTAAAAGGGCTAACTCTTCGTAGCGCTGTTTGACCCAGTCAATTTGTTGATTACATTTTAATTTACATTTGTTCATATATTACATTTGTTTTATACTATAGTGGCTAATTGGGCTGCGTATCGATTAGCGTGGCAACTATGTGTAAAACATTGCTAAAATAGTTTACAAGGCTTCTTGGTTCAGCGGAAGACTTCAGTAATGCTCTAGCGGTAGACCTTGTCTACAGGCGCTCATATACATGACGTGTCCAGCATATCTAGACTTAGTGAATTAATTCAAATATTATTTTATCTTGAATTTAAATTCAAACTTCCCCAAAGCTTCTCGGATGCGCTTGGACTTTAAAAAGATGGAAGACTTTTTCGCCCTCTGAAACGATGACTAAGCGGATGGAGCAGTGACACTTGCGGGTTTGATATTCGATTTTTCGGCTACCAACTCCTGCAAAACAACTCTGCACCACTCCCTGTTCAAGATCAGTAAGGATGAAGTCCTCAAAATGGCTCCATGCATTTAATGCTTCCAACCTAATAGAGCTGTTACACTTCATCGTCTCCAACGGATCTCTGAAATGCTCTTGCTATAAATACTTCCATTGAAGACTGAAGAAAACAACTGTCTGTCCTGAAACGCTCTGAAACTCTACAAATTCTAAGTCTTTACTCTCAGCGCTTTTCAAGAGATCATCAACTGATCAAGAAGTCCTCGACAACAATTAGAAGAGATACTTCAACATTTATTTTTAAGCTTCTTCTTGTTTCCTTCCGTAAACTATTCTTCAGCACGAATTGAATATCTTGTTTACATAGATATTCAATTCCCAAACCCCAAACGCAAGTCAAATATTTTGTACACGATCCATTAGATATATGCTTTGTAATAGAACTACTGGAAAACATAGTGCACGTTTCAAATCCAAGGTTGACTGCCTTGGTGGTGGACGTAACACTCTTTAAAGTGTGAACCATCTCAAACACTTGTGTTCTTCCTTACTGTTTCTTATTTCCTTTACTTATCTTCAAAACAGCATACTTGAGTTTCTTAGTTAGGACTACCGGTAACTCTTTATCGGTAGACTTAAACTGTTTTCCTTCCAAGATTTCCGCTACTTGAATCTCCTTGATAGATTGCAAGTGCTTGTTTAAGGAACAAACTCAAGAAAATTTTAAGTGTATAATAAGCTATTCAACCCCCCCCCCCTTCTAGCTTATTATTGTGCCTTGTGGGACCAACACAATTTTAGATACTTCTGATTCCATCATAACCCTTAATGATGGGACTTCTATTTCAATAGGCAATACTGCCTCCATGCCATAGGCTAAAGAATAAGGGGTAGCCCCAGTTGGTGTGCGGATTGAAGTGCGATAGCCTAGAGTGCTAGCGGCAGTTTTTTTGGCCAGTCTCTTCCTGTTTTAGCCATTTTTCTGATAATATTTTCTTACATTTTATTGATTGCTTCGACAGCACCGTTTTCCTGTGGTCAGTACAGGGAAGACTTGTGTCTCTGGATTCTGAATTTATCGAGCAGATGGTTCACGTTCCCTTCAAAATGCATGCCGTTATCAGAAATTATTTCGAAGGGTACCCCGTATCTGTATATAATATTGGTTTTGATGAAGTCAGACACCTTTTCTGGCATTCAGCACTTTGTAGGAAGAGGCTTCGACCCATTTTGTGAAGTAGTCAACAGCTACTAGGACATACTCGTGGCCATTGGATCCTTTCGGGTGAATTTGACCTATGATGTCAATTCCCCATGCTGAGAAGGGCAAGGGGGCTGTGGAGTTGTAAAGTATATGTTGGGGAACGTGCTATAGATTTGCGAAGCACTGACATTTGTCACAATGACGAACCCACTGAATACAGTATGTTTCTAGCGTACTCCAATAGTACCCCTGTCTGATTATTTTCTTTGATAACATGTGCACGTTCATATGTGGTCCACAAGTACTACCGTGCAGCTGGTTCATGACTTGCTCGGCTTTAGCTTGATTGATGCATAACAGGTTTAGACATTGGTAATGAATTTTACATAGACTACCTCCGCTGATTACGAATTGTGATGCCCACCTTTGTAGGGAATTTTCCTTCTTTTGTCTAGGTTGGGTGGATAGACCCCTTTCTGAAGCAGATTTATAATATCTACGTACCAGGGTTTGCTATCCTTTTCAGGAGTGGCATCAATTCTGAAGCAATAGGAAGGAGTGGTCTTTTTCCCGACTATAAATGGTTGGACGTTGATTTCTGTGGGAACTTTGACCAACGAGGTTAAAGTGGCTAAGGCATCAGCGAATTGATTTCTATCTCGCGGCAGATAATGAAACGAGATATTATCGAATTCTTTTGCTAAGGCTATCAATTTGGCATGATATAGCTATAGCCGGGGATCCTAGGTTTTCCACTTCCTTTCTACCTGGTTTATGATCAGGGCAGACTCACCGAAGACTTCCAAGTCTTTGGCTACTTTTCGGAGAGCCTCTTCTAGACTAGCAATGCAAGCTTCATACTTAGCAGTGTTATCTGAGAATTTGAATTCCAGTCTTATGGCCAAAGGAGTGTGGGAATCTGCTGGATCGATTAGCAGGATTCCTATGCCGAAACCTCTTTTGTTGGCAGCCGCATCAAAGAATAATTGCCATTTGGTGTCATGATCAGTAATTTCCAAGAATCCTTCGTCTGGGAAACTTGGCTCTGATACATCTTCTAATTCTAGTGGTAGATCAGCTAAATGGTCTGCGATCACGCTGTCTTTGATAGATTTAAGCATGGCATAGGTGAAGTCGAATTCATTGAGGAGAAATGACCATTTAACCAATCCGTTGGAGAGTGATGGCTTTCCAAAGATGTATTTCATAGGATCCATTCTGGAGATGAGTTTGATGGACCGGGCTTGCAAATATGTTTTGAGCCTTTTGTGTTGCCCAGACTAGGCCGGCGCATCTTTTCTCTAAGGTTGAGTAGTTCAGCTCGGTTCCTTGTAATTTTCTACTTATGAAGTATATGGCATTTTCAATGTAGGAATCTTCTTTTGCATCGGCGAGCATAGCCCCTACTGTCGGGTTTGTGACGGTTAAGTATAGGAGGAAGGGTTTATGTGTATGTGGAGGAGCTAGCACAAGTGGGCTGACAAAGTATTTTTTGACTTTTTCGGAGGCTAGCTGGCATTTTTCATCTCAAACTCGGTCAGTGCCCTTTTTTTAGGAGTTTGAATAGGGGCTCACACATGGAGGTTAGCTGCCTGATGAAACGACTGATATATTGCAATCGGCCCAGGAACCCTTTGACTTCTATTGGGGTTTTGGCTGCAGCATTTCTTTGATGGCTTTTATTTTGATTTTTGGCAGGCTATATTTCGATCCCTTGCTCTGTCACCATAAATCCAAGGACTTTGCCCTTGGTAACTCCGAATGTGCATTTGGCCGAGTTGAGCTTCATTTGGTGCTTTATTAACCTTTCGAAGAATTTTCGAAGGTCTTTGACATGGGCACCATCTGTATCGTCAGAATACACAATCATATCGTCCACGTACACCTCGACTTCTTTATGTATCATATTTTGGAAGAGGGTAGTGGCGGCCCTTGGTATGTAGCCTAAGTGTTTTTTAGTCCAAATGGCATGACAGTATAACAGTAGGTTCCCCAGGAGGTGATGAATGACGATTTTTCCTGGTCTTCTGCTGCCATTTTAATTTGATTGTAGCCCAGCATGCCATCTACAAAGGATCTTAGTTTGTGAGAGGCCACAGCGTCTACCACAATATCGATGTTGGGTAGAGGGAAGTCATCTTTGGGCGATGCCTTGTTGAGGTCGCGAAAGTCCACATAGATCCAAACCTTTCCATTGGGTTTCAGAATAGTCACTATATTTGACACCCAAATTGGGTATTCAACTACCCGGATGAACTTGACGTGCAGCTGTTTCATGATTCCTTCTTTTACTTTTAGTGACCATTCTGGCTTGATTTGGCAGAGTTTCTGCTTTACTGGCTTGGTACCGGGGTATGCGGGGATTCGATGCTCTACTATGGCTGGATCCAACCCATGCATGTCTTCGTAGGACCATGCGACGACGTCTACAAATTCTCTGAGTAGACTGATCATTGCTGCCCTTTCTGACCCTTGCAGGTAGCTACCGATTCTGACCTCTTTGATTTCATTGTTTAGCCCCAGATTGATAACAGACAAGTCTTCTTGTGATGTTGCCGATCGGTGCTTTTCTTGGTGCTTGACTGACTTGGTGATCTCAAGTAAGTAACATTTATCATTTGGGTCCATTTCGTTAAGCGACTCATTATTAATGCTAATTAATTCGTCTTTTAACGTAGGTGCAACTAAGGAATACGCGAAGATATCAAGATTTTTATTATTAAAAGTAGATTGTACAGGGTTTGTTACATTACAAAGGCCCTAGGGTTTGAGGTCCTCAATTTCAGGGAGCGGTCCGATAGATGACCAATCTGTAACGCTAAAGGAATGAGGGGGAATAGTATATCCGAAACGGTTCACCAAGTATGCGGTCGTCAGGAGCGGGTCGATCGTGGTGTACGAATTCTGCAGGGGATTATCAGCAATAGACTTGAATTTGGCCGAGATGTTTTTCATAGCTAGTCCCTCCGATATTCATTCCTAGGAAACTATCTCCCAGAAAGTCCTCATCTAACAGGGCCAGGGCACAGTCATCTTGATCTATGGTCCAGGTATTTTCGACTGTTAGAGTTTTATATGCAGGGTTACGGGGCTCCAAGGTAACCTGTTCCATTTCATTAGTGGCGAGACTGACATCTTCGAAGATTTCCCAACTAAGGCGTCGCTTCCCATTTTGGTCTAACCAGGGTTCGGGAAACATGAGATAGGCATCTGTTTCTCCCTTCCTTACAAAGTAACCATTTAGTGTTTTTCTATACGGTTGTAGAGGGGGGATCTATGTACGGATGCTTTTCTCGTTCTGCCCTGCTTTTCTCACGTTTCTGTCTCATGACTGTGGCTAGTTCAGCAGGCGTAGGTTTGTATCCTAGACCAAATGGAGGGATACATTCCTTAAGTTCATCTTGGACTAGATTGATAAGCCCCTGCTGATTTTACTGAGACCCAGACCAGACATATAATTCATTTTGCGAAACATGTTTAATGAGACCATGTCTCCGAAAAGTGTGGTTTTCTTTCCGGTAATGTCAGTTTCTCACCCATATTCGATGGCATTAACTCTGGCTTGAGGGATAACTTCGAAACCACTAAGGAAGATACCCGTGTCATCATGCTTTATTTCGAGGATTGGGATGTCCTCGTTTTCTTTATTTTCCATGATTTTATCGATAAGAATGATCACTATGTGGTCATCGTGGATAAATTTGACACGCTGATGCAGTGAGGAGGCTACCCCTTTTACACCATGGATCCAAGGACGTCCCAGCAATAGACTAAAAGTAGCAGGAATGTCTAGGACTTGGAATTCAACAGGCATAGTTAGTGGCCCAATAGTCATCATCAAAGTTACCACCCCTAGCACACATCGACTAGTGTTGTTGTATGCCCTTACTGCCTGCGATGAAGGAGTCAGCTCTGATATCTTTGTTCCCAGTTTGGCTAGCGTGCTTGTGGGACATACATTTAAAGATGAGCCATTCTCTATTAGGACTCGGGGAACCTTTTTTTTCATGACACCCACAGTGATGTGGAAAGCATCGATTTGGTTGGTTCCTTCTCTTGGCAGATCTAGATCAGTAAACATAATCACATTTCCTAAGTGTATGTTTTCGATCATTTGGGTAAGCTCATTTGGAGAGGTTTCAATAGGGATGACTGCCTGACTTAAGGATTTGGCCAATGTGTTCAGATGGGTTTTGGAAGCACATAGCAAGCCCTAGATAGATTTTTTGTTTCCGTTTTCTTCATCTGAGCTAGCAGGGTATCTTCCATACTCTTAGCCCCAGTATCTGTTTCTTTGTCTTTGCCAGAGTGGTCACCACTTTCTTGGTTTGGTTTATATGCCCGACCAGATCTGGTAAGGTGACTGACATCCCCACCGACCCAAGTGGCTTTTTCAGTGCTATTGATATTTTGGCTGCCCAAGATAGTGTCCCAAGAGAGCATGCAGCTAAGCTCTTTTTTTGGTAGAGAGAGAGGAACAATGATATATGGTAATGAGTGCTTATTTCTTTCAAACTTGGGTACACAATTTTCTTCATCAACCTCAATCATGTTGATTTGAGGTAAAGGGTTATTGACTACATTTGGTCTAGGGGGAGGTTTTTCAATAACCTTATCATCTATCAGGTCCTAGATTGCGTTTTTGAGTATGTAGCACTTGTCAGTGAGGTGACCATTGCAGCGATGGTATTCACAATACTAGGCATGGTTCCATGAGTTAGGTAGAGGATTCGGCGGCCTGTAGTTTTCCATGGGTTTTAGCACTCCCTGTGCCATCAGTCCTTGCAATATCAATGATTGGGGGGCTTGCAATTCATCATAGTGCCTATTTCCCCTGTTTGGACCCATGAAATTTCTGTTTGGACCATTATTTCCACCTACTATATTGATGGACCTATCTGCTCCATAGGACCATGGAACAATGTTGTAACTCTGGGTAGGGAAATTGGCTGATGGCATAACAGGCGTATTTCCCATCATATTAACAGCTGATCCTGATGCGGTTGTCTTTCCTTTTGAGTAGCTGAAAGAGTTGGGAGGTGTACCAACTTTTAAATGTCCAGTCCGTATATCTTTGTCGATACGAATCTCTATTTCCACTATTTCTTTGAAGTTGCTATAGGGGAGATACCGCATATGTTCCAGATAAATAGGTTGGAGGTTTTTTATGAACATTCTGGATGATTCAACCGGATCAGGCCTGTCCAATGTCTGAGCTATTTTTCTTTTCCAACTGGCTGCAAAATCTACTTAGGTTTCTTTTTTCCCTTTGGGTGCACGCCTGAAGATCTCTTTTATTTTCAAAGGTGGTATTGTCTTTGTACCTCTTTAGGAACTCCTCAGCTATTTGGCCACAAGTACTCATGGTGCTATTATCTACTAGCATTAGCCATTGCTTAGTTGCCCCTATCAAGATGAGGTGGAAATTGGAGGCCATACCTTCGAAACTAGCCTCTCTTGACTGCATGCCGGTAGAGTAAGATTTTAGGTGACAGATAGGGCATCCAGTCCCATCGAATTTTTCTATGTCGGGCATTTTGAATTTTGAAGGTAGTATAGCCAAAGGCTGCAATGTTAATGCACGTGTAGAAAATTCCCCTTGGTTTAGGACTTTGAGCATCATTCCTTTTAAGTTCTCCATGTTTGCCTCTAATTTGATGGGAGGTGGTGCTGGGTTTTGGTATATATTGGAAACATTGTGGGTGAATAGGTTTGTTCCTTGCTGAGGTATTTGGTAGGGATTTTGAGGTGGTAGGTTATTTGTAGGAGCTGGGTTTTGGTATATATAGGAGGAATTAGGGATAGTTGGGTTTATTCCTTGCGGAGGCATTTGGTAGGGATTTTGAGGAGGTAGGTTATTTGTAGCTTCGACTTGACGACCAATTTCATTGAAAGGTAAATAGGTCGTTACTTGTCCTGGTTGGGTATAGCCTCTGGGGTCCATATGTGGCCTATTTTTAAGTGGATTGGTGATGGGAAATGGAAGGTCATTTGGATTTTGGGGTATATTGGTGTTGGGAAAAGGGTATGGTGGATTTGGTGAGAAAGGGTTAATATTAGGATAATAGGGGTTTACAGGAAAATTTGGGTTTGGGGTATTGGTGTTTGGTGGTAGGTTAGTGTTTGGCTGAGGGTTTGGGTTTAGAGGAGCATGAGAAGTAGATACTTCTTGAGGGGTTACAGGGAAAGTAGTTCTCTCACCATTGGACCTTGGTCCTTGCATAAGGTTTGCTATCTGGTTTAATATACGATCATTCCGTGCATCCAAATTTTGATCTAGCCATTATTGCATAGCCGAAGTCGGAACGTACCCTGGAGCTCCTGTATCGGTACCCACTACAGATTGCTCATTTTCGGCGACCATACTGCTTAAATTTGTACCATCTGAACTGATTCTGACACTCTCTTATCTGACCCTGATATTTTCTGATCTGTCCCCTGTGCATGTATCCCGTATCAACCGACCGGTACTATCTCTTCCTTTCCAACTTCGGGCCAAGTTTTTGAGGAAAAGGGGTTGAAGGTATCTGAGTGGGTTGGCTGAAGGCTTTTTGGGTTCTAAGTACATTATGTCTTTATTATTATTATTATTATTTTATTATTATTCATTTTTTCCTAAAATTGATCGGACAAGCACCCGCTTTGTTTTGACAGTCTCGGGACTATTCCTGGAATAATAGATTCTTTCTCCAGAGTATAAGACTCTTATATTCCACCTGTCTTTCGACTCCCCAAGATCGGACTGATCTCAGGCGAAGGGCCTATACTCTTTCCAGGATCCACCATTCAAATTGTCTAGGTCGAACATCATAAAAATTATTGGTCAGCCCCTGTGCATATATATATATATATATATATATATATATATATATATATATATATATATATATATTTATTTATTTATTTATTTATTTATTTATTTATTTTTGCTTCTTTTTTTTTTTTGCTTTTTTTTTTTTTGCAATAGGGATTGGTCAATAATTCAGAGATATAAAAATTGATCGGCCCATGAAGTGTCCTGAAAATAAATATGCATTTAACGTTGGTGGATGTAGGGGGTAGGCTGACCATGGTGTATGGTAGCAGTTCGGAATATTTCTGCGTGCGTGCGCATGTGTGAGGTATCAAAAAAGAAGTTAAAGTCTTTTTTTTAGATATAAAGCAGTATATGGCTCGTCTTTATGTTTTTTGTGGATTTTCTCGACTTATTTAGTTTGAGTCCTCAAAGGGACGGCGCGAACAAGTATAACGGCTATTCAGATCAAGAAATAGAAAAAAAGTGGGGAATATATCTCCAAAAGAAAATTACATAATGAAAATATATTTACATATTTTGCGCGGAATAAATAAATAAAGTAGAATAATGATAATATAAAGCGGAATAAAGCTATAATAATAAGCCCCTGTTTTTTTTTCTTGTTATCCTGCTCAAAATTCTATTTTATTCTTATTTTTTGTTTTTTTTTATATTCGTAGCGGTACCTGAAACAAAGCTGCTGCAAGTTTCATGGTTATTTGCACAAATACAATATTTAAACTGTTAAATAAATATAATAAGCATATTTAGCCAAAACAAAAGAAAAACCTTTCTTTTCTCTTTTTGATGAAAATGACTCTAGCCCTCCGTTTTTATTTTATTTAAAATAAAAACAACGTCCCCACCAAAGTCGCCACTGTGAGTGCCCCGGTTTTTTATTTTTCTTAAAAAACTTTTTTAAAAGGCGCGTGGAATGCGTCCGGCCTCAATTGTGGACTCAAAATGTGATAAACAGAGCCGACATCTTTATTTTAAGGAAAAACAAGGAAAAACAATATGTAACCAGATTTGTAAAGGGTTCGGAGGCTAAGTTACGAGGTGGAAAGGTATTAGGCACCCAACTCGCCCTTTTAGTCTCAAAATATTTTTTGGCTAAAATATGCTTTTTTATATTTATTTAACAGATGAAATAAAGCATTTATATATATATATATATATATATATATATATATATATATATATATATATATATATATATATATATATTATAAACTTGCAAATCTCCTTTTGGAGTTACAAATACATTTATAAAATTTTAGTCATGATAATAGCTCTTTTTAGTACTATTTTCCTATAGAAATTCGGGTGACATAATTGCTTATTTTTATTGCATCGGGTTGATCTAAATAGTACTTTTTAATAAATAAAACTTTTAAATAGCATACCTCTTGAAGCATGAGAGTGTTATGCCGTGCCAACTAGCTTCTGGCAGGTCCTAGGGTGCGCTCGCTCTGTTCTTTAGGGACAAAGAGTCTTTTTTTGCTGCTTTGCTGGTGCGGGGATTCGGGCAGAATGACTGCTTCCGAAAGTTGATTTTCGGCCTCAAGATCCGGGTAGAGGAACTACTTGTTTTTTTGCTATTGTTTACTTACTTTTGACGGGTAAATTGGGAAGAACAACTTGTTTTTTTGCTTGTTTTCACCGATTTAGGCTCTGGATTCGGCTTGTTTTCACCGACAACCGGCTTTTTTGGGATTTTTGGACTGGTGGAATAGGGCGGAATCCTAGCAGGGCAACTAGGTTTCACTTTGGCCGGTGAGTTTTAGTGTTTTGGGGAGATTTGATAGAGCTTCAGGGCTAGAGGAATAAATTCTTTCAGCGCTCTCGGGAGAACTCACAAACTGCGCGGTGAAAAATTGTCTCTGAAATCTGAAGGCACCTCTATTTATAGCTGAGAGTGAGGCTTTCCTTTGCAGTTAAGTTTTACTTTCTAAGCTTCATCGGCTTGTAATGCGCGCTTGAGAGATTGCACCAAAGGCAAACTGCTACAGGGGATTTGGAACTATTGGACACCACCCATAGCCATATTGGGCGCGGCGTCAGGAGTGACCATGGGCAGCGCCGGTGGTCATTTCTAGTGTCCTTTTTGTCACTTAGGCCCGCTGCATTTCACTGTTTGCGCATCTTGCTTTTACTTTTTTGCATTTTCGACCCTGTAACTTGACATTCATTAGTTTTTTAACAGGTCTTGATATTTCATGTCATGTTACATATCAAGGGTACGAAATTGGGGTGTCTACAAACACACAAAATATCAAAAGATAATTACCAAGTAAGGTTCATAACCCATCAACCTGGTGGTACTTGGCAATAAGGTGAACTCTAAATTCCGACTCTCTTTCTTGTTCATTAGAGTCATCCTCATATCCCGTGCCTTTGATTTTCTCTTAAAAAAGAGAGATAAAAGTCCACCTAGGGGCTTTCCCTTCATCCATTTGTGGGGTTATTCATATCCATATAAAAAAAACGTATCGCTTGAGTATGCTAGGGGCTTTCTATCCTATCTTGAAGAATTTGTTGATTGAGTCACCCTGGGGCTTTTCCCATCGAACTCATGAGTATTGTCCATGCAATCTCCTTTCCCATGTTCCCTGAGCCATGAATTGTTGGTAATAACGGAAGATGATTTGGCTAGGAAACCTTTGAAAAATCTGAGTCTCACTATAAACAAAATAGGAAAAGTTATTCTTGGACTTAGTATAAAGAAAAGGTATTTTGGAAACGCATATCAACCGAGAAATTTCTGCCTCAACCTTACTGGGCAAGGACTTCTTAGGATTGGATGACAGGATCACTTATTATACCTAAATCTGAATCCAAGGTTATCACACATGACATGTTGCGAAATTGAAACACTACTAGAGGGTCCCCCATGATTCCTGCAAGCCGGGTAGATGGTTTCTGATACACTTTACCCCTACCTTCCTTTTGATGCCAGATTAGTTGTCAACCGGTCTACCCAGAATATCAAAGGTTGGGAACCTCACTTATAAAGTTGGACTCTTTGCTTCGCTTTGGCATCGCGCCGATTTCTCTAAGTTCCATCAGATCTTGTTGCTTTACCATCGTGTTATCTCATCCTATGGGGCCCAGTTTTTGAAACCCCTCATTTCTTTCTTTACAAAAATCATGATATTTTTTTATCAAGTCAAAAGAAAATAAACGAGAGACCTCCATTTCTTCACTGAGAAACCCCACCAGATACCAGAAACCAAACAAACATATATACGTCACACCTCCTCCAATTGTGGCCAAAGCGTCGAGCGAATCCCAACAAAAACAACAACCTCAGACATTTCACTCACCAGTCAAGAAGTACAGTGCGTTTAATAAATTAGTTTTGCTTTAAAAATTCAACCGTGTACAGGTTCTATTAACTAGTGTCTGCATATAGACTAAATTGCAAAGTGATAGAGTAAATAATTCAGCAACATTGTTTCACGCCACTATATCTGATCTCGAAACTTTTCCCACATATTACTGACCTTATCGTCATCCCTGCATTTTATAAACATTAGCAGCATCGCTTTTCCTTTACTGGGAAAAGCCCATTCAAAAAAAAACATTTCTTTCCCTATTATAGGAGAAACACATTTTAAAATTGCATTGTTTTCCCTATTCTGGGGAAAGCTCATTTTTAAAAAAAATCACATCGATTTTCCTATTATGGGCAAGGTTCTCAAAATCGTTAGGCGGCACACTAGCGCCTAGTGCCTAGAGGACTAGTCGGGGCCTAGGCGAGTCCTAGAATTAAGACATAATTACCTTTTTTTTTTGGATAATTTACATCAAAGATCAAGCATATTGAATACAATTTTTTTTTTTTATGTTTGTCATTTTATCAAACACTTGTTTATATTTGTAAAATGAACAAAAATATACAAACTTACCATTAATCCCAATTCTCAATAACCCCAAAGCAATAAACCAGCCAAGTTTAGAACTAAAAACAAAAAAGATATTTCTCCAGTTCGCCTCCCTATTACCTCCCTCTCTGCCTCACCATTACCACTCCCCCTTCCATCTCCAGTTCACCCCCCCCCCTTTCCTTTTCTGGTCACCGAATGCCATAAAATCAAAGGTACAAAAATAAATTAAGGTCGGCGAGGTTTGGCGTAGACGCCGACTTGGTCGATTAGGCGGCGACTAAGAAAGTCACGACGGTAAAGAGGGGCCTAGCACCTAAACGAGGCCTAGGCGGAGCTAGGCGAGGAGTTTTAGAACACTGATTATGGGTTAAGCACATTTTGAAAAGTAGCATCACTTTTCCCTTTGCTAGGAAAAGCCCGTTTCAAAAATACTTCTTTCCCTATTCTGGGGAAAGACATTTAAAAGTTGCATCACTTTCCCTATTCTGGGGGAAGAGTGTTAAAAATTGCATCATTTTCTCTATTCTGGGGCAAGCGCATTTTAAAGTTGCATCACTTTCCCTATTCTGGGGAAAGGTATTTAAAAGCTGCATCATTTTCCTTATTCTGGGGAAAGGTATTTAAAAGTTACATCACTTTCCCTATTCTGGGGGAAGAGTGTTTAAAATTGCATCATTTTTCATATTCTGGGGGAAGGGCATTTAAGAGTTGTACTGGTTTACTTATACTGGGGGGAAAGTACGTTTTAGAGGCTGCACCAATTTTTCCTATGCTGGGCGAAACTCACCCGAGTCCTACCAGTTTTGCCTATGCTGGGCGAAACTTACCCGAGTCCCACCAGTTTTGTCTATGCTGGGCGAAACTCACCCAAGTGTAGACACCCCAATTTCGTACCTCTGGTATGTGACTGACATAAAATATCAAGAACTGTTAAAACTTAACAAATGTCAAGTTGCAGGAGTTAAAAATGCGAAAGGAAAAGCAGGATGCGCGAAACAGTGAACTGCAGGGGGTGAAAGTGAAAAAAATTGAAAGATGGAAAGTTGGCTGGTGCCGCACCAAGGGTCCCCTTGGTGGCACCAAGGCTTTCACTATTCATCTCTCTCAGATAGAAATTGTACAAGCTTCGAAGCACACGGTACAACTGATCAATGCAGGAGGAACAAATCAGGAATTCCCCAGCTTGTCCCTGCCTTCAAATATAAATAGAAGCCTCCGGCTTCTCATTTCAGTGCTCAATTTTTCCTCCGCGATTTTAATCGCAGCGAAGCTCTGTCGATATTCTACCGATATATTAGTACGAGAGGTGCGAGATAGGTGAGTGGTAGCCCCTAGAGTCTCCAAACCTCGTCCAAACTCTGCCAAATCAAAAACCCATAGGTTATAAGTGATCCCTAGCCTAGTTGTTAGGTATCCACCTCACTTCCCCAGTCCAAAAATCCCAAAGTAAGCCGTTACTCTACCCGAGTAACGAGCTAAAAAACCAGAAAACTAAGTCTATGTTCCGCCCAACCAAAAAGGACAAAACCTACCCAAATAAGTTGTCACTCTGCCCGAGTTGACAAGCCCAAACTCTCAGAAATAAGCAGTCATTCTGCCCAAATCAAATCAACAACCACACAACAACAACAAAAGACTCCCTTCTCCCTGAAGGACAGAGCGAGTACACCGCCGCTCTAAAAGGTAAAACCTTTAAGGGCGCCGTTTATTTTATTTATTTACTTTTCTGTCTTTTATTTATTTTTAAAATTGTTATTTAAATCCGGCGCAATGTAGTCAATATAAGTCGTTGTGCTGCCCGGATTAGAATAGGAAATATTTTGTAAAAGAGCCGTTATAATGGCCAAATATTCTTAAATATGTTTGTAATTATTGTAAGGAAATGGCTGCGAGTCCGTAAATAATGTAGCCACAAATGTATTTGTTTAAATTTCCTGTCTTTTTAATACCTTATTTATTTGCGAGATAAATATGACAATAAGCATACTTCAGCCAAAAACCATTTTCGAGACCGAAAGGGCGAGTTGGGTGCCTAGCACCTTCCCAACTCGTAACTTAGCCTCCGAACCCGTTTTCTTTTTCTCTGGTTTATTTTTCTTTTCTTTGGTTTTGCTTTATTTGCCTTAAAATAAAGATGGCGACTCTAAAACTTTCGGATTCAGTGGGGCCTCGCAACATTCCCTCTTTGCACTTTCCCGTTCTCCCCTAAAAAAGGGAGATATGTGAATGGAGGGGTGATGCATTCCCATATCCTGGTATCCCCTAAACAAGGGATAACTTGATGCGGAAACCCAAAGCCTCATAGTAATCTGAATGGGCCATAAGGCTATTTTTAATAAAATCCATAGTGGGGCGTCGCAATATCCTTTTTGCACTTTTCCGTTTTCCCTAAAAAGGAAAATGGGAATGAAAGGCTAATGCATTCCCATATCCTGGTATCCCCTAAAAAAGGGATAACTTGATGCGGGAAACCATAAATTTTCATATTGGATACAAAATTCACTCAAGGCAACCGAGGCACATTCAAACGTGCTAACATAGACAGCACTCCTATCGCACTTTTGATTTCGTCTTCCCCTAAACAAGGGAGGGTGGAAGCGAGAGCGGTGGTGTCCCGCATCCGCACGCGCACCTATCACGCGGGCGCGGTCGCACCTGACCTCACAAGTGGCGACTCCTTGGGAGTTGTTTTATTTTAAATAAAATGGAGGGCTAGACTCGTAAAATAAAACTTTTTGTTTTATTTGTTTTGCAAACGCTGCGATGCTTGTCATATTAATTTACGCATTTGAATAAAGTGTTCCTATACGGCCGTGGCTATATTTGTGGATATGATCCTCCATCTTGCAGCAGTTTCGTTCCGATAACTGTTACAGGCATGTTTAAGAATATAAAAAAAAATTCAAAAAAAAATATATATATATATATATATATACATATATTATATGTCACAATAAACTCCGGGCAGCACAACAAAAGAGCTGGGGCTTTACTTCCAGCTATATATTATCTATTTCAGTTAATTTTCTTTTTCATTTTATTATGTACATTTATACATATCTGCATTCATTATGTCATTTTATTTTGGGGACATAGGACCAAAATTTGTAATTAATAGGGATAGATAGTTTCCCCGCTTTTCTTTCTATTTCTTAAAATGGTGTGCTTGCTTGCTTGCGCTCAAAAATAAAAAGCCGAGAAAATCCACACATAACAGCAAAACATGCAATATTTGCTTTATTTTTCTGTTTATATATCTGTAAAATAAATAAAGACTTTACTGCTTTCTAGATACCGCACACACATGCACGCATATAGATATATTCCGAACGGTTACCCTACATCATGGCCAGCCTACCCCCTGCATAAGCCAACGTTAGAATGCATATAGTTTTTCAGGACACTTCACAGACCGACCGGTTTTTGCATCTTTAAATTGTGGGTCACCGTCAAAAAAAATCAAAAAAGAAAAAAATATATATATATATATATATATATATATATATATATATATATATATATATATATATATATATATATATATATATATATATATCTAAGTGCGCAAAAAAAATATAAATATAAAATATAAATAATAAACAGGGGCTGATTTATAATTCTCAGATGTTCGACCTAGACCATTTCGGATGATGGATCCTGGAAAGAGTATAAGCCCTTCGCCTGGGACCAGTCCAGTCCTGGGGAGTCGAAAGGCAAGTGGAATACGTTGGTCCTATACTCTGGAGAAAGAATCCACTGTCCCAGGAAAAGTCCTGAGACTGTCAAAATAAAGCGGGTGCTTATCTCCGGTCAATCGTAGGGAAAATAATAATAATAATAATAATAAAATACTAATAAAAAGGCACGCTGTACTCCAAGCCCAGACATCCTCCAGCCAGCCTTCTGATACCTCCAAAACCCCATTTTCCTCGAACCCGACCGGAATTTGGAAAGGCGTAGAAATAATCGGCCGGTTGATATGGGAAAGTAGTGCGTAAATCGATCGAGGGTATCGCTTCAGATCGAGGGGCGTAATCGGCTCAAAGGATACGGATCCAAGTAGTATGGTAGCAAAGAACAAACAAGCTATAACGGGAGATAGTGACAACTGGAACGGCTGGGAACTAGAAGGGGAAACTCATGCGTATCCACCTCCTCCTGGGCTTGAGGCTTGGTTAAGGAAAGAACTGGATGCCCATGCAAAAAGAATAATGGATCAGGTGGTAAGTGACCTTTTGGCCAGTTTTTCAGAAACTCTTGCCATTTTCTCACAAAAGACCAAACTTCCAGAGTATGCTCCTAATACTTCCCACTCTCCTGAAATAAACTCCCCTGATACCACCGAAAATATCTTTTTCCAAGCCTCCAAAAAACCATCAAGTGCCAGCTACCAACCCGGTGATGACCTCCTTGATCAAGGAAACATGATTTCCGATGCCCATAACTCTAACCCATATTCTCCAGAAATCAACCTTGATCCTCCCCACCTGAATGCCTATTACCACGACCAAGAAAATCATTCCCCCTTTGATCCTTCAGATACCTATTTCCACATGATCCCGGGGAACTTAAAAAGAATCATTTGCATACCAGAAAAAGAATCCCTGCTAGGCCCAGGTCCAGGCAAGCCAATTTCACTTCAACTATATCCAAAAAAGAAAACCCCGCCCAATTGCCTGACCAAAACTCGACCTAGCTATATATCAAAGCCCAAACGCCGAAAAGAAAGACATTATGATGACTTACCTGCCCCAAGATCCGAAATACTCCAAACATTGTGTGCCCATGGGATACTGAAACCCATGGATAATTACCGTCCACCCAAACCATTGCCCATCACCTGGAACCATGCCCAGTTTTGTGAGTATCATAAATGCAGCGGTCATCTTACCAATCAGTGCTACATGCTCAGAGACGCCATTCAGGACCTCATCGACAACAAAGAAATTACGGTGGCGGGTACAAAAATCTTTGAAACCAGCCAAGCCAAGGAGGTCTAAGAAAAGCAAGTTAGTCTAAGATAAGTATGAATAAAGGTGCTGTAAAATACGTTGACCGATAAAGAAGTTTCCCAATAAGTGTTCAGAGAAGACAGTTTTCTGGGTATGCTACACAGAGGCGCTAATTTTGAAGAGCTCTCTGATGAGTTCGAGTCTATTTCTAATAAGCCTCTGCAGAATTGGTACACCACGACCGGTCCGCTCCTGACACCCGCAGACTTGATAGACCGTTTTGAATATACTATCCCCGATCCTTTCCCTAGCCTTACGGATTGGTCATCTACCAATCCGCTACCTATAGTTGAGGATCTCAAACCCCAGGTCCTCAACAATGTAATAACCCCTGTACAATGTGCTTTTAATAATAATATGGATGTCTTTGCTTATTCCTTAGTTGCACCTACTTTAAAAGACGCATTAAATAATAATAATTATGATAATGAGTCATTTAATAAAATGGACCCAAAAGATAAAAATTATCTACTTGAGCTTGCAAAGTCGCCGAGTACTGAACGAGCCATTCATCGCCAGATATCAAGACCTGGTCCACTATCAACCTGGGCCGACAATGAAGTCAAAGAAATCGAATCGGCAGCTACCTCCAAGGTCCGTAAAGAAAGGCACTTATTGATCTCCTCAAAGAGTTTGTGAGACATCTTTGCCGGTCCTACGAAGATATGCCCGCCTAGATCCAGCCTATAGTCGAGCACCTGATTCCCACATACCCTGATGCTCGCCTACCAAACAAAAGCTCCGCCGCATCAAGCCGTTTAATGGTCACTACAAGTCAAAGAAGAAATCATGAAACAAGCCAAGGCCAACTTCATTCGGTAGTTGAATACCCGACTGCCCTCGGCCGGCCCAATATAGTGACTGCTCCTAAGCCCAACTGAAAGTCGACTGTAGACTTCCGCGACCTCAACAAAGCGCCGCCCAAAGATGACTTCCCCGCCCAACATTGATATTGTGGTAGATGCCGCCGCAGCTCACAAAGTCCGATCCTTCGCCGACGGCATGCCGGGCTCGGGCTACAACCAAATCAAAATGGCAAAGAAGACCGAGAAGACCTCATTCACTACTCCCCGGGGACTTATTGTTACACCGCCATGCCATTCGGATTAAAGAATGCCTGAGCCACTTACCGTAGGCCGCCACCACCCCTCTTCCATGACATGATCCACAAAGAGATGGAGGTCTATGTTGATGATATGATCAGTGCATTCCAAATGACGCCAACGGTGCTCACATTAAAGATCTTCTAAGTTCTTCGAAAGACTCGAAGCACCGATGAAGCTTAACCCCACCAAATGTACATTCGGGTTACCAGAGGCAAAGTCCTCGATTCTTAGTAATCGAGCAAGGCATCGAGATCGAGCCAAAGAAAGATCAAAGCTATCCTAGAAATGCCACAAATTAAAAACTCCCACCAAGTCAAAGGCTTCCTAGCCGGGCCAAGTAAGACATCGCCTGCTTCATCGACATACCTGACCACCAAGTGAGCCCCTCTTCAAACTCCTAAAAAGAATACCGATCAAGTCTGGGACGCAAAGTGCCGCCTAGCCTTCGAGAAAATAAAAGCCTACCTTACCAATCCCTCCGTTAGCTCCACCCCATACACATAAACCTCTCCTCATATACTTAACCGTCACGCATTAACATCAAGCAGGGGCTATGCCTCGCCCAAGAGAGTTAAGATTCCTACATTGAAAAATGCCATATATTTCATAAGTAGGAAGCTACAAGGAAGCGAGCTAAATTATTCTACTGAAAAAGTCCGCACCTGCCTAGCCTGGGCCACTGTAGGCTCAAAACCTATCTCCCGGAAGGTCCATCAAGCTCATATCCGTGATGGACCCTATCAAATACATCTTCTAGAACCATCACCGTCCACCAGACCAGCCAAGTGGTCTTTTTCTTAATGAGTTTGACATAACTTATGTCACACCAAGTCTATCAAAGGAGCGCCATCGCACTACTTAGCCGATCACTCTCAAGGTCAAGATGCAACCGAGTCTGGCTTCCTCAGATGAAGGTATCCCGAAATCACCGA
>CM028382.1:106324783-106360113 GCA_013146195.2 Codonopsis lanceolata | reverse complement strand
ACTCTCACTTTGGGGCGCCATAGTCCCTATTGTCGAAATTCATGATAGCAGCGTTGGCATGGATGAGGTATTACTGAACACCGTTAATGTTAGAATATAGTCTTAATTTTTAGATCGAAAGCATTAACATGTCTTCGGCACCTCCAACTTTGCGGTTGGTGCCGATGATTTTAACACACCTCCCCCTCGGTATCCTGTCGAAGTGGTCACTGCTGTCATTGCTCTCCTGGTGTGGGTGGTCCTATAGCCGTCACAACACCATTTGGACCACGCACCATGAGAGAGTCGCTTCCTTTGAACACGGCCAAGCCCGTGTATAAATTGTTGTGGCGTCTTGCCTCGAGTCAAAAACACGGTGAATTGGGAGAGGCTGCATTCTTCACCATGTTTGACTAATGGGTCTGTGATGTTGGCGTTTGATCAACGGCCAAATCAAGACCCTATTAGAGGTAGGACAAATCACGGGGTTCGGCGTTCAGCATTTGATTCTTGACTGTGTAGGGGCAAGCGTGGGAATGCCCAGGCTAGAGGGTGAGGCTGGTCAGCCATTACTAGGGCCATTTTTGTTTGAACATCACCGGCGGCCAGTGAGGGTTCCTCAAGAGGAGGAACCGGAAGAGCGTCCTCAAGCGATATGGTGAGTGGTCGGCGGTTGGCCGAGATGCGTCTTGGGCAGTGAAATTTTCGGTTGGGCCAACGTGTTGGGCAGAATGCATCCAACTATTATGGCTACTGCCACCGGCGATCAGTTCGTCCTCATTAAGTTATCTCCGCCCGACTCACAGTCGAGGCCAAAGTTCATTCGTTAGGTGGACCCGCTATGTCCTTTTGATATTTGTCCTACCCCATCAATCTCATAATGTTCCTCTATTTTGAGGACAAAATAGAACTTAAGTTTGGGGGATTGAAAATTTTAGGTCTTAGGTCCCACTAGCAGAAGATGGGATGAGCTATGTCGTTGGGGTAATTTCTTTCTTAGATGACCATTTAACTCTTCACCCTATTTATCTGTTTTTATTTTTTCTTTTTGGAGGTGTTGCCTTGACCAGTACACATTACTATTACTGAGGTGGTTCCTCATGGGACCCATCATCAATGTGTCATCGTCATCACCTCAATTTTCTGATTTCTTAAAAAAAAAATATTTTAATTCAAAATATTCATCCTCGAGTTTGGTGTGGTAATGCTAGTCGTAGTCCATGAGGAGATTAGTGCAATGAACCGCATAGTTAGTCCGTAGATCCCCCTGGAATTTACTTAATTTTGCGAAACTTTTACTTTTCTCCAAATTCTTCATGCACTCACACCGTCCACTTTTGGATTGATTAGAATAGTTTTATAAAGTTTATAACACCGATTCATCTTCAACAAGATGCACAAGAATATGATGCATAGCCATTCGAACATGATTGTTGCATTAAATTGTAACTTAGGGTCAATTGCATGTTAGTTAGATCCCTTGTTTTCTCATTTATATATCTCAAGCACACTTTCGAACCGTGTGCATGTTAGTCTCAATTGTCCCTACCATCTCCGCGAATGCTTATGTGAAATCGGTGATGCTAAACACTCAACCCAATTCCCATAGTTGATATGATATTTTGTGTTGTTGTACCTTTAAATACTATGTGAGCATTTGGCATTAAGAAATGATTTAGGCCATCTTTGGATCGTTAGAGCCTAAATATTCCACGACCTATACTAAATATATCCCTAGTGTCCTTTGAGCCTAATGAAAAGAATGTGCTAAGCACACTATTTAAACCCCATTCGCCATCGTTTCTTTACCCACATTAACTTAACCCTAAAGCCTATACACTTTTAGCCTACCCTTTGAGAGTAGGATTGGGTGGGAAATTGATTCTAGGAGGACCACTTCTTTTCAGTTAGGCTATTTTGACTACTTCTTCTTCCGTGTCGAAAAAAAAAAAAAAAAGAAAAATCGTATCGACGAAAAATGAAACGGAAGAAGAAGAGTGTAAACAAAGATTCAAATGGAAGCATAGCTTTCAAGAGAAAATATGTTAGAAAATTCACGATTAGAATGATATGATATTTTTTAGAAGAATTTATTGCCCAAAACAAGTTTGGGGGAAAAGAAGAAAAGTGAAAAGTAACAAAGCACCCCTCCACTTGTGGTCTTTGCAGTCCTAGCCTAAATAGGGAAAACTTCCTTTTGCTTGGAAGTATGAGGGATAAAGGGTAGTCTTACTCTCTCACTTTGAATTCCAATACCTTTCCATCAAATCCCCCAACACCTTGGCCTTACATTACAAGCTTAAAAGTCCTAATGATCTTCTTGCCAATGCTTATGTTGTGTTTATTGTCAAGTGAGTAACATGAAATTGATCACACACTTCATAATTCATTATTATTCACCCTAAAGCTCACTTTGTGTTAGCATAATCTTAGCTATTACAAGTCATTGGGATAGGAGAGCATTGTATACATACATAGAAGTGCATGGGATGGATGTGTAAATCTTTTGAATCCTTGGGACCTTTACGTATGCATGTGACCGGTTTGGATGGTAGATCTCATACTTCTTAATGCATGATTTTCTATTAAGCGTGATTTTCATATGAATGTGGTGTTTAGCTCAATAAAGCTGTTTTAGTCAAGATATTCTTTAAGGCGGTGATCACACACACGGAGAAATTAAAAGTAGTAGCGATTATTAAGAAAAGACTAGTTGGTTTTTATGACTAAGCACATATATGTGGTGAGCACCAAGCGAGATTACATGCATGCCATACACTTATAACTTGAGGATGAAACCAAAAGATTTTATGTTTTAATTATGTTTTATTCATAGTTGTATTTTAGTTTTATATTTATCTGTTTTTGTATTTTATGCATAGTCGAGTCACTCGAAGAGTCTCCTTGAGTTTGTGGGTTTATAGAGGAGTGTAAATAGTGTCACCCTCACAAAAGATTTTAATTTTGTTATTTAGATGTTTTTGTATTTATAAGTTTATTTGTTTACTCGTGTAAGACTGAGCAAGTTCAAGTTTGGGGTATTTGATCGATGTATTTTATCGTCGATTTTATATACTTCGTGACTTGAATTAGGCTATTTCACGAGTCTTTTGAGTACTAATATATGTTTTTGGTGAGTTTTGTAAGTTTCGAGGATTGTTCGTGAAAATACGCGAAACTCCGAGGTTTTAAGTGCAAATTACAAAGAAAGAAAAATTGAAGAAAATTGAAAGGCTGTCATTACGGACACCTTGCGGGCGCAAGGTGCCTCAATTTCTGCGGCACAAGGTAGGCGTAGAGCCCCCAAAGTCGGCAATCGAAGAGCCAAGAAGCACACACTGGAGACCTTGCGGACGCCTTGGTATCGACACATAAGGTAGGCGAGGCTGCGACCTTTTCGGATTTTCACCAGTCATTCGATTCCATCACAACTCCCAGTATATATAGAAGTCGGATGCGAGCCTAAGAAGAGGAGGGCGGTGGAAGCTCTCTTTACATAGATTTTAGGTAGTTTTAGATTGTATAACATAATTAGGTTTTGTAATTTCAAGTATTGAAGATCAAATCATGTCTTCCATCATCTCCATGTGTGTTCATCGTCTATGATGAACTAAATCATCCTAATCTAGGAGGTGGGAGGTAACTTGTATCGAATTTATGTTTTGATTCTTAATATATGTCTATTCAATGCTTGTTGATTGTGTTGTTTATCAATCCTCTATTATTTTGCTTTGAACAAATGAATGTAATCGCAAATAATAAAGGCTTAGAGGTGCGGATAACTGCATGACCAAATGCATATGTCGTCGTACAACTGGCTCACCAACACAATAAATTGGACCTATCGAAGCACGAGTGATAAGTTAGGACCGGGTTCTTACATGATCTAGGTGACGGATAGATCATAAATCTAGGTGAACAGACTAGATTAGGTTCTACGTGCTTAGGATATGGAATGGGTGAATTTTGCGGGAGGAGGCGAACCAATTGTTCAACAGACCATATCTATTTTTAGTGAGCGAACCCAAGACATTGAATGACATTATTATGAATTGAACATAAAGGAGATATAAGTGAAACCCGAATCCTAGATTTCCACTCACCATAAGATCTTCATATACATTTTATTCTTGTCTAATTAGTTAACATCTATAACTAGTAATTTAGAGTAGAATTAAACATAAAAACCCCCTTAGGTTAATAATTTGCTATCTATAACTTGTTCGTGATCACTTGTCTCTGTGGGTTCGACCCTTGCTTCGAGAGTCTATTCTATAATAGTCTTGTACACTTGCAAGGAAATAGATAAAATAAAACATCGATCAGTTACTGCAATGAGTATTGTTAGGGCAAACTTAAATAAAAATTAGGGGGAATTTCAAGTGGGTATAATTTTGAAAACATGTCTTCATCTAGGACCATTAATTTTTTACACTTTTCATAAAACTACAAATTGTTTGTCAAATGACAAAAATATCATTAATGAAGACAAAAGTGATCCGATATTTTACAAGACCAAAATTAATACAAAAACTCTGATGTCAAGCCTTGGAATCAGGATGATTAATTCCAGGCATCAGGATGATTAATGGATTTCACAAGATTATTCAGGACCAAAATTAATTCAAAAACTATGGTGCCAAGCCTTGGCATCAGGATGGATTTCACATTATTTAACAGGACCAAATTTAATTGAAAAATGCTAATGTCAAGTCTTGGCATCAGGATCGTTAATTCGAAAACTTTGATGCCAAATCTTGGCATCAGGTGAAATGCTGATGCCTACAATTGTTGTTGATGCCAAAAATATTGCTGACGTCAAAAATGCTGATGCCAAATCTTGGCATCAGGTGAAATGCTGATGCCTACAATTGTTGTTGATGCCAAAAATATTGCTAATGCCAAAAATGCTGATGCCAAATCTTGGCATCAGGTGAAATGCTAATGCCTACAATTGTTGCTGATGCCAAATCTTGGCATCAGGTGAAATGATGATGCCTATTGCTCCGATGCCAGCCCGTACCCAACTTTCGGTGAGACCATGGAGCATGAGGGTCTCGACGGTGAGATCGGGTCCAAACCCGAAGTGGACAACCCAATCAAGGCCCCCTGAATTTAAATACATGGATCACACAGCAGATGAGGAGGACGCGAGAGCCATGATTGTTCTCGGCAAGGCGGAGGCCAGTGGCACCGGTACTGTAGCAGGCATGTTAGTACATCATGATAAGCTTGACGGATGGGGAGAGATCGATAAGTTTGGTGAGCTGGTAATCGACGTCGGGCATGTCGACGGAGGTGGTGCAGAAAATGAGGTGGGTGATTTTGGATTTAGGGAGGTCCCCTTCCACTTTCTCTCTCTAGATAGTTAAATGAGATTTTCCTGGGTAACAAACAAGATATGTCAAAAGAACGGTTGACAATCTCCATTCCTTTTCTCTCAATTTGGCTGAGTAAGACGAAAAATCGAGATGAACCTTCGAGATGGACCTTGGGGATTCTTTGATGTTGTTCATAATTGGTGAATTTAATTGGGGATTGAGAAGGAGATAGATGGTGAGTGAGAGAAGGAATGGAGATAAAGCTTTATGATAGCTCAGTGTGTGGAATTAATGTTTTGTGGTTTCCAACACAAACTGTGTATCCTCCCCACCCCTCCACTGAATTGAATGAAAGAAGACGAGGATGATCGTACACAAAGGGGTAGACAAGTACTTTTGCCCAAAAATTGTACCTAAAAGAAATGTGCAAAAAAATAGGTGGATTCATTTGAAAACATGTTTTTAAAAATGTATCGGCTTGTAATTTTTTCTAAAAATTACTCATCAATTCAAGGTAAAAGTAAGAAATTTCCCTATATAGACAACTGTCGAAAGGGATTTTTGATTGAAATTTGTGTTTTTATGTTAGAACAATCCCTATTGGCCGATACATCTGATTGGTGGTATCCATATATATTTTTAATTTAAATGAAAATATTAGCTATAAGTAGAGGTGGCAAACGTGCGGAAATGGGTGGACATGGGCGGCGCCCATATGGGCAATGAGCTCAAATAGGCGGAAAAATAAATATGTATTTGCGTGTGTGCTTATAAGTGACCACCTCCCTATCATTAGACACCAATATCGTTTATAGACTTTAAGGTGTGATTATGGTTGATAGGTCCAAAATCTAAATCGACCTAGGAGCTTAGTGACACAACCAATTTATCATGCGTAAAACCTGGACATTCGCGCTCGAGACGTCACATTATATATATATATATATATATATATATATATATATATGGGATAAATGTACCATTAGTCCCTGAACTTTGGCCAAGCACATCATTAGTCCCCAAACTTTCAAAAATTTCATCACTGACCAAAGTAGGCCTTTTTGGCTCATCGGTGGTCCCTAGCCCCTCACGTCGTTTACTTGTCTCCGTTAATGAACAAATGTGCAGCTCACGTGAGGGAATTTCTGTACAATTCCAATCCCTCTCACCTTTTCCACTTTTCTTGTTTGTTTGACTTTTGTTAATTCTCTCTTAGACTCTCACGCTCAAATTCCAGCCCCAGCGACCTTCCTCTGCTCCATCTCAGGCCAAACCGCCCCCCCTCATCTTATATCGCCTTCGCCATCCCTACCAACCTTTGTTCACAGTCCAATCATCACCATCGTCTCCGATCAATCTCTATAGCTGTTGGTTATCTCTTCTACAGCACCTGTATCTACAGCCGACTTCATCTTCAAAGTCTCCCACCAATTCTGGCCTTCATCCACAACAACCCCATCCATCTTCTCATTTAGATCTGCTCGCCATCTTTTTCTCTCGCTCGATATCCCAGTCCAGATCCGCCGCTGCCGCCCCTGCTCCAATTTCGACTAAAGAATGACAGGTAACACCGGCGGTGGGCTCAAGAAGCGGCAGCACGTTGGAAGCAGCAGTCGCCTCTCATCCGCCATCGCCGTGATCGACTCTTCCCGCCCCGACGGACCCCTAATGGAAGTCTCCCACAAACCATTGCCTCTACACCGCTGACGTCATCCTCCGTCTGTACCTCGAACACTCCTCCCCTTTCGATCCCGACGAATCGGAGTCCATTTCCGCCGTCGATTCCACATCCGACGTCCGGGTATACCTCTACTCCGCTGTCCTTCGTCGGTCCAAATATTTCGCTGCCCTGTTATCTGATCGTTGGCAGAAGGACTCTTCTGATGTCGATTCCAATGCTTCGTCTAAACATTGTCGGTTCAATTTTGGTGTGCCGGTTGCAACCGGCTCAATCAATAGCCATTTATCCGTTCTCCAGCTTCTTTACACAAACGAAATCTCGACCACAATCGATAGTGTAGCAATGGCGCTTGACTTGCTTCCTATAGCTCTCGAATTCCTGTTTGAAGATTGCGTAACGGCTTGCATTCGGTTCCTAGAGGCTGTGCCATGGAGCGATGACGAAGAGAAAACTGTAGTGAGTTTAATTCCGTTTCTACGAGACGAAGAGTCTTAAGACCTTCTCGCTAGGGTCTCCCCTCCGAAAATAGATTTATCTGAAGGAATGCTTCATGGACTTATTTTAACAACAATTCATGGACTTATTTGGACAGAAATGCCATCACGTGAGCTGCACATTTGTTCATTAACGAAGACAAAGAAACGGCGTGAGGGGCTAGGGACCTCCGATGAGCCAAAAAGGCTACTTAGGTCAGTGGTGAAACTTTTGAAAGTTTGGGGACTAATGATGTGCTTGGCCAAAGTTAAGGGACTAATGGTACACTTATCCCTATATATATATATATATATATATGAAATTAGTAATTTTCAAATAATCTTCCTCAGCAAATTGCCAGTTATCATTAAAAAAAAATAATTCTCATATAGTAATTTTCAGAGATTCTAATTTGCAAAATTGACCAAAATTAAATGTTTCATGCTAACCAGGACATTGGATTGATGGTGATTGATAAAATAATTGATTGAGTGTTAAAATATGATTTAATGAATTCAGATAATTTGAACCCCCGAGTTCATCAAATTACAACATTACTTTGAGAACGAAGAGCCTACAGTGACGGATCTAAGTGAGATTGAGGGCGGGGAGATTGAGAGGGGGGAGGGGTGGGGATCCAACACACGACATAATTTTACAATATATATATATATAATGCTATATGTTAAACGTCATTATTAAGAGATTAGAGAGAGCGAAAACCGAAGCAAAATTTGAAGAGCAAGAGAATAAGTTTTAACATGGGTGTCCAAGTTGGCGTCCATTTAGCCCATCATAATTAATGATCTCAAATGGGCATGCTCATTTGTGTCCACTTAAAATGTTAGGTATGCTCATACCCATTATTTGTTGGGCGACCTGAACAGATAAATGGGCGGGGGCAAATTATGCTACCTGTGGCTATAAGAGTATGTAAAAGTGAAAATAGTAAGAAATTTAACCTTAAAACTATGAAAATGCAACGATTTCTATAAAGAATGTAACATATTTGTGGTTTAACATAGAATGAATTTTTCATCCACCGGCGGTGTAAATTTTTTTTATACAAGTGGACTTTGGATCATGACACATGTCCATCACAATATTTATCTTAAATTTTTTAAATTTTGGTTAGTCACGTGTCATGATCCAAAGATTGTCTGTGTCAAAAAATTTGCACCGCTCGTAGATGAATATTTTATTCGTTAGAATATTTAACTAATATTTGTACACTAAGAGGTTTGAGAATAGATTTAGGATTTGATCATGAAAGAACACGAAAAAGAAAGTAAGAGAGACATCATCTATACATGATGCTATCATCATTGAGCTAACTGACATAAATTGTTAAAGCAAACCAAAAAATAATGAATAAGGAGAAATAAGAAAAAATAAGGAGATATAAGGGCTCGGTAGGTCGAAAACCCGTAAGGGAGGCCTAGGAAAAAGTTATAGCAAACCAAAAAGAGAAAAATCCAGGAGAAAAGAAAAGAGAGTAAAGTCTCCCGCATAGTCTCCAACATACGATATACAACATACAGCATACGACATACATCATACAGTTTACAATCTACAGTATACGACATACAACGAACAGTTTACAGTCTACAGCGTATAGTCTTCAACATATAGTCTTCGACAAGAACAATTTTGGCAAAACATGTCTTTAGCAAACTGGTCCCCATATATGGCCAGAACTACGTAGACCTGAGCCTCTCACCGAGGAACGCAGGAAAGCTAAGCGTGCGTTCTAACACATATAGAAGGCTCCTCCTTCACCATAGAAATATGGCAGCATCACTACGAGAGTTTCAGAATGGAAACCTCAACAACAACAAAGGGCTGGTCTTACATACATAGAAGGCTCCTCCTTCACAATAGAGATGATATTACAGGTGCTACAACATTACAACAGGGTCCTTGACCAACGGGAAGAAAAACCACTACATAACATAATAAGACAAAATATAAATATTATACAAGGTCCACCACTAGCAACCATTGAGTACATGTTAAAAACACTAGGGATAGTCATTAGCATCCCCTAAACATTTAACCAATACACTGAACCTCTGGGGTAGTCATTAACATCCCTGATTGTTAAATGCCCATCTGTCACCTACGCGTCAGTCGAGACCAAACTGTCCTCCAAGGAACCCTCGATGCTTTTGCATCACTCTCTGGAGAAGGCAACGAGCTACCTTCGTTGCTCCTAGCATACCTAAGATGAGGTCCGACAGTATTACTAGGTCCCGCGCCATCATTTGGCCTGGCTGCATTACTTTGCCGTGCAACATTACTGAGTCTCCCTACATTACTAGGACCAGCACCAACATCACCATACCCTTCCTGGAAACGTTGGGATGGCCGACGTGATACTACGGGAACAAGAGGAACCGAACTCCATGGATCTTCTCCAATCTCTAACAGACGAGCGTCCAACCTGTTTATTTATCGGTGCTTCAACATCACCCGAAAAGTACGCCAGATGATGCATGAATGCTCTTCCATCACAACGACAACCCAGTCAAGATAGACATGGGACAACAGTATGTTATTTAGGAATACATAGATAGTGGCACGTCTAGATTCGCTCAGACCCCACAGATCACAGATTAACTCCGGAATATCGCCTTCACATCCTTGCAGTGCCATAAGGGGACGATCCCGATAGGGTAAAACCTACTCCCTACCAAATTGCCGTAGGATCCTATACGGCAGATAGAAATTCGTCCTGCAAAGACTAGCCAAGATGACTTGTGCATATACACTCGTATACATGTGGAGTCGTTCGATTTACCAATAAGCGATTACCCAGATAATATCTAGAGAATTGATAATGAGCAAAATGCTCAACCCAGATGAGCAGCCGCACCCTATTTGATTCCCAAAGGAGCCGAACTCTCCTTCCAGGAGCCGCACCCTTTGACCTCTTTGTCCAGCCTAGCGTTCTAGCCATTTTACCCGACAGTTTGACCAAACTTTAAACCATCCACAGGCTACACTCGTAGTTCACTTATTCGAACATGTCCATAAGCCCCCTTACTGTCCAAAATAACTCTTGTCTCCCGTCTACTCAAATAGCCAAAGCAGCCGCCCATGAGCCCCTACTTCCCCAAAATGAAGTGTGCATAATTAATTACAAAAAAAAATCCAAATAAAATAAAACACAAATTGGTCTTTTTACATAAACTTGTGCATAAA
Source organism: Codonopsis lanceolata (assembly GCA_013146195.2). Taxonomy (NCBI): domain Eukaryota; kingdom Viridiplantae; phylum Streptophyta; class Magnoliopsida; order Asterales; family Campanulaceae; genus Codonopsis; species Codonopsis lanceolata. The sequence continues at coordinate 106,349,454 of CM028382.1, read as the reverse complement.
TTGTTTGGTCCGGTGTCGGTCAAATTTATTGCATATACATAATTTGGTGTCTCCCCTAAATAGCTACACACCTCCAACATTTCATTAGCATGATTTATGCAGTATTTAATTCTTTTGAATTAAATTGCATCTCTGATATTTATCTCTCTTAGCATGATTTATGCAACATTTAACTCTTTTGGGTTAAATTGCCCATATCTGATATTTATCGCTCTTAGCATGATTTATTTAGCATTTAATTCTTTTTGAGTTAAAGTATGCATCTGTGATATATTAATTCTTTTGATATGATTTATACATCTGCAATATTTAATTCTTTGAGTTAAATTATGCATCTTTGATATTTAATTCTTTTGACGTGATTATGTGTTGCTAACATTTGATTCTATTGAATTGATTATGCATCGCTCTCACACATTTTGATTCTTTTTAATTAATCATGCATCGCTAATGTTTAATTCTTTAGAATAAATTGCGCATTTTAGCCCTTTCAAATAATAGTGCATCGCAGAAAATTGTGCATCACTAAAACATTGAAATTACATATACATACAATAATTGATACAATTCAACACATAAACTATAAATATAACAATGTCAGTGTGCGCGTGCCGACATGCTCCTCTACACTCTGGCAGTTCGCAAACCAGGATTGCTAGTCCCAGTACCCATGACCCGAGGGCCTTTCTGGCCCGAATTACCAGTTGGATCATCATTGTCCCAGCGACGTACATTGCCAACTACATCATTGCCCGGACACGAAAGTTTTGCCTTTGCTTTGTGGTACCGTCGAGATACATTGAAGAATTTCTTCAATAACTGAAGATATGATTGTGCGTTCACCTGGAATCGTGTAAAAAAATACATTTCATATACAAATAAACTACAAAAATAGATATAATGATAAGTACAAGATAAAAGCATAAGTTTATACCAAGTGCACACCCTTTGGGAGCCGGTAAGGAGCAGGAATCTTCTCATCTGACAGAGCTTCCTTCATAAACATTCCAACCATAAAAAAAATCTCTGGGTAATACAACATACATCTACAGTTACTTCGGTTACAATCGAACCACGTTTGGTCTGATTCCCAAAAGGGATACGTAGGCAACCTATTTCGGCAAGCACGACAATCACAACGCAATTGTGTGCATCACAATATGCTTACTTGTTTCCATATCAAATGCCTACAAGCTTTGCCATACATGCTTTTCATATACATATTTTGCTCTCATACATGCATGCTTTCCATATACATATCTTTTCCATATGCAAATGCATGCTCTCATGTTTTTCCATACATGCTTTTATATACATGCTTCTCCATACATGCTTCCTATGCATATGCTTCTCCATACAATGCTTTTATATACATGCTTCTCCCTACATGCTTTTATAATGCTTCTCCATACATGCATACTTTTCATTCATACATACATACTAATTCATATATAATATGCACACATATACGCATACTCCTTACACATGACATATATGCATACTTGGTCATACATGCTTTCATACATTCATGCTTTCCATATACTTATCTTTCCATACACAAATACATGCTTCCATACAAGCTTTTATACACATGCTTCTCCACACATGTTCTTCCATACACATGTTTCATCACATACACATCTTCACCATCATGTTTACTAGGTCCACCCCTAGGAACATGGACATTCCAACATTGTGTTTACTAGGTCCACCCCTAGGAACATAGTCATTCCAACATTGTGTTTACTAGGTCCACCCCTAGGAACATAAACATTGCAACATCATGTCTAATAGGTCCACCCCTAGGAACTTATACATACCATCATCGTGTTTACTAGGTTCACCCCTAGGAACATAGACATTCCAGCATCATGTTTAATAGGTCCACCCCTAGAAACATAGACTTTCATACAAACACAGAAAACCCGCTGAATGATACAATATGATACGACAAACAGACGACCTATGATTGGTCTGATTCCTTTTAATGAAGATACGTAGGTAGCTATTCCGGTAGGTCCGATCATCACTTACATGTCTTCACCATCGTGTTTACTAGGTTCATCCCTAGGAACATGGACATTTAATCATCATGTTTACTAGATTAAATCCCTATAAACATAGATCAACAAACAAACGAGTTACGATTGGTCTGATTCCTTTAAATGAGGATACATAGGCAGCCTATTCCGGTAGGTCCAACCATCACATACATGTACATCACATATACATACATACATACTTTGCTATACATGATACTTCCATACATTTACATATCTTTTCATATACATACATCATGCTTCTCCATGCATACACATACACATGCACCATGTTTTTCAATACATGTCTTTTCAATACACACATGCTTTTTCAATACACAACATCTTTCAGTGCACACATGTCTTTCAATACATGTGTCTTTCAATTCCCAAAAAACAAAAAATCTGATGTTGCAAGCAGAAGCTGCATTGTCATCCAAAAACAAAAAAAAAAAAAAAAAAAAAAAAACAAAAACAAAAAGAGGAGGAGAGGAGGAGAAATTCCACCACGCCCCGACTTGCATTACATACATTATACAACTCACAACACATATTAAAACAAAATCTTTCTTATGATGCATGTCCTGAAATCGGGAGTCTATATCTTATCAACAACGTTCTTCTGCTTGTGAATTCGCGTTGACTAGCAAACTCCTAGCAAACTCCGTCGTTGAGGGGCTCTGAGACACCCCAATTTCGTACCCCTACGATGTGATGTCCTACAACAATTATAACATATAATTTATAAAACAATTGGACAAACAAACGTTGCTTTCCGTTAGAGTTTCAGGTAACTGGACTTAACAGATGTTAAACGATAAACATAAAACTTATAAATATAATTTTTCGTTCATACCCATGCAATATAATACAATACAATAATAATAATATATTTTTTATAAAATTAGTAAACTTATAAAAATGACTTTCCGTTAGTGTTTCAGTTAACTGAACTTAACGACCGTTAAATATACAAACAAATCAATAAAAATAACAAAACAAACAACAAGGGCCTGGAAGAAACATCACATTTGACAGTAAAACACTCCATGGAGCCACTCCCAACCCTAGGGAGCCGCACCCCACCTAAGGGAGCCGCTACATGTTCCCTTCCCTCCTCAGACACGCTAAATGCTGCTGTTTCCTCAGTCGCCTCGTGCATCTTCGCGCTGTTGCGTTCCCAAGCCTCCACCTGGCGCCATGCAGGCTCAACATCGTCTATAAAAGGAGGCTTCCAACCTCTTCATTCGGCACCCAACAATGACCACAGATCGACGACAAATACATCCTGCAAACACATACCTTCCCGAAACCTCCTCTATCGAAGAAGCCGAAGAAGAAGAAGAAAGTCTCCTCGTTCTGCCACCTCATAGCGAGCCATCCAGAATCCGAAGATCCAGTCTTTGCCCCCCACCCCCCGGAAAGTCGAACATACAACACAACAATACAACACAATAACACAACAATACAACACAACGACACAACACACAACAAAAAAAGACTTCCTTTCTGGTAAGGACAAGGGAAGCACATTCAGAATCTTCGAGTGCCTAGTAGGTTAAGCCTAGGCGTTTTTACTGGGTCAGACATTCACGCTACAAGAGGTAAATATCAAATTATCGTCTTGCCCGTTAATATAAGATATTGTAATGTGCATGCTATAATAATAATAATGTAGAATACTATTACTATGCATGCAATGTAAATAATATTATTAGATAAGTAATATTGTAAATAAAGTAATGATGCATGTTATAAATACAAAATGTACATGATGTATGTATGCATGCTATATATATAATTATATAATGCACATATATTTAATATTTAAACATAAGCATACATAATCGTTGTTATGCCCAAATAACATTAAACAAAGTAATGCTATTTTCAACATATATATATATATATATATATATATATATATAATTCTTTCCAGACTATATAATGTTAAAAGCATGTTAATTTATTTTAAAACCCCAAAATGAGGCCGAAAGGGCAAGGTGGGTGTCTAACCTCTTTCCAACTCGTAACCTAGCCTCCGAACCTACATATTTCCTGGAATAATTGGTTTTTCTCTGTTTAAACCTTAAAATAGAGGTGGCGACTCTATACATACATTATTTAGGGTCCAAAATAAGACCGGGTGTATTCCACGAGCTCAGATGTTTCTTGAGACACGTCGTTTTCACATCAGACGACGATGTTTCGAAGAGGGATTCTCATAGGTGGCGACTCTGTACATACGTTTTTCGACTTCACAACGAGGTCAAGTGTATTCCACGCGCTTAATGTTTTAAAGTTACTCGATTTCATGCTAGGACATGTTCAAAACGAGGTTCTCACAGTGGCGACTCTGCTGGGGAATGTTTTTTTTAAAAAAAACAAAGAGGGCTAGACACATTTTTTTTTTTGGGGTTTGTTAATATACTTATTTTTTTAATTTGATATTATTTTATTCTTTGATGTGTGTGTGTGTGTGTGTCTATATATATATATATATATATATATATATATATATATATATATATATATATAAAATTTCTTTCTTAAAAAAAAACAAAAAACAAAATTTCGTTTCTTTAGTCTAGTTTCATTTTGTTTATATACATTGGATTTTTTGTGTTACTTTTCTTTGCTATTACTAACAATTTTGCAGAAGCCGAAAATTACATACAGAACATTTTCATTTCTTTTGAGACTATGTTCATATGATTTATCATTTTATTTAAGGGATTTGTATAAATTAATAATTAATAGGATTAGATAATATCCCCTATTTTATTTACTTATTCTTTGCTCTGCTGATAAAGCCATCCCAAGATGCGCAATCGTTCCATCCCATTTCAGGGATCGCAAAAAATAAAAGTTTTCAAAATATCACTTTCACTTCAAAAGAAATTCATTTTCTCAAAGCAAACAAAAAATTCGTTTTTCAATTTAAAAAAAAAAACTGTTTTCTCAAAGCAAAAATAAAAGTTGCTTCAACAAAAATTCTAGAAAAATTCCTTTGACATAGTTGAACTACGATTACCTGAGCCTAGAAATGAGGAACGTAGGCAGCCTTCAGGTCCGGTTAAATGCTTGGATTTACTCTTATAAAAAAAGGGTTTTCAAATAATATATTTACAACACATTGCATGCTTAGTTTACATTTCTTCCAAAAAATCATTTTTTTAAAAAAAAGTAGATGACATAGAGGTTAACAAATAGTAAGTATATACATGTATATCTTGCATTCTTGCTAGGACACACCTTGACCCGTCAGTTGTTTTATATCTTGAAATTCCCAATCCATCCTATGTGCACAAAGGAAAAAAAAGGAGAATTATTATTTTTTTTTAAAAAAATCATTGGCAAAAAAAAAAAAAGAATAAGCAAAATGATCACAAAAAAGGGGGGGGGGTCACTCTTTGAAAAAATTATTCAATGTTATCGTAGGCCAACAAAAAAAAATGTGTGCACTTGGATTGATTGTGAATTTTATGATATCTTCCTACAACATCTAAATGGTGGTTCCCGAAAAGAGTAAAGACCATTCGTGTGAGATTTTTCCAATCTTGTGAGTGTCGAAATACAGGTGGAAACGTTAGTCCTATACTTTGGAAAAGGAGTCCACTATTCCAGGACTTAACCCATATTATCAAGACAAGTCATGCTTGTCCGACTAAACATAGGATATTTTTTTATGAGTACTTTGTTTTTCAAAAGCATTTAAAGACAAGACGACACCCCATCACCATCATCTTCAATCTCCAAATTCTCTTCCCTCTCAACCTTTCACAAATGCATCCCTAGACGATTAGTGCATCATTCCCTCTCGATTTAAAAAAAAATAAAAAATCAGTGAGTCCTACTTCAAGATGTTAAGGTTTACCACTTCAAAAAACAAAAACAAAAAAGAGAAAAAGAATAAAAAAGGGAAAGATCGATAGAGAGCCTTGTCTTGTTAGCCTACTCCTTCACATCTCCATAAATTGGTCGGCCTACACTCTTTCAAATAACCCAGGTGACCCAAGGATAATGAACAACAAATTAAGTATGGGGGGCTTTCTTATCCGGTGGGTGTCCTTTTCTTCACAATTATTCATTTTTTGTGCTTACAGCCCATCCTCATAGAGTATGCTCACGAGTCTTTTTTATACCCATTTCTTTCAAACCAAACCAAGTAAAGTAAATGGTCAACTAACCTTATTCTTTTCATCTTAACATATCTTCTTTTGATCGTTGAGCATCACTTATCGTCGAGTATCCCTTGATTGTCAATCTTCCCAAGAATGATGAATCGACTCATTTGAAAACATAAATCTATACGAGTTGATGATGAGTCATTTCAAAGACATGGACCCGCAAACCATTAAACATATGAGTTCAACAAGCAGACCTTCTGTCTTGACAAAGATCACCTTCAACACATTACAACCAAGCTGTTAGTAGCACATATGGCCTTCCCACCATACACCAAAACCCTTATAAATCCCAAAACCCTTTCAAATCCACCATATGCTAAAAACCTTTCCCAAGGCCAAACTTATACCAAACCGTATTCAAACCCCAAGCCTTGTGCACAAATCCAATTTGTGCCAAACCTTTCTTTAAAAATACTAACCCTAACCTAAACAAAGACTTTTCAACAACATCAATAACCATCTCCATGATCCAACTTCCCAAAGATTGGGGCTGCTCCTTGTAGACAACCTAATTTCATACCCCTGGTATGTAACATGACATGAGATATTAAGACATGTTAAAACACTAACGAATGTCAAGTTACAGGATTTAAAATGCAAAAGAAAAAGTATGATGCACAACAGTGAAATGCAAGGGGCCAAAGTGTCAAAAAGAGGCATAAAAAGGGACCCTGGCGCCACCCACATGGAGACCTGGCGCGGCGCCCACTCGCTCCATGGGTGGCACCCAATAGTATTCAAAGTACTGTAGCTCTTTGCCTCCGGTACAATCTTTCAAGTGCTCGGTACAAGCCGGTGAAGCACAAAAGAAGAAATCTTAAGGACGAAGGAATCCCAATCTCGGCCTATAAATAGAGAGTCCCAGCTTGTGAAAATTCACTACACAGTCATCGCACATAGTTTACGCAGTGAGTTCTAAGATATCGTTTTGAGAGTTTCCTCTCCTCTAAGCCTCGAAGCTCCGTCAAATCTCCCTCAAACACAAAACCAACTGGTCAAAGTGAACCTTAGCCTCCCCGCTAGGATTCCACCCTATTCCTCCGGTCCAAAAATCCCAAAAAGAGCAGTTGCCCAGCCCGAATCCAGACACCGAATCCGTAAAAAACAAGCAGTTGTTCTGCCCGATTTTCGTCGTCAGCAAACAAACAATAGCAAAAAAGCAAGCAGTTGCTCTTTTTTTTTTTAGCAAGCAGTTGCTCCGCCTGGTTCCCGAGGCCAGAAAGCAACTTTCAGAAGCAGAAACCTTGCCCGAATCTCCACAACAAAAAAACAAAAAGACTCCCTCTCCCGGAAGGCTAGAGCGAGAACAATCTAAAATCTACTAGAAGTAAAGTGACCAGACTTCCTGAAGTTGTAGCAAACTAGCTCATTGTTTTGTGAACTATCAGCAGTTTTTCTGAAAGTCCGCTCGTTTGCTTCCTTCTTCTTATTAAATCTTGAAAACATTTGAAACTTCTTAACGAACATAGCAAATTGCTCGTCAGAGAGAATTTCATTGTCATTTGAAAAAGAAGAAGTAGATGGTTTATTTTATACAGCAGGAATTTCTTGAGAGATGGAAAAAAGGAAGGAAGTTTAAAATGTTTGTCATGTTCTAGAGCTTGAAGTAGTTCTTGCTCATCGACAGCTAAACTCGCATGCAAACTTCGTAGATGCATGGAGTTTAAGTCCTTGGACTCTTTAATGGATGTGTTCTTAATATGCCACAAACTTCCCAAGGAAGCTAAAAATCTCATATTAACTTCCTTAACACTATTCTTTTCCTAAGGAATAACAACTATTTACTACCTCACAGAATATGTCGTAAGCTTGACGTAGTGTCTCCTTTGGGTCTTTTATGAAAGAATCAAACTGTTGAATATAGTTGTACTTTCTGTTGTATGTGGTGGGCAGATCTCCATCTAGATATTCCACTAGTGCTTCCCATATTTCTTTGGCTGTTTTGCGTCTGATTATCTGCTGATATGTGCTTGTATCGATAAAGTTAGATATGATGCGTATAGCTTTGCTGTCCAGTTCAACAAGCTTCCTTTCTTCATTAGTCCATTCATTTATTGACTTGGGTACCTCGGGAGGTCTGCCTGCTACTTCGGCAAGAAGATTTGGCTTCATAGGAGTATGAGAACCTGTTTGAACACATTGCCATAAATGATTGTAAATGGAGTTCATGTATCTCATAACTTTGTCTATCCATACTTCGAAATGACCTTCGTCCAATATCGGGACGTGGCTTGTATTCGAAGTTGGCAGCATATAGTGAGCCATATGATCTATCCTCAAGAGATTAGTCTTGGAAAAATAAATTTTCAAGGAATTAAGCTCTGATACCAATTGTTGATCCCAAAATAGGCTCAATCTAGGCTAGAAAGGGGGGGGGGTTTGAATAGCCTATTTTTGTTTTGAATAATTCTTTTTAAAACACTTCTTAAAGAGTTCTTCTTTTTACTTGAAAAGACAATTGTAAGAGAAGAGTTAATGCAATGGGAAATAAGTAGTGCAGAGCTGATTAAAGGCTGCTGTTGATATAACGCAGACTTTAGTTACAATGATAGAGCAGTTAAGATAAGCAGAAGTAATTCAAGTGACGCAGAATTTAAAAGTGGTTCGTACTGTGAATAGTACTACATTTTCTACCAAAGTGGTTAGCTTTGGATTTTGAAAGGTGCACTTGTTTATCCACTAGGTGTAAAAAAAAGATCACTAATCGATCGTGTACAAAAATAGTTTTCAACCAAGTGTTTAATGATGAGAGAAACAATCAATGATTAATTGTTCTCTCAAGTGCTAAAGTAAAGAACAATTTAAATGTCAAACTAGAAGAAGCTGAAACAGAATAAAGTCTGGAAGAACTGTAGCTTCAGGAAGTTTGGTGAAGTGATAGTTCTTGTCCTTTTGATCTCTTGAATGCTTGAGTTATGAAGATGAAGCTTGAGTATTGAATATATGCAAGAGATTATTTTTGCTTCAGATCTTCATAACTTGAATTTATACCGAGGGAGATCTTTTGGACCGTTGGACTGATGGTGGAGAGATGTGTCCAACGATATAATGCATTGAATGCATTTCGACTCTTTGTAGGATGAGCGAAGCAATAGGCATCAGAGATGCAGTGATTGCAGAGGCAGACATTCCTAAACAGAGTAAGGTTTCAGCTTGCAGATGTTACAGTTTTGAAAGTCTTCTTAGCCAAATAAGGTAATGTCTTCAGTCTTCATGATTCAGGAGACTGTCTGGACAGTTGTCTCCAAAGCCAGATAGTTGACTTCTTTGGAGGCAAAATGGATGAAGATAAAATGAATATTATTTGACTAGATATTAAAAGTATCTAGATCAAATAACATGTGACCTAATTCCACGTGTTTGGCTGATCTTTGATTTTAAGCTTGAGCAGACTTCAAAGACTGTTGTTTTAACTGTGCTTTCAAGGCTGCTATTGAAGCCTGCTGGTTCGCGCCTTGTAGAAACTAACACTAAACTATTCTATTACACCCTTAATTCTAAGGCAGTTGCCACACTAACCGGTACGCAGACCAATTAGCCACTGTGCAATAGAATCGGAAGATGACTCAACCAAATCTAGAACCTATGAGGGTCAACAATCTCCTCCTATTTGGTTGATGTCATCATCTCAGCTACTTAGCAGACTTTTAATCATGCACTGAGATAATAACATGTCTTAAATAAGCTTTTATATAGAAAAGCAGACATGCCTCTCAGAGCAGAAGTCTTAGGAGAGAGATAGCTAAACTAGGTACTTACAAAGATAGAACTTAGAAGAGCAAGTACAAAGTAAAGCAGAGTTTAAATATAAGCAGGATAAGTAGTTTAAAGATTTAAACGCGAAGTTTAAATGGACATGATACAAAGATAAAACCAGTAATCATGTAATCATAATCCAAAATGTATTACATCTGTAGGTTAAATAGGCTGTTTAAAATCAGAGTTTTACAAAAGCAGAGTTTCAATCATAAAAGTTAAAACAGAAGAGTTATACCAAATCAAAATAGGTGATGTTGAGATCGACGACGTTCTAAGTAGTCACCAACCCAAATTCTGATACGGTCATTGAGGCGCTCTCATAGTCTATTCTGTTCTTCAATAAGTGCTTGATTCAAAAGATAAGTAGCTCTCTCCTCCCTGATGGCAGCAACCCTTCTTTGCTCAATAGAAGCAGCCCTCTGGTTGGCTCGTTCAACGTGTCGAACAACAGTGAAGTCGGGAACTTCGTGCTCAGCAATGACAGTGCGGGCCAGGGAAGTCTGGAGTTCATCAAAGAGTTCATGGATGCTTATCTGCTGAGAGTGGAACATGCCCATCAGTGACTTTTGCTGGTCTTGAACGAGGAAGGGGTGGGAAGTGAAGGCTTGAGTAGTGTCTTTCACAAGCTCATTCACAAGCTGCTCAACGATCTTCCCAAGATAAAAAATGATGGCATGAGTAGCGTTCAAGCCGTAGTTGAACACGTCTATCTGCTATGCCATGGAAGAGACCGTACCGTTGAGACGCTCAAGCTGGGCGTTATTGGCACGAAGGAGGTCTAGGAGGACAGGGTCAGCAGAGTTGGAAGGAATGGAGTTAGGGGTAAGGTTGATGGGGATGAAGGTGTCAGCAGGGTTAGAAGTATCCGAAGAGAGGAAAGTGGAGGAAGAAGCAGCTTTGGGGTCGGTAGGGTGAGATGGGGTAGGAGGAGTAGAAGGTTTGGGGTCAAGTTCCATGTTAGTGTCCGAATCACTGACAGAGGGACAAGAAGGGGAAGAATAAAATTCAAGAAAAGAGGAAGGAAAAGGATATTCTGGCAGAAGAATGAAGTTTGGAGGAGAGTGAGTGAAGAGGTCAGAAATAGAGGTGAGTTCAAAGAGAAAGGTATGGGTGGCAGTGCTACTGGTGGAGGGGTCATTCGCGACTCGAATGGTCAATTTGTTTCAGGTTTCTCATGCCCTTATGGTAATGGCTCTAATACTGAGGCTGAGTTTTTAGCTTTGCGAGATGGGCTTCTTTTATGTCATAAGTTACAACTAGAAAATGTTATGGTTGAGTCTGATTCCATGGTGGTGGTAGCTGCTATAAAGGGTCATCAAAGTTGTCCGTGGATGTTCTCCTATGAGCTTCATCAGTGTCTTTCATTGCTTGGTAATTACAATATCAAGCATATTTACAGGGAAATGAATTCGGTGGCTGATCGTCTGGCCAATGCAGCTCATTCTAATGTCTCTAGAGAGTTTAGTTTGGTCTCTCAACTTCCGAGGGATGTCCGTCATGCGCTTCAACAAGATGCTTTGGGGTTGTTTAACTATCGAAATTTGTAATTTGGTTATTTTCTTTCTAGCTATAGCCTATTATTGATTGTTCTTCATCTTCGAGGTTAGGCTCCTTCTTGCCCGCATTTCGGGTTTGTTGGTTGTCCCCCTCCAGTTTGTATCTCTTCTTTTATTTATATATTGCGCAGGTGCCGCCCTGCTTCCCCAAACAAAAAAAAAAGTTATGGGTGGCAGAAGAGATAGAAGGGAAAAGAATTTGGTAGAGATCAGGAGATATGGAAATGGGTTTGAGGTATTGAGAGATAGGGGGAAAGAGTTCTGGAAGGAAGGAGGTTTGATAAAGAAGAGAAGAAATGTGAGGGTCAAGAGAAGAGAAGGCTTTTGGAATATGGTAGGATGAGGGAGAGGCTGTTGATTCTTATGTTAAATTTATATCTGATCAGTACATTACATTAGTTTTATACTTCAGTGGCTAATCGGGTTGCGTATCGATTAGCGTGGCAACTGTGTATAGAACTTTGCCTTGTATAGTTTTTGTAGGACTCTTTTCAGGTTCAGCGGAAGACCCCTTCTCAGCTTCACCGGAAGACCTGCTCAAAGCTTAAGATCTGTAGACCTCGTGTCCAGCTGATCTGCTTCTACGTGTCCTCTTCAGCATAAAGCTAGCTGGATTAATTCAAACTTATTTCCATATATTATTCGAATTAATCCAAGTCATTCCCTGACATGTCAAGCCGCCAAAAGCAACTTTCCAGAAAAGCAGAAGACTTTTCGTCCTGAGCGATGAAAGCAGAGCTGCATGTCTCCTACTTTCGCTTCATCTCTCGAATCGACACCAAATCGCCCACCTTTTTGAAGATCTCTTTAAATGATTATCTCGCTTCCGGATATCTGTGAAGACGAAATTCCTTGATCGACAAACCCCATGCATTTAATGCATTTATGAATAGAGTCATTGAAGCCTTCGCCCTTCCAACGGATTCTTTTGAAATGCACCTGGTATAAATACTTTCATTGAAGACTGGAACAAACAGACAACCACACAGAATCAATCGAACACTTAAAGAATTGCTCTGAATCTACACAACTCCAAGTCTTTTAGCTCAGTGCATTCAATAGATCCTCAACAGATCTAGAAGTCCTCGTCAACAACAAGAAGCTGCTCTTCTACATTTATTGTTTTATTCTTCTTGTTGTTAACTTCCATTAATCTATACTTCTGCACGAATTAAATATCTCTTTCTTACAGATATTTAATTCCATAGACCCAAACACAAGTCAATATTTTGTACACGATCCATTAGGGATATTCTTTGTAATTGATCTAAGTGGAAAACATAGTGCACAATTTAAATCCAAGGTTGACTGCCTTGGTGGTGGACGTAGCACTATTTACAGTGTGAACCATCTCAAAATACTTGTGTTATTTCCTTCTGTTTGTCTATTACTTGAACTGCCTAGTTTCCTTGTTCATTATATCCATTTCATTGAGTAACTTAAGTAATCGTAAAGGTCTACCGGTAGTCCTTATCGGCGGCACTGAACAATTTTCTTGAAGGTCTTCCGCTACTTGAATCTTTTCATAGATTGCAAGTAACTTTCAAGGAACTTACTTAAAAGTTTTAAAGTGATAATAAGCTATTCAACCCCCCCTTCTAGCTTATTATTGTGCTCATTGGGACCCACAGAGGCAGAGGGAATAAAAGCAGGGATGATGACTAGAGAAGATTCGGGAAAAATAGAAGAGATGGGTTCAGGAGAAGAGGGTGGAGAAGTGATGGCATCCAGAGTGGTTTGAGGAGGTAAAGAGGGTTGTGGAGTCACAGACTTCTTGCGAAGTCTATGTTGCTTCTTCTTAGGAAGAGAAGAAATAGGCTCCTCCTCAACAAAAGCAGAGGCTGTTGAGGGAATGGGAGAAGAAGGTGTGGATGGCTCCTCCCCAACAGCAACATGGGTTGTTGAAGAAGAAAGAGGTGGAGAAGTGGAAGAGATAGGAGAGGAGCTGGGTGGTTCAAAGGGGATGAACGGTTCTGAGGGTTTTAAGCTTTTGGGCTTACGTTTTCGGGGGTGAAGGGGTGTTGGTTTGGGCTCGGCTTGAGGTTCATCCGACACGGATGTTGAGACAGTAGCAGGTGCTAGACACTTCTTTCTTCTGGGAGCACCAGCAGTGTCGGCAGCAGTAGTAGTGCGGGAAGAAGACTTCTTCTTCGTCTTAGCAGCTGGCTCCTCCTTAGCAGTAGAGCTCTTCCGTTTGGATTTCTTGAGGAGCAGTGGTGCAGAGGCGGCAGGTGAAGGCTCAACAAAGGCTTGCTTGAGCCTTCTTCAAGCAGCCTTCCTTCTGAAGCTTCTTGTCGAGCTGCTTTGCCATGAAGGCATCCACCGTTGTTTCTGGGTTGATCTTGAGGATCACAAGGGGATGTGGATTGAGAGCATGGACCAAAAAGAGAGGGGGAAGCCCTTGCTGTGCTCGCTTTTCATTCGAAGCTTGTGGTGGTTGAGAATGAAAGTGCTAGTGAACTGAATTCCCTTCTGAACTTTCTTCGTCTCAAAGTTCACCAGGCGTTTGAGAAAGGACCTGTTAGAGCGAAGAAGAACGTTGATGAGGCGGACAAAGTGCCTCTTCTATTTGATAGATGCTTGGACAGCATCGATAGCATCACAGAGCAAATCGAAGAGTATTCGTGCTCAGTTGAGTCGTATGTTGAGGATGACTGCAACTGTGTATTCAAGCTATTCAGCAGTCATTACATCGTGAGTGTCGTTCTTGAATATTATGCTCTTGTCGAATAGATGGCTGATGTAGTAGACATCATCTTTGAAGAGTGTCCGCTTCATCTTCGCCTGAGGTTCCTTTGGAGTGTTCTCTCTACGCATATAGGACCAGGCCATATCCTTCTCAGCAACCGTTAGAGAGGTAGGTCCATCAAACTCAACTCCAATGGTCTTGGCGATCCGAGAGGCAGAGAGAGTAATGGAGACGGTCTGAATTGTAGCGGAGATGGAGTTCCGGGACTCATTGATTTGTGTACTTTGGAAGAATTCCTCTGCCAGAAGGTTGTTGTATTCCTCGTCCTCTAGCAAAGAAAGGGGCAAGATTCTGGACTGGTTGAGGTCGTCAACTATTTTGATTCCCGTTGCATAGGCACGAACAGTAGGTTCATCTATGCACATACCAGGATGGTACATGGATGATGGCAGGTTAGGAATAGGAGAGTCAGAACTCGAAGCTTGTTCAGGAACAACAGTAGAAGGAGATGTTCCAGTCTGAAAAATTTCAAGGAGAGAAATTAGGGCAAAGAAGTGAGAAATTCTTAATCTGTGCAAGATATCGAGATAAATCCGAGAGATTAAGGAATTTCAACAGATTTTGTGTACAGAAGATTGAAATGCATAAAGATTAAGCAAGAATCTGTAACAAAACTAAGCAGATGAACAATCAACAATGGTGGATTCGTAGTTTATAAAACCTTTTTAAACGAAATTATGACCTAGAAAAGGATTCTGGGTTAGATTTGTCTTACCATTGAAGAAGATGCATGAGAATGATACAGTATTTTGAGATTACGTTGCAGATTCCACATATACGAAGCGAAGGGGAAGAAGATGAGTGTAGACAGAGAAGAGCAAAGGACAGTTAGAGAGATAAATGGTTTTGAAAAATGAGTTTAAAATTGGCGGTTGAGAGGTTTATTAATGAAAAGGTGTGAAATCAGTTATCTGAACCGGTGAAGTAACTTTAAGTTAGACGGCTAACATTTGAAAGGACTTGATGACTGACGGCTTAAGGCAGTCAAAAAGTGACCTTTTAAATAATATCTCAACCAATTTTCAAAATCAGTCCTATACAATTTTCATAAATGACCTTCTTAAACTAGAAATTAGAAGACTTACCTCCATCTTCGAGTAATTAGAGGAATTATAGATATCACTCTAAAGAAATAAGTCTTCTTAATTACAATTTCTAGTCTGCTCAATATATCAAAATGAAGGAAATTAATTTTTAATTGAAATCAAGCAGTTGGGTCAAGCATACCAAGCTCTCCCCTTAGATAAGCAAACATGTCTGCTTCTAGTGATTTTGTGAAGATGTCTGCTAGTTGATGTTCAGTTGAAATGTACTTCATACTTATGTTTCTCTTTTCTCTGTTATCCCTTAGAAAGTGATATCGACCATCGATATGCTTTGTCTTGGAGTGCATCATGGGATTGCAGGTGATAGAGATTGCTGAGGTGTTGTCACACGTGATTAGGCAATCTACTACCTTGATGTCATAGTCCACTAGCTGTTGTTTGTTCCAAAGCAGTTGACAACAGTAGCTTCCAGCGGCTATGTATTCGGCTTCAGTAGTAGAGTTGGAAACTGATGCTTGTTTCTTGCTAGCCTAAGAGACAAGCCTGTCTCCTAGAAATTGACAAGTTCCACTAGTGCTTTTTCTGCCTACTTGACAACTAGCATAGTCAGCATCTGAGTAGCCAACTAAGTTGAAGGAGGATTCTCTTGGATACCAGATACCTAAGTTGGTGGTATCTGATACGTACTTGATGATTCTCTTAGCTGCAAGAAGATGTTACTGGCGAGGGTCTGCTTGAAATCTAGCACATACCCCAACAGCATACACTATGTCTGGTCTGCTGGCGGTGAGAAAGAGCAGAGATCCGATTATCCCTCTATATAAGGTGATATCAGCTTTCTTTCCTTGTAAGTCTTTTGAAAGTTTGCATTTAGCAACCATTGGAGTGTCAAAGGTGTTAGCCATTTCCAATCTGAATTTTTTGACCAGTTCTTTAGCATACTTGGATTGGCTTATGAAGATTCCTTTGTTGGATTATTGAATTTGAAGACCTAAGAAGAATGTGAGTTCTCCCATCATGCTCATCTGAAACTTTCCAGTCATGAGTTTCTCAAATCGTTTGCACAGCTTCTCATTTGTAGGACCAAAGATGATATCATCGACATATATTTGCACCAGCAGCGAATGACCTTTGTGCTTGAGAATGAAGAGAGTGGTGTTGATCTTACCTCGCACAAATCCTTGTTCTATGAGGAACTTGGATAGTATCTCATACCAGGCACGGGGTTCTTGCTTAAGACCATAGAGAGCCTTCTTAAGCTTGTAGACATGAGTCTTTTTTCCTTTTTCCACGAATCCTGCAGGTTGAGTGACATAAACAGTCTCTTAAAGATCACCATTGAGGAAAGAACGCTTGACATCCATTTGATATAGCACAAAATCCTTGTATGTAGCATAGGCTAAGAAGATTCTGATAGCTTATAACCTTGCTACTGGAGCAAAAGTTTCATTGTAGTCAATTCTTTCTTCTTGACGATATCCTTGTGCAACGAGTCTGGCTTTGTTTCTTATGATGTTTCCATTTTCATCCTTCTTATTTTTGAACACCCATTTTGTGCTAATGATAGTGTGATCAGCTGGCCTTGGGACTAGCTTCCATACTTGACATCTTTCGAATTGCTGAAGTTCCTCTTGCATTGCTTCTACCCAGCTTGGATCTTGTAAGGCTTCATCAATCTTTTTCGGCTCATCTTCAGAAACAAATGTAGCACAGAACATGCATTCATTTTTGGAAGATCTTCTAGTCCGCACTCCTACATGAATTTCACCAATGGTTTGAGAAATTGGGTGGTCTTTACATGTTCTTGTAACAACAGGAATGTGATTCACTGTTGGTTCTTCATGAAGAGATTCGGGAGGAAGACTAGGAGGAAGGTCAGCTGTGTCTTGATGAGTATGTTGTTCAGAATTTGATTCAAAGGTGAGTTGAAGAATAGGATTTTGAGGTTCAGAAGCGATGGGTTCTGGATTGGCGTTATCATGAGCAGGGTCGAGGTCTTCTGGTGATTCATTTGAGAAGTGAAGGTCAGGAATATTTGAGTGAGTTGCTGGAGCTGTATTTGGTGTTTGCGAAGTTGATGTTTGGGATGTACCTGTCTCAACATTAACAAAATCATCAGCAACATTTGGAGCCACGTGTGACTCTAATAAATCAAATTCATCAAATGAAACACGTATAGATTCAACAATTTTTAACGATCTTTTGTTGAAACCCCTATAAGCTTTGGAGTGTAAAGCATAGCCCAGAAAGACGCCTTCGTCGGCTTTATTATCAAATTTGCTTCAGTGTTAAAATTCTCTCTCTAGGGTTTTGGCCGAAATCTCTCCTTCTTGCCAGCTCTCCTTTAGGGTTTCCAATGGCGGCGGCTTCTGCCGGCGCCGATGCCGAAACTATGCCTCCTTCTCCGTCCCACAAACAGTCCTTTGCTTCGGTTGTTTCCAATGAATCTTCGGTTTTCGTCCCTTTAATTCCAACATCAACTTTCAAGGGTGAACCATGTGTACGTCTTACACCAGATCTTATTAACCTTCTTGCCAAGCCATTCCACTTAACCCTTGTTGGGAAATTCTCCCATGGTCGACCATCTATGGAAACACTTCGCAAAAATTTTCTTACACTCGGTCTCAAAGCAGACGTTACCCTCGGACACCTTGATGCTAAACACATCCTTATACAAGTTCATCATGAACAAGATTATCAACGTCTTTGGATTAAAGATCAATGGTTTTTGGGCTCCTATCCGATGCGTGTCTTCAAGTGGACGCCTGATTTTCGCCCGGAAATTGAAAGTCCCATAGTTCCTGTTTGGTTTGAACTTCCTGGCCTCCCAATCTATCTTTTTCATAAACAGGCTTTGTTCTACATAGGGAGCCTGATTGGCAAACCACTTCTTCTTGATAACCCTACTGCTAATCTCTCAAGACCTAGTATAGCGAGTGTTTGTATCGAGATCGATCTTACAAAGCCTCTTCCCAAACGGATTTGGATTGATTATGGTGGGGATGGGAAGGGTTTCTGGCAGTATGTCTATCCTGAAAAGCTTCCTCTTTACTGCAGCCATTGTCTTCGACAAGGTCATGGGGATATTACATGCAAGGTTAAGCACCAAGCCATGGGAAACAATTCTCCTAATGAGGCTGTTAAGGATACTGATGTTCAAGCTCCCCTTCCGTCCCAGCCCCAAGCCCCAGCTAACAAGATGGTTTGGAAGCCTAAAGAAGTGATCAACAATATTAATCCCGGTTTCTCCACTGACGGCCTCCATTGCTCCGGATCTGGTACATTGCATGTCGACCAACATGCTGAAAACCCTACAAAGCTTCCTACTCCAAACCCTAGTTCAACCGTAAAGAACAATGATCCCTCTACCCAACAAGCCTCTGCTTCCTCTTCATCACAAAAAACTCAAGACAATCTTCCTTCACACATTCAAGATAGGACTATGCAGCCTCCTGATGCCCCATCATTGTTTGAAAAGCATCAGCCTCATCCGTTCACTGAGTCAAATATTCATACTGCCTCAGCAACTAATAATGAAGAATCTGAGCCGATTCCAATTTCCAACTCCTTTGCTGTGCTAAATGATATAGAAGAAGATGATCCGGAAAATAATGTCTCAAACATTGAAGCCCTCAATCCTGAGCCGGGTATCAATTTGGTTAAAGAAAAGAAAGCTCCTCCCCCTTCAGATCGGATTTTACGATCCAAGCTCAAATCTGGTGTCTCTTCTCTCCCAGTTTCTAATGGATGTTAAGGCCCTCTTTTGGAATGCTCGAGAGATTGGGAATGATCCCACTGTGACTCATCTTAAACAGCTCGTTTAGCTTCACAAAATTTCGTTTATTTCCATATACGAACCCATGATTGATCCGGACAGAATTAAATTTATTAGCCGTCGTCTTAAATTTAATTTTTGTTTTTCTAATTCTGTTAGTTCTATTTGGATTTTTGCTAAATCTGCCTTTTCTTGCTCTATAGTGTAAAGTTTTCTCCAACAAGTATCCATCAGAATTCAACACTTCTCTTGGTCTACTTCAGTTATATTCTCTTGTGTCTACGCCAAGTGTGATATGCTTGACAAACAGCTCCTTTGGACTGAATTAATTGACATTGGCTCTCAGCTAGATGGCTTGTGTAAAACCCTGAAATACTGCTTGCTTGTGTTATGCATTAATTCATACACTTGTAATCATCATGAATATGTTCATTTAGCTCCCGGTTATGTTTAGAGTCAATAGCATGGTTATTGACGTTGTTTGAGATGCACGTACGCATTTTTCTTTCGCGAGATGCGTTGAATCTCGGGTTTATGTTTTATGTGATTAACACATGGAAAATTGTTAGAAGGCATTTATAACATCATTAACATGCCTTGGATGTTGGTTAGATGCTTGTTGCATTGTCGGTTGGGTTGCTAGTTTGATTCTAGCGTTAACCCTTTTCAGTTTGACTTTTTCCGGTCGTCGTTCGGGAGAGTTCTGCCTGATTTCTTGGCCTTGTTTTGATGGGGTTTGAGGCTTGATTGCTTTGGTTATTGTTTGAAGGTTATTAAGGTTGATTTATAGACCATTTTTGGCTTGGAAGGACTCGAGATTGCATGCGGGAGAGTCCGGGGTCGAGCAAGGAAAGCAGAAAACTTGGAAAGATGGAAAACAGCTTGATGCGCTCGCATCAAGCTTTGTGATGCGACATGAGGCCCAGTCGGGATTGCGGGATTTTGTTCGGTGGTGGCTATCCGAACTTTACCACTTAAAATCATTTTAAACCCTTCCTAAACTCACTTAATTAGCCTAATACTAATCCTAATCAGCTATTAAGAGAATTAGGGGGTAATTAGTGACTTGATTAGTGAATTAATCCCCCCATATAAAACCCAAATCTGCCGCACTCTTTCATTCATTCACCCGGTCACGACTCCTTCTTCTCTTGCGTTTCTGCGACCACTTCACCAAGGCGCAGTGAGGGCTTGAGAGGCGATTCTAGGGCTTCAAGAGGCTAAGCTTGGAAGCCATTTGAGGTCTTCTTCTCCATCTAACCCGCAAGATTGAAGAGAATAGAGTGAGAAGAAAACGGCTCCATCTTTGAGTTCGGTTTTAGGGCGGTTGTAGGCTGAGTTCGGGTAAGTTTCTACCTCTCTTCCCTTGATTTTTGAGCTCCATTGACCCTAGGGAAACAACCATTTGTGGTATTTGAGGTCAATGGAATCCATTGTTAGGTTGTAGAAGAAGTATGAACCCTAGGTTTTCAATTGAATGATAGAACTCGATTGGCCTATGTGAGACTATGATATTTGTAAAATTCATGTTCTAACTAGCCTATTGAACTTGTTTATGTTGATTGATAATGTGGATTAATGTTGGTTTGGTTGAGATGCTTGGAGGGTGTCTTGCCCTAATTTTGATTAGCTTGCAAAATTAATGATGTGAGCATGATTAGAATGTTTTATATGTTTAGTAAAGCATATTAAACCATATTGTGTGAATTAATCGTGAATTGGAAATTATTGGTTGGTATGGTGACTTGAATAAATTTATAACCTAGACGTTTAATTTGTTCTAAGTTACCTTGTTAATTATTTTGTGGGGTTTATGTGAGTTTATTGATCGTCGGGTTTATGGTTTTGACGATAGATATGAACTTAGGGGGATGATGAAGCTTAAGCTTCTATTCCTTGAAATTTCGGAAAACTTAGATTGAACTCAACGGAGTTAACCTTTGGGTTAGTTTGAATCCTAGGAACTATGATTTTAAGTCCTATGGAGTATTGGGTAGAATTCATGGGGGTCGAGCCTCCAAGAAGTTTTAAGGTGTGTGAAGCACACTTGATTATGAGAGCTTATGTGATTCTCGGTTGTGATGTTTATGCTAGTTGTGAATAAATTGCATGACTAGTTTGATGGTAGAGTGTTTACCTACTTGTTTAAGCATATGAGTATATATTACTTGTGCTTGGGTCTTGAGTCCAGTTGGCGTCGGTCTGTTGAGTCTTTGGTGGGTCGATACATTGTTTTCACGAATTATGGGATTCGTGATTTCGATGTATCGCCGTGTCGGGTTGCACACACCCCTCCATCGATGGCCACGGTGGGGAAGTAGTTTATCTTAGTTGTAGTAATACACATGACTTTGATAACTATGGAACTCGAGCGGAGACTGTCTCGGGGACGTCGATATCTACGAGAGGGATATCGAGGGCACATAAGGGTTTTGCACGCAGTGTTTTTGCGGAGCGACACGCGGAGGAATTTTGGTAATGGTATCATATCCCTTATATATATGAATTGTTTCACTAGTGCTTAAGTGAATAACGTGCTTAGTGAATTGGATATGATATGTTGATTGTTTTGGTTTCTTACATGTTATACTTAATAGATAACATATTGATTAATGTTGTAAGCATAAATGCTATCACATGAATTTTATTGGAATGTTGTTTTATGCCAAAGGTATAAGTTATTATTGTTAAGACTAATAGGCCTTGACATGGATTTTTGGTAAAATGTTATACTATGATGATAACATATTTATTTAATGTTGAGCATGAATGCCATACATGATTTATTATGAGGTTGTTTCATGACAATAGCATGATATATTTTATAATTGAGCATTATGCCATGGTAGGAAGTTATGGTTAGTAACTTACTAAGTCATTGTGACTTACTTTTATTTGTTGGTTGTTTTTCCCTAGATCCGAGGCCGAGCTAGCGGATCCAAGTAAATCAAGAAGGTTACTTTGGCAAGGAAGTCTTTTGACAAGGTTGCTACTTAGGTGTTCATTTTGTTTTGGTGAGGTCGTTGGGAAGATGAAGTTATGTAAACTTCATGTTTTGGGTAGCAAACCGTATGTATTTGTAATGTTGTAATTATGTGGTTAGCCTATTATTCTTTTGGTAGCCAACCGATGGTGGTTGTGCTTGTTATATATTGGTAGTTAAACTTTCATATATTTTCTGGTTGTTAGTACATATAACCTGTTAGTACTTATTTTGTTGGCAGCCGATGCATTGGTTTTTAGTCGTGTGGTTAATTGGTGTTTATGTTTAGCATGTTAAATTGCTAGTTTAATATGATGTTTGTTCTCTACATGTATTTAGCCGTTGAGTTGTTAGACTAGAGTCTTAGACTTAGTTTAATGTTGGGTTCCAGTAGTTTCGCCGATGACTTGGTTTATATTTATGCTTATTATTGAATTGCATAACGGGGGTTTGTCTACGTGCCCATGTTGCGACGCGAATGTAAGATTTTTGGACCGAGAGATTAATCATCTCTTTGGTTGTTTTAGTTTGAGCTTGTTAGCTCGAGCGCCCTTTGTTATATTCATTGCTTCGCCGCATGTTTTTGGTTGTGGATGCCTGCCGTTATGGCCTACCATTTGCTACTTGTGTGTTGTTATTTGTTCCCACACTGACACGACCTTGGGATTTCGTCTTGGGATCCGGATTGGTCGTCACAGTCGAGCTATGATTATAAATTTAGCTTTCAGTAGGGATAGGTTCCTTGGCTTTGGGGGTTGGTTTGTGTGATAGATTTATTTTATTAGCAGGAGTGTTATTGTAGGTTTAATGGTGGATACTAGAGCGAGGAGCTAGTTAGGGAGGTGGCAACTGGTAGAGTCTGGTAGAGGTATTGGCGGTGGCGAAATGCTAACGATAACCGTCAACAGAGAATATTCCTCCACTGCGAACACCGGAGAAGAGTATGAGGCGATGCAAATATGTATCGTGGCATGCTTGATTTGATGAGCGAGATGAATCAAAAGAGGTTTTGGTAGTGGAACATGAGGCAAGAGGCTATAATGATAAGGATTTGTGAAGTTAAAGCCGAGGCAATTTAATGGAAGCCGGACTACTTGGCAGAGCTTTGGATTGAACACTTGGAGAAAATATTTGCACCATTGGGTTGCGATGATGAGCAGTTGTATTAGCGGTGTTCAAGCTTGAGGGTCTTCTTAGAGCATTGGTGGCAGTGCTTGAGAGGAGAGTTGGGAGCGCATGAAGTCCCAGAATGTAGCCTAATTTCGTTCAGAGTTCGAAGCTTCCTATGTGCGAAGTGGTTCGAGAGAAAAGAATTTATGGATTTGGTGCGGGGGAGTATGTGATTTCCCGAGTATTCGGCCAGATTCAGCGAGTTGGCTCGTTACTACACATTTGATTCTGATGAGGCTAGGGCACGAAATTTGTAAAGGGTTTGGGGCGGAGTTCGAGAGAGCGACTTCTTTCTCATCGGTTTGTGGGTGCAGGAGGCCGTTGATAGAGCCTCTTATGAGAGAGAGCATAGGAGCATCGTACTATGCCTATTTGGGGTTCTTCTCGGCCGACTAAGGTCTTACAGGCGGATCATGGATCGGAATGTCGTGGAATTTTAGTGGAGGCAATGATCGCAAGAAAGGAGTGGAAAATCTCATTATGAAGGTCATTGCGAGAGTCGGTTAAGTGGAGGGGTGCTAGTACTACATCTCAGAGGAGGATGTGTGGCATTGGTTTGTTCTTATTGTTCCAAGATTGGGCATCTGAGAAGATAGGTCTTTGGAATAAGAATGGAGCACCATGGAGTGTTACTCTTGTGGAGTTCTGGGACTATGAAGAAAGATTGTCCTAAGTTGAAGAGCAATCGATCGGGAGGTTCTAGTCGGACTACAATTTGGAACAAAGAGAGATAGCGATGGGAAAGCTAAGGTGCGAGGGGTCGTGTATTTGCTCTAGATCGAGAGAGGTGTACTGAGTCTGACGGTGATTGGAGGAATACCGTTTCTATTTTTGGTAATGAGGCTCGTGTACTTATAGACCAGGGATCATCGCATTCTTATGTTGCATCACATTTCGTTGATAAGCTATGTGTTATGCCTCGGTCTTTACCATATGTGCTTGAAGTATCTACCCTTCTTGAGGAATGTTTGTTAGCCGAATATTTATAGAGCATGCGATGTACTTGTGGATAAACATGTGTTGCATGCGGATTTGGTGGTGTTACCACTTCGTGATTTTGATGTTATTCTTGGTATGGATTGGTTGAGCACATATCATGCATTGGTGGATTGCCTTAGTAAAAGTCACTTTTTGCTGGCGTTCTAAGTTTGTGTTTTTGGGAGATAATGCACCGAGTGGTTTCACAGCGTCATTTAGCGCTTAAGGCTAAGGAAATTGTTGTCGCGTGGGTGCACAGAGGTATCTTGCTTGTGTAGTGGACAAGCGGGTTTCTTCTTCTAATCTTGAAGATGTGCAGTTGTGTGTGAGTTTCAGATGTTTTCTCGAAAGATTTTGGGATGCCTCAGATAGAGATTGAATTTTGTATTGAGTTATTGCAGGGGACTACACCAATTTCGAAGGCGC
>CM028382.1:106280548-106324683 GCA_013146195.2 Codonopsis lanceolata | reverse complement strand
CGGTCGCACATCTCAACAAAGGTCGAGATTAATGCGATCGCTGTAAAGTATGTTGTCCAAGAATAACATATCGACATGATCTCTTACGAATAGTTCTAGCTTCTTTCATGTCCTCGGGCAATTGTCCCTTGCTCGATGTAAGCTTTGAGATCATCTATCCAACATTTTGAGGCCGGCTCGATGTCCATGATCACCTCCTTTTCTATAACGAGGAACTTCCAAATGCTCGATCATAACTCCGGGATGCAAAGACGAATTTCATCTTGACCATCTTGGACAAGTAATCGGCTCGCATGTTCTCCTCACGAGCAATTCGCACCAATTCGATAATCAAAATCTTTTAAAATCTCCTTCACCATCGCGCGATAGCGAACCGGGGCCAGGATGATGAAGCGCATAGTCGCCTTTGACTTGGTTTACCACCAGCGGGAATCACAATACACAATCACTTCACGCCTCCTACATCTGCGAGCTCGAGCTGCGATCAGCGCGCTTCATACTTCGACGATTGTTAGAAATTTGGAAAATTAAAGCATAATGCTTTCTCGAATTACATCTTGCTCGGGCGGGACTGCACGGCCGGCACCACTTCGTCTGTTGCCGAACCATCAACATGTAGCTCAACAATACTACAGTCGGGTTTTGGACTTGGGATCTTCCTTGGAATCTTGTTACAGGCGATACTTCCTTCTCGACGAGAATCCTTGAAGCTTGTCTCAGCCACAAAGTCTGCTAAGGCATGTGCCTTAATTGCTCGCCGAGGTTGATAATCAATATCAAACTCGGTTAATTCGATCGACCAAGTGAGTAAACGACCAGAAGTGTCCGGCTTGTGCAAAATCTTTCTTAGAGGCATATATGTACCTGACAATTGAATGTGCGAGAAAAATAAGCTCGAAGTTTCCGGCGGCAACAACAGCGAATAAGCTAACTTTTACGCATTAAAATACCTCCCTCTACATCGGTGAGGGCTTTCGAGCTTATAATAGACAGGCTTTTGATATTACATTCCTCCTAATCAACACATGGCGCTCTTGCACGCTCATTGTAGCTAAATACACAAAAAGCTTTCCCCAAAAGGACTGCTTAACAATGGAGAACTCCTTAGGTATTTCACTAAGCGCTCGAAGGCCTTCGACATTCTGGGGTGTCCATTCAAACCCCTTATTTCCACTTGAGAACTTTGAAGAAAGGCGAGGCACCTCTCCGCCAACCACGGAGATGAAAGCGACCAAGGGCTATCACCACCTGGCATTGAGCCTCTGAACATCTTTAATGCACCGAGGAAGCTTCATAGTAACTAACGCCTTGATTTTTTCAGGATTAGCCTCAATGCCCCTCTCAGTCACCATAAATCCCAGGAACTTGCCCGCCTTCACTCCGAACACACACTTGCTCGGGTTCAGCTTCATATTATTTTTCCTGAGATTAACAAAGGTTTCGCCCAAGTCCACTTTTATATGCTCGTGCCCTTTAGTCTTGACCACCATGTAAATCGATGTAAGCTTCAACATTCCTCCCGATTTGCGAGCTGAATATCTTATTCACCATTCTCTGATAGGTGGCTCCTGCATTTTTCGGACCGAATGGCATCATCTTATAACAAGATCTGAAGCCTGCTTTGCTCGGCATTTAAAGGCTGTCGAGGTCTTATCCGCTCATCCATTTTTACTTGGTGATACCCGGAATAGGCATCAATAAAAGCCGAGGTTCAAATCTCGCTATGGCATCCACCAACTTATCAATTCGGGGCAAAGGATAACAATCCTTTGGGCAGGCCTTATTCAAATCCGTGAAATCCACGCACATTCGCCACTTGCCATTGGATTTCTTGACCATAACCACATTAGCCAACCAAGTTGGGTAATGTATCTCCTCGATATGTCGGCGATTAAGCGACTTCTCGACCTCCTCACGATCGCTTGATCTTTCTCCACAATAAATCACAGATTCATTTCTTCGCCGTCAGATTGGAGAAAAGTGGATCTACATTGAGCCGTGCAGACACGGCCACAATTTCACTCACCCCTGCATGTCTTCGGGCCGCCAAGAAAAAACATCCAAGCTATCTTGTAACTGTTTGATCAAATTTGCCCGGGCCTCAACCGATAAAGCCTTGCCTATTTTTATCTTCTGCTCGGGGTAAGTAGAATTTATAATTACTTCCTCGAGCTCGTCCTGAGCCGTAAACTCTGGCTCATCCCGCATTTGGAGTGTATCATACTCCACCTTTTCTTCTTCCTCAGCTTGATCCTCAATTGTGTCAAGCTGATCTATCTCCATGTCTTCGACCTGCTCCACGAACCCCTTCGACGCCAAAACCGGCAAAGGGTTATCAACATTCTCCTCAATCTTCTCTGTATCCAGGCTAGCTTCATCCTGTTGTGCGACTTGCTCCCCCGACTTCAATGTCGGCAAGGAGAGAGTGCTCTCGCCACCAATCAGACATATTTGCAGCAACCTCATGCTCGTCCTGCTCCCCCGACTTCAATGTTGGCATATAGCTAGGATCCGCCTCAGGGTCTTCATGCACCATAGCAATTACTGATGGCCCCACCGTCACGTGAGATGTTTCCTTGGTACTGACAGTTATCTTCTGCTCACCATCTTCCAAGGTTAACTTTTGTTTCTTTTTCTAACTAACGCGCACATACTCAAGCATCGCCTGGTCGCTTTTCAACACTCCCACTCCCCGATCAGTATAAAACTTGGCCCGTTGGTGCGGGATTGATGTCACCATCTGGAACTTAGCCATACTAGGTACGCCCAAGATTATGTTATAGGGAGACTTTAAATCGATCACCATGAAAGTGATCTTTTCAGCTCGCGTCCTGCTCCCTTCACCAATGAACACCTCTAACTCAACTGTACCCTTGACCGGCACCTTATGGTTAGTAAATCCTTCTAATGTCCCAGCATATGGCCTTAGGCGATCATCACTTAGCTCCAACCCCTGGAAACAAGAGTAATACATCACATCTCGACATGCTCCAGTGTCAACGAAAATTCTGTGCACGACCCAGCCATCCACTAAGGTTTGAGACGATCAAAGATTGCTCGCTAACACATTACTTCGCCACAAGCGAGTAAATTGTATAGCTTGTTAAAGCAAATAGGGTCGATCCACAACTTTGGATAAAGAATATATTTGTTTTCCAAGCTGGGTCGGAGTAGGCTCCTCATCCAATATCACATTGATCACCCCTTTGATCGGTGGGGCATTCCCCTTATTTCCTCCAAGTCTCTTGAAGCGGTCCAACCGCCCTTCATTAATTAATTTCTGAATGGCCTTCTTCAACGGCCAACATTCCTCAGTTGTGTGCCCGTAATCATCATGGTAGGCACACCTCTTCGTCTTATCCCGTCTCGCCACTGCCCGGCCCGATTCATGCGAGGTGGGTTAGGAAGCTCATCTCTTATTTCAGTACATGATATCCTCGCTTTGCACAATGTGTTGAGCGGGGTAAGATCTGCCTCTCGAAGGAATTCTCTTGGCCGATCGTATCTCGACTTGCCCTTGTTATATCCTCCACCACCTGTCTGCCCATGTCCATTCCCTTTTGGAATTTCCAGCGGCTTCACTACTCTCTTTCTTCTTTTCCTTTTTTGCCGTCTCCCCGGCACACCATTTCTGAGCTCGCATGAGCATTTCTGCCTGCGTCTTTGGCTCTCGCATACTCAACTC
The DNA here is from genome assembly GCA_013146195.2 of Codonopsis lanceolata. Lineage (NCBI taxonomy): Eukaryota > Viridiplantae > Streptophyta > Magnoliopsida > Asterales > Campanulaceae > Codonopsis > Codonopsis lanceolata. Next base: position 106,320,998 of record CM028382.1, on the reverse strand, counting down.
TGATCGCAATCCACCCTCACCTTCAAGTAGGCCTGTTTCAAAACATAGGGTTACCTCCCTCGCTTTCGGTTAACCCGGAACCTCGCTCTAACACCTTGGTGAATCGCTCCCAGCATAACTCGGTGGACTCATGTGCTCTTTGCTTAACCGCCGACAAGTCGCCCTTGTCTTTGCCAATGTGCCCGCGGTACCAAAATCTGCCAAAAATTTTGCTCGCAAATCAGCCCAGTTATTAATTGACCGACGCGGCAAAGCTCCCATCCATGCCAGGGCCTTCCCTTGCAAAGCGCCCACAAAAGCCCTAATCTTTAAGGCCTCATCCGAGGTCACTAGACCGATTTGTGATTCAAAAGACATCAACCAATCTCTGGCCTTTGTCTTTCCCGTATACTCTTTGATGTTTGGGAATATGAGCCCCTGTGCTGGTGGAACATTTTCAATCCAGGGCGCCAGTGGGCTAGCCGACGTGCCAAAAAATTCCCATCCGTAGCCTTTCCTTGTTCCCAAGCCTCCATACTACAAGCGTTTGCCAAAATCCCGCATGTTTATGGTTGTAGGCAAACCACCCCCGGCCGAGGCCGTACCACGTGCATAGGAGGGGCCCCTGGGGGGCCCATAGCTCCAACGGCAGGTAACCCCCACACGGCTGCGCCACCCGACTGAGGCACCCAAAGAAGCCGAATACCGTGCACTGGTTGATGCAAATCCCTTTTTCCCTGAGAATGATGAGATAAGGTCCCTTGAGATTTCCTAGGAGCGGGAGTTCTGCGTCGACGGACATAAGATCCCCTTGGTGATCGGGAACGACTATGAAGCACGAGATCGCCGCGCGAGGTGAACGTAGCTCGCGAGCATGCGATCTTGGCAAGGGAAGGTGAACGTCGACGATGGCGAGATTGAGCCGAATCGTCCCCAACCCATGGTCCTAGCCTCGAGTGAATACTGGGCACAACTCTGTGGCTAGCCCAACTACCTTCTGGCTGCTCACGTCCCTTAGATCCTTGTACTCGTGGCTGAGAAGGAATGACCAAAGGATTCATTTGATTACCTCCTGTACGAGAAACACCTGCCGCCTGGCTCGGAGCTGTCAAGGCTGGTAAAGGGTCAACCTCAATGGGCAAAGGTGGCTTACCCATTACAATCAACTGTAGATTGAGTTGATGCATTTGACCCAGATATATTGCCCTTTGACGTAGAGCCTCCTCCTCGAACTCGTGTGCCAAACCCACGCCGCCACAAAGACTTCTTGGCAAAGAATCCACCTGCATCGGTTGAGTTGATGACGGGCATCATGCGGTGGAGGAACATTGTTCCCGCCAATCGATAAGGCTAGAGTCTGTTGCACCTCCTCCCGGCGACTTCCACTACCACCATTAACTCCATTTTCTGCCATTTGTCAAGATTGACGAAGATGTACTATCAAAACGCAAAATCTACTACCGCAAAACTATCGTTTCCCGGCAACGGAACCAACTAATGTGTCCAAAATCTTCTTGGATGCACTGGATCAGTCCAATCTGGATACCTGGCTTTCAACGTATCCGATACTCTCCAAAGCCCAAATCTGCAATAAGATCAACCAACCGTGAACTAGGCAGGGGCACTCCCTACAAAAGCCCTCCGACGTGAGAATTAACATAAGAAAGATAATGAGAATGTATTTTAGCAGAGTTTCGGCTAGAGAGTAGAAATTGCATACCTCTCCCCTTCATTTTTCAGGGCTTTTATAGTTGCCGGAGAGCATAACTGCTCCTAACTGCTCATAACTGTCCATAACCGTCCACTAATGGCCGTGGAATTAATACCGGGCATATTAACTGCCCCATTAACTCCCCCATTAACCACAACGGTTTAAATGGAGCTTTTCCCGAACATAACCGTCCTCAACTGGTAACAGCTATTAAATTAGCGATCATAGCAACTCATGCTCGCATATTAATCCTGCTCGCTGGTTAAGCTCCCAGCTCGCTGACACCTTGCTTGGTGAAGGTCAAGACCGTGCTCGCTTGCCCGGGTAACGACCATATGCCTGGCATGTGACCAATGACTTGGGCTTATTGGGTCGGGTAGTTCAGGACTGAAATGGACGAGTCGGCTTATTATTCCATACTTTTGAACTTGAATGACTCAGTGATAAGGAAGATTGGTAAACTTGGATCTGCCAAAGAACTTTGGGATAGGCTAGAAGAACTTTATTATGAAAAATCGTCACCTAGCAAATTATATCTCTTGGAACAGTTTTTTCGATTCAAACTAGACCTTGATAAAGATATGGAGGATAATATCGATGTTTTCACTAAGTTAGTTGAAGACATTAAGCAAACCGGGGATAAAAACATTGATGATTACTCTACTATTGCACTGTTAAATGGTATTCCTGATTCTTATGCTGACGTGAAATGTGCTATTAAATATGGTAGGGATGATATCACACTTGATAAGGTGATTGTTGGGTTAAAAAGTAAAGAATTAGACTTAAAAGTAAATAGGGGTAAATCTCAAGCCGGTGAGGTTCATATGGTAAGAGGAAGACAACTTGATAGGAACAATAGTCAAAATGGTGAAGAACAAAATCATGGTCAAAATCATAATTATGGAAACAACAAGGGTAGAAGCCAAAGTAAGTCTAAGAATGGATCTAAGAAAAGAAACTGCTACAACTGCGGTGAATCTGGACATTTTAAGAAGGATTGCACAAATCCTAAAAGGAAAAGTCAAAATCAGAATCATGATCATCAAAAGGATTGTAATTTGGTCTTATGTAAAGATGGTGGTGATGTTTTCATGGTAACAGAGTCTTGTGAAACCAAGGTGAATTATGTGTAATCTATTTCTGCATATATTAATGAGTGAGTTATAGATTCTGCATGTGCGTTTCACATGACACCTTTAAAAATTCTTTTTTCTTCATACAAAGAAGTGGAAACTAGAACTGTTTCATTGGCTAATGGTAAGAATTGTCAAATTGCTGGAATTGGCAATGTGTGCTTGAAATTTGATTTTGTGAATACTTTGACTTTGGAAAATGTTAGACACGTGCCTGATTTGTGTAATAATCTGATCTCGTGTGCATCATTGGAAGATGATGGGTTAGAGGGTAGATGGGGAAGGGGTGAGATGAAAGTTCTAAAAGATAACTTGTTAATTTTCAAAGATGCAAAACGGCAAAACCTGTATGTGTGTGATGCTGCTCCTGTGTCTTTTATTGAGAATCATGCAAATGTTGTTAAGAGTGATAAAACAAATTTGATGGATAAAAGCCTTGGACATCATAGGTTTAGTTTTCCACCTCCCTCCCTAGAAAAATACTCTATAAAAAATTCCCTTGAGTTGATCCATGTGAATCTATCGGGTCCTTTGTTACCCACTGATGGTGGGAATAGGTTCTTTCTGTCTATCGTTGATGACTTCTCACGAAAAGTCTGGATAGTTTTATTAAAGGAGAAAACTGAAGTTTTTGAAAAATTTAGAAACTGGAAGATTTTGATTGAAAATCAAACCGATATGAAAATTAAAAGGCTTAGGATGGATAGTGGGTTGGCGTTTTGCAACTATGAGTTTGAGAGTTTTTGCGCCGAGAGTGGGATTGACCATAAAAAATTTATCCCTTGTAGCCTTCATCACAATGAGGTTGCTGTGCATATGATTCAGACTTTGCTAGGATGTGCAAGGGTCATGCTTGCCACGTCAGGACTTTCCAAATGTTTTTGGGGAGAGGCAGTTGTGTGTGCTGCCTATGTCATTAATAGGTCTCCTATCCCGCCTAATGGGAGATGTCCTGAGGCTATGTTTTCCGGTGGAGAAGTTGCTTTTCAAAATTTTAGAGTTTTCTTCAGGTCGCTTATATTCATCGAGAGAACAACACTTTTGAACCGAGACCGGTTAGGTGTGTCTTCTTAGGGTACGCGGAGGGTGAGAAAGGTTATAAATTATGGTTAAAAGAGGAACCAGGTTTTGAAACAATCATTAGTAGAGTTATTATCTTTAATGAGAATGAGTTTCCTTGCTTAAATGAACCTGTTCCCCCTCCCCCGGCTCCAAATATGGTGGAACAACCCTTGTTGTGAGTTCTCTTGTTATGATATATGATTCGTGTGGATTGTTGTTATTGCCTTGAAAATCCTTGACTTACTTGGTGTTTGTTGTGGTGTCTCTCTTCTTCTTACTTTATGTTAAAATGAGTTAGATCTAATGCTTACTTTGTGTTTGCTTTCTGTTGTTCTTGTTTCCTACTTTGTGTTGGAACAAGTACCGTGTATAGGCTATGATGTACCCCACTTGTGTCCATGAGTTCAATGTGATTGACCCGGTACTTGTTCCAAGGTGGAGATTGTAAGTGTGGCTGGGCCTGTTTGGGCAGCCCACTTTGTGAAGCCCAAACCCAAAGCAACCCAGAAAACACCTCTGTTCAGCCCGCCCCTTTCCCCTCTCCCTCTGTTGGTGCGCGCTTGTGGTTTCTCCCTGCCTTGGCTCTATTTTCGGGTGTTGCTTCCTTTTGACCCTGAAAATCCGGTCCCTTCCATTCCTTGTTCCAGTCAGCTCATTGATTCTATACGACGATTAATGCAAATGAAATTAATTCCAAAAGCTCGAATCAATACTAAGGAAAAATGTCAAATATGCGTTGAGGCCAAACAAACAAGAACCTCCTTTCAATCAATACAACGTGACACTCGACCACTAGAATTAGTTCATAGCGACTTATGTGATTTTAAATCTATAGAGTCATGTGGCGGGAAAATTTGTTTCATCACCTTTATTGATGATAGCACACGCTATTGTCATCTTTACTTGCTAAATAGTAAAGACGAAGCGTCCCCTCTCCCTGTTTTGGTGCAGCCGCTGTTGCTGCTTGTGGTTTCTCCCTGCCTTGGCTCTATTTTCGGGTGTTGTTTCCTTTTGACCCTGAAAATCCGGTCCCTTCCATTCCTTGTTCCAGTCAGCTCGTTGATTCTATACGACGATTAATGCAAATGGAATTAATTCCAATGATTCTATACGACGATTAATGCAAATGGAATTAATTCCAAAAGCTCGAATCAATACTAAAGAAAAAAGTCAAATATGCGTTGAGGCGAAACAAACAAGAACCTCCTTTCAATCAATACAACGTGACACTCGACCACTAGAATTAGTTCATAGCGACTTATGTGATTTTAAATCCATAGAGTCATGTGGCGGGAAAATTTATTTCATCACCTTTAATGATGATAGCACACGTTATTGTCATCTTTACTTGCTAAATAGTAAAGACAAAGCGTTCGAGGCATTTAAAATGTACAAGAACGAAGTAGAAAATCAACTTGAGAAAAAGATAAAAAATTCTCAAATCTGATCGAGGAGGTGAGTACGTACATCCTTTTAAAGACTTTTGTGCAGCACATGGAATAATTCATCAAGTGACTCCTCCTTATACTCCACAATCCAATGGGATTGCGAAAAGGAAAAATCGCACACTCAAAGAAATGATGAATTCATTACTAATTCAATCAGGCTTACCCGACGAAAAGTGGGGGGAGGCGGTGCTCACAGCAAATTACTTGCTCAACAAGTTACCACACAAGAAATTGGAGCAAACTCATTAGGAATTATGGACTGGTCGAAAACCTTCCTACAAATTCATCAAAGTGTGGGGGTGCCTGGCCAAAGTGGTAGCACCATTACCTAAAAAGATGAAAATCGGTCCAAAAACCGTGGATTGTATCTTCATAGGATATGCAGCTCGGAGTAGTGCCTATAGGTTCTTAATGCACAAGTCTGACAATTCAAATATTGAAGTAAATACAATACTAGAATCAAGAAATGTCACATTTTTTGAAAACATATTTCCATTAAAAAATAACCAAAATACTAATGGAAAACGCTCATTTCCTTGGAACACAAGCGACTATGAGAAAGAGGCCCCCACAGACATTGGTCCCATGGACATAGTCCAAGAAGACCATCCAGCTGCATCGGATGATGAACCAAGAAGGAGCAAACGGACAAAAATAACTAAAACCTTCGGACCCGACTTTGTGACCACATTTATAGTGTACAATGAACCTCGCACGTTCAAAGAAGTAATGTCTACTCCCGAAGCTCCTCAATGGAAAAAAGCCATTAATGGCGAAATATCTTCCATTATGCAAAACCACACTTGGGAATTAGTTGATCTTCTCAAGGGGTGAAAACCATTGGGCTGTACATGGATTTTCAAAAGAAAATTAAAACCTGATGGTTCCATTGATAAGTATAAAGCACGATTAGTCGCAAAAAGGTTTAATAAAAAAGAAGGTGTTTATTATTTTGACACTTATGCCCCTGTAACCCGAATTACGTTAATTCGACTAATAATTGCTTTTGCAGCTCTGCACGGTCTTAACATACATCAAATGGATGTTAAGACTGCTTTCCTAAATGGGGAACTCGAAGAAAAAATATATATGAATCAACCCAAAGGATTCATAGCTCCGGGCAACGAAACGAAAGTATGTCGATTGGTCAAATCGTTGTACGAATTAAAGCAAGCATCAAAATAATGGCATAAACGTTTTGATGATGTAGTACTTGCAAATGGGTTCAAGATCAACGAATGTGACAAATGTGTGTACGCCACACAACATGGTTACGTCATTATCTGCCTCTACGTAGATGACATGCTCATCATCGGCAATAACGACAACATGATCAAGGACACCAAGAAAATGTTGGCCAACAGGTTCGACATGAAAGACCTTGGGATAGCTAATGTCATCTTAGGTATTAAAATATCTAGAACATCCGAGAAGATCATATTATCACAATCTCATTACATTGAGAAATTCAGCAATGGTGATAATAGTATAGCAAAAACTCCAATTGACCCAAACTTTCATCTCAAAAAGAACCTACACGAAAGTGTATCTCAAATTGAATACTCTCGTGTAATTTGAAGTCTAATGTATCTCACGAATTGCACGCGACTAGATATTGCTCAAACAGTCAATCATTTGAGCAGATTTAATAGCAATCTCGGACATGATCACTGGAAGGCTATTGTAAGAGTCCTTAGGTATCTTCGATACACTAAAGAATATGGGTTGCACTATTCCAAGTATCCAGCAGTAATAGAAGGTTATAGTGATGCCAACTAGATATCTGATACTAACGACTCGAAATCCACAAGTGGATTTGTATTTACACTTGGGGGTGGTGCTATCGCATGGAAATCTTCCAAACAGACTTGCATCGCAAGATCTACAATGGAATCAGAATTTATCACTTTAGATAAAACAACGGAAGAAACCGAATGGCTACGCAACTTCCTAGAAAATCTTCTAACATGGCCACAACCAGTGCCAGCTATATGCATCCATTGCGACAGCCAAGCCGCAATTGGAAGGGCACAAAATAATATGTATAACGGTAAATCGCGACACATACGAAGGCGTTACAATACCGTTAGGCAACTTCTCTCAAATGGAGTGATCACCATCGATTACATTCGATCGAAAGACAACCTAGCGGATCCACTAACTAAAGGTCTGTCTAGAGAGCAAGTATGCAACTCATCGAAGGGAATGAGCCTAAAGCCTACGAAATAAAGAATAGTTTAGCGGCAAACCCCACCTAGCTGATTGGAGATCCCATGGTCTAGGTTCAAAGGGACAACCCAACTAAATTAATCTCCAAGACAACACTACGGGACTTAACTCCTACCCATTCCTATGGTGAAACACACTAGTGTTATATGTCATGGTAAAGGATAAGTTTGCTTTTAATGATTCCTATGACTTGACTCGTCAAGCGGAGTTCTGACAGAACAACTCTTTATAGGCAATCACCTATGTGAATGTAAGACTGGCCGATCTTATGAGAATTACGAGACTGAAATTCTCTAAGAAACATTCACAAAACTAGGTATCGTTCAGGGCCAAAATGAACACAAATGAAGAATCATACCCTGTTTGAGGATAGCTGTGTGATTGCTATTGTCTTGGTTGACATCAAACACTAATTAGTTCAAGACACTCAAGTCACTAATTAGTAAGTCATCCTGATAGTATATCATAAGGAAAGGTTCAAAGCCAAAAGCCACATATTCCAGTATAGTTACTCTCAATTGTATCTTTGTAAATATCAATATGTCATCAACTTACATGATATCTCATTCAATGTGGGGGATTGTTGGAAACTTGGTTTCAAACTAACTTGAATAAGCTAGTCATGTAAAGGGAAAAGTGGGAATCCCACATTGGGAACAAGATGAAACAAGCTCTACCTTATAAAGTAGAGCTTTGAGGCTTTACTTTCGGCCCTTGGGCCACTACATTTTTGTGTAGGAGGGAAGACCTAGCTAGGTGTAGGTCCAAACACACGCTGGGCCGCCCGCCCACTTGTCAAGGCTTCGGCTCAGTTAATTTGGTTTTGGCTTCGGTCGGTCGGCCGGTTCTTTTGCTTGCTTGGCTGTGACTGACCTTATCTTTTGCTCTTACAGCAGTTCAGCAGCCTTTGCGATTCAATTGGTGTGTGACTCTTTGCAAATTTTGAACCTTTTCTACAAAAACAGGTTGCTATGATTCCGCGGTGTGCTTCGAGACACCGTAACTTACTACGGTTGTGTCCGTTTTCGGACAGCCAACTATTCCCAACTTCCATCCCCAAACTGCCACATAAATCGCATCAAACCACGCATTTTGGCGAAAACTCTCTTTTTCTCGCAAACTTCGCACAACCTTTACGCCCTTACGAGATACTGAGCGTGTTTGTGATTTGCCCGGTGATTGAAGCTGGAGGATTGGCCTCTTCATTCACGTAAGTATCCTAAACCCTGGGAGACTCACTGGCAGCATCCGTCCTCTCCGTTACGGTGCCAGTTTTTGTCTTAAGGGAAGAGCTTAAGTGTCTCGAGACTTTACGACTTTCTTGCACACACACCGCGGAAATAGAAACGGAATCAGGCCATACCATCCCGGCAGAAAAAATGTGAATGAGGAGAATAGCGGCGTTCGCAACACCCCAACAAAAATGTGAATGAGGAGAATAGAGTAATCGGCGCCGCAACCAACCCCAACAAAGTAAACCGAAAAGAGAAGCCAAAAATCAGCCTTGACCAGAGCTTCAGAAAAGCTAAAATTATCTGTTCTTCTAGGTTGGCTCACTGCCCCTTCTCCCATATCAAGAAGAGATAAGTTTTGTGGGAAAGGGTAGAAGAAAGAAAAGGTGAAAGGAGAAAGAAAAAGTCGAGAGCTTAGGGCTTGGCGAAGGTTGCTAGCGGCGGAGAGGAGGTAGCGGAAGAAATCGATAGAGGATTGCAGGGGGCTCAATAGGCGGAGGAGGGTGTTACTGTAAGTAACCACCCTTCGCACATGCGAGCGCTCGAGGAGATACTGTTCGTTGGATGACAATAAATTAGTAAATCCTGGCCACTTTTTATCTCAAGTCAATTGTGAACCTGCTTCCCAAGATATTTAATAATACGGACTAGATTATGTGCATGTGCCACACTATGAGACGATGTCAGTATGGAAAGGTGCTGGCATTCAAATAAATCATTATAATAAATAATTTTTAAAAAATATATTTGAAATTAAAATAAAAACAGTAATAAAAACAGTTTTTTTCTTTTAGAGTGGTTTTAAAAAAATAAAAAATCGAAAGAATTTTCGAATTAGTGTTCATACATATTATTACTTATAGGTGTAGGAGATGGAGTATGAGTAGAAGAATTAATTGGAATAGGAATAGATGAATAGGAAGAGAGAGAAAACGATTATGGGAAAAAAAACGTGAAAAAACAGTTGTAGATAAAATGGAATCCTGGCCATTGATTGTGTTTCGTAAAAACAAATCATGGTCGATAAATAGCTTTTGATATCAGTTAATCCTGGCCGGTAAATAGTTTTTGTAACCGCCCTGATCTGTTTTATATAATAGATTATGAGCAATCACCCCTTTTCCTACTCCCTATGTTTTATCTTCACATTAGAAAGTCACAATGACACAACCCGACCCCAAATTTCTATATGAAATCTGGGTCAAGCGTGTAACAACAAAACAAAACACACACCCATAATAAAACAAATGCAAAGCCCCTACTAAAAGTGGGCTAAACAAAAACCTAATATAAACACAATAATCTCTGCTATGATAATAGTAACACCACGGCTCTAAAAACATCAGGAAAACAAAATGACAAAGTCAACGAGCCATTGCCCAGACAAACACAAGGCTCTAAAGCCAACCAACCAATAACATTATATACACAAGCATGACGTTACACGTCGGTATTAAAAGAATATTAAACACAAACCCAATGAAGAGTTTACATAACTCTCCTACAAACCCTGATCCTCACAAACATAAATACAACCTCCTGAAGTGCTGCATACCAAATACTATCGACGTCTAACAAATCTCGCCAACCTCACCACGTATATCCCGCCTAGCTGGGATCTAAGGAAAACAAAAAGAACGGGGTGAGTGATAATTGAGTAAGTTATTATATGTAACTACATGGCATGCTGTATGCACATGTCATCAACACATTTGTAAATCAAGTATAGCTACACATATACTTGCACACATCATGTTGATCATGGTATAATGCATATTGATGATTCAATGTAATTAAACACATAACAAACGATATAGATATACGATAGCTTCCAGTCATATCTCATAACTCGAATCTGAGGTAGTGTTGTTGTTATAGTACACATGGTGAATCATGTCCGAACCGTTAGGCGTGTCCAAAACAAGTCCTCTTCGTAGACTCCCTCGGCAAAAAGGATCACATACACTACCGATAGTCATACGAAGTTTAGCGTCCCAAAGTTACTCGTATTGATTATAACAGTGGAGACTACTTCCCCACTACGACCGATAGTGGAGGCTAAACCAGACCAATAATGTGATGCACAAGTAGCATTTACTTGTTAATAAAACACAACCATCGAGTCCCAAGTATGGGGGCTCAACGCACATACAAGCATGCTTTTGCTTGAATTAAAACACAGAAGCATTTAATTTCTTACACATGAATACCGAAGTAAATGATAATTCATGTATTATCAACTACACCAAAAATATTCCCCATTATTGTATTTTACTATCTCTAATTGACTCTGTTGAGTCATTCATTTAATATCTATAAATTTTGGGTATCAACCCAATTTGCGGGATTCATCCAAACACAATCTCACCGGTGTTTTTATACGACATAATAATGGTTTAAAACCATTTAACATATTAACCAATTTAAACTAACAATAATTCGTAACTAAATTATTTATACTCCATATTCAAAACAAATCATATGAGAATATCCCACAGTTCATGTATGTTATTATTACATACAAAGGGAATAAGATAGTAACTTATCTCTACCGAAAAATATCGATAAAAACATATAATATTCGGGTACAAATGTAACCCTTAATACGTACAATGTCCATACTGAGTCGAAATTAAAAACGACCGAATAAATCTTTCGCAAATCAAGCGTAAAGCTCGAAACCCTTAATAATACTCACAAATATGGCGGACAACAGAACTATGGAGAAAAATGAGCTACTTCTTCTCAATTGACACCAAGGCCCAAAACTCAAAAGAATGAAGGAAAACAAAACTGATTGTTTCAATAAGAGATATGATCCGGCCTAAATCAAGTAAATAGTCACTTGATGAAACATATAATAATCAATTAAATGGTTGGTTATTTTAAAGTATCAATCTTATTGGTTGGTCAAAAATCAAACCAATTATTTACCAATTAAATACAAATTAATCATTATTAATTAATTAATGTTAAAATAAAAATATATTTTAACAATATAAAATAAACACGTAACGTATCATACACTTTGGGTCAACCTAGCCAAAAATATATATTTTCTAGCATTAACGTGTCATTTTCCTATTTCAATGTTATAAATCATAATTAACATAAACAAAGTCCAATATGGACTTTAAACACGACACATATCAAACCCAACATATCTTGAGCCAAAATGAACTTTCATAAGGTAATTACCCAAGTCCACAACCTAAAATACATAAATAATGTAAAACACATAAATAACACAATGAAGACACCCCAATTTCGTACCCCTGATATGTGACATGACATAAAATATCAAGAACTGTTGAAACATTAACAAATGTCAAGTTACAGGGTCGAAAATGCAAAAGGAAAAAGTAGGATGCATGAACAGTGAACTGCAGGGGGTGAAAGTGTGAAAAATAAAACCTGAATTGTGCCCATGGTGCCGCACCAAGGAGTCCCTTGGTGGCACCAAGCCATTCACTGTTGCGTCTCTCAGTGGCCGAATTGTACAATCCTTGAAGCTCGTGGTACAACTGATCAATGCAGGATGAACAAACTGAAGAATGGTCGATGACTCCCTCTCTCCCACTATAAATAAGAGGCCCCGGCTCCTCATTTCCCTCGTTCATTTTTATCGCAACGAAGCGTTGAGAAATTCTCTCTGCATCTCCGTTGAAACCTTAGTACTTGAGGTGTGAGATAGGTGAATGAAACCCCCTAAAGTCTCCAAACCCCGTCCAAACTCTGCCAAAATAAATATACACCAGTTATAAGTAATCCCTAGCCTAGTTGTTAGGTATCCACCTCATTTCCCCGACCCAAAAATCCCAAAGTAAGCCGTTACTCTGCCCGAGTAACGAGCTGAAAAACACCCTGAATAAGCCGTTATTCCGCCCAACCAAAAAAGCCAAAACCACAAAAACTAAGCCGTCACTCTGCCCAGCCAAACAAACCAAACCTACCATATATAAGTCATCACTCTGCCAAAATCAAAACAAAAAAAAAAAAAAAAAGACTCCCTCTTCCTGAAGGACAGAGCGAGCACACTGCCGCTCTAAAAGGTAAAAGCATTTAAGGGCGTTATTTATTGTATTTATTTACTTTGTTGTCCATTTATTATTTAAAGTTGTATTTAAAATCCGGCATAATGTAGTCAATATAAGCCGTTGTCCTGCCCGGATTAGAATAGAAAATATTATGTAAAAGAGCCGTTATAATGGCCAAATATTTTTAAATACATTTGTAATTATTGTAAGGAAACGGCTGCAAGTCCGTAAATAATGTAGCTGCGGATATATTTTTTTTATTTTCCTGTCATTTAATGCTTTATTTATCTGCTAAATAAATATAACAATAAGCATACTTTAGCCAAAAACTATTTTGAGACCGAAAGGGCGAGTTGGGTGCCTAGCACCTTCCCAACTCGTAACTTAGCCTCCGAACCCGTTTTCTTTTTATCTGGTTTATTTTTCTTTTCTCTGGTTTTTCTTTATTTTTGTCTTAAAATAAAGATGGCGACTCTAAAACTTTCAGATCCAGTGGGGGCTCACAACACTCCTTCTTTGCACTTTCCCGTTCTCCCCTAAAAAAGGGAGAAATGGGAATGGAAGGGTGGTGTATTCCCATATCCTGGTATCCCCAAAAAATGGATAACTTGATGCGGGAAACCCAAAGCTCCCATAGCAATCTGAACAGGCCATAAGGCTATTTTTAATAAAATCCATAGTGGGGGCGCCGCAATATCCTTTTTGCACTTTTCTCTGTTTTCTCCTAAAAAGGTAAATGGGAATGAAAGGGTAATGCATTCTCATATCCGTATCCCTAAAAAGGGATAACTTGATGCGGAAACCATAAGTTCCCATATTGGATATAAAATCCACTAAAGGCAACCGAGGCACATTCCAACGTGCTAATATAGACAGCACTCCTCTCGCACTTTTGATTTCTTCTTCCCCTAAACAAGGGAGGGTGGAACGAGAGCAGTGATGTCCCGCATCCGCACGTACGCGCACCCCTATCCAAGGGCGCGCAAGGCGCGGGTCGCATTCCGGGAACCTCACAGTGGCGATTCTACTGGGGAGTTGTTTTATTTTAAATAAAATGGAGGGCTAGACTCATAAAATAAAACTTTTTTGGTTTTATTTGTTTCTGGCTGCAGTATGCTTGTTATATTAATTTACGCATTTGAATATAGTATTCCAATACATCCGTGTCTATATTTGTGGATATGATCCTCCATCTTGCTTGGCCAGCTTCCGATAAGCATGTGTGTTTAAGAATATAAAAAATCAAAAAATATAATAAACAAAAAAAAATTCGAAAAGTCAAAAAAATATATATATTATATATTTTACAATAAAATTCCGGGCAGCACAACAAAAGAGCCGGGACTTTATTTTACTTCCGGCTCTATATTATTATTTCTTTCTGTTCATTTTTCTTTTTTTATTATTCTGTACATTTGTACATATTTACATTCATTCTGTCATTTTACTTTGGGAGCATAGGACCAAAATTTGTAATTAATAGGGATAGATACTTTCCCCACTTTCTTTCTATTTCTTAAATGCGGTGTGCTTGCTTGCTTGCTCAAAACTAAAAAGCCGAGAAAATCCACACAAACAAAGAAGACAGACCATATATGTTTTATTTTTTGTTTATATATCCTCAGAATAAATAAAGATTTTAATGCTTTCTAGATACTACACACACACGCATATGCATATAGCTATATTCGAATCGTTACCCTACACCATGGCTAGCTATCCCGCATAAGCGTAGAATGCATATAGATTCTCGTGACACTTCATTGACCGACCTGCCGCTTTTTGCATCTCGAATTGTGAGGCCCTCGTCAAAAAAATAAATAAAATATATATATATATATATATATATATATATATATGAAAAAAAAAGTCAAAAAAATATATATGAAAAAAAATGCACAAAAAAAATGATGAAAAAAAAAAAGAAAAATAAATTGCGCAACAAAAAAAAAATAACAACAAAAAAATATACAGGGGCCGATTTATTATTCTTTGATGCTCGACCCAGACCATTTCGAATGGTGGATCCCCGGAAAGAGTATAGGCCCTTCTGTGGGACCGACCACCACCCCTGGGAGTCGAAAAGCAGTGGAATACGTTGTCCTATACTGAGAAAGAATCCACTGTTCCAGGAAAGTCCTGAGATTGTCAAAATAAAGCAGGTGCTTATCCAGTCAATTGTAGGGAACAAAAACAAACAATAATAAAATACACTAATAAAGGCACGCTGTACTCCAAACCCAAAAGCCTTCACCTCGATACCTCCATAACCCATTTTCCTCAGAAACCTGGCCCAAATTTGGAAAGGCGTAGATAGTAATCGCCGGTTGATACGGAAAGTAGTATAGAAATCGCACTGCAGGGTATCAAGATCGATCGATAAGGGCGTAATCAAGCCTGTCGAGAGGAACATCCAAGTAGTATGGCAAACGATGAGCAGTCCGATATGGGTACGCATTCGGGGCTCCAGATATACTCCGACCGCAATGCAACAATGGCTAGACCGAATGACCGGATGCACGAAATGAACGCTTGCTAAGCCAAATAGCAAGTCTTATACAAGGTTCAAAACCCAGTGGTGAGGTGAATTCTTCCCCTACAATCCCCCAGGAAACATCAACATCCCACATGCCTCCAAACCCAACTCCTCAGCCAAACACTAACCCACCAAATATGGCCACTACCCCAAATCCCAATCCTCCACCAAATCCCTACTACCCAAACATCAGCCCTTACCCGTCCTATGCTTCATATCCTTCCCCAAACACCAAAACTCCCCAAAGCCCAAATGACATCCCTGTTCCCATAACCAACCCACTCCAGAACAACCCACATATGGACCCACAAAATTATAACCCGCCAGACCAAGTTACCACTTATTTACCTTATAATGATCCTGGCTACCCAGAATCCACCTACCCAAAATCCATATTCTATCCAGAATCCTTATCCAGCCCAATATCCATATCCTACCCAATATTCATATCCAGCCCAATATCCATATCCAGCCCAATATCTATATCCAGCTCAAAATCCTTATCAGACACCACAGCCAGGAAATAACCCAGCCTTTCCTAATCCTGCCAGCATCTACCAAAACCCAACTTTCCCACCCGCCAAAATAGAGGCTGACATCGAAAATTTGAAAAACCATGATGCTTAAAATTCTAAACCAAGAAGTTTCTAATGAAATTTTGGGGGACAGCTTCCTGGGTATGATGGATGAAGGCACTGATTATGAAAAGCTCTCTGCTGAGTTTGGGTCTACTTCTAATAAACCTCTGCATAACTAGTATACTACGACCGGCCAACTTTTGATGCCCACAGACCTGGTGGACTACTTCAGATATATTACCCCTATTCCTTTCCCTAGCCTTACGGATTTGGTCATCTACCAATCAGTTCCCTAAAATTGAGGATCTCAAACCCCAGGTCTTCAATAATGTAATTAACCCTGTACGGTGTGCTTTTAATAATAATCTAAACGTCTTTGCTTATTTCTTAATTGCACCTGCATTAAAAGACGCATTAAATAATTAAAATAATGAGTCATTTAATAGGACCCAAAAGATAAAAAAAATTATTTGCCTGAGCTTGTAAAGTCAGTCGAGCACCATAGACATCATTCACCAACAAAGAATCAAGCTCCACTATCAACTGGGCGGACAAGGAAATCAAAAGAAGTCGAATCGAACAACTACCGCAAGGCTCGAAGAATAACACTCATGGATCTCCTCAAAAGAGTTCGTGGACATGTTTACCTGGTCCTATGAAGATGTGTCGGGGGTAGACCCAGCCATAGCCAAACATCGGACCCTCATATGTCCGGAAGCTCAGCCAATCAGACAAAAGCTCCACCGCATCAAGCCAGAATGGTCACTACAAGTTTAAAAAAAAGCATGAAATAGCTGCACGTCAACTTCATTCCGGTAAAAAAAAAAGAAGAATAAAAAAAAAAAGAAGAGTAGAAAAAAAGAGTAGAAAAAAAAAATTAGAGCAGAATAAAAAATATATATATATACCCGATCTGGCTGTCCAATGTAGTGACCATTCTTAAGTCCAACAGTTTTTCTTATCAACGACATGCTGGGCTATAGTCAAATCAAAGGCAGCAGGAGACCAAGAAAATACCTCATTCACCACCCCTTGGGGGACCTACTGCCATCATGTCATGCCGTCTGGGCTAAAAAATGCTGGGGGCTACTTATCAAAAGCTGTTACCCCTCTCTTCCACGATGTGTCGTATATTGTCATAGAGATCCGGTCAGGAGATGTCGTACTCTTCACAAGCCAGGAAAAAGAAAAGACCTTGTTCAATCCTCCAATCTCAACGAGCTTAAAAGGTATCATGCTTGAGCCACCCTGTCCGACAAGTGCTTCCCTCTCCAGCCCGCTAGGCTGAAAACCCGAAAGGGCGGCCTAGGCAAAAGTTAGAGCATAAAAAAATAAATATATAAAAAAAAGAAATAAGGGCTCGCTAGGCTGAAAACCCGAAAGGGCGGCCTAGGCAAAAATTAGAGCATTAAAAAAATAAAAGAAAAAAAAGAAGAATAAAAAAAAAATAAAGGCTCGCTAGGTTGAAAACCTGAAAAGGCAGCCTAGGCAAAAGTTAGAGCCAAATTATATATATATATATATATATATATATATATATATATATATATATATATATATATATATATATATATATATATATATATATATATATATATATATCGAGAATAAGGAGAGGGAAAGCACTCTTTGAAACCTCGGATCCTACCTCCAGCCTTCAACATGCAAGGGGCTCGACCGAGTAAGAAAAAGAAAACCACAACAGAAGCTCGCAATAAAACACTAAAATATAAAATTTTCGGTCCTAAGGTGCAACTTAGGAATAATTGTGCTAAAGAAATTTAGATTATGCATTAATTGCCTGTACATATCTACTATTGCCTCTACCCCCTTTGTTTCCCCCAAAACTATCCTTCATTTGCAGCTTAAGCCCCGAGCAGCTCCATCGTTTGTGCATCCGCCTCGGCCGATCCCATATACATCTTCTACAGGGCACAGAAAAGGCTCAGTCTCATCAAAATGAGAAGCACCAGAAGTATCCTCGCCCTATTCATCATCTGCGTTGCCATTGTCCTGAAACAGCCTGACGACTTGGGATCCGATCATTCACTGCTGCCTTGTCTGATTGTGAAAGAAATGCAGGGATTATGAGAATAGTCTTATGCCTAATATAGCCCTGCAACAATGGTATGGCCGAGAACAGAAGGAAATGACTGCATTTTCCTCTCCCCACATATCACAAAAAAAAAGAGAAAAAGGGAAGCTCGCTCGAACCCGAAGGTATATTCATTTAAAATATATTTTGGGGATGCAGCGTGCCATTACTCGTTAGGTCGGTATAGCTTTGCTTTGTGCGTGCGTCTTGAGTCTGCATGTGTTTATTTATTTTGCATCATATAAATTATATTGCATTGTAAATATTTGTACAGGTTTTAACAAAAACAAAACAAAAAACAAAAAACAAAAAACAAAAAACAAAAAACAAAAAACAAAAAACAAAAAACAAAAAACAAAAAACAAAAAACAATAAACAAAAAACAATAAACAATAAACAATAAACAATAAACAAAAACAAAACAAAAACAAAACAAAAACAAAAACAAAAACAAAAGCAAATTTTTTTTTATGTATTGTTTTGCATATAAATAAACGTTTTTGCATTTTAAGCATTATAAATGCATTTTGCATCTTAAAGATATGTACTACATTCTGCATTATTGCATGCATGTTAAAATAAAAAATATTCACGCATCATGTTAATAAGCATCCTGTCATTTTTAGGCATCACATTTGCATTAAATAAAGTAGTACATATATTCATCATGTGCATTTATTATCCAATAAGCTGCATTAGGGGTGCGCTAAAAGGAAAATAAAATGTCACCAACTATGAAAATAAATATTCTTATGGCATTTACTATGTCCCTGCAGCATAAGCATGCATCATTTAGCCCCATTTGCACTTATAGTATAAATCATGCATAATAAGGTCAAATAGTGACCACTAGTTTAATCATGCATCGTAAAAATAAATCATATAAATTTCATGCATCATTACTTAATCACATCATTTAGACATAAATAGGACATGCACATGCATCATTAATAAAGCCAGGAAAGCTTCAAAAGTGCCAAACAGTGTCAAAATCTAGTAGATCAGAAGTATATCCTAACGAGAAAAAAAAACAAAAAAGAGGTAATAAGCATGCAAATAAAGAAAGGGGCAGGCATGCAGAACAAAAAAAACAAAAAAACAAAAAACAAAAAAAAAATCGGGAGAAGGGAAAAATGCATGTACAAGAAAGAAAATTTTCAGGTACATGCAACAAGAAGAAATGCGGCGGCAGAAGAAGAAATTTTCGTCTGAAGCTAGAAAGTGGAGCGAAAAGAAAACAACAGAGAAGAAAAGATGATTCCACTGGTACCAAGAGATGCCGCAAAGAAGGAAAGAAGCTTCGACCAAGGTTAGAAGGGAGCAAGAAAGAAAAATGCAAAGAAGATCAAGAAAATTTTCCGCCTAAAGCCGAAAACAAAGCGATAGGGGAAAAGATTTTCCAAATAAGGCCGGAGCGAACAAGATAAAAAGAAAAATCCCCAAAGAAAATGCAACAACGAACAAAGAAAAGCAAAGAAGACAACAAAGCAACATCGCCAGCAATTTGTCGCATGGACACGACAAAGGTAAAGGAAAGGAAGGTATTTTCCTTTTAACAATGCATTTGTTTGATGTTTGGAAACTTTCCTTTAAGGGCACAGCCCTGGATTGATAAGGAAAGGTTTTGTTCTCCTGAAGGCGAAGTTCCTCGAGGAGGCAATGCATTCCATGCATTTTGGCCGTGGGAAACTTTCCTTTAAGGGTACACGCCCGGATTTATAGGGAAAGGTCTTGTTCTCCGAGAGGCCGAGTTCCTAGGAAACAATTCACTCCAGCATAGCCACAAGATCGAACTACGTTTGGTCTCGATTCCCTTGTTTAAGGATACGTAGGCGCCTATCACGATAGACGCGACCATCACACATATTTACCCTTGTCGTACTCATTTGATAAAGCTTTGCCACACTTGCTCATTTAATATTGTTGCACTTGCACCGCAACACTTACACCGCAACATTTAGTCCCCAACCGATGAACTACATTTCGGTCCGATTCCTTGTTTAAGGATACGTGGGTAGCCTATCACGGTAAGGCACGACCGTTGTAATGAAAGTGATAGTTTAGGTTTTGGCCCCGAACTACGCTTTTGTCCGAGTTCCTTTATAATAGGGAATACGTAGGCGCCTACATTAGTAGGTCCGACCATTAGAGCATCTAATTTGAATAACTGCTTAAAAATTACGATAACTTGCTATAACCAATTAAATATGTCTAGGCTATGGAGTTTGGTCTGTGTCATATACTGGTGCATTATAACTACTACCTATTGCATCTCATTCCCATTTTATAATTGAACGAAATTGAGGTCTATTGTCTATTATCAACGATGTTCGCCTACTCAATAAGCCTTGGGTTACCCAGTAGACTCCATCGTTGAGGGGCTCAGACACCCAATTTCGTACTCCCGATATGTGACATGACATAAAATATCAAGAACCTGTTGAAACATTAACAAATGTCAAGTTGAGTGGTCGAAAAAATGCAAAAGGAAAAAGTAGGATGCATGAATGTTGAGCTAGGGGGTGAAAGTGTGAAAAATCAAACCTGAATTGTGCCCATGGTACCGCACCAAAGGCTCTTGGTGCCGCACCAAGGAGTCCCTTGGTGGCACCAAGCAGGCCCGGTTTTGAGCATGTTCCAAGTGCCCGACGGAACATGGCCTCAAATTGAAGAGGGCCTCATATTTTTTGAGTTACCTTATAGGCTTATATTGTATATAGCCCAAAATGAAATTGAAAAACCATCAAGCCCACTTTCGGTGCCTGAGACGCTCCAAGTCGAGGCCACACGGTGAATCTCCAAAATCGAAATTATTCGGTTATACACATCAGTAGATTCACAATCCTCTCTCTCGTTTCTCTTGATCACCGAAATCCCCACCGCGTCTCGCTAACTTCCCTCGTAATGGTGAATCAATATCAATTTGCGGCAATTTGGATTCCCTATAATACTTCCACGCTTAGTAAACTTCCCGCTTCTGACCTTAACAACCGATTTTTATTCGGATGAATCGGATCTAAATCTTCTTCTTCTTTCAGAGTCAGCCGAATGCAATTCTCGGTTTTTTCTTGACATTTGACAAGAGTTGAAGTGAAGATCTAAGATCACGAATCGGGCCAGATCGGCCAGTGTTCTTGTGTTGGGGGTCGGCGGGTCGATCACTCGTTCGATCGTTTGGCTCTATTCCTCCTAATCCATGAATCGGTAATCCGGCGTGGCGGCGCCGCGATTGATGGCCAGACATGGCTTGGGTAGAAGTAAACGAGAGGGTTTTTTGTTCTTCGAATTTATCGAGGTGAAACCCTTAAAATGTCGTTCCCTCCAAAGTCCAAAGCCGGCGTTAGCGTCATCATTAGTCATTACTGATAACACGTTTATTTATTTATATGTTTTCTTGGAAAGTGGCGTGCATTAAATTTCAAATATTCAATGCAAAGGGGGATATGACATATTGACATAAGACATTTATGGTTGGCACTTGGCAAATTTTGGATTTGACATTAAAACTTTTGGAGTTCTTGTTTAGACATGAAAATAAAATATCTTTTGGTTTATCTTTTTGGTTCATTTAATTTCATAATTTTCGATGTCTTATTTATGTACTTTTGGTTTGTGGATTGGATGTCGAGTTCGAGATTGAGTGCCTTTTTAATTTTAATATTACGTTATCTGTTCGCTAGTTGGTCGGATAGATAGAATTTGAAGAAGAGAAATAATTATGTTGATTGTTTTGATTTCATTTACATTTTACGTGTTTGATTTAAGATTTTGCAATTTCATTATTTCGGTGACGGTGGAAATTTTTCAAGTTTTTTAATTGTGATTTGGGAGGAATTCGGAACTCGATACTCGATAGAGTTGATAAACCAGGTTCTTTCGCTCCTTTCATAGTTACTTTTAATATGATTTTGGTTTGTTATTACTAGTATTTTATTGTTGTGATTCACTGATTTGTTGTTAGTCCATTTTTTTCAATTATGCCTTTAAAAAGGAAATTGAATCGGACATGAAAACGTGAAAAGAAAAAAAAAAAAAGAATTGAACAATTGCACAGTCTCGAAAGAGGAGCCCTTGAAAAGTTTATTACAATAGAATCACAAGTATCTTCTGAAAATGAAAATCATGCTAATGTTGATGGTGGTATTGATGTTAATGTTGATGATGCTAACGCCATCCCTTCGCCTAATTTTCAAAATAATGATGTTGAGAATTTTGAAAATTTGGATGTTGACTATGATGATGGTGTTAATGTCACTGTTGATGATGCTAATATTGATACTAATGATGTTGAGAATTTTGATAATTTGGATGCAAATGTTGATGATTCTTTTCATATGCTTGATATATTTGATCCAAGAAATTTGGATGCTCTCGATTCTAATATGATTGATATTTTAGTGGCAAATGGTCCTAAAAGAGATTTGTCCATTCAAAAAGGACCTAAAGATAAACTTTCTAGACGATTTTCTTCAACATCTTATACTAGAGTTTTGTCAAATGGAGAAAAGTTTGATAGAGATTGGGTAGTGTATTCGAAAGAGCTTGATAAAATATTTTGTTTTTGTTGTAAAATATTTAAAAAAGGGTATGGAAGAGGTCAATTAGCAAATGAGGGTTTCAGTGATTGGTCACATCTAAGTATTAGACTTAAAGAACATGAACTTAGTACAGAACATGTTAAAAATATGACTAGTTGGTATGAATTGCGTGTGAGACTACAAAATAATGAAACCATTGATAAAGTGGCTAAAAAACAACTTGATATAGAAAAAGATCACTGGAAAAAAGTCTTGTTTAGAATTATTTCGGATGTAAAATTCCTTGCAAAACATAATCTAGCATTTCGTGGCACTAATGAGAGAATTTATCAAAGTAACAACGGTAATTTCTTAGGTTTGGTTGAAATGTTGGCCGAGTTTGACCATGTTGTTCAAGAGCATGTTCAACGTATTACAAATGATAAAATTCATTATAACTATCTTGGTCATAAAATCCAAAATGAGTTAATACTATTGCTTGCTTCTTCTATTAAATCTGAAATCATTAAGAAAATAAAACAAGCAAAGTATTTCTCAGTCATACTTGATTGTACTCCTGATATAAGCCACCAAGAACAAATGACTTTTATAATAAGATATTTGGATGTGTCTTCAAATTCTGTTAGCATTGAAGAATCCTTTTTAGGATTTTTGGATGTGAATGATACAACTGGCCAAGGGTTTTTTTATGTTTTACAAAATGAATTAACGTTTCTTGATCTTGATATCGATAATGTGCGTGGGCAAGGCTATGATAATGGGTCAAATATGAAAGGAAAACATCAAGGAGTGCAAAAAAAACTTTTAGATATAAATCCAAGAGCATTTTATACTCCTTGTGGTTGTCATAGTCTCAATTTGATATTATGTGACATGGCTAACACTAGTGGTAAAGCTCAAGATTTTTTTGGAGTCATACAACGTATTTACACAATATTTGCAAATTCTTCCAAAAGATGGCAGATTTTGAAAGATAATGTAAAAGGTTTGACACTTAAATCATTATCATCCACCCGTTGGGAAAGTCGCGTTGATAGTGTTAAAGCCATAAGATTTCAAGTTTTGGATATACAAGAAGCTTTACTTCAAGTAGCAGAAAGTGATAATGATTCAAAAATTAGAAGTGAAGCTAAATCCTTAGCAAAAAATGAGCTTGGTGATTTTGAGTTTTTACTTGCAATAGTCATTTGGTATGAAATATTATATGTAGTTAATTTAGTTAGCAAACAATTACAATCGAGTGATATGCTTATTGATGTTGCCATTAAAGAAGTAAAAGGGTTGATAACATTTTTTGAGAAATACAGAGATAATGAATTTTTAAATGCGTTGAAAACTACAAAGGAACTTGCAATTGAAATAAATGTTGATCCTGTGTTCCCCAAAAAGCGTCTAATTCGAAGAAAAAAATATTTTGATGAAACTCCAACTGATGCATCGTCTAATGATTCACAATCTGAAGAGGAGTCATTTAGGGTTAATTATTTCTTATATATTGTTGATCAAGCGATTGCTTCACTAACTAGGAGATTTGAACAATATCAAGAATATGAAAATATTTTTGGTTTCTTATTTACTTCCGATAAATTGCATTCATTGGATGATATGAGTTTAAAGTCTTGTTGTAGTCGATTTGAAAGTGCACTTAAGAAAGATGAACAATCTGACATTGATGCGAATGAATTATATATGGAATTAAAGTTACTCAAAGAATACTTACCTAAGGAAAAGATGGGACCTATTGATATTGTAAATTTTTTGAAACGTGTGGATTATTTTCCTAATACAATGATTGCATATAGAATTTTGTTAACTCTTCCCGTAACTGTTGCATCTGCAGAAAGAATTTTTTCAAAATTGAAGTTATTAAAGTCCTACTTGCGTTCTACAATGACACAAGAAAGACTTAATGGATTGGCGCTCATATCAATTGAGGATGATTTTCTGGAAAAGATTGATTATGAAGATTTGATTGAAGATTTTGCATCAAAAAATGTTGGAAGGATGATACTTTTCAAATAAAAAGTTTGATTGTAATTTAGAAATTTAGTTATTTTTGTACTTCGTTCGTAAGGAAAAAAGTTTGAACCTTATAACATTATCAAATATACTCCCTCCGTCCCTAAATTATCGTCCTCCTTTCCTTTTTCGTCCGTCCCAAAATAATTGTCCACTTTGAAACTTACCTTTTTAGAACATCACTTTTACCACTTTACCCTTACTTTTTCACTCTACTTTAATTATGAGTCACATATACATGGACATTAAAGGAAACTACACATTAAACCAATATAAATAATCAAGTCAATTACTTTTTCTTAAACTGTGCGTCGGGTCAAGCAGGACAATTATTTAGGGACGAAGGGAGTATAATTTAATTTTAATTTTTAGTAAATATCTTTTACCAATTTTGGGCATCTTATTAAATTAAAGACATTAAAGACAGGGTCTTCAAAATGTCAGGACCGGCACCGGGTGTCTACAGTAGGGAGACAGCGATCCAAATGTTTTTGAAAAGTGGAGAGAGGATTCAATGACCGCAGGGTCCGCAGGGAGAAGAGCGAGAGGGTCCCGTTCATCTTCTACACTGGTGACCACAGTTGTGTTCTTGAAGTTTGATCTAAGGAGAGGTCTGGGATGGTGACGGAGGAGAAAGAAGTAAAAACAATGGAGATCAGTGCAATGCCACGAAGGAGGAGGATGATGTGGGTGAACCAATCGTTCGAGATGGATCCATTTCCAGGCTTGAACGTGAGAGGCAGTAGTTACTGCTTAGTATCTTCGGTTGTTGTTTATGGGCGAGGCCGAGAGAAAGAGAGAGAATGGAAATGGTAAGTCATATTTGAGAAAAGTATTAGGCCATCTCCAACGGTACCCCCAAATCCTTGATTTGGGGGTTTGGTCACAACTTTTCTCCTCCAATCGTGTCCCCAAACCCAAACCAAATTTGGGGGTTGCTACAGTGCTACCCCAAATTTGGGGTACCACTGTAGCTCTACCCCAAATTTGGGGTTGGTGGGTCCCATGCCATTAAATTAATTTTTAATAATTATATAATTGTTAAAATTATTTATAAAATTATATTTTTTATTTAAATGTATTAAAAATTAATAAATACCTAATACTAGATAATATAAATTAGATAACATTTTTAATTCAATAATTTTATAACTTTTTTTCTATTATTAAGTATTTTAAATTATTGAACATTTTTAATTCAATAATTTATAACATTTTTTTCTATTATTTGTAGATTTCGTTTACAAATAAATAAATAAATTATTATTATTATACTAATTATAGAACACCAATTTCACATTTAAACTAAAAAATACATATATATAAAAATTTAAAATTATTGGAACATTTATAAATTTAAAAGTGCATACATTAACACACCACAAATAAAATGACATACAACTTGAAAAACACTGATACATAACTTCAAAAAAATACAGAACTTAAAAAAAAGACATAATTAAAAAAAGACATAATTAATATTTTTTATGGTATTTTCAAGTACTTGTATGTTTATTAAATTATATTTCTTCAATTTAGTTTAAAAAAATTACTAATTTTTAAATATTTTTAATAACGTAAATATAACTATTAAATATATTAAAATTATTAATTGTGTAATCTTAATAATTATTTTTTAAAAGGTTAATAGCAAATTAATATTCATGTTGATAAATAAAGTAAAAGAAATAAAAATAGAATATGCTAAGGAATATTCTATTTGGGGTGAGATTTGGGGTTGATGGTTGGAGTTGAAATAATGTTTGAATCGGAATTAAATGCAAAAAATGGAAATTTGGGGTTGATGGTTGGAGATGGCCTTAGAGAGAAAAGGGTCGCCTAGGAGAAAGAGAAAAGGAGGGATGAATTGACGGTTGAGGGGAAAGTTTTCCACCTTTCCTTCACCCACGTGAAATCACTGCCGCTGGAAGATTCTCAGCAAGTTGGGGGTGAAAATGTGAAATGTGTTTCACTTTTTTGCTTTTATTACATATTATTATATTAAGATAATAGTATAAAGTTAGATAGGGATTAGGGAGTATTAAGTTATTTTGGGAGTATTAAATATTTATTTTTTTCTCGTTTTTCTTATTCAAATACATATTTTTTTTTTGGTATTCATATTTTTTTGGGATTTATATTTTAAGTAATGAAATTGAATTGTTAATTTTAAATTTTTAATCTTGTAAATTGTAATAAGATCATTGTTTTAATATTTTTACATTATTAAGTAATATTTACTATTAATATATGTGAAAGTTCTAATGATCGTTAATTAGATTATATTAGAAAAATAAAAAATTATTATAATTATCCATTAAATTTTAATCTTGTAAATTGTAAGTGTTTGATATATTTTTAAAATTTACATTAAAATTTGAGAAATACTGTAATTATTCTTTAATTTCTAGACTCCGACTAGTCCCCTAGACGTTAATATACCGCTTAGCGATTTTTAGAACATTGGCTGATAGACAAACTGTTCTACCAATTGATGAACAAAATACACTGTATCAGCTCTTTGACACAGGTTTTAGTAGATCACTTAATATAGGAAATGAATTGAAATACAATATATAAAACAATTAAGTAAATGATTCAAAAATGTAACTAACCGACATTTAAGTAGATTGAAACTGCTTAAGTGTGAGAAACAGTTATATCAGCTAGAATATATAAGACATGATATTTGGAGTGGTTCACTGTATAAACTGCTACGTCTACTACCAAGTTGGTCAAACTTGGATTTTGAAGTGCACTGAATATTATTGAAATTCTGAGTAATTACTAACGGATCTGTGCACAACAAAAACCAGTGTTTGAGGAGTAAGATTGTAAGAACAATCAAATTTGTGCAACAATCAAATATTCCTAAAGATTAGGAAAAGTAAAGAATGAAATACAATAATTGTTTAAACAATAATTATAAAAGAATGATATGCGAAAGAATCTCTAATAAGTGTTTAAGGACTTGAACACATCAAGGAAAGAATTGGTTGAAGGAATAAGTTGAGTGTCCAATCATGAGTTGAAGCAAATCAAAGAAGGAATATCATGTGAGTAAATAAATGAAGTCTTCAATCATTCTATCATCTAAATCTGTATATCTTTTACCAGTATCATCAATCCTTGCTTCAAAACTTATTTATAGATATCCTTGAAAGATAGCCGTTTTGAGCGAATAATAGAGATTTTGAAAATAGTCATTTTGAAAGAGTTGGGATGATCTTTGAAGAATGATGATATAATCTATTTTTTAATGCATAGAGATCTTATAGAGGATTTTTTATGATGATATCTCATATCATAAGATAATAAATAGGGTGATTAGCTAAAAGACAAAAAAAAACAATAAAACATTTAAGAAAGCCATAAAAAGTCTTCTATGAATAGTTCTATATTTTGAAAAAGTGTTGGCCAGTGATGATTAAATATTTTGAAAGTGAAGGTCACGCGTTTTCCATAGGTACTGGTTTGAAAACTCTTTTTTAATAAAAACTGAAGACATAACGTCTAGATAATTTCAACAGAGTAGTGTACCAGTTGATAGAGATTAAATATGTTAAGAAGGCATAGCGGCTGATAAGTAAAGTGATCGCGGTGATGACTCTGGACTCTTGACGTGTAGATGAAATGACTTATGTGAGCTGCCTACCTTAATCTAAGTTTATTTTATCTTACTTAAGGTTGTAAACCAATAGTTGTAGGTTTACCTGCTGAAGTTTAGCAGAAAGAGCTTTAGACTTACTAAAGTCTAATAACTTATATTTTAGTTCACAACTAACTAATGTTTTAACTTAGAGTAATCATGCAAGACTTAATTAATTAAACCTATTTAAATTCACTTAGATAAGTTTATTAAAGTGATGTAATATAAATTCAGTAGGTGGGTTCTTATAACTTCTTCTAAATAAGTTATTTGTTGTTAACTAATTGATATAAGTAATTCTTAAACATTCATGTTCCAACATTCACCGTATTACAAAAAGTGGAAAAGTAGAGTTACCAAATTACAATTTAAACCATAAAAAAAATTATAAAGTTTTTCAGGGATCTAACGTAATTTTAAAAATAAATGAGTTTTGTACCCAAAAAACTAAACAAGTTATGCTCGTTCCCTCGTGGTCCTCGTGGATAAAGAACCAAGCTCTGGTTTTTTCTTTTCTTTTTTGTTTAGTACTCCCTTCATTCTGAACAAAAAGTTCACCGTAATATTTTGGAATGCTTCAGTTAAAAGTCCAAAAAAATTATATATGATCAAGTATTTTTGTAAGTATGATTAATTTTAATGTCAGTTATACATCTTTTAATAATTAGACTTTTCAAGCATACACTTTTGGATGGAACGGAGGGAGTAGTAACTAACTAGGGTGGTGGATTAATTTAGTTCTAGGTGAAACACACGAGTGTTCTTCATCACCCGACTTCCCGATCCTTTTTTTTTTTTGCTTGATCTTTGCGAATTCCAGTTGTTATTTCTCTTCTGCGGACGTTTTAAGAATGATTACATGAAAATGAACTTTAGCGGTTAAAAAAAAAAAACACGAGACTGAAGGGGTTATAAACTTAGGAAAGGAACCCGACCAAAAATTTCTTCATTCCTAAATAATTGTCTTGATTGTCTTTTTTAAAATCAAATTGAATATTTTTCAAATAAAAGTTTCACATAATACATATTAAATCATAAAACAAAGGGCAAACTACACAATTAGTCCATGTAGTTTTGAGGTTTATTTTTTGTTTTTCATCGATGTACAAAAATTCTTTTGTCGGTAGTCCTCGCACCAACCAATTTGAAAAATATTGATCATTCTGTCTAGTTCCGTTATTTTGGAACTGATATGCCAAAACACGTGGGGCTCATGTGCATTTTGGGTAGGATAAAATTGTCATTTCACCTATTGAAGTCCAAGGGGTCAGTTTGCAAATTTAAGAATGAGGTCATCTTCAACCTTTAAAAACTCATTATAACAGCCTTGCTGCTCCACCATGTGCTTCATTCATCATCCATAATGTCACTATTGCTGCTCCAGTCGTGTTGATATAAGTATGACCCATACTTGGAATTAAAAGTTTCAATTAGCACCAACACCACCGCCCAAATCTCACTAATCATATGCTCAATATCATCAGGATTAATGAAATTTGAAATTTTGCATCAATTTCTAGATCCAATTGCTCTCCATTTTCACAGATTATCACGAAATGTTTGAATCTTTTGAAAATTTGAGTTGAAGCAAAACAGAGGATCAATAGTACCATTCAAATCGGGGATCAAGTGATGGTCCATCAATGACAAAATCAAAATCAAAATATGGATTCCTCTACAGTACAACAACCACTCCCAATTTCAAGATTTTCTACGGCCAAAGTTTGGATTCGCTGGAAAATTGATTTTCCGTCTCCGTTGCATTGACAGAGAGCTATTTATCCTACCCATCAATTAATCAACCAATTTTGATTTAATCATAATCGTCACCGCCCTCTCCGAATCTCAATTATTTATTGGGGTTCGATGAGATCCACGACAACCTAGACTTTTACCTTCAATTTGTAGATCAAAAATATATAATTCTTTGAGATCTCAACCACGTCAACCATGGAGATAAGGTGCGAGAGAGAAAGAGAGAGTAGTACTTTCGTGTCAAGATAGTCTCGACCGACGGCAGTGGTAGTTTGGCACTTGACGTCCACAGAATGGGAGGGAGGAGGGAGATAGCGTGATGACTGATGATAAGGGTGAAGAAATAAGGAAATTAAATTGAGAATTAAAAAAAAAAGATGTGCAATGACTATTTTATATATCAATTATCAAGATTGGTCCTTATACTTTATGCAAGAGGAAATGACTATTTTACCTTTCCATAAATGCACCTGCAAGGCATGTGAGTCTAGCTAACTATTAAAACGCTAACGGGATTAGACGGAAGGACCATCTGTGTTAAAGTCTTTAAGTTTAGGGACCATTTGCGAGGTGCAGGAATAAAAACATCATAAAAAGTATTAGTATTAATTGAAACGAAAAATGCTAATACCATTTCCCTCTTTATACATTTTCATCTTTGTAGCTTACATCAACAGTAGACATCATCAAGTGTCAAAATTTGAACAGCTTATATCGCCCAAAAAACAAAATCTGTACAAACACATACTTGTTTTACATGGAAGACATTGACACGAAAAAGCTGTAAAGAATAACACAACACTGAAAAAATAAAAATTAACAAATCAAAATGAATCAAAAGAATCAAAACCTCAGGAGCGTAAACTTGCTGCCATAGCTTTCCAAGGTAACTATGATTTCTTGGCCTGCAAGCACAAGTAAGCAGTATGACATGGAGATCTAAATCATATATATGCCTCTGCATACACTCACTATACAAAACAACATATACAGGAAATTGGGAGTGACGGGGATGGGCCTTGCCTTAAGATACTTCTTGTGAAGTTTAAGTGCCTCGTGCAATGCTGTTTTAGCATCCAGGTTTCCCGTTATGTCGCCCAAGATCTGGAACCATTGTCCAAATAAGCAGAAAACAAACATAAACATAGGAAGATCAAAGAAAAACGTGCGACGGGAGAGGGAGAGAGAACCTGGACAACATCATCGAGGCCCTTGGCCTCTTTAAGGAATCTCTTATTCTTGGTCTCAAGAACACTTGCCACCAGAAATACAGCAAGAACACTTTTTTCGTCTGTCACTCCAGTCTTCATATTATTCTTCTCAAATTTGCCATACTGCTTTAGCAGCTTATTGTTTGTTTTTACTGCATCAGTCTTACTTGATGAAGAAACACTTGAATCACTTGTGTCCTCATATGCTATAAACATGTTTGGATTGTATTCCATGGCCCACATAACCTGATATTCCATATCAATAGTACTGAGTCAGGATTCCATATACTGAAAAACACTCGGTGAAATCAATGGCAGGGAGCTCTTTTGTTGAAAAAACTCAAAATAATAACATGTCTTCCTTACCTCCCATAGATAAAGTGCATCAACAAAAGAGAACTCTCTGCGGAAAAGAACCATCAGCATGCGAAACGCAAACAAATACTCCCCGCCATCTAGTTCCTCTGTCAAATGAATCAAATGAGACCTTGCTCCATCCAACACCTATGAGCATTCTATCTACACTAACAGACATGGGCTAATGTGGCAGTAGTGAGACCTATTTTTTCACCCAACACGATATCTATATGGACTTGAAATAGTGCTCTACACGACAGACGTTGGAACAACTGGGTTACAAATAGGTACCATTAATGGCAGTTAGCATATCCATGAGTGGTGATAGCCATCATTAGGGTTTTGTAATTTTGAAAACAAAATCCAAAGTATGCATGTCAATCTATCAAAAACATTGTACATGTGGAGATTTGTAAAAAACATGGAAGTACACTCGGCAAATAGATCAGTTTTCCTTGTACTAGATAAGGCAACATTTAATGAAAGCTTGCTTTTTCTTTAACATACACCGATACATAAATTTCTTGAAAGTAAAAGTAAGAAAGGAGAACGTAACACCAACACAACCAAAATAAAGAAAATTTAAACAAAATCAGTAGCCTTTACCAAGATGTTGATGAAGCTTTGGATCAACAACTCTCATAACTTGTGAAAGAGTGCTCAATTGAGATTGCACACCTATTGAAGTTGAATCGGACCTGAAATTTTCCCTCTTTTTAAAAAGAAACAGGGTTATGACATGAACAAACATAGGTATCAATTTCAGATGAGGTATATAGATCTAACAGAAGAAAAATGACACTGCAGGGTAAACTACTAAAAACGCAGTGAAAAGCATCTTAAGTACCACAGCCGATAGACCAACAAAACCTACATTACTTTTAGGCATTGCTTGACCAAAATAGTAAAGTTCTCAAGCATATGCCACATTCTAGAAAGAAAAATAAGATATTTCACGTAACCACACAGAACAGAGCTTTCATTACAGCAGCAAGCAGAATGCAAGTTGTTCTGCTCTTAATATGACCACAGATCAAAGGCTTCCATTTCTTTTCTTTTTCAATTTTTTTCTAAACAAGTAAGAACCAAAAAAAAATAACCACCAAAATCAGTCTCAAGCAAATCCATGAATCCTGTTGCATCGCATGAGTAGAATAATGCAAAATCAGTGATAAAAATCCAATAACCGTCAAATGAAACTGCAACACGTTATCAAGCATATATTTTGAATCTTCACCGAAAATAATCTCAGTCTTTCTTGTAACCACAGAGAGATAAAAACACAGCTCAACTTGAATATTGAGTCAGCTACTTAAATAACTCTTGCATCCAAGAAACCCTTAAACATTCTAGGCCAACTAAATGTAATTCAGTAAATAGTTTCAACTCCAGATATGATGAATAGTGAATAGGGAAACTTGATGAATCAGTTAGTTTTAATGACAATGTCACCTTTGTTAAGGAAAATGGAGGCATACCACTTTACGCATTGCATGCTCAAAACACCAAAAGGCATCTGCTTCATTTTCTAGAAGAATAATCATTGGCGAGCATATATCATTCATTCCTGTTAAACACAAAATTTTAACGACATTGTGCGGTTTTCGACAATTTCAGTTCAGCAGTAATGAAATTGTGATATAAAGTGTATCACCTTGAACATAACCAATATCATTGTCCACCCAAGAATATATAGCAAGAACATCCCAGAGTTTCGCCTGATTAGCTTCATTCTCATAAAAGACGAGAGTTTGGTCTGTGCGTACAACATCCAAACCTACAACATTTTCCATCATATGTGTTATAGAAATGGAAAGAAAAAAAAAAGAACAAGAGAACTCTTAGACACACATAATGAAACTGAAAGAGCCATATTTGTCTGCCACTTCCTTATAGGCTTTTCGCCTTTCTCATAATCCGAAGTCCTTATTCTCACCCTTAGTTACAATACCAAACTTTAAGGTAGTGGGTTCTTTATACTAAGGTAACTGGATGATATGGCAGAACTGAAGTTCTAATTGAGTTATTTAAATAGAAGGATGAATTATGTGGAATCATCATTTTTGAGAAATCTCAAAGTTAATTTGTTTCTTTCTTTTCCTCGCAACCAATTAGGATATAGTTCACTTCATTCATTGTCTATATACTAATATGGCATGTTTTGTCAAAGCATTAATTTTCCTAGTCATCAGTTACAATTGTTACATATTTGTGTTTTTTTTTTTATAAGTAAATAAGGTATATAAATGAAAGCGTCAAAACAGGTAGCGCGTCCTATGTTTTTTTTGTTATAATACATTTTTGTTAAATCTTTTGTTTTTCTTTTAAATCTATTAGGTTGCTATAACAAAAGGACCTCGGAAAGACACGATTTCGTTTCAATTGAAATCGTGTTATTTTTTCAACGGTCACACATTTGGTCATTATTTGACCACTTTGAACATGTTATTACTCCCTCCGCTCAGGCAAAGAGTCCGCTATACTTGATGCATATAATCTGCCCAAAATAATGAATTGGCCGAGTACAATTCTCACAGCCACAAGCTGTCCGAATTGGTCCCAAAACAACCCAAAAACCCAACGAAAAATAACACACACACACACACGATAGAATCAGGATCACCGGTAAGGCTTCACTCACCCAACGTAAAGATTCCCGTTTGATTAAACCTCCCTAGGCTTCACTCACCTTGGTAGATAAAAATCGGCCGGAAGAACAACTTGTTCTTTAGTTTTCTTTAAACGTCAAAATCTGCCCATTACATGAAAATAAAGAGACGCGCTATATAGACCCCCCATTCCTATAAGCACCCCCAAAAATTTAACTTCCTATTTTGCCCTTTTTAATTTACCCTCCCCAACTAATCATACCCCCTCCTCTTCTCCTTCCCTTTCTTCACCATGTAGCAGCGGCACCCTCTCCCTTCTCCCTCCTCCCTCCTCCCTCCTCCCTCCTCCCACCGCCTCCCTTCCCTCTCCTCCCCATCTCTCACTATTCTTCCTCCTCTCCTCTCCCCCCTCCCCCACCTGCCTCCCTCAATCAATCTCTCGTTACGCAAACTTCTTCCCCTTCGCCCGTCCCTCTTCCTCTCTTCCTTCTCCTCTTCGGCCCCTGCATCTATGCGGGTAACACCAAAACCCCGCCTCCAACGCCGCCTCTCACGCCAAAGCCAGGACGCAGGGGAGCCCCCGCCCCTTCATCTCTCTCTTCTTTTCGCCGAACTCGCACAAGTGATTCACCTCATCTCCTTCACCGCCATCAACAAATCAGTCCAAGAAAACCCCAACTCCGCTCGAGTTCTCTTTATTCGTTTCTTCCTCGCCGACCCCAAGAAAACCCACCCCCTCAATCCAACTCCATCCCGCCATTTGTAGTCATCTCTCTTCACCAAGTACTAGCCTCTCAACTCCGATGGGTTTCCCCCAAAACTCCCACACATTCCCCGTCCCTTCTCTCCATCTCCCATCTCGGGTGAGTTCTTAAGCCAAGTTACAAGAGGTGCATTGCTCCCCATCACGAAATTGCATCGGCTCCAAACCCAAATGTTGATGCTACAAAGTGAAGAAAGGGGAGGGGTATGATTAGTTGGAGAGGATAAATTAAAAGGGTAAAATAGAAAGTTAAAATTGTTTGGGGGTCAACTTATAATAACGGGGGGTCTATATAACGCGACTCGAAAATAAATCCTACTTATACTAACAACTAAACCCTAACCCTAGAAGAAACATAAAATGACGCCCTACTCCTTAAGGGATTCTAATTACCATTAAAATAGTAAACTACTATGAAAATCCCGGTCTTTAAGGGACTTAATACAAAAAACGTGGAAAACAAATAAAGCCTAATTTAAGTGAATCCTGAACTTCAAGGATTGATGTCAGCTGCCCCATAAGCTTCCTCTACACGGCTGCTCCTTGTTACCAAACCGTGTCATGCAAGCCCTTTGTCCCCACGCATGCTGCCTTCCTCGCATAAGAACAACAGCTCGAATTACTCTTGCTCCAAGCCAAGCCGTATCCCTTGTTGTAACCCCCTTTCATGGACCAGCCCAACTATCTTTCCAACCCCTTTCAACCCGTAGCCTATGTTGATCCCTACTTCCATGAGACAACCCCAATTCGAGCCCAAACCTTTTAGGATTGAACCATGTAGCCGTGACCTCTTTGAATCCCGCTAGCCACCTTGAGCCCAACTTCTTGCAAGCCTTAAACTGACTTGAGCCCATTTTTTCTTTCCCATGTCATGACTCCCTTTAACCCAAAACGGGTTAACTCCCTTAATCAGCCTTCTTGACTTACATTTCCAGCCCATGTCCTCCTTCACAAACAGTCCAATCCCCGAAACAATCCTCCAAGTAGTTCCCTTTGATCCCGAAAGGCACAGTCGGTTTGCCCCCTTTGGTATGACTCCCCATTTAGAAATATTGGCATCCCAGTATATTTCAATATTATTTTGAGTTGTTTCACTTTATGAGTCCACTTTCAAAATTATGATTATAATTTTTATAACATTTCAGCTTTACCCTCCACTTGTGTTGTAAGCACATTGCTTGTACCTAAGTATTTTTATAATTATTACTAACTCCAATGACATTAATATATCCCCTTAATAATTAGACTATTCAAATGGGGACTCTTTGGGTGGAACGGAGGTTCTAGTTTAGAATTCTAGCATGCTTGTTTAATATGCTTTGATCCAACCGTCCAAACCATTTTTCACAATAACAAAAAGGGAATTCCTTTATTGTAAAGGAGAGCAGAGACACACATTCAAGAGACCAACATATGTCGGGCGAAAGTGGGTGCCTAACACCTTCCACTTCGTAACCTAACCCCCGAACTCATAGTCTCTGGGTTTTGCCTGTGTTTCCCTTTAATTAACATAGGTGGCGACTCTCAATTTAACATGTAGTTGATAACCATTAGGAGGTTATTGATAAACTTGTCTTTTTCATGACGGTTTCGATCGTATTTCACAAAGCATTCTCACAGTGGGATATGTGCATGCCTATTGTAAGGAGCTTGTTCAAGTTATGTCATGCTTCTTTCAAAGTGGGCAAGGAGATTGCATGGGAGATACACAATAATGCATAATGGTTTAATTAAGGAACCCCAGCCGCATAATAAAAGGGAAGCTTGTGCAAGGTAGCGGCGAACATGCAAGAGAGATTGAAAGAGGCAAAAGGGCTGAAACACGCTTGGAAGCACGACACGCCTCAAGTAGGACACGCTTCAAGGTGGGCGGCCGCACCGCTATGGTTCCTATTTCCAAAAGGATCATGTTAAGAGTTTCCAAATTGTTTAGTTTCCTATTTCCAAGTTTTAGTAGGATTTATTTGTTTCCTAGTTTAATTGGAGTTGTTATTTAAGTTATTTCATTGTTTTTGTAATAAACCCTCATTGTGGATTAGGAGTTATTTAATTTAGTTCTTCAAGAATAGGATTCTTTGTTAGTCCTTGGAGGTTAGGAGTATTTTTGCCGCCTATATAAAGGCTTTACTTTCTTAGTTGTAATTCACGTTTTGAAGAGAAAAGTAATGTAAAACGAATAAAAATTTTGTTCAATCTACCGTATTTGCTTTCGTAAGTTTAGGAAGTATTTACAAATGGATCTTTACGTTAGTGTAGTGAGTGAGCTAGCCGGTGAACCCTCCATATTTCTTCATCCCTCAACTATCTTTTTGTTTTTATCAAGACTTTTTTAACTTTTTCCGCAAGCTAGCAAAGTAGGGTTTTCTTATACGCATCACCTAACCCCCAAACTCAGTCTCTAGGTTTTGCCTGTGTTTCCCTTTAATTAACATAGGTGGCAACTCTCAACATGTAGTTGAGAACCATTAGGAGGTTATTGATAAACTCGTCTTTGTCATGACGGTTTCTATCGGTATTCTCACAATTGGGATACGCGCATGCCTACCTTAAGATTTCACCGCCTTTTATGAACATAACACACACGGCCCACGTCCAAAAGAGATATGGACTCGAACTTCGACGTCCACCCAGGCAACTAGATCTATACTAGGAGTTTTGATCCAAGATAAAGATACAGTGTACAGCATGAAACAATATAAATAATGACCAAGCATAAACAATAAAATAGAAACAGGCTCAAGGAAACACGTTTACTTAAAAAGGAGACATATGCACAAAGTACGAACCTATCTGGTGCAAGCTAAGCTTCCACTGAATCACTCTCTTGTCCGTTTCAACATCGTTTATCAACATGGCTCCATAATCTTGTGAGACACCATCTTGTATTGGTTGTCCATCATCAGTAATTATAGCTGCTGTGATAAACTTACCACTACCGATAACTGGTACCATCTTTTGGCAAGCAGCTTTCGTTGCAGCATACTGCTCCCTAATAGCATGTTAAAGTACCCGTTAGTATTTATTTAAAATACACATACAGTACATCTATGTATATAACCTGGCACTCGTAACCAAACCAGGTCATCTACAAGTACATTTAACAAAAAATAGCATATATCCCTACTAGCTAATTAGGAAACACTTGGCAATGCTCCTTCCCCAGATCAAAGCCTCGGCACTCATAGCCACCATTTTAACTTGGGACCCAGTAGATTTAAGAAAGCAACATTGCTAGTAACAAGCATGATTTGATTATACAAATTCTTGCAACTGTAATTAATTACCAACATCAGAATGTTTTAGCTTCAAATGTGTTCAAGCTTGCCAATATTTCTCAAAATAGAAAAGGACACTTATTGAAGTTTTCTTCCAAAATGCTATAGGAGGGCTTAGTTAATAGGGCAAACTACACAATTGGTCCGTAGTTTCTAATTTTTTGCTTCGTCCTCAAAAATTTGTTTGCCACTAGTCCTCGTACCAACCAATTTCAACAAAGTTGGTCATTCCGCTTTAGTTCGTTATTTTTGTCCGTTAAATCAATACATACGTCTTCACATGCATTTTGATAGGATAAAATAGTCATTTCTCCTTTCGAAAGTACAAGGACCAACTGTAGGCGAGAATAATTATTGTTATTTTTTTTTTCATAAGAATTGTTTAAATAATATTAAACTATTAAAATATGTGTTTAATATTAAAAGGTTATTAAAAATTAGAAACTATTTAATACTAAACTATTTAACTTAACCGGTAGGTGCTTCGCTTTTGCAAAATTAATTTCGAACACCTTATTTTTCTTATTTTTCGAACCAACAAAAATTATTGTTTAACCTATGCTTATTATAGTATAACTTAATAATTTTAAATTTACAAACTATAATATTATAACTTAACAATTCTATTTTAATATTTTCAAAAAATAAATATATTTTAATTAAAATAAATATTTCAATCATCTTTATAATATAAAAGAATTATATTTTAATTAAAATAAATATTTCAATCATCTTTATATTTTAATCTCTCTTCTTCAATCTCATGGTCTTTAATATCCTCCTCCCATTCATACTATGTTTCCAAACCACTCCAACCCACAAAGACGAACTCACCATTTCGAAAGAATCCAAAAGCCAAACAACCTCTGGTCATGCTTGATAATAGGTCACGCGAGAGATCAAAGAAACGCCGACAATCGGGTCGAAAAGTGAAGAAACAAGCACAACCCGCTATCACAAAGGCAATCACCAATGTGGCACAACCGTATCATAACTTTAATCTTTGTTAGAAAATAAGAGGGTAGTTTGGTAATTGTATTATTGTGGTATATGTTGTATATATATATACGCTCATCGTTTAATAAAAAAATCGTGTGACGCAGATTCATGGGATCGCAAAGTACCCGCCTGCCAGCCTCCGCTTCTCTTCTTCTCCTTCTTTATTTCTAATAACATGGCATCGCTAGGAGATTCCGAGACCGGTTAGCTTCAATAGTCGGTCGAATCGATGTAAATCGCCTCGCCGGAGTGACTTAATTTGGTGCCCTAGTTTTTCGAACCCTAGCTCTCTGATTTGGTAAGTCGAATATGTCTGTGTGAATCGCGCCGGAGCGACTCGAATGGGTGCTCCTGTTTGGATTTGCGGTTCCATTTGTGTCGATTTCTCGGGATTTGTACCCTAAAGCTTCGCGGGTACGCGCCGATACTTGACACTGGACGTTGTTTCAGACACAACAAAAAGTTCTTCCCGTCAGTTCTTTTTGTGCTTTTACCGATTTAATACTTTAGTCGGTCTAATTTATTTTTTCGCGTGTATTTCAATGGTCGGGACGCTTCGTTTGACCAATTATGACAATTGTTTCTAACCAAAATAGATTGATTGACATTATCTTCGAGCGCGTAATTTGTCTAATTTTTGTTGAATGCCATATTTAGTTTTGGAATATTGGTGGTTTACTAACACCAAGATTGTCCTACCGATGCAAAGTGGCGTGGTCGATGATGAAAAGGTGTTGTTTCCGAAGATTGTGAATTGTATTAGTAGAAAATTATATTGTCTATGCAACACCGCAAAACGCCAGCGAGCCGCGACATTCGCGTTGCCTTCCTCGAGCGAGCAATTTGAATAGGTCAGACAATCTATCACAGCCGAAGTTCATCGTCCTAGTCGTGAGTATTATGGATTATTATTATTTCATTTGAAGCGAGGATTTCACCGCCGCCATTTATTGATATCGAGGAGATGAAAGCTCAACGGAGAAGTCGCTGATGTTTAGCCGCCATCGATCGGAAAGTGTATGATATGGTTCGATCTCAGCTTATTATCAAATAAAGATTGTGGGTACCTTGTCTAATGCCTTGATAGACTTTCGACGCGATTTGGAATGGCGAGTCATCACACGCGGGAGGTATCCATAAATCAGCATTAGTATTTCATAAGGGAATGGTTATCGCGTAGAGATGGAGGTCGCGGTGTTTTCGAGGTGGAACCGTGGTGGTAGAGAGTGTCC
>CM028382.1:106167875-106280448 GCA_013146195.2 Codonopsis lanceolata | reverse complement strand
TTCAATGATGTCGCTTTTCAGTAACTTCTACTTCCTTCTTTATAGCCTCATTTTTTTTCGTGGATAATTGGCGAGGTCGTTGAATTGGTCGATATGTTGGGTCCACACTTAGCCGATGGAGCTACTTCCTCACTTATGCCCTCATATCTTCCAACCTGTCCAAGCAAACACATCAAGGCTTGACTTTAACTCTGCTTCGATCAACCTTGTCTGCTCCTGGGGGAAAAGGTCGTCCAATTTTGATTTTCTCTTCCTCGGAAAAGACGGATTGATGTACTTTCAGCTCATCTTTCAGCCGAATTGCTCTTCACGGACTGCAATGTGTCCATTTCGATTTTTTTTCGCCTTTTGCCCTCTCTTTTTACGAGCGGGTTTTGATGTTTCCTCGGCGGCTCTGCTCTCCTTTGTCCTTGGGGTGATCAACCTCCATATTTTCCTCGTCGCGAGCACTCTCCTCCTTGAATTATCGCTATATTGTCCCAGCTGCGCTCGGAACAACGATTTCTTCATTGGGGATGCGGGCGAAAGGCCACGATTTTCCTGACAAATTCCCATATTGTTCTGGTTGATATGGCAGATGCCAACTGTAAAACTTGCTCTGTGAGGAACCGAGGCTATCATCCTGAAGCGAAATGGAGGAATGCCCATGATGGCATTATATGGAGATTTCAGATCGATCACGAGGAAAGTTATGACTTCTAGCCTCGTATGTTCCCCTATCACCATGAAACCTCCGGTCAATCGTACGGCTCGACCTCGATTTTTGATTTGTAAAACCTTCCGAGTTCCCAAGTAAGGTTTTGTCGGGCATCGGTGAGACCAATCTCCTTAAAACAACCGTAGTAGCATCGCCCAAGATGCTCCTGATCTACGAGCACTCGTGCACTTGCCGCCTGTTAATCAAAGCCGACACAATTCCAAAGGTCGTTTTGACGTTAGGGTTGTGCTTGCCAACTCGTCCGGCGAGTGAGCACCGTGGATGCCTCGCCGCAAATTGAAAGTTATTGGTGGCATATTCATCACTTTTGACAAGGAATAAATATGCTTTTCAGCTTGAGTCGAACTGGGTTCTCTTCAAGAATAACATTCACCACCCCGCTTATCCGGGGGCATCGTGCCTCGGCAGAGGTGATCACAGAGGATCAAGCGATTACCATTGTTGTTCCTTGCTTGAATATATCAAGACGCCTCCTTGATTAATCAAGCGTTGGATTTCTTTTTTAAGGATGAAACATTCCTCCGTGACATGTCCCACGTCCGTGGTAGGCACAAAATTTTAGGTTATCCATCTCAGATTGGGCAGCCTGGATTCTGGATAGAGCGGAGCGCGTGGGGGAGATCATTCTCAGATTTGCATCATTATCTCCTCCTCGTTAGTAGTAAGGAGTAAAAATTTCAAGCCCCCGATCGCTGGTGTCGAACTATTTTCAGCCTTTTTCCTTCCTTTCCACTTCCGATTTGCCTCGTTGAGGTGAACAATTGTGCTTTCGAGCAAGCATCTCACCAGAGTGGCTGGGTGGATGCATCACCAATTCTGCCCGGGCCCCCCGCATATTGTTCAAAAAACAAAGCGTAACCTCTCCTTGGTCATGCCGTAACTTGTTCGAGCACTTTAGTGAACCTTTCCACATAGCTATGGGAAGATTCATCAATTCCTTAAACCACTGCGAGGAGGTCGAATCGAGCTTTTGGGGAGAGCTCGTAGAGGCAAATTATTAGGAACTTCTCCTTCAGTCTTTCCACGCCGTAATAGACCCTTTAGGAAACGCCCTAACCAACTCGGGCTTTACCTGTATGGCCCTGTAAATGCCTTCATTTTCAAGGCTTCGTTCATTGCGGTCACCAAGGCGACTGAGCTTCAAATGATCGTAGCAATCTCTGCTCGGGTTTTCAGAGTATTTATCAAAATTCGGAAAACGGCGCCGTCTTTGGAGGTGTGTTTTCAATCGATGCGAATGGACTACCATCGAAGATCGGCGGACCCATCGAGCGGCGACGGCTTCCCACCCATCCATTCGCTGCGCTGCTGATTGCCAAAAACCTCGGCCATTATGAATTATGCGAGGTTGGCCTTGATGCTTGTATTGGAATGCTACGAGGTGGCTGAATTACTACGAAATTTGTTGTCGGCAGAGGTGCCTCAATTTCTTGTGCTTTCGGGCTGGCTGTGGGGGGACCTTTGGAGGTCTTGTTGTTTTAAATAGCAGTGCGTAACGCATTAGCTTTCGTCTATCGTGTTCGCGGACGGGGTGAAGTTCGTCGAGGCAGATGAGAATAGCGAGATCGAGAATGATATGGCTCATGTTCATCATTTTTGCGCTATTTGGTAGGCGTGACTTCATCGACTATCTTGTACTCTCCAGCGGCGTTTATCCGGGCCGCTTTCTCATGGATTTCCATGGCATTGGCATCTGGTTGTGGGTATGCGCCATCGCTGATTACTGCGATTAAATTTGGGCGAGCTTTGTCGATGGCCAAAGGGGCTTGTGCGGGGCATGGCCGCAACACTAAGCACCCTTTGACCAACCACGTGTGAGCACTAACTGGCGTGCGATGTGCGATTAGGTATGCTCCTCTACATGGGAGCGGTGGTTGACCAACGCTAGGCTGTTGATTCGAGAATAAACATCTTGCTCGAATCTTGAGCTTGATTGCTGAAGCTTGTGCACAGGCTTGTTCATTCAATGGGATAGGCTGCACCCTTGAATTAAGTCG
This sequence comes from Codonopsis lanceolata, assembly GCA_013146195.2. Taxonomy (NCBI): domain Eukaryota; kingdom Viridiplantae; phylum Streptophyta; class Magnoliopsida; order Asterales; family Campanulaceae; genus Codonopsis; species Codonopsis lanceolata. The sequence continues at coordinate 106,277,733 of CM028382.1, read as the reverse complement.
GCGACTTCGGCGTTGGTTCAAGCGGTCCACTTAACTCTGAGCTGAATTAGCCCTTTTTCAGCTGCATTGATTTCTTAAATCATCTTTGAGGTGGATCAGTTGTTGGGGCGAAACTGACTTCAATTAGGTGCATGTTTGTCTTTGTCTTAGCCACTTGAGATCTGGTCATTACCCGCTTAGTGGTGGTAGGCCATTTAGGTGAAGCGGTCGTGTGGGGAATCCCCGGTAGGTTACTAATTGGGGGCCAATCCCGCGAGCAGATACATCACCGCCAGGCATTTCCGCTCTGACTTTCGTCCTTTTCGTTCTTGGCCATGCTAACAAAAGTTGATGAAAAGTGCAAACTAAACTTTTTCGTTCCGACAACGGAACAAGCGATCTTTAATCTTTGTCGGTCTTGGGCGGTCCTTGCGGTCTATAGGATATCACGGGCTTAGCGAGATGTGAGAACTCCTAAAACCACCTGTCAAAGAAAGAAAACACAGTAGATGGAATGCAAGGCGGGGCCTCGCTCCCTCGGGTGTGGTGTGAGTAAGAAGTATTGAGCTTAGTTGAAAGCAAAATACTTGGGGTTTCGGTATGTAGAATAGTGCGTTACCTTTCAAATGAGATTTTATGAAGTATATATAGCCTTTACGGGAGTAAGATCGGGTTAGGCTATGATCACGGTGATATTTTAGGGCTGCAATACCATAAATGCGGGTTGACCGTAGCAGAAGGAATCATGGCTAAAATCTCGGGATCGGCGAGGTTATCTCGAAATTAATACCGAGCTCAATCGAGGCGGCCTTGTTCTCTGCTTTCGATGTGATAGAGAAATTCTGCTCGGGATAGATGTCGCGATGATCATCTAGGCTATCTGCTCGGGTAATTTCTTTCTGGTCTACGTCATGCACGTGACTATCACGTGTTGGAGCCTGTGCTTGGCTCGTGACCAAAGTTTGGGCCGAGCTCATCAGTAGAGATGTTGATAGATATCACCATTTTATAAAATTGAACCGATTAATGTCATCCATAAATCTATAACATACCCATATTGATAAATGGATTATGATTTATGAATCAAGGATTTAGTTATCTTTTGTTAGACATTATGTCTCGGTATATGTTCGATAATTATTGTATTCTTATTAAACAATCTTAGTGACAATTATTTAGAAGTCAAGAGAATGCACACTCGAGATAAGTAGTCCACGAAACACATATGTCAAAATAAAATATAATTATGGGTCACGATCTAATACATGGAACTATTATGCAAAATAGGGGTCACATTATAATTAATTTCTTATTCAAACTATATTTGCTAAATATCCACGAAGTCACGAGTAATTTTATTTAACCAAACTTAACTAATCTTCTTCTAATACCATGATACAAAAGTTGTAGATTTCAAAATGTTCATAGCAAATTAAAGAAAAATTATAGAGTTTCAAATTATGAAAGCGGGGTAATCTAGTTCATCTTGATAAGTTAAAGGTTGAGAAGTATTGAACTAAGAGGTTGTTTAATTACATGGATAAATCTATTTTTGTATGGTATGGTTGGATGACTCAATTTGTCAGTGATTTTTTGCTCAAATTTGAAATTGGAAATTCATCAACAAAACACTATTTGGGAGCTTCATTCTTAAACTTTGGTGTGTGTGTGTGTGTTTCTTTTGGTTATATGTATTTTTAATGCGATATGATTTGAGAGGTTTAATTACTTAACCAAATGAGATGTTAAATACATGTATTTGCCCATTTTGACATTTTGATGTTAAATACCTGTATATTAACCTTTTGGATTGTTATCTGTCTTTTATTTGAGCTAAATTTATAGAAGTTACTAATTGGGACAATATAGAGTCAACGTAAATAATGAGAGTCGTCTCGAGCCTCATTCATCCCACAAATGCAAACAACCACGTTAAGCCATATATGGAGAAATAACTAATATTTTCTCTAAAAATTTGTCATGAGGAAAATTCATTGTCTTAGCTTTACATGTACATGATTATACATGACTTGCTTTACGATATTTTTAGTTATACTCATGATGATAATTTATTAAATCCATTCGTAACAAGCAATTCGGGTCACAATTATTTTGTCCAATTTGTTGTCTTGGTTTGTCCCTCCCTCCTCCCATATCCGGAAATACTTGTGTGCATCGAGACTACCACTTAGTTTCAAATGGGTGCTACTAATTTGAGTGGCATGTACAACTTCTTTGTAACATTGGTAAATGTAACACTTTTTCGTGGCTAGAACACTCAACATTATATTTATCTTTTAAATAAAGAATTAAGGAGCAACATTATTTCATGTTTTGTTTCCTTCTTTACATTATGTCATGAAGAAGTATTATGATCGATTTTGATGCTACATAATTTGGTATTGAGTCGTTCTTCACGGATCGTAGGATATCTGGGCTTATGTAAATGTTGGATATTGATGAACCCTGTCAAAAGAAAGACACCTTAAAAGGAATGCAAGGCAGGGCCTCGCAAAACCCCCCAACGTGATAGTAAGTCTTAAGCTTGTAGAAAGTAAAATGACAGAGTTTCGGTATGTGTAAGTGAGTGTACCTTTCAAATGAGACATTGTAAGATATATATAGCCTTTGGGAGTAAAATTCGGGCTGAGTAGTTATTGTAGATAGATCTTAGGCCTTTATGGTCATAAATGCAGGTTGACCACGTAATTGGCGGAGTCATGACTAAAATATCGGGCATGAGGTTGCAATTTCTAGATATCCGATAAAGTTTCTCCTTGGAAGGCTAAAAGATTTTGAAAAGACAAAACAATTTTCTTGAGAAGATAAAAAGGTTTTGAAAAGATAAAATAATTTTTCAGTAAATTTGACAAAACAACTTTTTCAGAAAAAAAATTGATTTTGACAAAAGTGACTTTTCAGAAAAATGTTTTGAATGAAGAATACGTTTCCCTTTTTAAAGTTATTTTTCCTTTACCGATAATCTAAGAAATCCATCTCTTACTTTAAGAAATAGTCAGTTTCAAAAAGTTTAACCTCAACCTTTGTAGAAATTGCAAAGATACCCATGTATGTTGCACATTGTCTACTAAGGTGGAAACTTCTATAAGTCAGCACACAAAACTGAGCTTATGAAGTATTGCAACACAAGAACGTTCGACAAAGAAGAAGGTTTGAAGGTGACATAGTCTAAACAGATCAAAGATAATCTAAAATTATTTTGACAAGAAGACATCAAACCTGTTGAGTAAAGTAAATCATACTTAATAGAGTGAATAGAAATCAAAGAGCAAAGTATGATAAACAATTACTCAGGATTTATATTTGCAAAGATAAGCAGGGAAGAACAGAGCATGAAAATATAAACCTATGCAGTGATGATATATATATATATATATATATATATATATATATATATATATATATATATATATATATATATATATATATTCATGATCATGTCATGACCCAGAAAGAATAAGATTAGACTGAAGCAAGTAAAATAGAATCCTGCAAGTCAGTCAAGCATAATTTTTTATGCTGCAAGAGAGATAATAAAATGTGCTTGTTGATCTTTAAGAGAATTTGTATCCCTGAATGAAAATCAAGAAGATCATTAGCAGCATTTTATGAGCTTTAGAAAGCTCCAGAAAAATCTAAGTACAAAAATAAGATTTTCAAGAAAATCCAAGGGATGAAGAGAGGGAAATCTGGATCTTGAATATCTTATTCTCCCTTGGTCTTATGTGCTCATAGAAAGGAAAATAGCAAAGTGAAAGATTGAGCACTAGACATTGGATGTACCTTAAGCGACATTCGTATTCAGATCGAGGTAGATGTTCTTCAGAATGTGCCTTCTGGAATCTGAGCTAATGTGTCTGTTGTAGATGTTTTCTAAAATGTAGATTTCCTTTGCAACAACTTATGAGATCTTTGATTCATATTTATTATAAATTGATTTCAAACAATTCTTTGAAATATAGGCCAAGTTCCTAGAAACTAAATATCATATAACAGAGAGATTAATCAATGTTTCATGATATAGAGTTTTTGACTCTTAACCTTTTTCATAAGAATAGATAGGAATCAATTGAAATTCTTTCACTGTAAGGTTGCAGAATTTTTATCTAAGAAATTTTCTCTCGAGAGGGTGTTGGATTGATAACAATCGTTAGCCTTATGTCAAGAGAATTTGAATCTGAAATCCTTTTAAGTAAAGTATCCATCGGAGTGTCATACACCTAAAAAAAGTGAAGAACTCAAATCAAGAATTGGGTTCTTGACCAAGACGTCGATCTCTGTCTATTGAAGTTTCTGATCTCTCTCTCTTCTTCTTCAATGCATTACTCCCTAGCAATCCACAGAGAGTGCTTTGCTAAGGTCTGGGTAAGCACACTGCAATCTTCTATGAAGATCTGAGATGCGTTGGTGAAGACGATCTCGTGTAGATCTTATAGCTTCTTTGAAGTTCTAGTTGCAAGAGTCTTCGAGTTCGTCGACTCTCGTGTGTATTTGTCTGTCGTGTATCTCACTTTGTTGAAGAGGATGGGAGATCTCTTTTATAAACCGGGGTTAATTAATCGTTGAGAAATGAAGATGATTTTTCTATCCGTTAGAGAGAGATGTCGTTTTTGAAATATGTCGATAGAGATGTTGTTCACTGGATATTTGACTGTTGGATAAAGGCTTTGTCTTACAGATCCTGAACTGGTTGCCTGTCAGATTGTGTTGATAAGTCTCTGAAAAGCTTAGTCTGACGTCTGATGCATTATTAGGTGGTCTGTCAATAAAGTGGATTCCTTTGACTTTTTCCAAACCACGTGAGTAAGAGAAGGTCCTGCAGCATCACTGGTGTCAGGCTTCATAAAGATTTGAATTGCTCTTGAAGCTTGAACACATTTGTCTTATCTTGATCTATTGCAGTTCTGTCTCTTTGTAGCACGTGCAGAATTAAGTCTGCCGGTAGGATGTTCAATAGTGAGTCTTCTTGTAAGAAAGACTACTGATTGCTGATGTAAACATTTAAACTGTAGCAAGTCCATTGGTAGCAAGTCTTCAAGGTATTTATGTGATGCACTTGATAAATCTGCTGGTGACAAGTCATTTGAGAAACTTTGACACTACAGCACGTCTGCTGGTGGCGAGTCTTCAAAGTGTCCTTTAGTGCATATGACAAGTCTGCTGGTGACGAGTTTTTTGAAAACCTTGGTGCTACAACAAGTTTGCTGGTGCTAGTGCATATGAAGCGCTGGTCTGTTCAATCATCATTTAGAAGGCAGGACTAGATTAGGACAATCTAACCTAAGACCTATGTGTTGTTAAACAAGTTGCCACATTAATCGGTACGTAGCCCTCTTAGCCACTTGTTATGACACATAGTAATGAGAACAAACAAATCAAAATATTCAGAATATGTAAAGTGATAAGTTGATTATCAAGAAGCATATTCCAACATACCTCCTATCACTGGGCTACCTTCTCATCCTCTCCGACGCGAAGAGCTATCAAGGAGAAGTACACCCAGTTGGTTGAGGGCTAACTTTGTGATGCCCTTGACCCAAGATTGGGTTAAAGGTCTGGTTACCGAGATTTCTGCTGTTCCTCCACTTGGGGCAATTAATCTCCATGAGCAAGGAAACATGAGTGTTGTGTGCGGGCAGGGAATCTTAAAGAGAATTGTGCATACGGAATGCATGCGTCGTGATGCCGAGACCCCCAACAGCCTCCCTGAGTGCAAGGGAAACTCAGGGAGACTGAAATTGACAAAACACTGATAAATCTATATGTTGTGCTCATGAGGCTTGGGTTTTTCGATAGGAGTCCACAATATGCATCGCTCGGCTTGAAGTATGCGTGTTCCAACAAGCATATTGAGTTGGCAATGGAGGTGACAAGGGAAGGAATCGTTCTTCTTAAGAACGAGAACGAAACTCTACCATTGAGCTCTTCTAAGTTTAAAACGTTAGCAGTCGTTGGGCCTCATGCCAACGCTATTGATGTTATGATGGGAAACTATGCTGGTGTCCCATGCCACTTTACGGCTCCAATTGATGCTTTTGTGGAGTAATGGAAAAGTCATATACGAAAAGGGTTGCGGAAATGTTCAATGCAAAAATGAGAGCTTGATATGGCCAGTGGTGAGAGCTGTAAAGAAAACTGATGCTACACAATTTGGTATTGGGCCGTTCTTCGTGGATCGTAGGATATCTGGGCTCATGTAAAGGTTGGATCTTAATGAACCCTGTCAAAAGAAAGACACCTTATAAGGAATGCAAGACAGGGCTTCGCGAAACTCCTCCGGCGTGACAGTAAGTCTTAAGCTTGTAGAAAGCAAAATGACAGAGTTTCGGTGTGTGTAAGTGAGCGTACCTTTCAAATGAGGCATTGCGAGGTATATATAGCCATTTGAGAGTGAAATCCAGGCTGAGTAGTTATTGTAGAGAGATCTTCGGCCTTTATGGCCATAAATGCAGGTTGGCCGCGTAACTGACGGAGTCATGACTAAAATCTCAGGCATGAGAGTTATCAATTAGTTGTGTTCAGGATGAGTATATGTCTGTTTGGGCAGCCTTACTTTATGCTCGGACAGACTCGTAGAAGGATTCTTGGTCGGAAGGGATTTGATGTGCTTAGCCCGAGTGATCTTGCTCGGGTGACATTTTTCCTGGTCCCTGTATCCCACGTGACTCACGTGAAAGCACATGTGTTTGGCTCGTAACCAGAATTTGGGCCGAGCTCATCAGATTTAAAAGTAACAAAAAAAAAAAAAAAGAAAAAGAAAAAAGAAACATTTCCAAAAATGCAGGAACTAATTAAAATTGTTCATGTCTTAGGGGAGGACAACGAAAATATAGCCCTTATTTGCATTTGAACATTTCTCTTGCACTCTCCACCTCTGTGGCTCTGTCTGTGACTCTTTCCAATCAAAGCTGCAAAAATCATCGACAAAATCAATTGTTTTTTTCCCGCTGCAGTTGGCTTCTTCGGCTTTTCTTATTTCTCCAATATAAAGCAAACGGATCTCTACTCCTCCATCACATTAATTTCTGTATATATATTTTTCTCCTTCTCAGTGTTAATACGATGTTTGATCTCTTCAGGTGCTTCTCTCTCATTTAATTTTGATAATCTAGATTATTATTATTATTATTATTATTATTATTATTTATATTGTAACACAGCGAGTTTGATTTTGTCTTTCTTACTTTTCTAGATTTCTCATACGTTTTACTCTGATTGAATCTTAATAATTTCATTGACATCGTTGTAATGATTGAACTGTTAATGGTAACCTGTTTGATGGTGTCTAATGATCAAACTTAATGTTATTATTGATTGCCATTTTGAGGTCAGGTAGGGTTTGGGATTTGCAGTTTGGGGTAGATTGTAAAGTAAATTCTGCAAGTAAGATATGTAAGATTTCAAAAACGGGGACAAACTTTGTACATGTCAATTAATGATTTTATAGTGGGTTTGAAATTGATGTGTTCTTAAAACATACGTTAAGCATCTATTTATAGTAAACTTTGCCTAGATAACCACACTTTCATAATTTCCAATCATATGGAATAGTCACCTGTACAAAAGTTACTAAATATGGGTGCTTAACATGTACCCTTAGGTTTCGCCATTTGTGTTAGCTAAATGCATTGCGTTGATTGCATTGGATTGGCAGTTAAATTGATTTTTGTTTGCGACTAATTAGGTGATTGTTGTTATGTGTAGCAAGAATTCCGCGCATGGGGAGTTGGATACTTTTTTTCCCATTAAGGAGGAGTACCAAGCTGAAGTTCCAAAGACACGTTTTAAGTCCAGGGTGCGCAGACATGCTTTCTTTTTGATTTTGCTTTTAAGTCTTTCCGTAACACAGCGTAAACTAAAATTGGTAATTTAATCAATGTGTGATATCATGTTCCGATTTTTCTAATTATCTGAGATAGTTACATGGCTGTAGTTTACTTGTGTTATAAGATATGGTTGGCAGAAAGATAAAAAACTTTGCCGAAGCTTAAATCATAGATTATTAGACATTATGCTTAATCTGGACAATTATGGTGAAAATGCTTATTTTGGAATTCATTTTCTTTACAATGGTTATTCTATGCTACAGGTAGGAAAAACCCTAAGTGCAAGAAGATGGAATGCTGCATTTTCTAAAGATGGACATTTGGATATAGCAGGTGTACTTAGGAGGATTCAAAGAGGGGTACAGCCTTTCTTTTCATCGATTTGAGTATTTGACGTCGTGCATGAACTCACATTGCTTCCCATGCCTGCATATATGTTACGTTTAGTTACTTATCAAAATAAATAAATAAATAAATAAATAAATAACTATATATATATATATATATATATATATATATATACATGTTTCATTTAGTTTGTTTGGTTGAATAATGAAATTTGCCTATTGGGTCAAATATCACACAAAGTCCTTTGAAATCTAGATGTGTCGTACGGCTGTTAGGTTTGGGCAACTCGAGTACGTGTTGGCTTTACTCAAAATACAACTACTCATCCGAAACTCATCTAAAAGTTTAAGCTATCATAGAGAGGGGCTAACATTGTATATCATGCTATAAAACTTCCCTCTCAATCTCCGGTCGTACACAGGTGAATAAACCGCGGAGCATCACCAACCCTAGCAGGGTTGAGTTTGATAAAGTAACCTACTCATCCGAAAGTTGAAGCTATGCGGAAAAAAGCATAATAAGTGTATGTCATGTTTTTACAGACATTCAAAATGTATGTGAAGTGGGAAACATAAGCAGGCATTGGAAGAAGAGAATGGAGAACTCATGAATGTCATTTTATTTTCTTTTGTACTGAAAAATTATATTTCTGCTTGCTAACTTGAACTGTCCTGGCTATCCTTATTTCCATCTACATTCTACCTGGAAACATGGAATATAGTGCATTCCACAGCCTTTTTATTCTTCGTGGTCACGCCTAATAATATGGGACGTGTATATGTCATTTACATCAATAAAGAAGTTCCAGGGATTTTTGTTATGTTAGATATTACTTGAGTATATGGATTTATACCTATATGCATAATAGTTATACTCATATTTGAAGCTCCTACCTTTCATAAATAAACGAAAATCTTGTGGCTGTTAGGTAAAAGAGTGTACAGATGATGTGGGGATCAATATAATTCAGTATGCATGTGATAGGGAAGAAAAGACTGACGAGTGAGGAGGTTCTGTCATTTGCATGATATTGTATATGCAAGCCTCTTTTAATTTGCTGGATTGAAAAAAAAACAATGTTTTGTGTATGCTCAGATGATTTTTACCTTTTTTAAGCGATTGCTTGCAGGCAAGATCTTAATATCATATACATATCTTCTGCTTCCTGCTTTTGGCATGCATTATCAGCTGATGTCTTTTGAAGAAGTAACTGTTGTCATAGGAGCCCACAGCTTTAAGTTTTAATGCATTTTCATTGTCGATATATCAGCCAAATAAAAATGTGGATGTATTTGGATCTTTCCCATTTACCTTTTCCTAAAAACATATACACTCCCTCCGTTTTTAAATAATTGTCCTCCTTTTCTTTTTTGTCCGTTCCAAAATAATTGTCTTCTTTCATAACTTTCCGTTTTAGAAAAACACTTTTACCACTTTACCCTTATTTTTTCTACCTACTTTAATTATAACCACATACACAAGGGCATTAAAGAAAACTACACATTGCACCAATATTTTAATAGGTATGCCGGATCAAAGAGGACAATAATTTAGAAACTGAGGGAGTATTTATTTGAAACAAGTGGGATCTGCTATAGGCATATCCAGCCACTACCTGTACAGATTTTTCACTCGATTCCAAAGCTCCAATAAAATTCTCCATGGGCATTATTTAAGAAGGAACTTTTGATTTTGGTAAGTTTTTTGTTGGGCAGCAGTCATTTTGTTACCTCAAAGGTATTTCTAAAACACTTAAATGTGTAGATATTTCAAGCAAATACCTCCGCCCCCCAAATAAAATAAAATAAAAATAAAATAATAATTAACTAAAAAGAAGAAAGGAAAGAAGAAGAAAAAACTTCAGCACGGAAAGTGAAGTGTAGAAAACTCTAACCAGAAGCAAAGTTTTGTGATGTCACCCAGGATGACTTCGTTTAAGTTTGTGATTCGGCTGAACTGTCCCTTGGTCTTGTGCAGTAAATTATAAAATCGACTTCTTACGCTGTACATCTTTTGTAACTAAACATGTGAACCGTTCCTTTACGTTGTTGCTATTTGTTTCCTATATAAGGTTTGTTGTTTTATCTACTCAATGCCCTTCATGTTTGTGAATACTTTTGACTCTTGCAAGTACATTTACAGCGCATCTGCTGTTGCAATGAGTGTGGGGGGGGGTATTAAGTTTTTTTGCTGGTTATTTTTATAGCATTTAAACTGAGTTGAATTGACTTTTATGTTTATCATTCTTACAAGGGAATTCATCCATCAATCAAAGGGGAAGTCTGGGAATTTTTGCTGGGTGGTTTTGATCCCAACAGCACTGTTGAGGAACGGAATGAGATCAGGCAAAAGCGAAGGTAGTACTTTAATATTTCAGTTTTTTGAGATAACATGTAGAAGACTGTAGATGGGTGGGAAACTTGTGAAACTGGATTGTATTACATGAGTATGAAGCTTATTAATGAACAATTAAATGAACTTTCAGGTTCTTTTTCATTTTCTTTTAGGTTCTATGTTCTACGCTTAGAGATTTCTCTCAATGCATTGGAGATTATGATGATTGCAATTTGCAACTGTTAATCAGTTCAGGACCTTCATTTTGCTGCCTGCCGATGACCTAAAAGTATAAGTTGGAGAAATAGTCTTGGAGTTTTATCATTGTTTCTATCCTATTCCAAACGTTCGTGTCTAATGGTTGGTCTACATGACGTGTAAAATAGCTGTGTCAACAGTGCAGACTTTGGTTAGTTAATTGTGGAACATTGCTTTTTAGATGCTCGAGGAAGTAACTCATTTGTTGTATGGGGACTAGTTTTCTTCTTTATAGGATTGGCCTTGTGTAATTAGGAGGAAGCGTTACATCTCTGAGCTACTTCTTGTCTTTCTTACATATTTACTTGGAAGTTCCCAGTTAGCTTTTTATGCTGCCCTATCTTCATCATAAGTCATTTGATCTTCTTATGTACCCTGATAACAGAGTTGAGTCCCTTCTAGCTCCTTCTAGGTCTTGCTTATGGGCCGGTTAATTCAGTTTCTGTAGCTCATGTTTCACTACTTTAACAGTGCATAACCAACGGTTCTCTCCTGTATGATTTATAGAGGTCGATCGTCCTCCATCTTTTGGTAAGAATATGCCATTGAAGTCATAAATGAAGATATTGCGGGAACGGAAATAAAATGGGGGAAACCGTAATTCATCTAACAAGCCCTAGTAGTTGAGACAAGACATTGTTGAGTTAACTTTATCCAGTAGTTTAGAATTCAAATGGGAAATTGTCAGTTTGTCAAAAACACTTGGCTCTTTGCGCCCGCTCCTTAGTCCTGCCAATGTTTCCTCAAAGTCAAAACATGCTTGCGTAGATTCCTTCCATTTTATTGTTAATACTGCCATATCCACAACCATGAATTATACAACTATAGCTAATGTTGGATCCTTTTGGTCATATCCTTTTAAAACCTTTATTTATATTGCTTGGGAATTGAATAAATCAATAAAAGAAGAGAGAAATGGATGAACAGTGACGTGATAAAATGTTCAGTTAGAAGCTTAGAGAAGGCAATGAAGGGACCGCCCATTTCCATCTCTCTGTCAGTATTAACTAGGGCAAACTACACAATTGGTCCTTGTAGTTTTGGGGTTTTTGGCTTTTCGTCCCTACACCTCTCAAATGGTCCCTAAACCGAATTTTTTTACACAGTTGGTCCTTTCGTGAACTTTTGGCCGTTAAGTACTCTCACATGACATGCACATGCATTTGTAGAAGGGTTATGTTTGTTAAAAAGTATAGGGACCAATCTTAATCTTAAAATATAAAAAAGTCTTTGAAGGCAAGTAAGTCAACCCTCCCCCTTCCCTCTCTCATCCATAGCCACCCCTATCCTTCCTCTCTCCTCCTTCTTCTTCCCTCCACCACCCCCGCAATGGCACCATCACCATCACCACCCGCCTCATCCTAACATCCCCATCCCTCAACCTTCACACAACCTCTCCCAATTTCCGCAAGGCTTTCTCATCCCCATCCCCTTCCCCTCCTTTAACCCAAGACGACCTCAAGAAACTTGCCACCTGAGAAAGCCCTCACATAGCTCTCAAATTCCTTCAACCTCTCCACACTACACTCTCCGATCTTTCAAACAGCAAACACCTTCATATCTTCAATCACAACTTTATACACAATACCCGACGACCCGCTCGTACCCAGTATATAAGCCGAACCCTTTAATAGGGTCTCGATTTCAAGCTCAGTCTCTCCGTCCACCATTTCAAGAGACGTTTCATTCGGTTGATGATTAACGTTTTGATAACCGGTTGTTCCTGGTTGAAGATTGTTATTAGAAATAAAGAAGGAGAAGAAGAGAAGAGCATGCAACGACGGGTACTTCGCAGTCCACGAATCCTGCGTCACACGATTTTTTTTATTAAACGATGAGCATATATATATATATATACAACATATACCATAATAATACAATTACCAAACTACCCTTATTTTCTAACACTCCCCTTCAAGCTGGAGCATAGATATTTATCATGCCCAACTTGTTACAAATATAATCCACCCTTAACTTTGTCAAGCCTTTAGTCAAGATATCACCGGTTGTTCTCCGCACGCACATATGAGGTGGAGACAAGATTCTGTTGGATCTTTTCTCGAATAAAATGACAATCAGCCTCTATATGCTTAGTCCTTTCGTGGAAAACTGGATTTGTAGAAATATGCATGGCTGCCTGATTATCACACCACAATCTTATAGGCAGAGGAACCTTAAATCCAATCTCTTCCATCAATTGTTGTATCCACATAAGTCCACAGGTTGTCTGAGCCATAGCACGATATTCAGACTCTGCACTTGATCTCGCCACCAAACTCTCTGTTTCTTACTTTTCGAAGATACAAGATTTCCGCCCACAAACACACAATATCCTGTAGTTGACTTACCATCATCTCGTGATCCTGCCCAATCAGCATCAGAGAATGCCTCTACCCGTGTATGCCCATGATTCGCATACAATATACCTCTACCCGGTGCTCCTTTCAAATATTTCACAATTCGAATCAATGCATTCCAGTGTGTAGTAGTAGGGGCTGCCATGAACCGACTCACTACACTCACCGGAAAAGCAATAGCTGGACGAGTTACTACAAGATAATTCAACTTGCCAACCAATGTCCGGTATCGCTCGGATCCTCAAACATCTCCCCTTCTTTACAAGTTTGACATTAGGATCCATTGAGTGTCACACGGTTTCACTCAAGCATTCCAACTTCCTCAAGTAAATCAAGGACATATTTTCATTGACACAAAAAGATCCCTTTCTTGGACCGTATCACTTCGATCCCAAGAAAGTACTTTAGAGTACCCAAGTCCTTAGTTTGAAGACACGATTTGAGTGCTTCAATACCATGTGCATCACTACCTGTGATCACAATATCATCTACATAAACAACCAAAACAATACAACCACTGCTAGTCTGCCGAAAGAACACAGTGTTATCACATGTACTCTCTCAGAACCCAAACTCTAGCACGACAAAGACCTGAATCTACCAAACCAAGCCTGCGGAGACTGTTTCAACCCATACAACGACTTTCGTAACCGACATACTTTATTCATATACTCCCTCGAGCAACAAACCCCTGAGGTTGCTCCATGTAAACCTCTTCCCCGCAAATCACCATGAAGGAATGCATTCTTGACATCCAACCGATACTGAGGCCCAGTTATTAGAAGCGACTAACGATATCGAAAAGCGATCGAAGTGAGCTTAGCAACAGGAGAAAAAGTATCAAGTATAATCAACACCATACACTTGTGCGCATACCCCTTTGCAACCAATCGAGCTTTTAGCAGAACCGAGCAACCATCGGGATTCATTTTAATGCGTACACCCATTTACATCCAATAGCCTTCTTACCGTCAGGTCGGGAAGTGTTACCAAGTCCCAGGTCTCATTAGCCTCAAGAGCCTGCATTTCCTCTTCCATAGCGGACTTCCAACCACTATGAGACAAAGCTTCAGACACATTTTTAGGGGTGACAACGGAATCAAGAGAGACAATAAATGAACGAGAAGAATCTGACAAGTGAGCATACGAGACCTTGAGGTGATAGGATGAACACAAGCGTGTACCTTTTCTGAGTCTATAGGGAGATCGAGAGAGTGCGATGGCGTGGGAACCGGTATCGGGAGTGAATTTGTTGGAGAATTTGCAACGCGGTTCTTGGATTGAAAGCAGTGTGCGTCGAGTATACACTTGAGTTATAGGAGGCGAAGTAGCCTCAAGATATCAACACCAACCTCGGGATTATGGGAGCGAACCAATGTATAAGTGAGAAAATCATCGGGAGAGACAAACTCAGACTCAGAAGAAGATGACCGACCAAAATATGGGCTAGACTCAAAGAAAGTGACATTAGCAGACACCAAGTACCGACCCAAATCCGGAGAATAACAACGATATCCTTTTTGAGTTCGAGAGTATCCAAGAAAGACACACTTGAGAGCTCTTCGATCTAACTTACCAACCTAGTTGCTGAACATCCTGAACAAAACAAGTGCAGCCAAACACTTTAGGAGAAACGGGAAACAACGACTGCGATGGACGAAGAATAGAATATGGTATTTCTCCTTTAAGAACAGATGATGGAAGACGATTGATAAGAAAGGCAGCAGTGTGAACAGCATCAGCCCAAAAGGACTTAGGAACATTCATCTCAAACATCAATGCCCTAGCAACTTCCAAGAGATGGCAATTTTTGCGTTCAGCAACACCATTCTGTTGTGGGGTGACAATACATGAAGACTGATGAATGATTCCATTTTGAGACATATAAGAGGAGAAAATACCAGAAAAGTATTCCTTAGCATTATCACTACGAAGATTCTCGAACCAAACAATTGAAATGAGTTTTTATCTCGGCCAAAAAGAGCAAAATAACTGAAACAACTCATCTCTAGATTTCATTAAATAAAGCCAAGTACTTCTGGAATAATCATCCACAAAAGTAACAAAATATCGAAACCCTGATTTGGAAGGTACATTACAAGGACCCCAAACATCAGTATGAACTAACTCAAATACGGACGCAGCCCGTTTATTAACTCTAGGAGGATACGACACACGATGGTGTTTAGCAAACTCACACGACTCACAAGGTAAACTAGAAATAGACCCTATTTCAAGACACAATTTTTTTAGGACAGGTAACGACGGATGACCATAACGACAATGTAGCTGGAGAGGGGACAAAGTACTTTGACATGCAACTGAAGCAACGGTAGAAGAGTGTGCAACAACAACTTCATCGAGCAAGTACAATCCATCAGATTCACTTCCTTTACCAATAATCTCACAAGTCCTCAGATCCTGAAAAAGACAATAACCAGGAAAGAAAGAAACACAACAATTTAAGCTCTTTGTGAGTTGACTAACGGATATCAGATTATAAGGAAACTTGGACAAATATAACACAAATGTCAATGATAAAGAAGCGGCAGTAGTACTACCACTACCCAAGACTTTGGAAGAGGATCCATCAGCAAGAGTAATCGTAGTAAACTTATTCGACGACTCATAAGTAGATAACAAACTCGAATTTCCAGTCATATGATCAGTAGCCCCTGAGTCAATTACCCAGTGCCCAGTGGAAGACAAAAGACATGTTATGGGTTTACCTGACTTGGCTAGAGTTGCTTTGGAAGAGGAGGAAGAAGGCTGCAGAGACATCTGGTACTGTGTAAACCTGGCAAACTCCTCATCATTCATAACAACATTATGGGTCTCCGGTTGACAAACTTGCTCGGATTGCGAACTGTATGAGCGAATCTAGGATGGTTTTCTTGATACTCCAATTCTTTGTTGAGTGAGAGGCTTAGGACACTGGCTTTTAAAATGACCCTGTTCTCCACAGTTGTAACACACTCTAGGTCCTCCACGACCTCCGGACACTCTACCACCACGAGTTCCACCTCGAAAACCACCGCGACCTCCATCTCTACCTCCACGATAACCATTCCCTTATGAAACTAATGCTGATTTATCAGATACCTCCACGTGTGATGACTCACCATTCCTCGTCGCAGTCAAAAGTCTATCAAAGGCATTAGACAAGGTACCCAAATCTTTATTTGATAATAACTGAGATCGAACCATATCATACACTTTCTCCAATCCTGATAGCCAGCTAAACATCAACAGCTTCTCACGTTGAGCTTTCATCTCCTCAATATCATCAGAAATAGGCATAGCGGCAGTGAAATCCTCGCTCATACGCATGAAATCATAATAATAATCCATAATACTCCGCCCTTTCTGACTAGGACGATGAACTTCTTGTGATAGATTGTACAACCTATTCAAATTGCTCGCTCCAGAGAACCACTTATGCAAGAGTGTCCACAGCCTCCTTAATCGCTTTTGGCTGTTGCATAGACAATATAATTTTTCTACTAATACAATTCACAATCTTCGGAAACAACACCTTGTCATCATCCAACCACACCTTAGCCACCTTTGCATCAGTAGGACAATCTTCAACAAGATGTCCTTTCCGTAAACCACCCATATTCACCTGAACTAAATATCGCCATTCCGCAAAATTAGACCCGTCTGCCTCCAAGATAATGTCAATCAATCTATTTTGGTTAGAAACAATTGTCATAATTGGTCCCGACGAAGAAGCATCCCCAGCCATTGAAATACACACAAACTAAAAAATAAATTAGACCAGCCTACAAGTATTAAATCAGCCGCTAAAGCAACCAGGAAGAACTTTTGTTGTGTCACAAACAACCAGTCCGTGTCCCAATATCGATAATCAGCACAAGTTCGACGTACCCCACACTGAAACCTAGGGTACAAATCCGAAATCGACACAAATCAGACACAAATCCGAAACCTAGGGCACCAAATTCGAGTCCACTCCGGCAGGCGATTCACACAGACATATTCGACTTACCAAATCCGAGAGCTAGGGTTCGAAATCTGAAACCTAGGGCACCAAATTCGAGTCCACTCCGGCAGGCGATTTACACATACAGATTCGACTGACTATTGCGAGCCTAACCCAGGTCTCGGAATCTCCTACACCTGCTCTGATACCATGTTATTAGAAATAAAGAAGGAGAAGAAGAGAAGAGCAGGCAACGACGGGTACTTTGCAGTCCATGAATCCTGCGTCACACGATTTTTTTTATTAAACGATGAGCATATATATATATACAACATATACCCTAATAATACAATTACCAAACTACCCTTATTTTCTAACAAAGATTAAAGTTATGATACCCTAGTTGTGCCCTGTTGGTGATTGCCTTTGTGATAGCGGGTTGTGCTTGTTTCTTCACTTTTCAACCCGGTTGTCGACGTTTCTTTGATCTCCGTGACCTATTATTAAGCATGACCAGGTTGTTTGGCTTTTGGATTCTTTCAAAATGGTGAGTTCGTCTTTGTGGGTTGGAACTGGTTTGGAAACATAGTATTGGGAATGGGAGGAGGATATTCTGGAGCCAATGAGAGCTGAAGAAGAGATTAAAATATAAAGATGATTGAAATATTTATTTTAATTAAAATATAATTCTTTTATATTATAAAGATGATTGAAATATTTATTTTAATTAAAATATATTTATTTTTTTGAAAATATTAAAATAGAATTGTTAAGTTATAATATTATAGTTTGTAAATTTAAAATTATTAAGTTATACTATAATAAACAGTAAGGTTAAACAATAATTTTTTGTTGGTTCAGAAAATAAGAAAAAATAAGGTGTTCAGAATTAATTTTTGCAAAACGAAGCACCTACCAGTTAGAAGTTAAATAGTTTAGTATTAAATAGTTTCTAATTTTTTAATAACCTTTTAATATTAAACACATATTTTAATAGTTTAATATTATTTAAACAATTCTTATGAAAAAAAATAATAACAATAATTATTCTCGCCTACACAGTTGGTCCTTGTACTTTCGAAAGGAGAAATGACTATTTTATCCTATCCAAAATGCATGTGAGACGCATGTGTATTGATTTAACGGACAAAAATAACAGAACTAAACGGAATGACCAACTTTGTTGAAATTGGTTGGTACGAGGACTAGTGGCAAACAAATTTTTGGGACGAAAAGCAAAAAAATTAGAAACTACACGGACCAATTGTGTAGTTTGCCCTATTAACTAAGCCCTCCTATAGCATTTTGGAAGAAAACTTCAATAAGTGTCCTTTTCTATTTTGAGAAATATTGGCAAGCTTGAACACATTTGAAGCTAAAACATTCTGATGTTGGTAATTAATTACAGTTGCAAGAATTTGTATAATCAAATCATGCTTGTTACTAGCAATGTTGCTTTCTTAAATCTACTGGGTCCCAAGTTAAAATGGCTGGCTATGAGTGCCAGAGGCTTTTGATCTGGGAAGGAGCATTGCCAAGTGTTTCGTCTAATTAGCTAGTAGGGATATATGCTATTTTTGTTAAATGTACTTGTAGATGACCTGGTTTGGTTACGAGTGCCAGGTTATATACATAGATGTACTGTATGTGTATTTTAAATAAATACTAACGGGTACTTTAACATGCTATTAGGGAGCAGTATGCTGCAACGAAAGCTGCTTGCCAAAAGATGGTACCAGTTATCGGTAGTGGTAAGTTTATCACAGCAGCTATAATTACTGATGATGGACAACCAATACAAGATGGTGTCTCACAAGATTATGGAGCCATGTTGATAAACGATGTTGAAACGGACAAGAGAGTGATTCAGTGGAAGCTTAGCTTGCACCAGATAGGTTCGTACTTTGTGCATATGTCTCCTTTTTAAGTAAACGTGTTTCCTTGAGCCTGTTTCTATTTTATTGTTTATGCTTGGTCATTATTTATATTGTTTCATGCTGTACACTGTATCTTTATCTTGGATCAAAACTCCTAGTATAGATCTAGTTGCCAGCTTGGGTGGACGTCAGAAGTTCAGAGTCCATATCTCTTTTTGGACGTGGCTCTGTGTGTTATGTTCATAAAAGGCGGTGAAATCTTAAGGTAGGCATGCGCATATCCCATTGTGAGAATACCGATAGAAACCGTCATGACAAAGACGAGTTTATCAATAACCTCCTAATGGTTCTCAACTACATGTTGAGAGTTGCCACCTATGTTAATTAAAGGGAAACACAGGCAAAACCTAGAGACTGAGTTTGGGGGTTAGGTGATGCGTATAAGAAAACCCTACTTTGCTAGCTTGCGGAAAAAGTTAAAAAAGTCTTGATAAAAACAAAAAGATAGTTGCGGGATGAAGAAATATGGAGGGTTCACCGGCTAGGCTTCACTCACCTAACGTAAAGATCCATTTGTAAATACTTCCTAAACTTACGGAAAGCAAATACGGTAGATTGAACAAAATTTTTATTCGTTTTCTGTTACTTTTCTCTTCAAAACGTGAATTACAACTAAGAAAGTAAAGCCTTTATATAGGCGGCAAAAAATACTCCTAACCCTCCAAGGACTAACAAAGAATCCTATTCCTTGAAGAACTAAATTAAATAACTCCTAATCCTTTGGGGATTTATTACAAAACAATGAGGAAACTAAATTAAATAACAACTCCAATTAAACTAGGAAACAAATAAATCCTACTAAAACTTGGAAATAGGAAACTAAACAATTTGGAAACTCTTAACATGATCCTTTTTGGAAATAGGAACCATAAGCGGCTGCCCACCTTGTAGGCGTGTCCTACCAAGCCGTGCCTAGCCCTTTTGCCCGCTTTCAATCTCTCTTGCATGTTCGCCGCTACCTTGCACAAGCTTCCCTTTTATTGTACGGCCTAGGGGTTCCTTAATTAAACCATTATGCACATTGTGTATCTCCCATGCAATCTCCTTGCCCAACTTTGAAAGAAGCATGACATAACTTGAACAAGCTCCTTACAATAGGCATGCACATATCCCACACTGTGAGAATACCGATCGAAACCGTCATGAAAAAGACAAGTTTATCAATAACCTCCTAATGGTTATCAACTACATGTTAAATTGAGAGTCGCCACCTATGTTAATTAAAGGGAAACACAGGCAAAACCCAGAGACTATGAGTTCGGGGCTTAGGTTACGAAGTGGAAGGTGTTAGGCACCCACTTTCGCCCGACATATGTTGGTCTCTTGAATGTGTGTCTCTGCTCTCCTTTACAATAAAGGAATTCCCTTTTTGTTATTGTGAAAAATGGTTTGGACGGTTGGATCAAAGCATATTAAACAAGCATGCTAGGAATTCTAAACTAGAACCTCCGTTCCACCCAAAGAGTCCCCATTTGAATAGTCTAATTATTAAGGGGATATATTAATGTCATTGGAGTTAGTAATAATTATAAAAATACTTAGGTACAAGCAATGTGCTTACAACACAAGTGGAGGGTAAAGCTGAAATGTTATAAAAATTATAATCATAATTTTGAAAGTGGACTCATAAAGTGAAACAACTCAAAATAATATTGAAATATACTGGGATGCCAATATTTCTAAATGGGGAGTCTAAATGGGGAGTCATACCAAAGGGGGCAAACCGACTGTGCCTTTCGGGATCAAAGGGAACTACTTGGAGGATTGTTTCGGGGATTGGACTGTTTGTGAAGGAGGACATGGGCTGGAAATGTAAGTCAAGAAGGCTGATTAAGGGAGTTAACCCGTTTTGGGTTAAAGGGAGTCATGACATGGGAAAGAAAAAATGGGCTCAAGTCAGTTTAAGGCTTGCAAGAAGTTGGGCTCAAGGCTGGCTAGCGGGATTCAAAGAGGTCACGGCTACATGGTTCAATCCTAAAAGGTTTGGGCTCGAATTGGGGTTGTCTCATGGAAGTAGGGATCAACATAGGCTACGGGTTGAAAGGGGTTGGAAAGATAGTTGGGCTGGTCCATGAAAGGGGGTTACAACAAGGGATACGGCTTGGCTTGGAGCAAGAGTAATTCGAGCTGGGCTGTTCTTATGCGAGGAAGACGCATGCAAGGGGGACAAAGGGCTTGCATGACACGGTTTGGTAACAAGGAGCAGCCGTGTAGAGGAAGCTTATGGGGCCAGCAACATCAATCCTTGAAGTTCAAGGATTCACTTAAATTAGGCTTTATTTGTTTTCCACGTTTTTTTGTATTAAGTCCCTTAAAGACCAGGATTTTCATAGTAGTTTACTATTTTAATGGTAATTAGAATCCCTTAAGGAGTAGGACGTCATTTTATGTTTCTTCTAGGGTTAGGGTTTAGTTGTTAGTATAAGTAGGATTTATTTTCGAGTCGCGTTATATAGACCCCCCGTTATTATAAGTTGACCCCCAAACAATTTTAACTTTCTATTTTACCCTTTTAATTTATCCTCTCCAACTAATCATACCCCCTCCCTTTCTTCACTGTGTAGCATCAACATTTGGGTTTGGAGCTGATGCAATTTCGTGATGGGGAGCAATGCACCTGCTGTAACTTGGCTTAAGAACTCACCCGAGATGGGAGATGGAGAGAAGGGACGGGGAATGTGTGACCGGAGTTTTGGGGAAACCCATCGGAGTTGAGAGGCTAGTACTTGGTGAAGAGAGAGATGACTACAAATGGCGGGATGGAGTTGGATTGAGGGGGTGGGTTTTGCCGGAGCTGACGAGGAAGAAACGAATAAAGAGAACTCGAACGGAGTTGGGGTTTTCTTGACTGGATTTGTTGATGGCGGTGAAGGAGATGAGGTGAATCACTTGTGCAGAGTTCGGCCAAAGAAGGAGAGATGAAGGGGGCAGGGGCTCCCTGCTTTGGCGTGAGAAGGCGGCGTTGGAGGCAGGGGGTTTTGGTGTTACCCGCATAGATCTGGGGAAGCCGAAGAGGAGAAGGAAGAGAGAGGAAGAGGGACGGGCGGCGAAGGGGAAGAAGTTTGCGTAACGAGAGATTGATTGAGGGAGGCAGTGGGGGGAGGGGGGAGAGAGGAGGAAGAATAGTGAGAGATGGGGAGGGAGGGAGAGAAGGGAGGCGGTGGGAGGGAGGAGGGAGGAGGGAGGAGGGAGAAGGGAGAGGGTGCTGCTACATGGTGAAGAAAGGGAAGGAGAAGAGGAGGGGGTATGATTAGTTGGGGAGGGTAAATTAAAAGGGCAAAATAGGAAGTTAAATTTTTTTGGGGGGTCTGCTTATAGGAATGGGGGGGGGGTCTATATAGCGCGTCTCTTTATTTTCATGTAATGGGCAGATTTTGACGTTTAAAGAAAACTAAAGAACAAGTTGTTCTTCCGGCCGATTTTTATCTACCAAGGTGAGTGAAGCCTAGGGAGGTTTAATCAAACGGGAATCTTTACGTTGGGTGAGTGAAGCCTTACCGGTGATCCTGATTCTATCGTGTGTGTGTGTTATTTTTCGTTGGGTTTTTGGGTTGTTTTGGGACCAATTCGGACAGCTTGTGGCTGTGAGAATTGTACTCGGCCAATTCATTATTTTGGGCAGATTATATGCATCAAGTATAGCGGACTCTTTGCCTGGAACGGAGGGAGTAATAACATGTTCAAAGTGGTCAAATAATGACCAAATGTGTGACCGTTGAAAAAATAACACGATTTCAATTGAAACGAAATCGTGTCTTTCCAGGTCCTTTTGTTATAGCAACCTAATAGATTTAAAAGAAAAACAAAAGATTTAACAAAAATGTATTATAACAAAAAAAACATAGGACGCGCTACCTGTTTTGACGCTTTCATTTATATACCTTATTTACTTATAAAAAAAAACACAAATATGTAACAATTGTAACTGATGACTAGGAAAATTAATGCTTTGACAAAACATGCCATATTAGTATATAGACAATGAATGAAGTGAACTATATCCTAATTGGTTGCGAGGAAAAGAAAGAAACAAATTAACTTTGAGATTTCTCAAAAATGATGATTCCACATAATTCATCCTTCTATTTAAATAACTCAATTAGAACTTCAGTTCTGCCATATCATCCAGTTACCTTAGTATAAAGAACCCACTACCTTAAAGTTTGGTATTGTAACTAAGGGTGAGAATAAGGACTTCGGATTATGAGAAAGGGGCGAAAAGCCTATAAGGAAGTGGCAGACAAATATGGCTCTTTCAGTTTCATTATGTGTGTCTAAGAGTTCTCTTGTTCTTTTTTTTTTCTTTCCATTTCTATAACACATATGATGGAAAATGTTGTAGGTTTGGATGTTGTACGCACAGACCAAACTCTCGTCTTTTATGAGAATGAAGCTAATCAGGCGAAACTCTGGGATGTTCTTGCTATATATTCTTGGGTGGACAATGATATTGGTTATGTTCAAGGTGATACACTTTATATCACAATTTCATTACTGCTGAACTGAAATTGTCGAAAACCGCACAATGTCGTTAAAATTTTGTGTTTAACAGGAATGAATGATATATGCTCGCCAATGATTATTCTTCTAGAAAATGAAGCAGATGCCTTTTGGTGTTTTGAGCATGCAATGCGTAAAGTGGTATGCCTCCATTTTCCTTAACAAAGGTGACATTGTCATTAAAACTAACTGATTCATCAAGTTTCCCTATTCACTATTCATCATATCTGGAGTTGAAACTATTTACTGAATTACATTTAGTTGGCCTAGAATGTTTAAGGGTTTCTTGGATGCAAGAGTTATTTAAGTAGCTGACTCAATATTCAAGTTGAGCTGTGTTTTTATCTCTCTGTGGTTACAAGAAAGACTGAGATTATTTTCGGTGAAGATTCAAAATATATGCTTGATAACGTGTTGCAGTTTCATTTGACGGTTATTGGATTTTTATCACTGATTTTGCATTATTCTACTCATGCGAGGCAACAGGATTCATGGATTTGCTTGAGACTGATTTTGGTGGTTATTTTTTTTTGGTTCTTACTTGTTTAGAAAAAAATTGAAAAAGAAAAGAAATGGAAGCCTTTGATCTGTGGTCATATTAAGAGCAGAACAACTTGCATTCTGCTTGCTGCTGTAATGAAAGCTCTGTTCTGTGGTTACGTGAAATATCTTATTTTTCTTTCTAGAATGTGGCATATGCTTGAGAACTTTACTATTTTGGTCAAGCAATGCCTAAAAGTAATGTAGGTTTTGTTGGTCTATCGGCTGTGGTACTTAAGATGCTTTTCACTGCGTTTTTAGTAGTTTACCCTGCAGTGTCATTTTTCTTCTGTTAGATCTATATACCTCATCTGAAATTGATACCTATGTTTGTTCATGTCATAACCCTGTTTCTTTTTAAAAAGAGGGAAAATTTCAGGTCCGATTCAACTTCAATAGGTGTGCAATCTCAATTGAGCACTCTTTCACAAGTTATGAGAGTTGTTGATCCAAAGCTTCATCAACATCTTGGTAAAGGCTACTGATTTTGTTTAAATTTTCTTTATTTTGGTTGTGTTGGTGTTACGTTCTCCTTTCTTACTTTTACTTTCAAGAAATTTATGTATCGGTGTATGTTAAAGAAAAAGCAAGCTTTCATTAAATGTTGCCTTATCTAGTACAAGGAAAACTGATCTATTTGCCGAGTGTACTTCCATGTTTTTTACAAATCTCCACATGTACAATGTTTTTGATAGATTGACATGCATACTTTGGATTTTGTTTTAAAAATTACAAAACCCTAATGATGGCTATCACCACTCATGGATATGCTAACTGCCATTAATGGTACCTATTTGTAACCCAGTTGTTCCAACGTCTGTCGTAGAGCACTATTTCAAGTCCATATAGATATCGTGTTGGGTGAAAAAATAGGTCTCACTACTGCCACATTAGCCCATGTCTGTTAGTGTAGATAGAATGCTCATAGGTGTTGGATGGAGCAAGGTCTCATTTGATTCATTTGACAGAGGAACTAGATGGCGGGGAGTATTTGTTTGCGTTTCGCATGCTGATGGTTCTTTTCCGCAGAGAGTTCTCTTTGTTGATGCACTTTATCTATGGGAGGTAAGGAAGACATGTTATTATTTTGAGTTTTTTCAACAAAAGAGCTCCCTGCCATTGATTTCACCGAGTGTTTTTCAGTATATGGAATCCTGACTCAGTACTATTGATATGGAATATCAGGTTATGTGGGCCATGGAATACAATCCAAACATGTTTATAGCATATGAGGACACAAGTGATTCAAGTGTTTCTTCATCAAGTAAGACTGATGCAGTAAAAACAAACAATAAGCTGCTAAAGCAGTATGGCAAATTTGAGAAGAATAATATGAAGACTGGAGTGACAGACGAAAAAAGTGTTCTTGCTGTATTTCTGGTGGCAAGTGTTCTTGAGACCAAGAATAAGAGATTCCTTAAAGAGGCCAAGGGCCTCGATGATGTTGTCCAGGTTCTCTCTCCCTCTCCCGTCGCACGTTTTTCTTTGATCTTCCTATGTTTATGTTTGTTTTCTGCTTATTTGGACAATGGTTCCAGATCTTGGGCGACATAACGGGAAACCTGGATGCTAAAACAGCATTGCACGAGGCACTTAAACTTCACAAGAAGTATCTTAAGGCAAGGCCCATCCCCGTCACTCCCAATTTCCTGTATATGTTGTTTTGTATAGTGAGTGTATGCAGAGGCATATATATGATTTAGATCTCCATGTCATACTGCTTACTTGTGCTTGCAGGCCAAGAAATCATAGTTACCTTGGAAAGCTATGGCAGCAAGTTTACGCTCCTGAGGTTTTGATTCTTTTGATTCATTTTGATTTGTTAATTTTTTATTTTTTTCAGTGTTGTGTTATTCTTTACAGCTTTTTCGTGTCAATGTCTTCCATGTAAAACAAGTATGTGTTTGTACAGATTTTGTTTTTTGGGCGATATAAGCTGTTCAAATTTTGACACTTGATGATGTCTACTGTTGATGTAAGCTACAAAGATGAAAATGTATAAAGAGGGAAATGGTATTAGCATTTTTCGTTTCAATTAATACTAATACTTTTTATGATGTTTTTATTCCTGCACCTCGCAAATGGTCCCTAAACTTAAGACTTTAACACAGATGGTCCTTCAGTCTAATCCCGTTAGCGTTTTAATAGTTAGCTAGACTCACATGCCTTGCAGGTGCATTTATGGAAAGGTAAAATAGTCATTTCCTCTTGCATAAAGTATAAGGACCAATCTTGATAATTGATATATAAAATAGTCATTGCACATCTTTTTTTTTTTTCTCAATTTAATTTCCTTATTTCTTCACCCTTATCATCAGTCATCACGCTATCTCCCTCCTCCCTCCCATTCTGTGGACGTCAAGTGCCAAACTACCACTGCCGTCGGTCGAGACTATCTTGACACGAAAGTACTACTCTCTCTTTCTCTCTCGCACCTCATCTCCATGGTTGACGTGGTTGAGATCTCAAAGAATTATATATTTTTGATCTACAAATTGAAGGTAAAAGTCTAGGTTGTCGTGGATCTCATCGAACCCCAATAAATAATTGAGATTCGGAGAGGGCGGTGACGATTATGATTAAATCAAAATTGGTTGATTAATTGATGGGTAGGATAAATAGCTCTCTATCAATGCAACGGAGACGGAAAATCAATTTTCCAGCGAATCCAAACTTTGGCCGTAGAAAATCTTGAAATTGGGAGTGGTTGTTGAACTGTAGAGGAATCCATATTTTGATTTTGATTTTGTCATTGATGGACCATCGCTTGATCCCCAATTTGAATGGTACTACTATTGATCCTCTGTTTTGCTTCAACTCAAATTTTCAAAAGATTCAAACATTTCGTGATAATCTGTGAAAATGGAGAGCAATTGGATCTAGAAATTGATGCAAAATTTCAAATTTCATTGAACTATTTTTCTTTAATCCTGATGATATTGAGCATATGATTAGTGAGATTTGGGCGGTGGTGTTGGTGCTAATTGAAACTTTTAATTCCAAGTATGGGTCATACTTATATCAACACGACTGGAGCAGCAATAATGACACTATGGATGATGAATGAAGCACATGGTGGAGCAGCAAGGCTGTTATAATGAGTTTTTAAAGGTTGAAGATGACCTCATTCTTAAATTTGCAAACTGACCCCTTGGACTTCAATAGGTGAAATGACAATTTTATCCTACCCAAAATGCACATGAGCCCCACGTGTTTTGGCATATCAGTTCCAAAATAACGGAACTAGACAGAATGATCAATATTTTTCAAATTGGTTGGTACGAGGACTACCGACAAAAGAATTTTTGTACATCGATGAAAAACAAAAAAAAAACCTCAAAACTACATGGACTAATTGTGTAGTTTGCCCTTTGTTTTATGATTTAATATGTATTATGTGAAACTTTTATTTGAAAAATATTCAATTTGATTTAAAAAAAGACAATCAAGACAATTATTTAGGAATGAAGAAATTTTTGGTCGGGTTCCTTTCCTAAGTTTATAACCCCTTCAGTCTCGTGTTTTTTTTTTAACCGCTAAAGTTCATTTTAGTGTAATCATTCTTAAAACGTCCGCAGAAGAGAAATAACAACTGGAATTCGCAGAGATCAAGAAAAAAAAAGGATGGGGAAGTCGGGTGATGAAGAACACTCGTATGTTTCACCTAGAACTAAATTAATCCACCACCCTAGTTAGTTACCACTCCCTCCGTTCCATCCAAAAGTGTATGTTTGAAAAGTCTAATTATTAAAAGATGTATAACTGACATTAAAGTTGATCATACTTACAAAAATACTTGATCATAATCAATATGTTAGTAACAAACGTAAAAGTAAAGTTGAAATGTTATGAAGATGATAAACATAATTTTTTTGGACTTTTAACTGAAGCATTCCAAAATATTACGGCGAACTTTTTGTCCAGAATGAAGGGAGTACTAAACAAGTTTTAATTTTTTTTCTTAAAACAAAAAAGAAAAGAAAAAACTAGAGCTTGGTTCTTTATCCACGAGGACCACGAGGGAACGAGCATAGCTTGTTTAGTTTTTTGGGTACAAAACTTATTTATTTTTAAAATTACATTAGATCCTTGAAAAACTTTATAATTTTTTTATGGTTTAAATCGCAATTTGGTAACTCTACTTTTCCACTTTTTATAATACGGTGAATGTTGAAACATGAATGTTTAAGAATTACTTATATCAATTAGTTAACAACAAGTAACTTATTTAGAAGAAGTTATAAGAACCCACCTACTGAATTTATATTACATCACTTTAATAAACTTATCTAAGTGAATTTAAATAGGTTTAATTAATTAAGTCTTGCATGATTACTCTAAGTTAAAACATTAGTTAGTTGTGAACTAAAATATAAGTTATTAGACTTTAGTAAGTCTAAAGCTCTTCCTGCTAAACTTCAGCAGGTAAACCTACAACTATTGGTTTACAACCTTAAGTAAGATAAAATAAACTTAGACTAAGGTAGACAGCTCACATAAGTCATTTCATCTACCTGTCGCTTCGTAGTCATCAGCTGCTGATCACTTTACTTATCAGCCGCTATGCGTTCTTAACATATTTAATCTCTATCAACTGGTACACTACTCTGTTGAAATTATCTAGACGTTATGTCTTCAGTTTTTATTAAAAAGAGTTTTCAAACCAGTACCTATGGAAAACGCGTGACCTTCACTTTCAAAATATTTAATCATCACTGGCCAACACTTTTTCAAAATATAGAACTATTCATAGAAGACTTTTTATGGCTTTCTTAAATGTTTTATTGTTTTTTTTTTGTCTTTTAGCTAATCACCCTATTTATTATCTTATGATATGAGATATTATCATAAAAAAATCCTCTATAAGATCTCTATGCATTAAAAAATAGATTATATCATCATTCTTCAAAGATCATCCCAACTCTTTCAAAATGACTATTTTCAAAATCTCTATTATTCGCTCAAAACGGCTATCTTTCAAGGATATCTATAAATAAGTTTTGAAGCAAGGATTGATGATACTGGTAAAAGATATACAGATTTAGATGATAGAATGATTGAAGACTTCATTTATTTACTCACATGATATTCCTTCTTTGATTTGCTTCAACTCATGATTGGACACTCAACTTATTCCTTCAACCAATTCTTTCCTTGATGTGTTCAAGTCCTTAAACACTTATTAGAGATTCTTTCGCATATCATTCTTTTATAATTATTGTTTAAACAATTATTGTATTTCATTCTTTACTTTTCATAATCTTTAGGAATATTTGATTGTTGCACAAATTTGATTGTTCTTACAATCTTACTCCTCAAACACTGGTTTTTGTTGTGCACAGATCCGTTAGTAATCACTCAGAATTTCAATAATATTTAGTGCACTTCAAAATCCAAGTTTGACCAACTTGGTAGTAGACGTAGCAGTTTATACAGTGAACCACTCCAAATATCATGTCTTATATATTCTAGCTGATATAACTGTTTCTCACACTTAAGCAGTTTCAATCTACTTAAATGTCGGTTAGTTACATTTTTGAATCATTTACTTAATTGTTTTATATATTGTATTTCAATTCATTTCCTATATTAAGTGATCTACTAAAACCTGTGTCAAAGAGCTGATACAGTGCATTTTGTTCATCAATTGGTAGAACAGTTTGTCTATCAGCCAAGGTTCTAAAAATCGCTAAGCGGTATATTAACGCCTAGGGGACTAATCGGGGTCTAGAAATTAAAGAATAATTACAGTATTTCTCAAATTTTAATGTAAATTTTAAAAATATATCAAACACTTACAATTTACAAGATTAAAATTTAATGGATAATTATAATAATTTTTTATTTTTCTAATATAATATAATTAACGATCATTAGAACTTTCACATATATTAATAGTAAATATTACTTAATAATGTAAAAATATTAAAACAATGATCTTATTACAATTTACAAGATTAAAAATTTAAAATTTAAAATTCAATTTCATTACTTAAAATACAAATCCCAAAAAAATATGAATACCAAAAAAAAATATGTATTTGAATAAGAAAAACGAGAAAAAAATAAATATTTAATACTGCCAAAATAACTTAATACTCCCCAACTAACTTTATACTATTATCTTAGTATAATAATATGAAATAAAAGCAAAAAAGTGAAACACATTTCACATTTTCACCCCCAACTTGCTGAGAATCTTCCAGAGGCAGTGATTTCACGTGGGTGAAGGAAAAGTGGAAATCTTTCCCCTCAACTGTCAATTCATCCCTTCTTTTCTCTTTCTCCTAGGCGACCCTTTTCTCTCTAATACTTCTCTCAAATATGACTTACCATTTCCATTCTCTCTCTTTCTCTCGGCCTCGCCCATAAACAACAACCGAAGATACGGCAGGCAACGGCTGTCTCTCACGTTCGCAACCGGAAATGGATCCATCTCGAACGATTCAATTCACCCACACATCCCTCCTCCTTCGCGGCATTGCACGGGATCTCCATTGCATCTCTACTTCTTTCTCCTCCGTCACCATCCTAGACCTCTCCTTAGATCAAACTTCAAGAACACAATTGTGGTCACCAGTGTAGAAGATGAACGGGACCCTCTCGCTCTTCTCCCTGCGGTCATCGAATCCTCTCTCCACTTTTCAAAAACATTTGGATCGCTGTCTCCCACATTTTTAGATCCCTTTTAGATGTAATATGAACGAAATATCAAGACTTGTTAAAAAGCTAACGAATGTCAAGTTACAGGGTCGAAAATGTAAAAGTAAAAACAGGATGCATGAGCAGTGAAATACAGGGGGCCTAAGTGCCAAAACGAGGAACAAAAAGGAGCCAGGCGTTGCCCATAGCCCATCCAGGCGCCGCTCCCACTTCCACTATGGAGGGCGCCAAATAGTGCCCAATGCACTGTAGTAGTTTGTCTTGATTGCAATTCTTTAATCGGTATAAAAATGAATAAAAAGAAAACTTAATGGCAAGGAAAGCCTCGGCCTCTCCCAAATTTATAAATAAGAGGCCCAGACTTGCTTGTGATTTGAAGACACACTTCACGCAGCAGTTTGTGAAAGTTTTCCCGAGAGAACGCTGAGGTTATTTCCTCTCCAACTCCGAAGCTTTGCTAAATCTCTACCAAACTCTAAAACTCTCCGACCAAAGTGAACCCTAGCTACCAAACTAGGTTTCCGCTTTATTTCACCGGTTCCAAAAACCCAAAAAGAGCAGTTGCCCTGTCTGAATCTAGACGTCAAATCCAACCAAAGCAAGCAGTTGCTCTGCCTGATTCCAGACGCAATATTAAGCAAAAGCAAGCAATCGCTCTGCCCAAATCCAGACGTCAAAATCAAAGAAAGCAAGTAATTTGCATGATTTTAGACTTCGACAAACACTTCAGCAAGCGATTGTGTCGCCGGATCTCGAGGTGAAAGCAACTAATCGGACGATACTCTACCCGAATCCCTCAAGCAAAGAACAAAAAAACTTCCTTTCGCAAAAAGACAGTGGAAGCACATCTAAAACCACCTAATGAGCTTAAGGCATACCGGGGTCAGACACTCACGTTCCAGGAGGTAAGTTATGTTCCCGTAGTTATCTATTATAATCTATAAATTAATTACAAATATCTAATTAAATTTTATTTCGATTTATACTTTAATGTAATAATAGTTATATTTCATTTTCGTTTAAATTAGTTTCTTTTTTGTCTTACCTTAAATGTAATAATGATTATATTTCCCATCTATTTTAATTAGTTTATTTTATATTTTTACTTTAATGTAAAGTAGTTGTATTTTTTTGATAGTTTAATTAGTTTCTTTTCTACTTATACGTGTAAATACAAATAAAGTTTGTTACTAGCATAACTATTTTATTCTTAAAATAGCTTATAAAAGTATTGTAATTATTCTTTAAGTTGTATTATTCTAGTTGTAATTTTATTTTATTTTCTTTAATAAATGTAAAATAATATCTTTTTAATTTCTCTCTCTCTCTCTATATATATATATATATATATATATATATGATGCGTCCAAGATAATTTGAACACACTAGACAAGCCCAATCCAAACACCTGGCTTTCAACGTGTCTGTGAATCCTCTAAGCCCAACTCTGTAATAAGAAAGGACACACGTGAACTAGGCAGGGGCACTCCCTGCAAAAGCCCTCCTGTAAATCAAGACACAAATAAGCAATTGAGTAAATATTTTGACAGAGTTTTGGCTAGAGAATCGATTAGCATACCTCTCTCCAAATTTTGCCAAGCTTTTATATCTTGTAGCGCCCATAATCATGAATAACTGCCCATGATTAGCATTAACCACCCATGACCAGCATTAACCACCCATGACTAGCATTAACTGCCCATAATTGGCATTAACCGCCCATGATTGGCATTAACTCCCTTACAAGCGGTCATATACTCATATCCTCTAATCAGGATTTTTGCTCGGGTGTAACCACCCTCAACTGTTACCTTGAACTTTAGGAGCATGAATGTCAATTTTGCGGGTTAGCGAGCCCCCTCAAGCTTCATAAGCTTTGGCTCGCATAAAACCTTTGCTCGCTCTGTTCTGAGTATGCATTCGCGACACGTGGCTCATAGCAATTGCTGGGCCGACAGGCAGCTTTGACTCAGTAACCCCAACTCCTCGATTCACCAGAGTATTTATGCTCGTGGACGAGGAGGATGCTAAAAATTCAAAATACATCTCTCAAATAACCTTAGAGCCAAAAAGTACAAAAGCAAGTGGCAATTCCATAGCGTGTTGTCAGGAAGCGTTTCTCAAAGCAACGAACGTCCGGCCACTTGCGGAAGTGCCCAACTCCCTATGCCCATTAAATCTGCCTGCTTCACCGCGCCTCGTGCTCGGGCCCAATGATTCGATCTCCCAATCGACGGCTTCGTTGAGTATAAAAGGCAGGATTCCCTTCTTTTCACAACTTTACGCCTCCGACAGAATTGAGCGATTCTTTAAGAAATAGACGAAGCAAAACACAATTTTCATAGATTTCGTCAAGAACTACTTCCCGTGTTCCATCCTTTACTTGAAAGCATAATCAAGATCTTCTCCAAAATTTCCAGGTATTTCACTTCTCCTTTTTTATCATTCCATTGCACTATCTCTTCTTAATTTCTGGTTTAGGGTTTATACTGTGTAAACCCCCCTTTTCATTTTTCTGCAAATTGTTCACCCCGAATTCAATCGCCTTTGCCTTTTACGAATTACCAACCCTTTCCAACCCAAACCAAAGGAATCGAGAAAACCATGGTCGGTACCGGTTCTTGATCTCACAACCAACATACCATAGTCAATTTCTTTTTCGCCGTACTTCACCCGATCAATTTATGAGCCAAAGTGTATAAAATAAAACGAGCATATTGACATATCCATTGTGAGGCCGAAAGGGTGAGTTGGGTGCCTAATCCCTTCCTAACTCGTAACTTAGCCTCCGAACACATACAAATCTGGTTTATTTTGGTTTTTCTCTGTTTACCTATAAAATAAAGGTGGCGACTCTGTAACACATTTTTCGAGTCCACAAATGAGGTCGAGCGTATTCCACGCGCTTCGAAGTTTCGAAACCACCCCGCCTTTCAGTGGCGCGGATTCGGTTAAAAACGGTGCACTCACAGTGGCGACTCTGTTGGGGATTTTATTGTTTTCTTTAAAACAAAAGACGGCTAGACTCACGTTCTTTGGGATTATCAATATGCTTTTTTGTTTTTCTATTGCATTTCTTTAGCTTTTTTTATGTATATAATTTTCAATCTTTCAAAAAAAAAAAAAAACAACAAAAAAAATCTTCTTTCCTTTAATAGCAATATGCTTGTTTTTTCTTTTCTTTTTCTATGGCTTCTTATGTGTATATAATTTTTCAATAAATAAAAAATAAAAAAAATCCGTTAAAAAAAGGGTCACTCTTTCAAAAAAAAAAAAAGAAAAAAGAGAGAAATTCGTTTTCTAAAATAAAGAAAAAGAGAATTCATCTCTCTTTAAAAAAAAAAGTAAAAAGACTCATTTTCCCAAAGTAAAAAAAAATTGTTTTAAAAAAAATGTTCAAAAAAAAAAAGAGAGAGAAAGGAGAAAGTTTTATTAAAAAAAAACAACATTAAAAATGGTTGTTTCAAAATCAAAAAGTAAACAAAAAGAGTTAGAATGAAAATATATGCTTTTTTAAAATAGTGTTTTCCAAAAAAAAATTATTTTCGAAGTTTTTTTTTTTTTTCAAAATAAGATCAAGTTTTTTTTTTCTTCTTCAAAAAAAAAGAAAAAACATGAAAAAGTTAAATAAAGTTAAAAAACAAGAAGGAAACAAGGAGTCTAATTGATAAAGGAAGGAAAGGTTGAAGGTTAAAGTGTGAAAAGCTAGAAATGGATCATGAACATTCATTTGAGCGCCGGTGACTTTGTGCTGCGCCCACCCTTTTCCTACGTGTCTCGTTCCTTATTTTGAACAATTTTGTCCGATGTTGGGCCTATTTTATTCGTCAGATCGCCCATTTTTACCGTTTGGTACACCCATTTTTCCTGTTACTCTACCTTTCAAAAAAAATCATCAAAAAAAGAAGAAGAAGAAGAAGAAGTTTTCTTTCCTTTAATCCAGTGTTGTTTTTTTATATATCGAGATCTTTGTTATTTTCTTTTTGTACCACTAACAATTTTGTAGGGGCTGAAAATAAAAATAAAAGAATTGATTATTTATCATTTACTCTCCTGAGAGGATTGTCCAGAGGTACGTAATCGTCACATCCCATTTCAAGGATCGCAAAAAAAAAAAAAAAAAGAGTTTTCTAATAAAAAAATTTATGTGTAATGCTTAGTTCTCTTTTCCTTTCAAAAAAATATATAATCAATTCGTTTCGCAAAAAAAAAAAAAAAGGTCATTAAAAAAAGGATTTTGTTCTCTCCGAGCAAGAAAGAAAAATCTATATTCTTTCAAATTGAAAAATCAAAAGAAAAAAAAGATTAGTAAAATGAAAATTTCTCTGTCAAGAGAAGAATTACGAAGACCTGAGCCTTGAAATGAGGAACGTATGCAGCCTTCTGGTTCGGTCAAATGCTTTAATCTACTAAAAAAATGTTTTTCTATGTGTTTTCCTTTTGTTTTCCAAAATATGTGAAGACAAGACAAAACCCCCTTACCATTGTTCTTAATTGTCATCTCTAAATTCATCTTCCCTCTTAACCTTTCATAAATGCATCACCAGTTGATTCATCATTCACTCTCGATTAAAAAAAAAAAAATCAATAAATCCTACTTCGAGATGTTAAGGCCTACCACTTTTTAAAAAAAGAAAAAAAAAGAGGAAGAAATATATATATATAAAAGATCGATAAGGAGCCAGAGAAGAAAGGAAAGTTGGGAAAGTCAAGAAGCCAAGAAAGCAGAAAAGTCTGGAAAAGCAGGAAATCCAGAAAAGGCGACTCAAGGATCATACACAACAATTCAAGACTGGGGCTTTCAAACCACATAAGGGTGCCTCTTTTGCCCATATTGATGTCTACAGTCCATCCTTGCAGAGTATGATCACTAATCCATTTGGTCTCTGTTGTTTCAAAAGTCTAACCAAGTCCTCAGATCGAGTTTTCCAAAAGTATTTATCTATATTCGAGTCGGATAAATTCTTATTTCTCCTATATTAGCTTGTCGAGTCTTCTTCTCGATTTTTGAGCACCACCTATCGCCAATGTATTCGTTAATAGTTAAAATGATGACGAATCAACTCATGTAAAAACATGATAAAACTACACGGGTTGATAATGAGTCATTTCAAAGATATGAACCCACAAACTATTAAAAATGTTAGTTCGATAAAGCAACTTTCTGTCTTAGTGAAAGGTCATCTTTGACCCATTGCGACCGAGCTATTAAATGACACACTAGGGGATTTTCACCATACATCAAAACCCTTCCAAATACCTAAAAAATCATATACCAAAGCTTAACCATCTCTGAGATCCAACTTCCTAAAACTGGGGCTGCTCCACCCTTATATATATATCAACCAAGAGTGACCATCCTTTTATCCCAAGAAAGAGAAGACATATAGCTCTTCAAGGACTCTCCCAAATTGCTTCGAAAGGTCAAAAAAAAAAAAAAAAAAAGAAAGAGCAAGGTTGAAAAAAAAAAGAGCCTATGCATAAAAAAAAAAAAGGAAAGAAGAAAGAAAAAAAAAAAAGAAAGAGCAAGGTTAAAAAAAAGGAGGAGCCTATGTATATATATATATAAAAAAGGAAGCCTCTCTTGAGCAATTTCCTCAAAATATTTCTCTCGCAAATAACCAATCACTCTTGGACAACCCCATAACTCACAACCAAAGCCAAAAGTCAATCTCCTAACTATACCCACAGCCAAGTCCAGAAAGCAACTTTCCATCTAAACCCACAGCCTAAAAGGCCAGTCAACGATCGCTTCTGATCGCCTTTCTGAAAATAACCAAATCCACAGCCCAAAATGCCTTTGAACCAGAGGCCAATCAAATCCTCAACCCTAAATCCAATCCATCCCAAACACTTAAACATTATACCCTAACCTAATTGCCACCTATAGCTTTATTTCAATCGGTTATAACGTGATCTGGGTCCAGGACAGAACTCCTTGCTAAAAAAACATATAAAATCATAAAAAGATAAATGTTAAGTGGGGCTCACGAAACTTATGATACTCGGTGATAAACTCTGGATCATGACTCTTCTTTTGTCCATTAGAGTTGTTCCATTTTCTC
Source organism: Codonopsis lanceolata (assembly GCA_013146195.2). Classification (NCBI taxonomy): domain Eukaryota; kingdom Viridiplantae; phylum Streptophyta; class Magnoliopsida; order Asterales; family Campanulaceae; genus Codonopsis; species Codonopsis lanceolata. The sequence goes on along the minus strand of CM028382.1, from coordinate 106,240,959 downwards.
TGAGCATACTCATTTATTTATCCCTTAAAAGTCTCTCCAAATCAAGTCTGTCTGGGGCTGTCCCTAGTTAATTTCTTCAGGAACATTCCCGTCCTACAGAATATTGGTTGATCAAAGTCATCCCGGGGCTTCTCCCGCTGAACTCATTTCCGTACATAAATGATCTGATTATCTCCAGAAACAGTTGTCCTTTCCATCTCCGCCTGAAGAAACAAAGAGCCGACAAAGGCGTGATCCCTTAAGAATAAGTGGTTTATCTTCACATGCATTGAAAGATCAGCTCCCTATGAGGTAAAAGTTCGCTAGGTTGAAAACCTGAAAGGGCGGCCTAGGCAAAAGTTAGAGCACAAAAAAAAGAAAGAAAAAAAAATGTGGTCCTTCCGAGGCATCGATTAGTAGGACTCACTAATACTGATTGAATTCCTTTCTTGAATGATGTACTAGTCAAAAGACTGAAAGGTAACCCTAAACTTCACCCACTTCCATCTCAAATATCACCATCAATTCCTATACTCATAACCCTTCAAAGCCAACCCGAAGCCATATCTCAAACTCTTATATTATATCTACATCCCCTGACCCGTCTTGTCTTAAGCATGTTTAGGAAAACAATGGACACATCCATGTCATTAAGTCAAATCCTTGAAAAAAAAAAAGGAAGAGAGTTTTTTTTCCATATGCATGTTATCTTAGCTTGCATTTTGTCATTGTATCATCTTATCTTGTCAAGCATTTGCTGCATCGTCCCCTCATGCAAAATGTATATCTTCTACCCTCACCCTCCAAGGACCTTGGACACCAATCTCCATTAAAACTTGTTGAAGTTGAACAAAAGCTTTGCCAGCACGCTGCAGTTCAATCATGTTAGTTCTCGCATAAGGCAAGTCGAAGCACTGCTAGCAACTCCTTCATCCCACATGGGTCCCACATCCGTCCAGTTTCTCTCCAAGGACCTCTTCCCAAAAATCCTCAGAAGCATCATCAATCTCACCGACGATAGCGCGTAAATCAAGAATTCCAAAGAGGTCCCATCGTCAACCTTGCGTCAACCTTGCTGATGATGCGCATCATCAATCCTGCCAGAAAGGGCACATCATCAACCTTGTCAACGATGCACATCATCAATCCTGCCAGAGAGGGCACATCATCGGTCTCAGCGATGATGGAATATGAATCAAGAATGCCAGAGAGGACACATCTCGTTCAAAGAAAAGTTGAAGAGATGACAAGGAATCGACCAGAATCTGAATGTTGCTCTCAGTATCTCTTAGTTTATGTGCAGGCCCCGCCAAGAAAGGATGCAGGGAAAGTCGTACACGTGGTCAAACCATTCCTTCTCTTCCTCTCGCGAGGAAAGAACCCTGTAATTAAGAGAAGCCTCATATATTCCAATGTCCAGGGATGTGTGGAATCGCTCATCCATTTGGAAAGAGCAGAATTTATATCTGACTTGGTAAAAAAAAATGCAACTCAGATGAGGTCTATCTATTTAAGAGAAGAGACGGGAGAAGAAAAAAACCAGTGTGAGAAATAACGATGCCCCGACCTCTCTTTTATACTGCAAAGTTGAATAAATTGCCGAAACTGAAACAGTGCAGAAAGAGTGCATGAACAGGAGAACACAGGAAAAGGTCTTGGGCGCCCCCTACCATGTTTCTGGGTGCCGCGTCCAGAAGCCCCTAGGGCAGCACCCACTCCTGTTTTAGGCTGCGTAATATTTGATTCCCAAATAGCCTGATGTCCCGGTTTTACCCCGGCTGCTCCTCTGTTTGTAAACTGATAATCCATGTCCACCCACGAGAAGCGTAGTGGCTATGCATAGCCTTCATCCAGCCTCCCAAAAAAAAAAATCAAGCACAGAAGGAGGTGGCTGCCTTTCCTTCCCCGCAGAGCATCGGCAACCCCCAATAAAACCCGAAAATGTATCAAAAAAAATCCAAAAAACAAATAAAAGAGAGAGAGAGAAAAAAATATATACAGATATGAAAGCTACTGGGCCTGTGAAGATTAGATCCTATCCAAGCCTTTGCCCATGGCCCGAGGGTCGGTCCCGCCAACTCTATATCCTCGTCCTCTAGCCCGAGCTCGGCCTGATCCGCCAGCCTCATCATCATCATTATCATCTCGGCGCCTGGCCCGGCCCACAACATTGTTACCCCGGCATGTCAACTCATTTGCCATCCGCTGATATAACTTGGCGAGGTCAAATAAGCCCTTCACCGCCTTCCGGTATCAATGAAAAAGAAGGAGTATCATTCCGAGTCAACTTGAAAATAAAATATCGAAAATAAAATATCAATGAAAAAAGAAGGGGTATCATTCCGAGAGAATAAAATATATTATACATAAAAAAGAGGCAAGTTTCGCAAAGTAAAAAAAGAGGCAAAATGAAAAGTATATACCGAAGGTAGAAATCCGGACCTCGGCACGGCAAAGCCTCTTCCACAAGTCTTCCTTCACCGAAGGTGGAGAAATCTTCAACTGGGACGGCGCTGAGTGGTGTCAGGCGTGAGGGGCCTATCGGAAACATCGATGATAGCTAAGCATGAAAAATCTTGGCGGTTGAAAATCTCGTATGCCATGGTAGGATAGTCCTCGCGAGGGACAATATATCTCAACATGTCTTGATCAACCATGATTAGGCGGAACATCGAACAATCACCAATCGGTGGTGTAATCCGACATGATAAAGAAAGACGGCTGATCCGCATCGCCCATATATAAATCAAATCAAATCCGACGGCCATCTCCAAAGCGGACCCTCTGGGAGATAAGTGCAAGTGCCGAGCTCGAGCTCGAGCTCGCGATCCTATCCCGCATCATCACCTCAGTCAAACTGCGACCATCTCGATCCTCTTATATCCGATTAGCATTCATAAACTCAGCCAGAAAAGGTGGCTCGTTAATGCGTTCTCCAGTGGGCCCGGAGTAAAATGAAAAACCGAATAGACCCAGACCTTCAAAATAAAAAGAAGAAGAAAAAAAATCAGCCAAAAAGAAAAGATGCAGTAAAAGGAAAAAAAATACTGGCAAATATCAAAAGCAGGAAAGAAGAGAATACCTCCCAAGCCGGAGCAAAACCGTTAAGGACCCGAGAGTCATTACGATTGGCGCGATCCATAGAAGCTTATAGCTCAACCAAGCTTGCCTACCCCCAGTCATAATCTGAAACCCGGTATAAATCCCGGAGGCATCCCAGGAGGGAGACCCGCAAAGTGGTGGATGAGTTGGCGAAAAGTGACATCCCCATAAAAAAGAATATAAAAGCTCTGGCAACACGAGCTACGACCTCGTCATCATCATTGTCAACTTGCCCGGCATGTTGCTCTAGCCAACTCTTAACACTGCTAATCTGGATTTCATCAGCAGTTTTATAATCTGGTTTGAAGCCCTAAAGGCCTTCGACCACGTCATGCTGATGCCTGAGAGTATAATCTGGCTCTAGAGGCTTGCCAATGCCGGTAGGAATGCCTGTGATTGCGACAAAATCACAGAGAGTCATAGTTGCCTCGCCCCCAACTAAAATGGAAGGTGTGGGTCGTGTCCCACCAGTACTCCCGTAGAACCTCGAAAATAGGCAAATAACTGCGGAAATGACGAAAAGCTCGCAAGAATACTCCAAATCCGGTGTGCTCCACCAAAAGTTGTGCCTGCAGAGACATTGAATTATAGATGGCAGCCACTTTATCGCAACTGGCTCGAACCCTAGCAAGATCCTTGCGCGCCTGAAAAAAAAAAGAGAGCAGCATCTCAGAATCAGAAAAAAAAAGGGGAGGTAAACTCTTATCTTTTTTTTAATTAGCCCCTTATGAATGCCATAAAATTATGCCATTCATATATATATATATATATATATATATATATATATATATATATATATATCCATTTTTACAAGCATCAATATCTCTATGGTGCATTTGCATTTACATTTCCATGCACAAAAAAATAATATAATAAAATGTGATAAATGATATATGTGCATATGTTATTTTCTGTTGACATCTATCATGTGCATTTATCTCCAAGTATTTGCATATTGCATTATTAAAATAAATAAAAATGTTGCAGGCATTGAAAATAAAATATTTTCGTTGCATTTTGCATATACAAATATATTTGCAGCATGTGCATGTACCCGAAAAAGTATATATCTGAAAAAATGCAGCATTTGTTCGAAATGTATATCGCATAATCATGCATCATCTAAAAATATTTGTAGCACGAGCATGCATCATTAGAGCCAAAATATATTAGTTATATGAAATATGCATCGCATAATCAAATAGTGTCAATTGTATAAGTATGCATCGCAAAATTAAATGGCATGAATTTCATACTTTTGTTATGCTATAAAGGCCAAATTGCATCATTCTAGCATAAATATTGCATGCATAAGCATTAAGATCAAGAGCGGGTATACTCCAAGGAGCCCAAAATAGCAGAAATCCAGAAAAATTGGAGAAATTCAACCAAATGGGTTGAAGAAAAAAAAGAAACTTACAGCTGGATTTTAAAGATTCGAGACGTGGGTGTGCCGATCTCGGAGTATGTTGCTCCAATCATCCTTTGAAAGCCAATATCTTATCACATTCCGGTTAAGAGGAGGAAGTTCCCGGCGTTTTTCGCCAGATTTCGGGTGCATAGGTGCCTTTCCCTTCCTAGGTCTTGAGGAAGAAGCCATGCATCTAGCAAGTAAAACAATCGATTTAGCGAAAGAAAATCAAGAAAAGATGAAGAAATGAAGAAAGGAAATTGCCGACAGCAACAATGGCAACAAAGAATGACGAAGAAGATGGAATGGGTGACCTTCTGCTCGTCCCCTCTGCCCGTGAGAATTATAAGGGGTGGAAGTTTCACTTCCCCCCCTCCAATGTTCAAGTTCAGCACTTAAAACCTCAAATTTGCTGAAATCACAAAATGGCCCTGGAACCTTAACGGAAAGTTAACAAAGTTAGCTTTGTTAACAAAAAGTGACGGTCATCCACCAAAAATGAAAAGGAAGCTCATATCCCCAGTAGATTAGCCGCAAGAGAGGCAGAAAACGAAAAAATATGTCATTCCGACCCCCAGCAGGATGCCTAAAGCAAAGAAAAGAGCAAAAAAAAGAAAAAATACAGCAAAAAAAAAAAAGAAAAGCAAAGAAGTAGAGAAAAAGCAAAAGAAAAGAAAGCAAAAGAAAAAAAAAGAGCAAAAAGAAAGAAAGAAAGCAAAGAGAAAGAAAAAGACAGAAAAAACAAAGAAAGCAAAAGAGAAAAAAAAAAGAGCGAAAAGAAAAGAAAAGAGGGAAAGGTAAAGTATTTTACCTGTTGCATGCATTATATCTGAGTTTGGTGGTTGGATCTTTTCCGCAAGGGGTGCATACCCCGGGTCACTGAGGGAAAAGGTTGGTTCCACCATCGTGTTCGACGAAGGGTCCTACCCTGAGGATACGATGTCTTATGATGATATGTTGCACCTGGTTGTGTTGGATCTTTTCCGCAACGGGTGCATACCCCGGGTCACTGAGGGAAAAGATTGGTTCCACCATTGTGTTTGACGAAGGGTGCTACCTTGATGATGCAATGTTTTATGATGATGTGCTCCACCTGGTTGTTGGATCTTTTCCGCAAGGGGTGTATACCCCGGGTCACTGAGGGAAAAGGTTGGTTCCACCATTGTGTTCGACGAAGGGTCCTACCCTGAGGATGCAATGTTTTATGATGATGTGCTCCACCTGGTTGTTGGATCTTTTTCACGAAAGGTGCATACCCTGGGTCACTGAGGGAAAAGATTGGTTCCACCATTGTGGTTGACGAAGGGCGCTATCCTGAGGATGCAATGTTTTATGATGATGTGCTCCACCTGGTTGTAGGATCTTTTCCGCAAGGGGTGTATACCCCGAGTCACTGAGGGAAAAGGTTGGTTCCACCATTGTGTTCGACGAAGGGTCCTACCCTAAAGATGCAATATTTTATGATGATGTGCTACCTGGTTATTGGATCTTTTCCGCAAGGGGTGCATACCCCGGGTCACTGAGGGAAAAGGTTGGTTCCACCATCGTGTTCGACGAAGGGTCCTACCCCGAGGATGCGATGTTTTATGATGATATATCCCACCATCGTGTTCGACGAAGGGTCCTACCCTGAGGATGCAGTGTTTTATCATGATATGTTCCACCCGGTTGTGTTGGATCTTTTCCGCAAGGGGTGCATACCCCGAGTCACTTAGGGAAAAGATCGGTTCCATGGTATCCCACCCAGTGTTGTTGTTGTTTGTTTGCATGAGGCCGAACTACGTTTGGTCTGATTCCTGAGAAAGGGATACGTAGGCAGTCTACCTAGTAGGTGCGACCATCAGAGCATTTAAATTGCATATCTGCATAAAAACTACGATAACCTGCTATAACCAACTAAATATGTTTAGGGTATGTGAGATTTGAGCTATTGCATCCTAAACTCTGCATCTATAAACTGCCGCATATTGCATTCCTCCGCAATATAATTTTCACAAAATTTGGGAGTCTATTTTTATCAACGATATTTGTTTACTCGGTAAGTTTCGGTTTACCCGTAAACTCCATCGTTGAGGGGCTCTGTAGACACCCCAATTTCGTACCCCTGGTATGTAACATGACATGAAATATCAAGGCCTGTTAAAAAGCTAACGAATGTCAAGTTACAAGGTCGAAAATACAAAAGCAAAAACATGATGCATGAACAGTGAAATGCAAGGGGCCTAAGTGCCAAAAAGAGGAACAAAAAGGAGCCAGGCGCCGCCCAAAGCCCATCCAGAAGCCGCTCCCCCTTCCACTATAGGCGGCACCCAATAGTGCAACTTAGCGGTTGCCTTCAAGGCAATTCTCCAAGCAGCGGCGATGAAGCCAAGAAAACTTAACAGCGAAGGAAAGCCTCTCCCAGCCTATAAATAAGAGGCCCCGACTTGTGATTTGAATTCACACTTCACGCAGCAGTTTGTGAAAGTTCTCCCGAGAGAACGCCGAGGTTATCTCCTCTCCAGCCCCAAAACTCTACCAAATCTCCCCCAAACACTAAAACTCACCAGCCAAAGTGATCCCTAGCTACCCAACTAGGTTTACGCCATATTTCACCGGTTCCAAAATCCCAAAAACGGTTGCCCAGAAATCCAAAGCAGCAGCTGAGATTCGAACACAATATCAAGCAAAAGCAGGCAATCGCTCTGCCCAAATTCAAACGTCAAAATCAAGTAAAAGCAAGCAGTTGTTTTGCCCGATTTCAGACTCAGCAAACATACAAAGCACGCAAAGCAAGAAAAAAAAAAAAGCAGTTGTGCCACCCGGATCCCGAGGCGAAAAACAACTAATCGGAACAGTCAGTCTGCCCGAATCCTCGCAACAGCAAAGCAACAACAAAAAAAAAAGATTTCCTTTCTCAAAAGGACAGGGGAAGCACATCTAAAACCGCCTAGTGGGCTTAGTCACAGGCATACTGGGTTCAGACACTCACGTTCCGGGAGGTAAGTTCTGTTCCCGTGGTTATCTATTATAATCTATAAATTAAATATAAATATCTAATTAAATTTTATTTCGATTTATACTTTAATGCAATAATAGTTATATTTCATTTTCGTTTAAATTAGTTTCTTTTCTGTCTTACCTTAAATGTAATCATGGTTATATTTTCCTTCTATTTTAATTAGTTTTATGTCTTTACTTTAATGTAAAGTAGTTGTATTTTTTTGACAGTTTAATTAGTTTCTTTTCTACTTATACGTGTAAATATAAATAAAGTTTGTTACTAGCAAAGCTATTTTATTCTTAAAATAGCTTATAAAAATGTTGTAATTATTCTTTAAGTTGTATTATTCTAGTTATAATTTTGTTTTGTTTTCTTTAATAAATGTAAATTAATCTCTTTTTAATTATTTTTAAAGAATAATTACAACATTTTTATAAGCTATTTTAAGAATAAAATAGCTATGCTAGTAACAAACTTTATTTATATTTATACGTATAAGCAGAAAAGAAACTAATTAAACTGTCAAAAAAATACAACTACTTTACATTAAAGTAAAGACATAAAATAAACTAATTAAAATAGAAGAAAAATATAACCATTATTACATTTAAGACAAGACAGAAAAGAAACTAATTTAAACGAAAATGAAATATAACTATTATTACATTAAAGTATAAACCGAAATAAAATTTAATTAGATATTTATATTTAATTTATAGATTATAATAGATAACTATGGGAACAGAACTTACCTCCCGGAACGTGAGTATCTGAACCCGGTATGCCTGGGCTTCAGCCAACTAGGCGGTTTTAGATGTGCTTCCCCTGTCCTTTTGAGAAATGAAGTCTTTTTTTTTGTTGCTGCTTTGCTGTTGCGGGGATTCGGGCAGAGTGACTGCTCCAATTAGTTGCGTTTCACCTCGGGATTCGGGCGGCACAACTGCTTGCTTTTGCTTGCTTGCTTTGTGTGTTTTGCGTGTTTGCTGAGTCTGAAATTAGGCAGAGCAACTGTTTGCTTTTGGTTGATTTTGACGTCTAGATTTGGGCAGAGCGATTGCTTGCTTTTGCTTGATATTGTGTTTGGAATCAGGTAGAGCAACTGCTTACTTTGGCTGGATTTGACATCTGGATTCGGGCATGACAACTGCTCTTTTTGGGATTTTGGAACCGGTGAAATAGAGCGGAAATCTAGTTGGGTAGCTAGGGTTCATTTTGACCGGAGTGTTTTAGTGTTTAGGGGATAATATTTGACAGAGATTCGGGGCTGGAAAGGAAATAACCTCGGTGTTCTCTCGGGAGAACTTTCACAAACTGCTGTGTGAAGTGTGTCTTCAAATCACAAGCTGGGGCCTCTTATTTATAGGATGGGAGAAACTTTCCTTCGTTGTTAAGTTTTCTCTTTCTGTGCTTCATCAGCTTGTACTGCGCGCTTGGAGAATTGCACCGAAGGAAACTGCTACAGTGCATTGGGCACTATTGGGTGCCGCCCATAGTGGAAGTGGGAGCGGCGCCTGGATGGGCTATGGGCAACTCCTGGCTCCTTTTTGTTCCTCTTTTTGGCACTTAGGCCCCCTGTATTTCACTGTTCATGCATCCTGCTTTTGCTTTTGCATTTTCGATCCTGTAACTTGACATTTGTTAGCTTTTTAACAAGTCTTGATATTGCATGTCATGTTACATACTAGGGGTACGAAATTGGGGTGTCTACACCTACTGTTGATTCCCTCTCCTACTCAATCTCAATATATCGGCGCCTTGAGCGATTAGTTGGTGACTAAGGTGCCTAGTCGACGATTTTCTTCTCCGGTGATTTTTTGAACGATCGCGGCGTGTGGTTGGTGCCCAATGGCCTAAGGCGATTTTTAGAACACTGCTATCAGCTGATGACTTATTATTTATGCTGCCAGTTTTGAAGGTTTTCAAAATAACCCTTAAAGTTTTCAAAAGGCTTTTCACCCCCCTCTAGTCTTATTTCGTTGCTAACTGGACTTACAATTGGTATCAGAGTTTAACTTTTTGAAAAATCTATTTTTCCAAATCAAACAACTTGAAAGATCGATCATGACAACTTAAAAAACTTTTCAATCAAATACTTTTATACAAAACATTTTTGATAAAGAACACCTTGATATATGGAAAGAAAGAACTACAAAATATATGAACAATATAGATAAATGATTGATGGAATGTGTAAGAAATGATGCTAGTTCTTAAATATATTTTTTCATTTGTTTCTTGAAAAATTTCCTTTGGATTATTTTCTCAAAATTTCATTGCAATAGATGTACTTCAAATATATGCATTTTCTTCAGAAAACCTTTTGCTGCTTTAAACTGAAAATGTTGATATATTTGTTAAAGAGAAATCTTTTATACTGACAGAAGTTCATATTCTCAATTGTCAGTAGAAAAGAAATTATCTGCTAGTAGCGCACAATTTGACAGTTGAGTAATCATCAATACTTTAATTTGTCTCTAAAATCTAAGATATTTATGATTTCCTTGACAACAAGTTTTTACAAGGGAGATAGCTGATATAATTACTAAAGTTCATAAAGTTGATATGCTGAACATAAGTAAGATATACAGAAAGCCTACCTACAATGAGCAAGCTCTTGAATTCTTTCATTATTCTCCAAGATATTCATGCATATCTCAAATGTGTTAGAAAAAGTTACACTAGTATGCTCGGAATGATTAAGGAGCATACTTTGTAAACGCAGCGGAAAAAATAGATTGATATACCTCCAGCCATTGCGCCGGAATCGAAATCGAAATGAAGTCAGAGTTACACCGACTGAGAACTTGAAAGACTTCTAAACTCTTACTCCCTCTTTACTACTGATGGTGTGTATTTCTCAATAAGAAAATGAGTGAGTTTAGGGACCTCCAATTTTTTTTTTTAAATTTATAGTCTCTTTCCATCAAAGAGAAGTTGCTGAACATGGGTAGTTTTTGACTGTTTCACGTTTATGTAAGTGGCTAAAGATGGTGGGTGGTTACGGAGCGGTCGCCAGCGGTTGCTTTATCCACAATGTGGACCACTAATAGGGAAACTAATAGGGAAAAAACCCAACATTCTACCACTTGGTTCACAAACTCCACCATGTATCTCAACGAGGGACAAAATGCATGAATCATGGCGATAGGTTCTCTAACTATGAGTATTATCTTCCATGTATCACAATACATTTAGTACCTCAAACACTAACCCAAATAACTTAATGAATAAACCCTATGTTTATTCAAGGTCCAAACTTAATGATATTTTCTCGAAATGAATATGCACAACTGAATGAGAAACATCAACTGAAGTAAGAATTTCATCAAAATAACAAACGTACTTACAATGAAGATTTACATAATGGAACCAAGTCCCATTCTAACTACATGATCCTTAAAACTCTTTGGTGGCATGCCTTTAGTTAAAGAATCGACAACCATCAACTAAGTGCTAACGTGCTCAATGACTACTTTATTTTCCTTAACACGTTCTCTAATGGCTAAGTACTTAATGTCGATATGCTTACTTCGACTACCGCTTTTGTTGTTTTTAGCCATAAAAATAGCAGCTGAGTTGTCACAATACAATTTCAATGGCCTAGAAACTGAATCAATGATTCTAAGCCCGGGCATGAAACTCTTCAACCGCACACTGTGTGAGGTAGCCTCAAAACATGACACGAACTCAGCCTCCATAGTGGAAGTAGCAGTCAAGGACTGCTTCACGATTCTCCAAGATATAGCTCCACTGGCTAACATGAAAATATACGCGGATGTTGATTTGAGAGAGTCAACACAGCTAGCGAAATCTGAATTGGAGTAGCCAATCACCTCCAAATTTTTGGTCTGTCTATACATGAGCATGTAATCCTTCGTTCCTTGAAGATATCTCAGGACCTTCTTTGCAGCTCTCCAGTGGTCAATTCCTGGGTTATTCTGATATCTCCCCAGCATCCTAACAACAAATGCAATGTCAAGTCTGGTGCAGACCAGAGCATACATAAGGCTTCCGACAGCTGAAGCATATGGAATATCTTTCATTTGTTCCCTTTCGAGCTCATTCTTGGGGCACTGGTCCAGACTAAACTTATCACCCTTCACAATGGGTGCTACACTATATGAACAATCCTTCATCCGAAATCTCTCTAAAACTTTGTTGATATAGGTCTCTTAAGACAAACCCAAAATGCCTCGAGACCTGTCTCTATCGATTTTAATGCCAATGACATAAGATGCCTCTCCCATATCCTTCATATCAAAGTTTTTGAGAGAAATTGTTTCACATTGTATAGCAAACCTTTATCATTGGTTGCAAGCAAAATATCATCCACACATAACACAAGGAAACAAATCTTGCTCCGACTAACCTTGAGGTATATGCTTTGATCCATAACGTTCTCTTCAAACTCAAATGAAGTGATGACGTTATGGAATTTTCTATACCATTGGCGGGAAGCTTGTTTCAGTCCATATATAGATTTATTAAGCTTACATACCAAATGCTCACCACTACTAGAGGAGAATCCTTCAGGTTGTTTCATACAAACCTCTTCTTCTAGATCACCATTAAGGAAAGTCGTCTTCACGTCCATTTGATGTAACTCTAAATCAAAATGGGCCACCAATGCCATAATTACTCGAAGGGAATTTTTCTTAGATACAGGGGAAAAGGTTTCTGTGTAATCAATTCCTTCTCTTTGTGAGAATCATTTGGCAACAAGTCTTGCCTTATGTCTCTCGATGTTGCCTTGTGAGTCTTTCTTTGTTTTGAAGACCCATTTACATCCAATGGCTTTTACACCATTTGGCAACTCGACGAGATCCCAGACTTTGTTAGTTGCCATAGAATCCATCTCATCTTTCATGGCATTGTACCATAAACTTGAATCGTTAGAACTTATGGCTTGTGAAAACGTTTCAGGATCATTTTCGGCTCCAATATAGTAGTCACACTCTTGTAGATACACGACATAGTCACTAGGAATTGCTGTCTTCTTTGCCCTTATAGATCTTCTTAAAGCTGGAACAACATTATCCTGAAGAACAGGATCATGTTATTCAGCAGGTTCAACATTTTCATGTATTTGTTGAACTTAATCTATTATTGGATTAGGATCAGCTCGTGGTGTTTCTAGAACAGGTTCTTCAACACGTGTTTGTTCTTGAGGAGTGTTGTTAACAATAATGACCGGTTCATAACTTGAAGTGGCACACTGAGCATCAGAATGATCTTTCCTTTGATCAATGTCTAAGGATCGATCGCTCCCACTGATCAAGTCATTCTCAAGAAATTTTGCTTTTCTTGATTCCACAAACCTAGTATTGTGAGATGGACAATAGAATCTATATCCCTTAGACCTTTCGGCATATCCAACTAAATATCCACTTATGGTCCTTGGGTCCAACTTATTTTCTTGTGGATTATAGATTCTCACTTCAGACGGACATCCCCAAACATGTACATGTCGCAAACTGGGTTTCCAACCTTTGAATATCTCAAATGGTGTTTTTGAAACGGCCTTGGTTGGAACTCGGTTCAATATGTACGTAGCCGTCTTAAGTGCTTCGCTCCACAAGGACTGGGGAAGTTTGGAGCTAGCAATCATGCTACGCACCATATCCAATAATGTTCGGTTTCTCCTTTCAGCTACTCCATTCTGTTGTGGAGTACCTGGCATAGTATATTCCGGAACAATACCATTCTCTCGAAGAAACCTCGCAAATGGACCAGGTGCTTGTCCATTTTCAGTATATCTACCATAGTACTCTCCACCTCTATCTGATCTCACGATCTTAATTTGCTTGCCGCATTTACTTCTGCTTTAAACACCTTAAAAGCATCAAGTGCTTCATTCTTATTGTTAAGCAGGTAGAGATACATGTATCGCGAGTAATCATCTATGAAGGAGACAAAGTACTTGTCACAGTATGCATCCATATCTGGACTACAAATATTTGTATGTATGATTTCCAATAAACCTGAGCTTCTTCTGGCACCTTTTTTCGACTTATCAGTATGCTTACCCTTAATGCAGGCTATACAAGTCTCAAAGTCTGTAAAATTAAGAGCACTAAGTACTCCATCATTTACTAACTTCTTAATTCTATCAATGGAGATGTGTCCCAATCTCCGGTGCCACAACATAGAAGACTCTTCATTCATAACACATCTTTTGGTACCAGTATGAACATGCATAGCAAAGTAGTCATCATCATTTTGCAAATTGAGATTAAAAAGACCATTTGATAAAACACCGTTTCCAATAACATTTGATTTGAAAACTAAATCAAAACCATTTTCTGAAAAGTTAAAGGAATAACCATCTGATACAAGTCTAGAAATGGAAATTAAATTCCTAGAAAAACTGGGAATATAAAAAGTCTTTTTCAAACTTAAATGAAAACCACTACTTCAAATTAAATTGCACGTTCCAACGGCTTCTACACATGAAGGTGTCTGATTTCCTGAATAGACGTTGCATTCATTTCCCACTGGTTTCCACAGGTTTTGTAATCCCTGCAATGAAGTGGTAATATGAATTGTAGAGCCAGAATCAATCCACCATGTATTATGATTTACAACAGTCATATTGGATTCATAACAAACAAAAGAAAATTGAGTACCTTTCTTTTCAAGCCAATTCTTGAACTTAGGACACTGTTTCTTAATGTGCCCCTTCTTTTTGCAAAAGAAGCACACAGGATCCTTCTTAATGTCCTTGTTGGGAGGGATTTTTCCCTTCCCCTTGTCCTTAGCTTGATCCTTTTTATTGTTCTTTCCAAGTGTAGTGAAATTCACACTCTCCTTTTCCTTATCCTCCATAAGCAGCCTGCCCTCTTCCTGAACACACATGATCATCAATTAATTGATTGTCCATTTATCCTTATGTGTGTTGTATGATATCTTGAAGGGGCCATACTGGTGAGGTAAGGTGGAAAGGATATAATGAACCAAGAAGACTTCCGACATCTCAACTTCTAATGCTTTCAATTGAGCCACAATATCCCTCATGCGCATGATATGATCACGCACACCCTTAATGCTATTAAGCCTTAGGGATGTAAATTGCATGATGAGGGTACTTGCCATTGACTTATCTGAAGTGGCAAACTGATCATCAATAGCCTTTAGTAATTCCTGAACCTTTTTTATATGCTCGACTGAACCCCTTATTCCAGAAGAAATTTTTGTCTTTATGAAACTCACACAGAGACGATTGGAACGGTCCCATTTTTCATAAAGATCAACAGCATCCGGAATGCTAGTCTTAATCATTGGAAGGGGTTCATTTTTCCTTATGGCATAATCAAGATCCAACCATCCTAAATGAAGAAGAACTCTCTCCTTCCACACTTTGTAGCTATCCCCTTTAAGCTCGGGAACATCACATCTCATATCAAGGTAATCAACAGATTGAATTGCTGCAATAGTTAAATGTCAATGCTCATATTAATAAATTTGAGTCTAGTAATTATGACATGTTCTACCAATGTAAAAACATGCAAAACATGAACCTAGTGACATAAAACTTGCCTATGGGCTAAAGCTCTAATTCAATTAGGTTCATTTTATCTTTATGATAATACCATCAAACTTGTTCCCCTTTTCTAATCCCTGTGGATAAATTAGAAAATATAGTTTGATATTTTACCCTAATTAATCATACATAATATAATAAAAATTCTTGTGAGATAAAATTTATTATATAGAGTATGATTAATTACAATTAATGTTCATTCCAAAATATGTGATCCTAAATCTAAATATATGATTTTAACTAATTAAAGATGTTGTGGCTACTCCATAATTAATTAAAACCATATGGATCACATTTTTTTTTAAGGAAACAGGGGTGGCACCCTGCTAGATTTTATTAAAATAAAAAGAAATACAAACTTGAGGGGGACAACCAGCCTTGCCCTTATAAATGGGAGGACAAAGGAGTCTGACCTCGAAAGAAAAATACAAAGCAAAAGCATTAAGAAATACGAACATAAGGGGTGTTGCTAGCATCTAAAAGAATAAGCCCTTTAATAGCGCGGGGGATGTCCACATCCGAGAGGAAATAGAGATCTGCCTGAGAATCACATGCCAAATTAGCAAGACTGTTTGCGACTTTGTTAGCTTCTCGGAAACAATGCTTGAAAGAGTAATGACCAAGGTTTTGAAGCCGAAAAATATCACGAAAAAGATAAGCATATTCCCAAGGAAACTTGTGATTCTTGGTGATGCAATCATGAATTACCTTGGAATCAATTTCAATAATGACGTCGTGAAAGCCCTGCTCATGAATCCAAAGAAGGCCAAAATGAAGGGCGCGCAGCTCAGCCATCATGTTAGAACCATGGCCATAAAAATTAGAGAAAGCGTAAAGGCAGGTTCCCTGAGAGTTACGAATGATGCCACCACCACCACTAAGACCAGGGTTGCCTCTATTAGCCCCATCCGTATTAAGTTTGAAGCAACCCATAGAGGGACCGTCCCAAGAAACTGCTTGGATAGTAACCTTCTTACGCTGCCCATAAGAGATATTAGAACAACTAGAGAGATTCTATATATAGAAGTTGGCAGCCTGAAGGATGTCCTTAAGGTCAGAATTAATGCTGGAAATCAAGAATTGGACCGAATGCTTAACTCCTTCAAAAACTGCACAATTGTGGAACTTCCATATATGCATAAAATGAGAGCAGGAATCGCAGTGAAGAGAAGAGACTTACGGTGCAGTCACCAAGCAAAACAACGTTGGGGAATGAAGCAAGGATGCAACGAGACATCAAACATGGAATGGAAGTGCCTCCAAATACTAGAAGCGGTACTACTAGAAATGAAGACATGGTCAAAAGACTCAATATTACCAGAATCACAGCATGAGCATTTTGAAGCAAGCAAAAAACCTTTACCCAAAGGCCTTCATCTATTGGAAGACGGCGAAGGAAAATTCGCCAAAGAAGAACACTAATTTTCTTGGGCAGAGATTTATGCCAAATAAATTAACCTGAAAGCGTGCGTTGATGACCAGTTTGTACAATAGAAAGAGTTGCGCTTAAGGTGAAATTTCCTTGAGAATTACTAACCCAACAGGCCCGATCCTCGTCTTCATTAAGCGTGATAAACTGAGTTTTAATATTCTGTCAAAAGCAGTGCTGTTGCGGGAAAGAGGACTGGACAGAAACTCCCGAACAGTAGTGATACAGCAGTCTATCGGTTTGTCTAAATGGAGGTCCCGAATTCAGTAAGCAAACCAAGGAGAACAATTGCCCTTGCCAATAACCTAAAAGATCCTCGGGTCAGCTATGTCTCTTGCCTTAAGCATTCTGCGCCAGATGTGAGAGCCTTTAGAAAGAACTGTACTCGGATGGTGACGGGAACAATACCTAGCTTTAAGATAAATAGTCCAAAGGTTGGAAACAGTACGGAATCGCCACCACAACCTCAGGCCATAAGCTCTAATCAAATTAGCCATAGCATAAACTCCTATGCCTCCTTCAGAAACGGGTCTGCAACAAGTTGTCCAAGAGACCCAATGACTTTTGTTTTTACCGTCCAATTGCCCCCAGAAAAAATTAGAGAACATCCTGTCTATCATAGCTATAACAGATGAAGGAGGGTCAATAGAGGCTATTTGATAACTAGTAATAGAGAGGAGAACATGCTTGATAAGAGTAATGCGACCCGCTGTATCAAAGAAAGATCCCATCCAAGAGCTAATGTGACGCTGAAGCTTGAGAAGCAAGGGATCAAAATAGGCCTTTTTCTTACGACCACTATAAAGAGGACAACCAAGATATATAATAGGGAGGGAACCCTTTTGGAAATCCAAAATAGAATTAATGAGAGTACTTCGGTTGACATCCGTGGAGGGGGCAACAAAGAATGAGCTTTTCGATCGATTGACCAGCTGACCAGAAGCAACTTCATAGTCTTTAATAAGAGATTTGTGCTGGGAAAGGGAGACCTTACTACCATTACAGAAGATAATAATATCGTCAGCAAAAGCGAGATGGGAAATAATAGGGCAACCACTGGCAGTCGAGAAAATAGAGGCCGGAGAGTGATTATGAAGTCTATTGATACTTCTACTAAAGACTTCAGCCGTGATAATAAATAGACTAGGAGAAAGGGGATCACCCTACCGAAGACCACGAGAGGAATGAAAGTAGCCAGCTGGATCACCATTAATAAGAACAGAAAACCAGTTCTCAGAAATGAGACACCAGATAAGGTTGATAAAGATCTCATGAAAGCCAAATTTCCGAAGAACACTAGTGAGAAAGACCCAAGAAACCCGATCAAAAGCTTTGGCCATGTCAAGCTTGAGAACAATATTAGAGCCATTAACTTTTTTCCCCAGATGGCTCATCATTTCCTGAGCAAGAAGAATGTTATCCTGGATAGTGCGGCCTTTAGTGAAAGCACTCTGATTATCTGAAATAATGTGAGGCAGGATTGGAACTAGCCTGGATGAGAGAAATTTTGAAATAACTTTAGAGCAGAAGTTGCAAAAGCTGATGGGGCGAATATCTTTGAAAGAAACAAGATGGTAAAGCTTGGGGATCGTGGCAATGAGAGTACTAGACCAAGAACGAGGGAGAGAAAAACCTGAGAAGAATTCTAGAATAGCTTCATGAAAATCCACCCCAATGATATCCCAACAAGAGGAGTAAAATTTCCCTGTGAAACCATCAGGGCCAGCAGCGCTATCACCATTTAGATCATTAATGGCAGCTTTGACTTCGGACATAGAGGGAGGAGAAATAAACTGATTCATTCCAAGCAGATGTAATGAGAGAGGGAATCATGTCCAGATTAGAAGGAGAGCGACCCTCAGATTGGAGCTGAGAACTAAAATACGTTATAGCAGCCTGCTTGATGTCTGATTCAGTGGTCAGGGCATTACCCTCATTATCCAAGATAGAGTGGATATGAAGCCGGCGTTGAGCCTGCTTAACTGAAGCATGAAATAATTTGGAGTTACCTTGCCCTTTCTTCAACCATTTAATCTTAGCTTTCTGGCGCCAGTACTCTTCCTCCCGTAACAAAAACCTACAAAGTTTAGCTTGGGCCAGCATCAGGTTTTCACGGTTGGAAGGGGAGTTGTTGAGCTCATAAAAAAGTTCCATCTCCAAGACTTCATCTTCAGCAGCCCGAATATTATCAAAAATATTACCAAAAACAGTTTTGTTCCAGATTTTTAAGGTAGCCTTAACGTTGTGTAATTTGCAAGAAAACTTTTGCATTGGTCTACCTGTCATAGACTAATTCTAGGCCTGTAAAACGGTCTCCTTAAAAGAGTCATGACCCGTCCAAGTGTTAAGAAATCGAAAAGCCACAGGACGATGGGAAGACTGTTTAACAATAGTGGTGAGCAACGGGGAATGATCCGAGCACGTTCTGTTGAGATGCTGAATCGAAGTAGCTTGAAACATGTCCAGCCAAGACGTGTTACATAAAACACGATCTATTCTTTTATGGATGGTGGCAGAACCCTCACGCTTATTCCACCAAGTGTATGCACTGCCAGAAAACCCCAAGTCCGTTAAACCCACAGCGGAGAGACAAGCATGGAAATCAAGAGCCCCAGCACGGTCCCAACCTGATCCACCACTTTTTTCGCTAGGGTGAAGAATGATATTAAAGTCTCCTCCAAGCAGCCAAGGCATATGTGAATGGCTGGAGCTAATACGAATCAAATCATCCCACAAATCTTGTCGGTCGCGAGAGTCACACCTCTCATAAATAAAAGAGAAAAGAGCATTATCTGACCAAGAAAAATGTTTGAATTGAAGAGTAACATGTTGAGATGATTCCTAAATAAAACTACAAGAGAAACTAGCTTTAACAAAAACCCAAATAGAGCTAGAAGAATTTGAAAAGGAGAACCTGAAGTTAAGACGCCGAGTGATAAGAGAAACTTTAGATGAATCAAGCATGGGCTCGAAAATAGCCACGACAGAAATATTGTGGAGCTTAACAAGCTGTTTGACGCAACAAACAGTTGGATCATTACCAATACCCCTAACATTCCAGAAAAGGGCCTTACAATCCATTAAACAAGGTTGGAGGAAACAGTAGCAGAGGGCTTATTAGCCTGTGAGCGAGTTTTTCTTGCCGAAGGAGGGATAGGAGATTTAGGTTTGGGAGGAGGAGGAGGGGGTATATGACTTTCTAGATTAAGAGCTTGCAGAGAGATATTTTCCACATCCTCTTCATTGTCCAGGGTGTTGAGAACCGCAAACCTGTTCAGAGAAATACAGCCTTGCCGTTCAGGAGGCAAAGTATCTGAAGCATGTAAAGGAGTTTGAACACGATCCCTTGAACTAGATGGAGATGAAGGATTAGGGTCTTCTTGAAGGGCTGAAGATGCTTCATGAGAAGACATAGCTTTGTTGACCAGACCTGAATCATCTTTCCTAGGCGAAGAAGAGGTTTCACTAACAGGTTTATTAGGGTTCGGGAGAGGGCCGCTACTGTGATCATTGTCATCATTAGGTAATTGATTGATGCCCTTGTCCAGAGAGTTAAGATGAGATTGAATTTCCTTACTTGGGAGCTCTATAGAGTCATCTCTAGTTTCGGGAATTAAATTATCAGTTTGTCACTTCACCGTGGCTTGGGGAACCTTTTTTGGAGTCCATCTTTGGCGAGGGGGATTAGAGACGGGGGTTGGATCTTCAAAAGTGGTATGAGTAGGGTTTTTGACTTTGCAAGAGAGTTCACTATGGCCCTGTCGAAGACAATGTTTGCAATAAAATGACATGTTTTCAGCCTCAAGAGGCTACCAGAAACTGGGGTAAATTGAGCCGCAATCCACCCAAACCCTATTTGGGCAAGTTTTTAAAAGATCTACTTCAACACAAATTCGAGCAACGCTAGGGCGGGAAAGATTAATGGTTGGTTGGTCTAGCGTAAGAGGACGGCCAAACAACGAAGCGATGAGAACAAGGCGGACTTGTTGAAAAGATGGATTGGAAGGCCGGGAAGAGCAAACCATACGGGAACAATGGAGTTTTCCACATCCGGCCTGAAACTGGGAGTCCATTTAAAAACACGCATATGAAACTTACCCAAGAACCATTGGTCTTTTATCCAGAGACGTTATTGTGAACCTGAATGAGAATGTGTTTTGGATCCAAATGACCAACACTGAAGTCCGCTTTGAGGCCTATAGTGCTAAAGTATTTGCGGGTGGCTTCCATAGAGGGACGGCCATGAGAGAACTTGCCTACAAGAGCAAGGCTGAAAGGTTTGGCAAGGGATTCTATGATTTCAGGAGAAAGTTTAAGGACAGGTTCCCCTTTATACGAAAAAGGCGGGATGACGAATGGAGGAACATATGACGAAGTAGTGAGGGCCTCAGCGAATGATGGGGGTTTGGGGATAAAAGGGGGGTCTGGGGGGTTGAAGGTGGGACTTCAACCATAGCCGCCGGAAAGAAAAGAGGCAGACGCAAGAAACCCTATACGGCCAGGCTAGAGAGAAATTTTTTTTTTGGCTAAAGTTCACAACTTACAAAATGGATCACATAAACATTAGCAATTATTGCATAAACCGCAAGCAATATTCTATGAATTTATTTCAAATGTACTAGGTAATTAATAATTTATACAAGTCAACTAAATGACATGCATAAATAGGTAAGATGGCATGCATAAATAGGTAATTAATAATTTATACAAGTCAACTAAATGACAAAGTACATATGATACTATATTAATATAGCATGCATATATTTAAATAATATTTGTATGTACTAAAATTCAGAAAGTATACATACAATAGCAAATTGATCATATTTAAGCATGCATATTAAGTGCATTTAAATCTGTATATGTATTATGTATAATTAATCCAAGTACATATACTAATCCAGTTTACATATATAAACACATTTAAACTGAAGTTGAAGAAGAGTCAGTAACAATTACTGTTAATTTATGTATCCGTAGTCCAAGATGAACACCAATTATGTCCTTCTGAATAACCTCTCAAAAGTGGAAACTTAAGAGCCTAACAAAATTAACATTGCAAACGACATTTTCTCCTTTGGCTTTAAATCATTTGTTGTTTACTAAGCAATAGCAGTACTCTACTACTCCCTATTAAATAGTATCAGACTATTAAGTCAACAAAAACAAATGCCTTCATGAATATAAACAGTGTAGTACAGTACAATAGTTGGACCAATAGAAATCATAAGACATACACTTTTCCCATTATTATAATAGCAAACAAATGAAGAACGATTTCATCTTCAACCTTCAGACGGGTCAATTTAGACCCATTTTGGACCCGATTATAAACTTGAAATATAAAATCCAGATTATCAAATCCAACATGCTTATAATCTCATTTCACAATCAAAATTTGCAGAAAATCAGATTCATGTCAATTTCAAGATCTCATAATGTTCAAAACGAAAAAAAAAAAAAACAGAGCAAGACAGAGGTATATATTGCTCTGATACCAAATGTTAGAAAAAGTTACACTAGTATGCTCAGAATGATTAAGGAGCATACTTTGTAAATGCAGCGGAAAAAATAGATCGACATACCTCCAGCCATTGTGCCGGAATCGAAATCGAAATGAAGTCGGAGTTACACCGATTGAGAACTTGAAAGACTTCTAAACTCTTACTCCCTCTTTACTACCGATGGTGTGTATTTCTCAATAAGAAAATGAGTGAGTTTAGGGACCTCCAAAAAAAAATTATAGTCTCTTTCCATCAAAGAGAAGTTGCTGATGTAAGTGGCTAAAGATGGTGGGTGGTTACGGAGCGGTTGCCGGCGGTTGCTCTATCCACAATGTGGACCACTAATAGGGAAACTAATAGGGAAAAAACCCAACAAAATGCTCATCTCTCCCTCAGCAAAGTTCACTCATTCCTATGCTAAATTTCCTTCTTTTTGACATGAGTTGAACATATGTTTGATCACACTTTGCTCAGCTAAGTTACTGCTTTAATATTTTATCCAAAAACTATTCTTGAAAAACTTTGCTCTATTATATCTCATCTATGAACTTCATCTTTGTATTAAGAAACATGACTAAAATGTTTATGTCTTTAAATTGGTTTCTATTCCTAAGTGATTGAAATAAGTCTATTGACTTATTGTAGGATCAATCACTAGCAGCAACGGAGGTATTAATTAATAATTTGTATACAAAATTGCGGGTCGGACAAAAATTAAATTGATTAAGTTAATTACGATAACAGTTAAAAAAACAAATATTTCAAATTACAAAACTTACGATTTTTTTTATTTTTTTAAATTTGTATACGAAATTACGGGTCGGAAAAAAATTAAATTGATTAAGTTAATTATAATCACAATTAAAAAGAAAAAAAATACAAATACAAATTTTCGCAACCATAAAACTGTAACTTCAACCGGTGAAAGAGCTAAAAGATAGAACGCAATTTCAACCGGTGTCGCACATGTACATTCGAATCCTCAATAAACCAAGACTAAAAAGAAAATTGAAAATTGAAATCGAATTTCACTAACTCGTAGCTGCTGCCTAATTAGAAGTATCCTTCATAATATTTTCTAGTAAAATGGTAATATTTTTTTTACTGGGAATATTTGGCCAATTTTTGTGCCTTGAGAAACCTCTGTTGCTTTTCAATAAACGCCTCTACCTTGAGCCAAAACTCCTCGTTACTTAACCTGTCCATCGTCTCAAATGACGTCAATGCCCTTCGTCCCTGGTTCGGTGAGTTGACGACAATTCGACCAATATCTGTTGCCAATCGACGGAACCAACCCCATGGCAAGGACATATCTTCTCTCCAATCCCCAACTTTTCTCTCTCCTGCTCTACCCAAGCATACCAGCAGTCTTCGTCTTCGGCGAATCCCTGCCCTCCCTCTCTGAATCTGGCCTTTTTCCTCCGGCACCAGCCAAACATCTCCATCCCGACTTCATCCCCGATTTCCCCCAAACCTGAGTCCACCTGCTCCATTTCTCTCTCACGCACTGAACCCAGCAGTAAACCCATCAAAGCCGCCATCTTCTCCGTCACCCCATATTGAGAAAACCCCATCACCCCAAGACTCATTTCTCTCAAGAAATCAAGCAAACTCATGAAGAATAAGTTCAAGCATTACAACTATGGAATCAGGGCTTGATTCGCCGGGACAGTGGGGAGAGGTTCACCGGGATAGAGGACAGAGGGAGGAGGACGTCGGGTGCGTTTGGAGATGGAGATGGAGAACAGGAAGCCGAAACAGAGGATGAAGGGATGAAGTGATTCGCTGGAACAGGAAGCTTGGAGACTCAATAAATGCTAGGTTCTCTTTTATTTAGAAGAAAAGAGAAGAAGAGAGGGGCGGATGAAGTTGAGATTGATGGAGAAAAAGAAAATGAATAAGAATAAGAGTATGAATAGGAAAACAAAAAACGTGCAAAAAAACGGTCGAGGAAGAGTGATCTATAAAATCAAATCCTGGCCACTGATTGTGTTTGGTAAAAACAAATCCTAACCGGTAAATAGCTTTTGATAACTAACTGAGCTGTTTTATATAATAGATAGATAGACTTGTCTAAATCTATTGACATTGACATGTTAAATACATTTATTAAAGACATTCTTGAGACCTTATTTATTTGTAAAAGAGATTACATTGTTGGGTATGTACTTGAATTCTTGTGCAATATGTAGTCATGTAAAACTTGTGTAGTGGTGATGGTGCTTGTATAACATTTCTTTGATACTTATTAGATTTATTTGTGCGGCATGTAGTCACATAAATCTTGTGTAGTGGTGGTGGTGGTGTCCGTACAAAATTATATAAATCCAGGGTACTTCATTTTTAAGGAATGTGTGCATACTTTCCTATCTTTCAGTACTTGCATGTTTGATGGCAAGGCATATTGACTGATGTATTGTTTATTTACCTCGCAAGTGCACGAGTCAATGGAAGTATAGTTGTGCGGAAGCAAGGGTCGAACCACCGAGAGAAAGAACAAATAATGAAATTTTAACTGGTAAAATAAATAAGAATTAACCTAAGGGGGGTTTTGTTTTGTTTGTAAAAATAATTAAACTAATTACTGGTAAAATAAACTAATTTAGAAAATAATTAGATTGTAGCAAGATCACATAATTATCGAAGATTGATTATATGGTGGAAAGTCTAGGAATTAGGATTCACTTGTATCTACACTTATGTTCGTTTAATCTTTTGTATCAATAAATTAAGTGTTCGTTCACTTATGTAAAGATTGGGACACATTGATCACGGATTGCAATACTTAGTACCCCGCTTTGGCTATGTTTTCTTGATTCGTCCACAAAGCAATTAAGGGTCCATTAAGCACACTAAGAACACACGTGAACCTAGATCTATACATTAGCCCGATCATGAATTCAGAAAGATCTATTTATTATTTAGGTTGCCCAGTGTATGACTTATGCATATGGATCATGAAGTTCATCATACTCAAGAGCCTACACTTCCACAAACGCAACCATTATGCGAGAGTTTCGGTGAAAGACCAGAGATAATCTAAATAATAAACGATAATTGATTGAATAGAATTGTTATTAGAACATAAGATTCGATACAAGTTACCTCTGATTCCTAGATTGATGGAGTTAGTTCATCACGATTGATAAACAAACAAAAGCGGATGTGGAATTCATCATCGATCTTCAATAAAACTAATTAAAACTTGTAACAATATGTGTTTCTAGACTTTGATAGGCTCAAAAACCTATAAAAGTTGTATCAAATTCGGATCCTAACTTCGATACTAAACCTAAACTACTAGGGTTGTATTTATACTAGGTTTACAAAATTGGAGAAGTTACAAAACTGCCCATGCTGAAAATGGGGGTTAGACGGTCGCCTAGTGTAATAACTAAGCGACCGCTTGGAGATGTTCTTCCGGAAGCTGGCTACTGGAATCAAGGTGAGGGTTTGGGCCTGGGAGTAGGCGAGCGCTTGCTCAATCCTTCACATGTATCTGTACTGGATTCTAGGCCAATCATCAGGGCTAGGTGAGCACTTAGTCCCTTTTTCTGGACTTTGCAATTTCAGCCTTCTGGAATTTACACTTTGGCCCCAGGAGTCTTCAATTGCATGGAAAAGACCTCCAATTTTTGTCATAACTTCAATTTAAACCTGAAACTAAATAAAACACTACAAACCCATATTATTAGTCTAAAACTCATGGAAAAACACAATCTAAGTAGAAATATATGCCAGATAGATGCGTATAAAACACATCCATCATTGACCCTAAAAGTTCAAAGCCAAGTACTACATGAAAAGAGATATATTTGTGCAAAGATATGCTCAAGCTGAGGAGGAGTTCTTAAAAAGATCATGAAGAAGTTTGATCTTAAATTATTTATAAGCAGTCACTGACTGAGTCATCATCTATTGATCCTTCTTCATAATATGACAGATCAGGAAATTCTAATAGCTCAATGCATAACAATCCAGCATCATCAACTCTACCTGTTGATAGCCTATATGATCAAATTATACATCAGCATGATGACCAACCTCAACCATCTGAAACCCAACCTCAATCAGCTGAAATCCTACCTTCTGATGATTCACAAACTACTGAACTTACAAGAAACAAAGCAAGATTGGTGGCCCAAGGTTATAGTCAAGAAGAGGGAATCGATTATGATCAAACATTTTCTCATGTTGCAAGGCTGAAAGCTATCAGATTATTTCTTGCTTATGCAATCTTTAAAGACCTCAAAGTCTATCAAATGGATAAGAAGAGTGCATTTCTAAATGGTGACCTTCAAGAACAAGTCTATGTTGAAACAACCTCCTTGTTTTTCAAGACAACAAGAAGAAGGACCATGTATACAAGCTATGTATGGACTCAAACAAGCCCAAAAGCCTAGTATGAAACTCTATCTAAATTTCTCATGGAAAATGGATTTCAAGGAGGTAAAATTAATACAACCTTATTTTTCCTTGAAGCACAAAGGTAACATATTAATAGTTTAGATTTACATTGATGATATTATTTTGGCTCTACTAATGATGTTTTGTGTAAGAGATTTGGAAACCTAATGAAGGGCAAGTTTGAGATGAACATGATGGGAGAACTCACATACTTCCTTGGTTTGCAAATCAAGCAAACTGAAAAAGGAATTTTTATCCATCAAGCCAAATACTCCAAGAAGCTGATTAAGAAGTACAACTTGCAAGAAGTAAATTCAGCAAATACTCCTATAGCAGTTGACTGTCATCCAGTGACAAATGAAAAAGGATCAATATCCATGCCTCCAGTGTATGGAAAAAGCTGAAAGACAACAGATGATCACAACTCTTCAGCCTCTACCGGCTGATGGTTACCTTGAAAATCCAAGCTTATCTTCATCATCAGTAGATGCTTTAGCAGAAGTTTTTTAAGCTTATTTTAAAAGGCTACCTTTGAGGATTAAAAATATATTCATTCCCCCCGCTGAATTCCTATTCTGGCTAAAATTCATCTACCTATTGAAATGACTTCACTTGCTTTAAAAATACAATGTTCATCAGCTACCACGTCACCTTCTGTTATTATTTTGATGCTAAATAGTACATGTAAGTAAATTAGTGACACATCATCATGTCACTAAGCAGGTAGATTCTAAACTAAGAAATCAACTGTTAAGTATCACTGTTGATTCTCTATTTCACTTAAATATTCATTTAACTAATTTTGATATTTTTTTATATTTATTTACATATATCTAATTTTTCCCTCCAAAATTATTCATCTCTTTATCTAAAATTAGATAATTTTCAAAAAGTATCTAACAACCCACTTTCTCAAACTGGCAATTGACTAGACACATTCCACCAACTGTCCTCAACATTAAATGTTGGAACAAGACCCAAGAATTCTTTTTGGTTTCAAGACAGTTATTATCAAATAAGCCCTCGTAATTATACTTCATTTATTTCAAGGCTTTTTGATAAATCCCCTCAATCATATTGAAAACTTTACAATTTCCAAAAGTTGAAAATTTTCTAAAGTTTTTTTTCTCTCCCTTCTCTCTACTACTGCCTACAGTTCGTCTCCTTCTCCATTTTCACTTCTCAGACCTTATCTGTTGCAATATAGCTGATCATTTTGATGTAGGTTGCGTTCTCGATGTCCCAGTTCTCAACAACAACGACGTTGGACATGAATTGGTGGACCTACTCAACAATTCTGGAGTTCTTCCACTTCTTTCCTTTGATTTACGTTCCTATAACCAAACATTCACCGAACTATTCTACCAGTAGATCCCTACTCCAAATATATTCAATTCCCTCTCTGGAAACATTCGAGGGATAAACATTGTATTTGATACCCAAACCATTCTTGGTGCCTTCCCAAATATCATAACTGAAGGTTCCTCCATCTCTGAAATCGACAAATAAATTGTTTTCTGGAGGATGGGTAGTTATGATGGGAAATGTTCCCGAGGTAAGAGAATATGAGAGAAAGAAAAACATCTTCCAACCAGTACACTATGCCCTAGCTTCTGTATTAGACAAGTGTCTATTAGTCAAATCTGGGGCTCACGACAAGATTACTGAACCTCAGCTTGCTCTAATGGCTGTTATTGTTAGAGTTGTCAAGCGGCCCGGCCTGGCCCAAGCCCACCGGGTCGGGCCTCGCTTAACGGCTGGCTGGGCCGGGCCGAAATAGTGGCGGGCCTCATATAACTCAAGCCCATCCCATGCGCAATTCGGGCCTTCGGGTTAAAAAAATAAATATTTTTTATTAAAAAAAAACTCACAAATTAGCTAATAAAAGTTATATAACACATCAAAAGTTCAAAACACACATACTTATTAGTTTAACTTACATAATTACAAAGCAAAAGTGCAACCAAAGCAAATATAAACAAATGTAGTAACTTCAATAATTAAACGAAACAGAAACTAGAAAAACTATAATGTTACAGACCAAAGAAAAAATACATGTGCTACTTGAAGGGTATTTTTTTCAAAAAAGTTATAACCAAATTGAAGTTCATCAAACTGTCCCCAATTTTTTAATATGTGTTTTCTAAGGATAGACAAAGTTTTTTAGGTTCTAGTTTGCAAAACCATACTAACTAGCAAATGTTCATTTTTTAATTCGCTCGACATAATCTAGCATTTAAATTTTATTTTTTTTATCAAGTTTTTACTATTGAGGCTTTTTATTAGCTAATATCAGATAGAGATACTTAATTAAATAGATCAATTTCGATAAAATTACTAATCACAACAATACTAAACTAGATTGGAACTTGGAAGATCAACTTCATTTCCTCTTTGTAAGTTTCACTTCCATCAATTTAGAATATGAGTTTCAACCAAAAAGAGAACAATGATTTGGAAATAGATCATACTGTGTCATAAATTTATCTAACCAAAAGAAAAAAAAGAAATCTAAATGAATGTCTGATAGTTTTTTCTTTTTAGATTTATGTTTTAGTTTTTAATTTTATAATTAAGTTTAAGTGTTTAATTTTATGATTGGGCCAGGCCGGGCTTTTCGGGCTTTTTAAGGTCTAGCCAAACGCAGCCCACGGGCCGGGCCAAAGAGACCCGACTTTTTCGGGCCTTCTAAATTGAGGCTTAGGTCCTTGAAAAGTTCGGTGGGCTGGCCCGAGCCTATGGGTCGTGCTCAATTTTGGCAGCTCTAGTTATTGTGCTGGATCACAACATCAACTGGGCTGCTGTTCTAGTAAAGATCAACTTTGGCAGTATAAAGAAGGATACGAAGACTCCTGGGGCCAAGAACTACAGTAAGTATGTGGCACATGTTGCTGCAAAAACTGTGAATGCTTCATGGACTTCTGCTAGTGGTTCTAGAAAGAGTAGGAGGAGAATTCTTCTGCTGGATGAAGAGACAGAAATTGAGGAAAAGGTACATGATATTGGTACAAATGTTGCTCCTACTGGTAGGAGGTCTGCAGGAAAGAAGTAGAGGGCACATGTTGATACTTTGAATCCTTCATTCTCTTTCTATCAGCCTTTGTACCCTCAAACCAACCACCTTCACCTCCTGCTGCAACTACCTCAAACCCCAACCAACCTAAAAACCCATACTTCCCTCCCATTTTCAATCCAACCTTCCATCCCATAAATTCCCCCTACCTTACAAATCTTGAACCAATTACTACATATTGGGTATTTCCAATAGATCACCTGTCATATTTCAGCCAAGCCCTTTTTTCTTTTCATGAGAAGAAGAAGGAAGATAAACCCAAGGTAGACCCCATCAAATATGTGGACTCTAACCTTAAGAGGAAACAATATATTCCTTTTCGAAATCCTCCAGCAGAATGACTGAGGAATTTGCCTTCAATTATGACAAATATTTTGATCACCTACCGAAGGAATGGAATGACTTCTATCTTTCACAAGACAAATTTGTGTAGGATGAATTGGTGCTGGATGTATGGGAGATCTTCAATGATGTATATGGTCTTCCAATGCTCGCTGCAGATGATCCATATGTGGTTGGGAGAATAGCTACTGAAGAAGATCATGTGGCTAGAGAAGCTGGAAGTCTGCCTTTTATAAACAAGGCAAAACTGAAGTTGATACAAGAGAAAGCAATGGAGCACATCAAAAGCTCAATAGATATGGCCACAACCTTGTACTTGTCTATCTTTGATAAGAAGTCTTCACAAGAAGGAGGAGCTTCTACTTTTGCAAAGCCATCTACTAAAGCTACTACAACTTCATCTCCACATGTTTCTCTTCAACATGCTCCATGTACTGATCCATAACCTGTTTTGATAGAACCTATATCCATAGTCCCACCTATAACATCCTTTCCTATTGCAGAACCTACCAAAACTCCTTCTCCTACACCTTTAGTTGACATCAACTGGCCTCCTTTCTCTTCTTCTGCCTCTCTTACTACTAAAAATAAAGTTGGATGTGAAGTGGATATATCCACTGAAAGTGTACTTGCATCTGAGCCCTTAGTGATTCCTTCCTTTCCTGCCAAAATTGATGAACCTACTAAAGATGCTACAGCTACTATCTTTACGCCTACATCTTCTACATCTGAATCTACTGAGTTCAGTCAATCTTCAGAAGAGAGTGTGTCTACAAAGGAAGAACAAGAAGCAGCTACAAAACATAATGAGCCTTCTTCCTCACATATTCTGAATTTTAGGCTAAGGAAGATATAGAAAGTTGCTATCCAACTAGCTATTCTTCAGCCTACAGGGAAGAGAACAGTATTCTCTAAAGAAACTCCCTCTACAGTCTACATCTCACCTCCAATGGAACCTGCTGCTACTGTTGCTCCCTCTTCTTCCACTCATTTTCTTGAAGGATCTACCTATATAGAACAACTGGACCTCCTAAGGATCACTCAAGTTCATATCAAGGAAGATGTCAAGGAGATGAAACAACAGTTGTAAGGAATGAACCAGCAGTTTGAAGCTCTTTGCCCTATCTCCAGGACTCTATCTCTGTTGTAATTTAAGTTGCATTTGCTACAGGTGAGTCTGCTCAACTTTAAGCATTCAAGGAGGGGGGAGAAAAATAGAGAGCAAGAGCTGAAGATTACAAGAAGGAGAACTTAAACTTGAAGAGAAGACTAGCCAAAGCTGCTGCTCAACTAGGTGTTGCTGCTAAAGCTGCTGCTAGGGATGATGTTGAGGAAGCAACTAATAATCCGACTTTAGTGTTTTAGAGAAACACTAAAAACTCTTTCTATCCCTTAAACTTATTACATTGACGTTTTGAAATTTAATATTTTATCCAATGTGATTAGCTATTATAATGTTGTTTTCTAACACCAACTGCAGGATCAATTTTCTTCTAAAGTTTATAACTTAGAACTACTTAACTTCTTATTCTATATTACTCTTTGCTTAGGTGAATGGCTTTAAGTAATTAGGAGGAGATTGTTGGAACATGAATGCTTAAGAATTACTTAAATCCACTAGTTAACAGCAAGTAACTTATTTAGAAGAAATTATAAAAACCCACCTACTGAATTTAGATTAAGTCACTTTAATAGATTTATCTAAGTGAATTTAAATAGGTTGAATTAATTAAGTCTTTCATGATTATTCTAAATTAAAACATTAGGTAGTTGTGAACTACAATCTAAGTTATTAGACTTTAGCAAGTCTAAAGCTCTTCCTGGTGAACTTCAGCAGGTAGACTTGCAACTATTGGTTTACAACCTTAAGCAATATAAAATAAACTTAGACTAAGGTAGGCAGCTCACATAAGTCATTTCATCTACATGCCGCTTCGTAGTCATCATCAGCTTACTAGCTGCTGATCCCTTTACTTATTAGCCGTCATGCCTTCTTAACGTATTTAATCTCTATCTGCTGATACACTGTACTCTGTTGGAATTATCTAGACGCTATGTCTTCAGTTTTTATTAAAAAAAAGTTTCCAAAATAGTATCTATGAAAAACGCGTGGCCTTCACTTTCAAAATATTTCATCATTACTGGCCAGCACTTTTTCAAAACATATAACTATTCATAGAAAACTTTTTATGACTTTCTTAAATGTTCTATTGGATTTCTTGTCTTCTAACTAACCACCCTATTTATTATCTTATGATAGTAGATATCATCAAAAATCCTCTACAAGATCTCTATGCATTAAAAGATAGATTTTATCATCATTCTTCAAAGATCATCCCAACTCTTTCAAAATGGCTATTTTCAAGATCTCCATTGTTTACTCAAAACGACTATCTTTCAAGGATATCTATAAATAAGCTTTGAAGCAAGGATTGAAGATACTGGTGGAAGATATACAGATTTAGAGGATAGAGTGGTTGAAGACTTCATTCATTTACTCACATGATATTCCTTCTTTGACCAAGTTTGACCAACTTAGTAATGGACGTAACAGTTTATTCTGTGAACCACTCAAAATATCATGTTTTATATCTTCCAGCTGATAGAACTGTTTTTCACACTTAAGCATCCCCAATCCACTTAAGTGTCAGTCAGTTATATTTTTGAATCATTTACTTAATAGTTTTATATATTATTTTTAAATTCATTACCTATATTAAGTGATCTATTTGAAACCTTTTATACTCAAACCGGTGTCAAACAGTTGATACAATGTATTTTGTTCATCAGTTGACAGAACAATTTATCTATAACTTATTATTTATGTTGCCAGTTTTGAAGGTTTTCAAAAGAACCCTTAAAGTTTTCAAAAGGCTATTACCCTTACAGTGACTCTACAATTTTATTTTTTTCAATTTAATCACTATACTTAGTTTATAGTTTCGATAAGGTCACTGATGCTATTTCCGTTAGTTATGTAAGACGGAAATCTACAAAAAAAGTCTAAATTACCCCTTACCTTAGGTAGATGATGTACACGTGGTGTTTTACCAAAGTCAACAAAACTTAACCTCATCTACCTACACCCTTTTCAATCTCCTTAGACTAAATCGGCCGAAGGTTTCCCTCTCTCATTAATGAACCTTTTGGGGTTCCCTTTCACTCAGCAAAGTGTCTTCTCTTTTGAGCTTCCAGCCCCTCTGCATGAACAAATCCGGAGAAGACGTTCCAGGTGTTAAAAGTTTGAATCCAATGAATTCTTCAAATTTTCGATCTGATCTCAGAATTCATTATAAAATGGCAAAAGGCCTGATCATGGCAACTTCTTCTTTTCCCCCTCTCTCTCGGATTGATCTCCCTAGACCAATATCTTTCAGATGAGCTTCATCTATCTCTCTCACTCTCCCCATCTCTCTCTTGCTCTTTCTCTCTAACACACACACACAAAAATTCACTCATGACCCAAAATTAGAAAACCCCTTTGAATTCGTATGGGGACTCACTAACCCGATATCCCAGTGGCCGTTAAATTTCAATTCAACGACAGAGCTAACTGCCGACGATTGCCCCGTTTCCAATTTGGCTGCCAAACAACAACCACTGGAAGTTTCAAAAGTCAAAAATGTCAACT
Source organism: Codonopsis lanceolata (assembly GCA_013146195.2). Taxonomy (NCBI): domain Eukaryota; kingdom Viridiplantae; phylum Streptophyta; class Magnoliopsida; order Asterales; family Campanulaceae; genus Codonopsis; species Codonopsis lanceolata. The sequence goes on along the minus strand of CM028382.1, from coordinate 106,207,558 downwards.
CAGTTGAGGAAGACAAAAGAGACGAAGATTTGCAGAAGCTTCTGGCACCAAATATCATCGATCTCCCTCCCGCTCCTCCCTCCGCCATTGAATGCAATTTCCTCACCTTCTTCGCTCCAGATTTTATGAAACCAGGGCACAATCAGTATGTTCATCGGCATGCCAATGGTTTGTGTGTCATTGGATTGGCGTCAAGTCATGTAGCGTTAAAGGATGAAGGAGGTGTCACAGCTGCGGATTTCAATGTAGGGAAGTCTGATCGGAGTGGGATTAAAGGTACTGGAAAGCGCGAGAAGAATGTGCAACATTTTAAGTCAAACACTGCCTTAGTTTGTACCAAAGACATTTTTTATATTGTTAGGTGTTGTGTAAAAGGGTCTCTATTGGAAGTCAATGAAAGGTTGACCAAGCTGCCTGGATTACTTAATTTATCGGCAGATAGAAAATGATACATTGCAATTATAATGCCAAGGCTAGCAGATTGGGACATGCGGTCAAGCTTTTACCGGGTTTTGAGTTGCTTCTCTCCTTCTCAACCTCTGCTTAAATTGATGTTGTGGCTCTGTTTAAATTTAGAAGGGGAGAAGTAAAATGCTGGAGAGAAAAAGAAAAATATTAATTATAAAGGGCATTTTTGGGTTTTTTAAATGTTTAAAGATTTCCATCCAAAAAATTGGATGGAGTGATGAACGTGCTATATGTTGCGAATTACAATTATTAAATTGAAAAAAAATGAAGAGTCGCCATATTACAAAAAGTGGAAAAGTAGGGTGACTAAATTACAATTTAAGCCTTTTTTTATAAAATATATTGTTATATTATAAAATAATAAAATAATTATATATTGTAGATATATAAAAGAAAATGCTTATATTATGTAGCTAATTATATCACAATTTCCATTAAAAAATATTTACATCTTGTATAAACTATTTTTTATTCCTAGTCATTTATATTTTAGCCAAGTCGAGCTTTATCGAGCCGATTATGTCTTTGCTTGAGGTAGACTCATTAATGTACTCCTTCCATTATGAAATTATTATGCTGATTTTACTTTAAAGTCAAACTGATTGTTTTTCAAATGAAATGTTGACGTATATTTTAAATATTTTTTTTAAATTATGAACACGTAATTTGTAATACTTAAATTACGTGTTTAATTATTTTGAAAAGTGATGAGCTATACTTCCTTGAAGGGAAAAAAAAAAAGAGAAAGAATGAGGGGGCTATTCACACTCTAAAGATATTCTATACATAATACATCCTTACTTCATGTAGACTTGTAGTAAGTCTCCAGTAACTCACTCACAATTCAAGCCATCAACACATAGTGAGTCAGATCAAGAAGATCTATCTTATATAAAATAGCCGTAAAACTATCTTACATAAGTTTTTGTCTACTTCATTCATACAACACTTCAATTTCAAACTCAACCTAATATTACATACACCGTACCCCCTTTATAATCTCTACTAGTCTTTGTGCCCGTGTTAATGGCACGGTATCAGTATGTAACATGATTTATACTCAAGGTTATACGATCCCTACGAAACGCCGTGCGTACATTAATCATTTCACATACTAACATTGTGTCATAAGGACAAAGACTTAGTAGACATTAGATCAAAAGTGTGGGCTTATCCTGGTCCCTATCCAAAATAACACTAAAACAAATGCATGAGCTTCATATGCCCGCATAAAAAAGTTCAATATATTGTTCATGTACAAACTATTTAAACCAAACTTAGTATATTTTCCTTAAAAGCAAGTGTTGTGTTGTCATTTCTATAAAGTCTAATACACTTAATAAGCGACAATGAAAGTAGCCAATTTTCTCTCTCTCTTACCATACCAATGTACAAATTAGGGTCATCAGTCTCTCTAACCACCTCAAAGCCCAGTCAACCAATTACCCCACCATACATCTTTATCTAAGCTTATATCACGATCCATTGAAAAAGAACCATAAACTTGACTTATTGTCAAGAAATCAAAGGGAATTTCTAAACCTTTAGTTGTACCAGGCCTTTACCTTTCTGATCCGTACTTGCCCAATGCATCTTTGAATTTTTTGATCTGCATTCAATAAATTAAGACTTAAAACCCCAACTCACCTAAAGTACAACAAACTCATTAATCAACTCTTCTATAAATTGAGGGCTAACTACTTGAAAATAAGATTGAAGAAGTGGGTGTGTCATGAAATGAAAACTTACGGTTGCATTAGTTCAGCTCAAGCTACAAACACTGCTCTCTATCCACCTCAAAGCACAATCAACCAATTATCAACTATACAAACATCTGATGCATATCAGTTACACATCATAAGCATATAAACTATACCATCATTATAACACAATCCAACCCAATTATGTTTAAGAGTCAAAAAATGAAGTCAACGACAAATACATGAATAAAAGCGATCACAAAATTAAAGAACATGATTAATAATTATTTTAGAAGTTTATTATGTCAATTTTATTTTAAAAAAGTTATGATACATTGAATAGAAATTAAACACTTTTTTTTTCTAAAACTAGTAAAGTTCACGTGCGTTGCGCGTGGTGTTAATCATTTTTTAAAAGTGATTTGTTAGTTCCTTCATTCTTTTTGTTGACTTTTAATTATTAGATTTTTGTGTGTTTTAATTTTTACAGTTTTTGAGACTTAAAAATGATGTTGTTGTGTGTTTAGCATTTTTGATACTTTGTTTTTCGGTCATTTATAATGTATGATTTTAGTCATTGTATAGCAACTTATCCTACACATTTGTCTTTTTTGTTGGTTATTTTTAAATCTCTTTTTTAATACCAAACATGAATTCATTCATTTTTATCAGTGCGCAAATTGAAAACATTTCAAACTTACTATCTTAGATAAACATATTGTTGTTGGAGACTTTGCTTATGTCATTTCTGGAATTTATGATTTTTTTTTTTAAATATTGTGTTGGAGAATCAAACTCTCAACCCCAAAGTATATAGTTACACTAAAAAATATATAATTCTACTAAAGTATCTATGAAGTCCCACTTTGCCACACCCAACCTAAGTTTTGTGTCATTTTCATATCATTTTATAACTTTTTTTCTAGTTTACCCCTAGCCATGACGAAGGTTACCAATCTGACTTTAAGGTGCACATGAGATTTCACGTGTAGGACATTTTGGTCATTTTCTAGCAACGCTTTCTCTACTTTTATTCCCCAAAGATAAACTTCTTTTTCTTCTTCTCCATAACTTTTTATCTGCTTCTTCTCCATCAATGACCTCTTATGTAAATTTTAATTGAGATAAAACTCAAAAGTGTATGAATCTTTTATTCAAAATTTTATATGGAAAAATAAATAAAAATAGAGCGGAATCATATCAGATATTAGAGAGATATAACTGAAAATTAGATAATCACAATCAGGTGTCAAGGCCGTCACGAATAAGAACCCACAAAAAATTAAAGTTGTCACAACCCCTGACATTTCTCCCTTTCTCTCTTGTACAACACAATACACAAGCATACACCACGAATTTCAAAACACGTATTTGAACCCATCACACATGTAGACGACAAAGATGAGGCACGTCATGGTTCATTCCGTCTTCATCGTCCCTAGCTTCGACTCTAATAAATTTCTCATCGGCACTGTTGATATTGTTTATGGTTTGATTGGACCAAATTATCAATCTTAAACATTATTCGCCACCGTGTCTATCACTAAGATTATTAGACATGACATCATCATCACCAAGTTTGACATGGAATATGGAAATGCTACAAAATTACGTTGAGGGCCAAAGTGGATTTGGTGGCTACTTAGGGGGAAATTTGTATTTTGGACTACTTTCGATGGGGCCAAAATATTTTTAGCTCCCAAAATTACACAATAAATCTCACATTGCACCCCAACTTATGAAGTGTCTCACTTTCATACCTTATTTTTCTATTTGTCCCACTTTGCCCCCTTCCGTATATGGGTGTTGAAAATAGTAACGAAAAATGGTATGTGCATGTTACATGAAGATTATTTTGATCATTTTTCTTGGGGTGCAAAATGAGATTTGGTTATAATTGCATTATTTAGTTACCCATTTAGTATTTAAAATATGTTTTTAAATAAAAATAATAAATAATTGTTTCAATAATCCAAAAATAATTATATGGCTAATTTACAATTCCCCCCGCAAAGTATCCACCAAATCACATAGTGCACTAACCTAAAGTTTGTCCCATAATGTTATGTGATGCTACATTTTTTTCCATTTTCCCCCTACCCTGAACGGACGTTAGAAAATTCACTTTAAATAACACGTGATCTTTCACGTGCAGGGCAAAAATGACATTTTCCTTATCTAGTTAAAGAGTAAATGTATTAAAAGGAAAAACCCTAATCTCACATCCTCTCATTCTCTCATCTCCTGGTGTAATCCTATCTTCGGCTCCACTGTAATAGCCGTCATCTCCAACCCTACCATATATAGAAGTCGCCATCTCCAGCCTAAACCCTTCCCACTCTAGTCACTCCTATCACAGCTCTGGCGCCTACCTCTTTCGATTTTAGCCAAATTCCATCTTCGATCTCCCTCATTTTGTCTCCTGCAAAAGTCGCACCTGAAGTAGCAATCAGAGGCTATAAAGTATACTTACTAAAAACCCTTTTTTAAAACATGGGATTAACAGAAAACTAATAACTCATATCGACGAATTCATCAGAAAGAGAGACGGGTATGAATTAAGAGAAATAGTAAGGGGTTTTATTGAAATACTCTTCAATTTTGCTGGAGAAATTGGGCATACGACCGACTTGCATATGGCTTAAAACAAAGTATCGAAATTGAGAGGATGTTGAATAAGCTATGGTTCTAGATGATTTTGACCTCAGAGTAGTTGTCATGGTGGTCGGGTTGGATTATTTAAAGAATTATGAGAGACAAAGTTAAGTTAAGTTAAGTCCTATAAGAGGATGAAAATGGAGATGAAAAATTGATTGATTTCAGTGATGGTTGGGTTTGATCAGAGAAGGTGAGTGGATCCAATTTCATACAAGAAATCGGAGATGGAACGGGTATCTATGGGTAAAAGTTTTTCATATCTTTTGTTTGCGTACTTTGTTTTCATCATCAAGGTTAAAAAAAATTGATAATTAAATCAAACGCGTATCTATCTTCTGGGTTAAGAGAGAGAAATTTGGAGGGAGTGGAGAAAACCCAGATCGGGTTCTGGGTTAATTTTTATTTTGGGGACGACTAAAGGTCGGAAAACATGGTGGGTCTTTTCTCTATATTTTCTTTCAGTAAGAAAAAAAGGAATGGTGAACCCCCACTCCATTTTTTTTTAACATTTTAACTTTACACACACATTTATATAATTTTTTTAGAAAATTATATTATATTTCTTAATTTTTATTAGGCAAAAATATATTTAGCACCCCAAAGTTTACCCCAAAGTTTACATCAAATTCCTAATATTTCCCTCGAGTTAACACCCACAAGAAAATGTCAAATTAACGTGACTTTTTTAACAGATGTGGTTAGGGTGAAAAATAAGAAGAAGAAAAATGTCAGATACTATTATGGGACAAACCTTAGGGTTGGGGTGAACAATGTGATTTGGTGGATACTTTTGGGGGAGTTGTAATTTGGCATAATTGTAAGGAAAATACTATCCTTACAACTAATTATATTACTTTTCTTATAACTAAGTTTTGAAGAACTGCAAAGTTGTTTTGGACAATGACATTTTTGTTTTTTTTTCGAGGTTTAGTTGTAAGGAAAATTATAAAATTAGTTGTAAGGCTAGCAACATTGTTATTATAATTTTTATAGTATTTAATTTAAAAATTAAAAAATTACATTACTCTCAAAAATGAAATTTAGAAATAATTTAATTTATTTTGTTATCATTCGCTTTCTTCCATCAACTTCATCATTCATAGACCCACCACCATTACCACCTCAAATAACACAATAACCCAAAAATCAATTTTTGATTTTATTTTATTTTTTGTCTAATTTTTTACTCATTCGTTCAAATTAACATATATGAAAAATTCATCATTTATAGATCCACCACCACCACAACCTTAAATTTCACTATTTACAAATCCAAATTAAATTTTTTGAATTTTCAAATTTGAAGATTGAAACTCAAACCCATATGAAGATTTGAAAAATTGATTATTTGGAAATCTAACAATGTCATATTCCACCTAAACCACCATTGTCATGCTTACAATCACCCCAAACACCACTTTTAACCACCACCAGCATCCCTGCAATCGCCGCCACCGCCATCACCAGCCACCACCATAAAAAAAACACGTTCACCTTGCTTTGCTAAAACAGAAAAATAAAATATTTTTAGTTTTCATTAAGTCACCGTTAAAATTGGATGACAGTTAGGGATATTGATGAAATTGCATATATCTTTAAAAGTATAATGACAATTTCGCTCGAAACATAGTACAATTAATCAAAGTACACTGGTAAAATTAACTATTTTTCCCACCAAAAAGTTAATATTTTATTTGATTTGATTCCTTTTTTAATTCTTTACTCCTTCCTTCAAAATAACTCATTTTCAAAACTCATCATTTATAGACACATCACCACACAACTTTGAATTTCACTTTTTACAACCTCAAATTTATTTTTTTGAATTTTCAAATATTCAAATTGAAACCAAAACCCATATGGATATTTGAAAATATAATGATTTGGAAACCTCACAATGTTGTATTTCATCTAAACCACCACTACCATCCCTACAATTATCGCCACCATCGCCCCTAACACCACCATCCCTACAGTCGTCAGTACTACTATCACCACCATCAAGAAATGCATTCACCTCGCCTTGTTCAAATGGAGACATAGAATCTTTTTAGCTTCCGATTAGTCGGACTTTTTTCTTAGAACATCTATCATTTCTTAGTATCTATCCACTTTAGGTGTCAAATTACTAAGCAAGGAGATAATCTAATTAATTTTAGGATAGACTACTTGAAAGAATGTCAGCCAATAAAAGAGTTGCCCGAGAATAGAGAAATTCTCATATGTAACTACTTCTGATCATATGAAGAGGAGCAAGTAAGTTAAGAGCAAAAGATGTTTGAGGTTTTGAATGCAGTTATGGAGAGGAGTAAAATATTTGAACCCAATTATTCGTGATTACTATAATTGGTTTTGTTTGTAATATCTATAAGTTTGAGATCAGTATGATAGTTTTTAAAGCTGTTTGTAGTAGTCTGAAAATTCAAAAATTAAACTGTAGATTTTAGTTTTTTTTTCCTAACAAAACGTACAGATTCATCAAATGGTTCTTCATTTTTTTCATCTTCTTGACATTATGACACATTTTCTTAACTCATTTCTCTTATTTTATTCATGTGTAATAACTAAACATGCTACAAATTTTCTTAATATCTCGAGACTCACCAACAATTCTATTATTATAGATACAATTTTTCATATAAATCTAATAATGTCTTTCCCGAACATATTTAAGAAAGTAAAACCATATTATTTTTTAGTTTCAAATAAAGTTTTAGTGTCTCGACTGAGTAATAGTATTTTTGTCATTTTAGAAAATATTGGAGCGACATTTGTAACGATAATGGTAGGAGAGAAAACTAATAATAAAATCAAAATACAAGATGAAATGAATAGAATTAAAAAATATATGACATAACTTTAAAATAGGTACAAGTCAAGGGATCAAATTATTATTTAATTATTCATGGAATTAATTAGCCTATGACAAATTTACTCTTTTGATCTTAATTAATGGTGAGTGATTTATTATATTTATGACTATTTTTTTCCAATAATTATTGTTTGGTATGGTAAATTTACGTGTATTGTCCTTAACAAAACGTACAGATTCGTCAAATTGTTCTTCATTTTTTTTCTTCATCTTTTTGACATTATAACACATTTTCTTAACCAATTTCTCTTATTTTATTCATGGATAATAACTAAACATGCTACAAATTTGCTTAACATCTCGATACTCACCGACAATTATATTGTTATAGATACAATTTTTCAAATAAATCTAATGATGTCTTTCCTGAACATATTTAAGAAAGTAAAATCATATTATTTTTTAGTTTCAATAAGTTTTACTGTCTCGACTGAGTAAGAATATTTTTGTCATTTTAGAAAATATTCCGCGACATTTGTAACGATAATGGTAGGAGGGGGAAACTGATAAAAAAATCAAAATATAAGACGAAATGAATATAATTAAAAAATGTAGGACCTAACTTTATAATAGGTACAAGTCAAGGGATGAAATTATTATTTAATTATTCATGGAATTAATTAACCTATAACAAATTTACTCTTTTGGCCTTAATTAATGGCAAGTGATTTATTATATTTATAGCTATTTTTTTTTTCCAATCATTAATGTTTGACATGGTAAATTTATGTGTATTATCCTTAACAAAACACACAGATTCATCAAATGGTACTTCATTTTTTTTCATCTTCCTGACATTATGACACATTTTCTTAACTCATTTTTCTTATTTTATTCATGGGTAATAACTAAGCATGCTACAAATTTGCTTAATATCTCGATATTCACCGGCAATTCTATTATTATAGATACAATTTTTTTTATATAAATCTAATAATGTTTTTCCCAAACATATTTAAGAAAGTTAAACCATATTACTTTTTAGTTTCGAATAAAGTTTTGTTGTCTCGACTGAGTAAGATGTTTTTGTCATTTTAAAAAATATTCGACGACATTTATAACAATAATGGTAGGTAGGGAAACTGATAAGAAAATCAAAATATAAGACGAAATGAATATAATTAAAAAACGTATGACCTAACTTTAAAATAGGTACAAGTCAAATGATCAAATTATTGCTTAATTATTTATGGAATAAATTAGCCTATGACAAATTTACTCTTTTGACATTAATTAATGACAAGTGATTTATTATATTTATAGATATTGTTTTCCGATCATTATTGTTTGTCTCTGGTAAATTTATGTGTATTGTCCTTAAAAAACGCACAGATTCATCAAATGGTTCTTCATTTTTTTTTTTCATCTTCTAGACATTATGACACATTTTCTTAACTCATTTCTCTTATATTATTCATGGGTAATAACTAAACATGTTACAAATTTGCTTAATATCTTGACACTCACCTACAATTATATTATTTTAGATACAATTTTTCATAAAAATCAATTAACACCCTAAGGGCTATTTAGTCTTATTGTATAATGTCATTTTTATAAATGTTTTTTGGTTGGTGTATGGAGTATTTTTAGGGGCGTGAATTGCCCCGCCTCTTAATTTTATTTTATTTTTTGGTAGGTGTACGGAGAATAATCAATGTGATTTTAAAGATTAATAAGTTGGAGGTTGACATGTTTGCTACTCCCTCCGTCCCTAAATTATCTTCTTCCTTTTTTTTTTTGCGTCCTAAAATTAATTAAACTTATCTTTTAAACATCACTTTCTTTAATTATCCTATTAATTGCACAACACACGCAAACAAAACTCAATCAAATAAATTTTTAAACGTCGATCAACTAACGACAATAAATTAGAGACGGAGGGAGTATTAAATACGATTGCAGGCTTGCAGCATTGATTCGAATTGCGAATTGCGAATTGCCAAATGCCAACACACAAACAAAACTCATCACGTCGGATCCTAACCGACAAACCCGCGATTAGCATCTTGCCATCTTGGAAGTGGAAATAGAAAGCTACAAATAAAACAAGTCTCTGTTTTGACTGTTACGCGACTCCAACACTCACAACGCTAACTCAAAAAAAGGCAAACAGTAGTGTCTTCGCAGCAAAAGGTCCGATCTCAATTCATTCTTACACTTAGATCTATCTTCCATTTCTGATTTATCCTACCTTGATTTCGAATTTTTGAATGCTATCCTTTGCCATTGATCTATTTTTATTTTTATTTTTGTATGGTTTTTTATCTAGTGGCGAGTTTAGAATTCGATCCTTTTATGTGTGTGAATTGCTTTTACTGATTATTATGTCCAATAACAATTGTTTGGAAGGTTTCTCATTAGCTGCCTGGAAGAAATTTTGATAGATTTCGATCATGGTTTCCAGATGCTTTAGAAACCCTAGATTTCCCCCACCCTCCTTCGTTGTTGGCTGTCTCACATACCCCTCTCTAATTTCTTTCTTTCTTTACTGTTTGCACAGCACAGAGCACGCCTTCAACTGAAACCCTCCAATCGATCTGTGAGTTCAGCATTGAGTTTGAGCTTTGGCAGCCTTTGGCTTTGACTTCCCTTAAACGTTAGCTACTTAGCTTCTCCCTCTCTCTATTTGCTCTTCCTTTCTACATTCTCTGTCACTTTTGAAGATTTTTGAGATTGTTAGCATGCTCTGTCAAAGTATTTCTTGCGTGCTTACTTTTCGGGCTAATTCCTCTGGTCAACACTATTGTGTTTCATCTCTGTGTTTGGAATAATTGTCTTTGGGTACTAGCAGAATGATATTTGTCGATGACAGCCACTTGATGGGGATTTGAAGCCAACAGTTTTCTGGTCCAGTTCAACACTTCTGTTTGTAAATTTTCCTCTCTTGACAATGTTTGTTTAGCTCATAGTCATATGAAACTTTATTGGCTTTGTCTATGTTTTTTTCTTGTATAGATCAATACCCATCTGGATTTTAAGTTGAACCTAACTGCCAAAATCTTGAAATGGCTGGGCACGTATGGCTGCTAGCAATGTCAAGGACCACTATAGATGTAGCATCACATAAAAGGGAAGCATTTTAAGTTGAACCTAACTGCCTTTTCAAAGAGCAGTAGATATGATCAGTAACTGAAGAAGGAAAATAAACTCTATGAATCTCCTTGCATTGAACCCCATAATTAACACCATTTATACATAGAATTGTAACTGAGTGACAGTACTTTGGATTAAAAAAAAAAAAGCCATCGTATTGGTCCGGTCTCAATTCTTGTACGTCTTCGATTGGTTCTGGATTGGACCAATGTATTGGTTCTCAAACATATTGGATTGGTCCTGGTTCTATACTTTTTGAGAACCGGACTATTGGTCTGGTCCTGGTTTTCTCTTTTTTTTCAAAAAAATGGACCGAACTGGACCAAGCTCACCCCTATTGGATAGATAATGGTTTTATCTAAATTAACCGGTAACACCCAATTGCCACCCCTAGGTGGAATTGATTTCGATTGTCAAAGAAGGCAACAACGAGAATTTTTATTTTAGTTTTGAAAAACACTCTGATCTTTTTTAAGTTTGTTATTTTGGGTTAAAACTAATCGTCCAGTGACTGAAATCTCTTGTTGGCACGTGTTTTTTCCATACAAATTGACTTCTTCAATCTTCTTACAAAGTTTTCACTTAGCCATCTTCAGTTGAGGTCCTTATAGTTTGTGTTGAGTGTCAGATTACTGATATGTGTATAATATTATTTTCTACTTACGAAACGACTAATGCGTTTACCTTGGTCTTTTATCAAACATCAATGCAGTATAGTGCAAAAATGGAAGGGACAGCGTTTGCTCCTGCTTTAGAAGGAATGAAACATGTCAAGTCTGATGAAGGAGAAATGCTTACTAAGCCTTTCCTGGAAGTATGCAAACAGATATTACCGGTTATTGGTATGATACTGCCTTTGTGGTGGAGAGCACTCTTATCATTTGTACAAGTATCTCACATTTTTTTATTGCTCCATACCAATTGGAGAGTCCCTGCTCTAAAATTACGGTTTTTCAACATCTGTTCTGTCCTAGCTTTGACCCTCATTTGTCAAAAATACAAATTAGAACAACAATGGGAGGATTTGTTATAATCAAATTTCTCAAGTAAAATAAGGTACTCCTTAAAAGTTAAATGACACTTTTTAAGATATGGACTCTTCAAATGGGACATAGGGAGTACCTTTTACTGCATAAATCGCTTCTTATGCAAAATTTCAACAGATATCATTTTATTAAAAAGTCATCTCATCGATTAGGTTTGTAGTTGATAAACTTGATTGGGTTGTGTGCTGATACTCTTAAAAATAAGGTGCATGTATTATGAGGTTTAACAGGTTTTAGTTTAGTGTTTATGTATGTAATTTATATGTGTTTCTTACGAGGCCCAGCCAAAAGATTTCTCTGGAAAGAGTGTCTAAGATGGATTTTAAATTCTTCTGATTTTATTGTACCAGGCAATAAGTGCATTTCTATTCCTACACGCCATATTGGTTCAATATATTCTTGTGAAAACACATGGTGAAATGCTGATGGTAAACTAGCCAAGTTAACTTGCTACACTTTTCAACGTTCATGTTTTTTTCTGGAAAGTTGATTCATAATATTATCAGTGAGCGAGAGCAACCTAGTGCCACAATTGTCACATTGCTAAATATTAGATGCACTGCATTTTTACATGAATGTTCATTGAGAAATCTTTTTAAATTATACGATGTTTATAAAAAAAATCAAGTAAATACTATTTTCTTACAATCATTAGAGATTGTTGATTTATATTCAAGGAAAAATATTACTTATAATGCTACGTCTAATGTTCTAAATCCTGTTAGTGTTTGTTATCAAAGAAAGTATGATTCTTCCATTCCGTTTTGCAGCTGCTTCAGTTATGAGTCATGATTATTTCATTGTACTCCAATATACCGAGATTCTCCTCCTGCATACTTTTTATTGTCGTTGACCTTATACTAAGCTACTGTAAGATTACGTAGATGGTCTTTTTTTTTTCTGCTAATATGTCCCGGTTTTCAAATACCTAAAGTTTGGGTAGTAATATTGAAAGGTCTGCAAATCATGCAAGTTTTGTCACAAGAATTCAGTTACACCTAGTATTGTCATCTCAAAGAATTGGGCCCAACATAAGATTGATAGACTTGGTCTTCCTAAGAATGCAACTCCACAGATATTTAAGAGTGAATTATGAACTGCCACCAAGAGGTTTGTCTCTATTATGCACCTGCTTTCAGAATATTAGCATAATGTTGGTATTGCGCATAGAGTAACAATAGAACATGAGGCATTAACAAGGAAATGAAGACGGCAGACCTCTTAATAGATTACAAAGAAACATTATGGGAAAGAGTGTCTTCACATAGGTAAACAGCCTGGTTTTCAAGGTAAACTTTTTAAATTTTCATACAACTTTCCTATTCCTTGAGATGTCAACACTAGATTTACCTGATTTCCTGTAACAAGACTTGCAATATTTGCAGACCTTTCAATTTTACCACCAAACTTTAGGTATTTGAAAATCAGGAGATATCCAAATTTGAATCTATAAAAAAACCTATATGCTTGAAAATGTTTAAGTTACATGGAACAGCTTTTGATTCCTTCTTCTTTTTCATTTTTGATTTTTACTGTGTTATCCTTTGCTACCTGCAAAATTTCATGATAGAATAATGCATCTTTTAGTATTGTTTTATTTAATTCGCTTCCTTTCTCCTCTTTTTTTTGGCTTGAACAAATAATAGATTGCCTACTTAATATTTTATCTGATGCCAGACAAGTTTGGAGCTGCCATGGCTCTTGTAAAATCTGATGTTGGTGGTAATATAACGGTAAGCGCTTAACATTCTTCAACTGTTCTTATGGTACATGTTTTTCAATTTTCATTGTTTGTCAATGTAGACCCCTTTTATGGCAAAACACACAAATGGGCCACCCAACTTTCCACTTTTTGCAATTCGGCCACCGAATGTTTGAAATATCTATTTTGGCCATCCAACTTTTGTCCAGTTGCAAGCAAGCCCATTTTCTAACGGGCGTTAGACCAGGACATTAACTTTAAATGAAATCGCTATTTTACCCCTGTAAATATCAAAGGAGGAACAATTATAATCAGAAAGGGGTCAAGCTGTAAATAATAGAATTTGGGGGTTTACAGATTTGGGTCCATCTTCATCTTCTCCAATTGAGGGTTACAGATATGGGTTACAGTGAGTAGAAGACTGTCACTTCCTCTTCATCTTCTTTCCAGCAAGGATGGATTTCATACTTTAGTGGGATGAGTAAAAGGTCTAAGCTGTAGTTTCAGATCTACTTTTGACCTGGCCTACACCTTCTGCTTCAGTCGATGGATCGGGTTGAATCTCAGATTCTCAGCCAACAGAATTTCATATATCTGCTGAACTAAAGCGGTGAAAGTAAGCACGAGGGGCAGCATTTCATTAATGTGGGCTTTCATTCAATAATCCCTTTCGATCCCCCACTCCTCTGTTTCCATGGCGGCTCCCCTCTCTAACTCCTCATAGTCGTTACAGATCTGGGTTACAATGTGTAGACTCACCGACCCAGTTTAACGAGCCGCTTGGCCAGAGACGGAGAAAGGAGAGATGGAGGAGCTAGCCAGACTGGTAGTGGAAGAGGCTCGATTGGATCTGGGACTTTGATATGAGGGAGAGCAAACTGGGAGATGAGAAGGAGCCATCGGCGTAGAGGAATGAAGCCTATGGTCCTAGACGGAAGAAATATGTGCCAAACATTTAATGTATGGAGATGTCTGGCTCAGAGTCGGGGGCTGTCTAGTCGTCATCGGTGGCGGAACAGATCTGGAGGAGGGAGGATGAGAGAGTGAGAGTGGGGAGAAGGAGGAAACGTAAGCGGGGAGGTGGTGGAGAGGGCGCCATTGTTGTTGCTATAAATATGTCAAACCTGTAGATTTTGAGACTGCCAATCATATTACTTTCTTAATTGGCAGGTCGGTGCATCAATATAGAGCACCTCTATGGAACACTTTCTGCTCGATTTTCTGATGTCGACTTTGGTAAGCAAAGATGATGTTGCATCCGTAGCACGTTCATTTTTGAAGGCCAACAACAGTGTGGAAGTATGCCAAAGGATGCTGAATATGTGGAATAGGTGAGCCTATCTTGCTAAATCAAAATTGCTCAACAGAAAACCTAGTCTGAAGTGCTGCTCATATGAAGGTTGGAAGATGTGCTTGCTAGGAGTTGCAATGTTGACTGTAGCTTGCAACCTTCAATTCAGAAATTTGTAGCACTGCCAGTCAGGTTTTCAATTCCCCCCAAGCTGTGAACCGATGAAGATGAACAAATCTGGGAGAAAATGAACATTGTTGACTAACCCCCAAAGTTCTTATTTACATTTGGACCCTTTTTATCATAATTATTCCTCCCTTTTGTTTATGTTTTCAATTGGACCCTTTGAATTTCTAACATCACACAAAAAATAGTATTTAGAAGGGTAAAATAGATATTTGACATAACTTAACGGTTAAATCTAACGTCCATCCGAAAAATGGGCTCGCTTGCAACTCGACAAAAGTTGGATGGTCAAAATAGATATTTCAAACTTTCGGTGGCCGAATTGCAAAAAGTGGGAAAGTTGGGTGGCCCATTTGTGTGTTTTGCCCCCCTTTTATTTCTTAGGTACAAATATATGATGTACATTTCTTAGGTGGAAGGGAGTTATGCATCTTCTTCCCAATTTATCAATCAACTTTAACCTTTTGCACTTCCAACACTTAATTCTGCGTGAGAGACAGAGAGAGGGACTACTCAGTTCAACTTCGAGCTATCTACTGAGTCGAACCAGAAGATTTTAGACAGAAGCAGCACGCATAAGATGATTCTCTTTTTTTATGTGATCTGTGTGATCGAGTTTGATATAGAGACTGACATCAAATATTTATTTAGATAGGGACCTCACTCTCAGTAGCTTTCTTGCAATTCTATGAAACACCACTCCCCCTTCCCCGGCGGAGTGGTAAGTCTCCTGCTCAGTTCCATGACTCCATCCACCAGTCTATGTGAATTAACCAGGCACATGCATAACCTTTCCATTTTGGCGTTGTATAAATTGTCTTTATTCATCTATATAGCTTGATGATTCATAGTGTATTTCTGTTATAGTTTTAAGACCCTTTTTACCCTACTTATAGGTAACACAATCCCACTTTTAGTTTTAAACGCTGGATATTATATATTACTAACCTATGTATGCTTCTCTCTCTTTAGAGGCTGGAAACCAAGTATCTGTCCAGTCCATCAGAATTCAACCACCTGTACAGTATGGTTCGGGTGGAGATTGAAGCAAAGACTGCAAAAGCTTCATCCAGTTGCACCAACGGGCTTCTTTGGTTAACAAGGTGAGCATAACGACCATATCACCACTTATACCTTCTGCATTATGTTCTGATGCTTTGGCATGCGTTAAGAAGTGGCGAGCGGGCACTCTGGCCACATATAGACAATGGGCTAAAATGGGTGGGCATTTGAATGCCGAATTAACATTCTAGGCAGAAATGGGTGGACCAAAATGTGGAGGGTCGTCATGGGTGCTCTGTTTCCCATAAGACCCATAAGTCTGAATTTTTTTTGAGAAAGAATAAAAAAAAGTAAATTTGTCTTTCAATGATTCAAACAAACAAAACACACTTTGTCTTCTTATGAAATCACTTGACAGTTCATTGAATTCTCACATTAAATTTGCACAAAAAATAATTCTCACATTTAGAAGTGCAATCCCCCATAACAAGAGTTCTCTGACTGCTTCTTCAACAAAACTCAACAAACAAGCACTTTCTCTTTTATCTTGATTGCAAAAATAGTTGTTAATGAGCTCAATTTCATATACTTGGGTGTTTACAGGTGTTAGATGGGCGCCCACTTCACCCCATTTATTAAGCCCATGCAAATTTATGGGCCATAATGGGCATGCCCATTATTACTCATCAGCAAATATAGCTGTGCCCATACCCATTTATTAACGAGCGGACTGACAGGCATAAGGGTATGGGCGGAAATTGCCACCCTTTACATGCATCTATGCATGCTTTGATGTTCCGTATGCACACACTTGCAGAATATTGATATTTAAAGCCTTCATGGGTTTAAGCGATCACGCACAAATTTCACAGGGCAATGGATTTCATATTAGAATTATTCCGAAACTTACTGGAGCATGCAGATTGGACCATGACGGAGGCTTGCACCGATGCCTACAACAAGACACTTAAAAATGGCATGGCTGGCTTGCCAGTTCAAGTTTCACGGTAAAAATTTCCTTCTGCATGAAATTAATTCTTGTGATGCTTTATTGACCTCGAGATATGAAGGAAAATTCCTTTAGGTGATTTCACTAATTGCGTAAATTCTGAACGAGCATCATTTCTTATAGAAGTTCCATAGAAGTTCCAGAGTGAACTAAAGATGGACGTTAATGAAGAGAGAATACTGAGAACACCTTTCTTATAACTTATTCCCAATTCCATATATTCGACATGGTTACTGCCTGCTCATCCTTTTGAGATTTAATCCGACCCAGTAAATCCTCCAGGTTGCTTGTTAGTGGCTGGCACGGGCAAGTAACACCTGTTTGAATACATTAGGGAAATGGGTCAAAATGAGGACTAGGCATGCCTTAAACTGTTGAAGTCTTATGACTCACTGAAAACAGAAAAGATGACATTAATACCTTTATGTTGTAAAATCATTGTGATTTGTGATTTTATGGGCATAATAGGACTTGTTGAAAAGTGGGTGATGTAGAACTATATAAGGTCCAACCCTTAAAATAGAAAGGGGAAGCGACCATATCAACCAAAGGAAGATCTGAAACTTCACCAATTCCAACCTAATCACGATGAGATAGATTATCAATTTATAACCATGGGATACTAATCCTAATTGTACCAGTTTAATATCCTTAAATGAGTAATTACAAAATAACAACAAATATATCCTAATTGCTCCGCATCACACCCTGCTGCGAAGACAAGAATTGTGATAGAATAGGATCAGAACCACCAATGCCCTTGTATCTTAGTACAAATGAGGAAAGAACTTGATTTTAGATCTCATTAAATAACAACCAAAATGAAGCAAGCATCTGCAAACTCTGCATCATTAATTGATAAGAAATCGAAGCTCTTTTATGTCTTTCTTACCTTCTGAATACGTGCTGCTTGTTCTAAACTGGAATTACAGCTTGCGATGAAGCTTGCACCCGATAGGAAGAAGTTCATGGATGTCGTAGGGGGAAATGGTGATATTAATTCTGATATTGAGAAGTTTTGCACAAGCTTCACTCCGCTTCTTCAAGAAAACCACAAGTTCCTGGTAAGTTTCTCTCATCTGAATGACCAATGCAATTTTATACAAGTTCTGATTTGATTTAAATAGAGGATAGGGATTTCTGGTTTATTCAATGAACCAAGCCGGCTCAAGTTTGGTTCGTTTAAGAGCTCAACTTGTGTTGAGTTTGACTTAAAGCAACATGCTTCTAGGCTTTTGGTAAAAATGATGCCAGCTCACTCGAATAAAGTTGATAATCACAAATATATACTACAATTTATTTATACTTTATACTATGATTTTTGTATGTTTTTTTTTAAAAAAATTTTTTTAAAACTTTTACTCGAGTAAAGCTTGAGCTCAGTTAGTTTAGAGCTCGTTCTTGAAGTAATCAAGTCAAGCTCAAATGTAGGTTCCTTGGCTTCAGCTCGATGAAAAATAGAATAGCCGAGCTCAAAACTCAAAGCTCTGGTCCTACTTATTTTTAGCTCTATGGACAAAAGGATTTTTTTTTTTTTCTCCTTCAAACTGTTGTCCCTGTCTTTTTGTTGGGGTTAATGCAATTTGTGATGGTTGTCGTATGCAGGCTAGTGTTGGACTGGATGATCTGAAAGCATCTTGATCAAAGAGAGATTTGTTTTCTTCGACGGAGATTTACTGGAGTTATTAATACTGGTGGCAAGTATGTCGTGAGCAACAATAAGAAACTATGCTCTCTGCTTCATAATGTTATTATTATTTTGTAATCCTTTTTAACTAAAAATCGACATTCTATCCTTCAATTCAAACTAAAACAAAATGTAGGCTAGGTGATTAAATAAAGCAGCGTACTAGCTCCAAGTTTGACTTCATCTTGGCTAATTCATACCTTGACATGAGTTAGGTTTGTGGTTTGTGAAGCCAATGAACCGAGCTTTGAACACAATTTCAAGCTCACGAGCTACGTTTGTGAAGTCAATAAACCGAATGAACTGAGATTTGTACACAATTTCAAGCTTTTCGTCTAATTAAAACAAATTATCGGCGCTAATATATATATTAAGAGTAGGTCTCCTGTGAGATCGTCTTACGATCCTAATACGAAATAAGACAGAGATTCATTCTCTTCACAGTTCGTCACCAACACACAATGGGTTGGGTTGAGTCGGAATCCGTCTTATAGAAAATACACATAAAACATTATTTTCTAAATTTTTTCCATATATGACATGGCTTGCCAAACTCAAATTAGGATGCAAATTAGGCAAGCTTGAGTTTAGTTTGCTCAATTCATTAAGGCTATTTTTAGAAAAATATTGTGGCTGCTGCTGTGCCATCTGCTTAGAAAACATAATTGTAGAGGTCAATTATTTGTAGTTTGCACTTTACCCCCCACCCAAAGAAATTGATCGTTGACTAGCCATTACATTTTTTTAAAAAAAAGTCAACGTTTCCTACCTATGTTTAGAATATGGATGACAAAGCCGCAAATTAACGCCATTGCCCATTGCCGTGGCAGATTATCCGTTTGGATAGCAAAACTGAACATCCCTTTGAGATTGAGACTCATTAAAACAATTCTATTATTAGGCAATGACTGACTTAGCTTATTTTTTGCTACGCCTTCCAACGATAACAATTAACAATTAACTATTAACTATACACACATAAATCTAACGGCCAGAAAAAAAATGCTTGCATATGAAAACTAATAAAGTATTAATATACAATATTTTTAAAGGTGATTATTAATTTTCCCGCACCTGAATTATCGAAACATTTATGGTTGTCTTTGAGGGGGTCTTAACAACTAACATTTCATTTCCATTGAATGAACGTACGTGAGGTTTGGTTAAACAGGTATTGCTTGGAAGTAGGGTAACTATTTCCAAGCAAAACCTTTTTTCTCATCGATCAACAACACACCCGTTCATTCGTTCATTCGTTCATGCAGATTGCAGAATATACTTGTGTAAGAGATCGAATTAAGAAAGAAACCATTTGTTGCATGTTAAACACCGATCGAGATTTCCCTAGTTTCATTTGAATCTTTTAAGACCCACATTTTGTAGGTGTACGTAAGCGATATGATCAATGAGTGATAAAAAAACCGGAGAGAATTAGTATTTGAGCTTCTTTTTTTAATTTTTCCGAAAGGTTTGTTCCCATCTTAATTAAGCTAATGTTTTTGAGCATATGTTGGTTAGAATGAATAATGTTTGATGGATTGATTGATATGTATTTATATATATATATATATGTTTCAGATCTGAAGTGTAATGGTGAACTGAGAAGATTAAATTGGAATAGGGAATTTTGTACGTAATCAAGAAAGATGAGCGGGGGGAATAATCATAAGATGAAGGGCCTTTTAAAAGGCCTTAGATATATTTCTCAAATATTTGGTGAGTGATTTTTATCTGTTTCTTTTCTGGGTAATTATTAATTTTTCTTGTTAACACTAATAAATTTGCTGTTATGGTGCAGATGAGGAAAAAGAACAAGATATCAAGATTGGTTTTCCTACAGACGTCAAGCATGTGGCTCACATAGGGTGGGATGGACCGTCCGTAGATTCACCCAGCTGGGTATTCATTTTTTTAATTTTAATATTTTATTGATTATTGACGTTCATTAATTGTATATGAACAACTTAAAACCCTTAATTAGTTAATTATATATTATATATATGTGTGTGTGTGTGTGATGTGGATGTGCAGATGAAAGAGTTTAAAGCACCAGGTGCATTTCAATCAGCACCTTTAAGTGGTACGGGCGGCGGCGGGGACCCTAGAGACAATCCTGAAAGCAAATGGGTTTCTGATGGTTAGTTAAATGTATTCCTAGAATTGTTTTTATTTTATTTTTTAGTTTAGTTTTGAGTTTTGAGTTTTGACGATGCAAATTGCAATGCATGCGTTAGATTTTTGTTGTATTGCATTTGCAGATCCAAACCGAAGAAGTACTCGTAGTGAGGGTGAACCTGCTAGAGACCGAGACCGAGACCTTCCGGAGGTGCCAAGATCTAGACGCCATGCTTCATCAGAGAATATTGTAGCTGAATCCCTAGGTAAAGAGGGATCGACTAAATCATCAAGGCAATCAAGGAAATCCAAGGGATCGGATGGGTCAAAATCAAGCCGGCAGGGGCAGGACCCAAGCGCTGCACCGGAGTCACCCTCAAAGAAAATGCCAGACATCCCAAAGAAGTCTAGGCGAAAGAAGTCCAAGGAGGAGGGGGGATCGACGAGATCATCGAGATCATCCAAAGCCAACAACGGTTCTACCACCACTTCGTTTACATCCTCTGATCAAAATGGATTCGAATTTGGATCCAACAGCAATAAAGAGCTTTCTTCAAGTTTTGTAAACGAGGAGGGGAAAGCAAGTAGTTGATTTTTTATTTATTTTTTTTCAGAAGATGGTGAAGAGAATCGCTGTTTTGTTTTATTTTTATTTTTTATATATTTTTTTTGTGACAATGGTAGCTAGTGATCAGTACTTAGTTTAAACACAAAAAAAAAGAATTCATTCTATTTTCTTTTAAATTTGTAAAAGCTTGTGTCATATATCCACCCATGATATGTGTTAATTATATACAAGTGGAGTATTTCATTTTGATTTTTGACTACTTTATGACATGCACCAATCATTCATTTATTTCCATACTTTAGGTATTGATTCCAATTGCTCTATTTTATGCATGCAAGGACATAAAGAGAAGATAAAATATTTATAGTGGGGGGTATGTCTCTTAATTCGTATGATAAAATCTACTTTTTCATAATTTAATTCATCAACTCACGATGAAGTCGGTTCAATTCATCAACTCATGATAAAATCGAGTCAAGACGATTTATTTTACGTAAAATACTCGTAAATCTGTCATCATAATTGGAATTTGGACATACCAATAAATGTCTACAAATAACTGACAAATAAAATTTCATAAGAAAAAACAAACCATTGATTTGCAACTTCTTACTTAATTTGTCATCATAATTCATAAATATTTTTTTCCCAAAACAATAGAGACCATAAGGCATGTAAACTAGTACTCCACTACCTATGAACCTCCTAAAGTTAGACACATTGGAAACTTAATTACAATTCTGCCCTTTACAATGCCAAAATTCTATCCATCAAGTCAAAGTATCATTGCTATGATTTCTTGTTAACCTAATCCCTCACTTAATTTAACTATCAACAACCTACGCCCCCCCCCCCACTCTCTCTACAAAAATAGCACAAATAAAAACCCAATCAACATGATCATAGTGAAAGAACCTTGATGGATTGAGGAATTACTTGCTTCGAAAAGGGCAGATTTGAGAATATCTGGTTTTTTGCATAGCCTCAGCTGACCCAAACTGCCACTAATTTTAGCAGACCCAAGCCCCTCACCTACACAAAGGTCATTATTACCCTCCAACTTTAGCTTTTTCCCAACTTTAGAAGCAAACTTGGTTGAAAATGGGACTCTCCCGCTCAAATTGTTGTTCTCC
Organism: Codonopsis lanceolata; assembly: GCA_013146195.2. Taxonomy (NCBI): domain Eukaryota; kingdom Viridiplantae; phylum Streptophyta; class Magnoliopsida; order Asterales; family Campanulaceae; genus Codonopsis; species Codonopsis lanceolata. Next base: position 106,185,025 of record CM028382.1, on the reverse strand, counting down.
AAATTCAGCTCATTCATCAATTCCAATGCCTCAAACTCCACAGGCACTGTCCCTTCTAACTTGTTATTGTCAAGACCCAAGTAACACAAGTTTCTCAAATATACCCCCATTGAACCTGGAATATTCCCCACAAGTCCTGTGCTTGATAATCCTATGCCGTTAATGCCCCCAAGCTTTTCCCATATTTCCGGAATCTGCCCTCCAAGCAAGTTCCCGCTCAAATACAACTCTTTCAATCTTGACATTTCACCTAAAAACAACGGAACTCCATTAACGAAATGATTATAGCTCAAATCAAGAAATTCCAAACCCTTTAAGCCTTTGAAACTTTCTGGGATTTTCCCGGAGAACTGATTCCAACTAAGATCGAGCTTCAGTAGCTGCGATAAATCTCCCACCGTTTCAGGGGCATTTCCAGTAAACCCATTTTGGCTGAGATCAAGAACTTTCAATTTCTTCAACCTCGTTAAATTCAACGAAACTTCGCCGTTAAACTTGTTCCTGGAAAGCGTCAACTGTTCGAGGTTGACCAAATCGCCAAGCCCGTCCGGGATTTCGCCGGAAACATTAGTACCGGTCAAAACTAACCTCCTCAAACTCGTCAGATCACTAATATTGCCACTGAGCGACCCGACTATAGATGGGTTTTCTAAGAAAATAATCTCTTCTAAAGACGACCCGATACCCGAGAAATCGGGTACGGAAACTGGTTGTCCCGTGAAGCATTTGTAGAAGAAAAGTTTACGAAGCTGTGGGAAATGTAAGGAGGAGAAAAGGGTCGGGTTGAGGGTGGAGTTGGGAGTGCAAGGTGGGTTCGGATTGTAGTCCGAGACGTACCCGAAACTGAGTTCGACTATATGGGGAGTATCGATTGTGGAGGTGTACTCGCAGACGATACCGTGTGGGGCGGATATGCAGAGGTCTTCGGGGAAAAGGGAGCGCCATGGGTAGTTTGAGTTGATGGATTCGAGAAGTTGGTAGATCGATTCTTGCTCGGCCGGGTCGAGTGCGGGTTGTGAAGTGACAACAGTGATGAGGGCTGTTGAGAAGAGAAAAATTAGAGTGACAATGGATGCCATTGAAGAGAAATTATGCAAATCTTGAGAAAGAGGAGAGGGAATATAAGAGGGGGTGTGTATGTGTGTGTGTTGGGGAGAAAATGTGGAAGGGAATGGAAGTGGGGAGAGGAAAAATGGAGCGAAAAGCATGTCTGTCTGTAATAAAGATGAAACAGAAGATCACAGACAGGACAAAGTCACAAACCTGTTGCAGAGATTTTTTTTTCTTTACTGTTGTTTTACCCCACTTTACAAAATGACTACATTGGCCTTTCTCCTACATTATTGTGAGAGTTACTTTATGCAATTTTTTTTGGATTACAAATGATATTATGGGCTCCAGGTCCGACGAGTTTTAGTACTATAGTCGCAGTTGATTAAGTTGGTAAATATTTAGAATGTTTAATGTTAATAATTAGAAAATAATATATTTGATTTAAGATTGTAAATATCTAAATATATTTGATCAAATGATATAGTGCAAATTCAACCTCAATATATCATTCCTCTTTTTAGATTTTGGATTTTTGGATGAATTTGAAACCTCTAATTATGACCATGTTGTATTTGTTTTGGTTCATATTTATCATCATTGCTAATAAATGATTCTGAAATGTTTTATTTGTTGTTTCAATTATTTTGTACAAACTAGGATGGTCAATTACAACCAAAAACTCGTTAATTCATTTAATTCGGCTTGAAAATTAGCCGATCAAATTCGATCCGTTAATTTTTTTTGGTCGAAACGGATTACCTATTCTGACCCAAAAAAATTAACAGATCGATTTGGATCAGGTTAAAACAGATCGAACTCATTATCCATTTTGACTCGCTACTATTTTGCTATATAAATGTAGCCTTTTGATGGAAAATGTGGGTTGAAATGGGCGACCCATTACCCATTTTGAACCGACTCATTTCGAACCAACTCATTTCTATCTATTTATTTTTGGGTTATAACGAGTCACAACCTACTACTCATTTCGACTCAACCCAACCAATTATCAGCTCTAGTACAAACAATAACATAATGCTTATTTAAAAAATATAATACATAAATTTCACTTATTAGCTACTAATCAATAAAAAATATTAGCAAGTCTCATCGAACTCAATGATTACCCAATAAAAAGTACAAACTCAAATGACAAAATAAATACTCTTCTATTTTATAATAAATATTTTTTATTTTATTTTAAAATGTTTCAAAATAAGTGTTTCATTATAAATTTTAGAAAGATTGCTTGAAAAAATTGTCTACAAGAACCTTATTGATTATGAGATGAAAAATAAGGGAACCACTAGTGAAAAAAATATTTCGAGCATTATTTAAAGCTCGTGTAAAGTTAATAGACGACACTTTAAAATGGAGGAAGTATAAAATATTGAATACAAAATTATAGTCCACAATTACTTCTAATTAATAGAAAACTATGTGTCTCCTCACTTTTTCACGACATTCAAGCAAACTAACAACTCAAATCAATCATTTTCTATCAAAACTTAAGCCTATAGGCAAGCTATTTATTGGAGTACTTCATGAGATTTGGTTAACCCTTTGGCAAAAACTCTAAAAAGATCATGTTATAGGTGTAGTTTTTTTAAGATGAATCTTTATCATCTGATTAATCGTGTATTGGTGGGTTGAGATATAAGAGATTGAAACTTTATCTTATAAATTATGATTTGTAAGACGGTCTTACATAAGACATATTTTTTAGTTTTGATAAGTAATTGCTCCATTACTTTTTTTATATATTTCCTTTTTGGGTTATACTTAAAAAATAATTCACTTTCTAATTATTTTTTATTATTTAGATATTACTTTTATTATTTTACCCTTAATTTGATTCTAATGTTTTACATTGATTGATAGATTTTAGTCTTATATAAATATACTTGAAAAAATAGCATATACAAAATTTATATTTAATTAAATTAATATTTTTAATCGGTGCAACTAGTTGGGAACGTAGTAAAAGAAGGGCAGGGTGAGGGGTAGCATAGACATAAGACATGTGAGACAGGATCGTACAAAAGTTGGCGCAATTGGCGTGATGAAACGGCCATGTTGGTGTTGGGGCAGGTCAATGCCAATTGCTAATGATCAGTCCATCACAGATTCCTTCTTTTATCAATCACAACTGTCAAAAATCGACACTCGTTGAGCCCCCCACACACACACACACACAAAAACATAAAATTCACAACGGCCCTCATCACTAGGACAGGCAACCTACTTGATTCTTTGCTCTCTTTGGTTTGTTTATTTTTGATAAAAAATTAAAATAAAAATACGTTTGGTAACTACTTTTATTTCCAAAACATTAAAAGTGTTTCTCATTTTCCCCAAAATTTAGATGAAAAAATTTTTTTTACAAAAAATAAATAATTTTTGTCCAAAACACAAAATGGTCAAGTCAATGAAATTTGACTTTGGAACTTTGGTCACGGAAAATTCTCAACCATGAATTTGTCACCTTCATATGCTCCATTTACCCTTACGCAAAAACTCATCCATAGAATTAAAAATAATAATCAAACATGTTTTTGTTTATAATTTAAATCAAAAACAGAAATAGAAACATGTGAAACAAAATGAATAAATAGAAATGTTATCAGATACTACCTAAAATAATTGTCTTGTTTTTTTTTTCCGTCATTTCAAAGAAATTACTCCTTTCCTTCCTAAATAATCATTTTTTTTTTACTCGACACATTGTTTAACAAAACATAATTGACTATATTTTAGATATGTGTAACATGTGATTTTTTTTATGTCCCTTGTGGCTATAATTAAAATAAGCAAGAAAAGTAAATGTAAAGTTGTAAGAGTGCTTTCTTAGGAGAAAGTTTTAAAATGCGACAATTATTTTAAATGGATAAAAAAGGAAATAAGGAAAATTATTTGGCAACAAATTGAGTATTTTGTTTCTAAATTTTCCGTTTTAGAAAATATTTTTACTATTTTACCTTTGTCTTTTCTTCTATTTTGTGTATGGCCACATACACAAGAGATTTGAAGAAAAAATATGTTATACAAACATTTATAATTGAGTCAATTAGTTTTCTTAATATGTGTGCCTCGTTAAACAAGACGATAATTTAAGAACAAATGGAGTAATTAATTTGTAAAAGGTACTCCCATTTTTCTAAATAATTATTTTGCTTAACTGGATACACATATTATGAGATATTAATCGACTAAAATATTATATTGTTTTCTTTAAAGCCTTATGCATGTGGTCACAATTAAAACATGAAGAAAAATGATAATAAAGTGGTAAAATATTTTCCTAAAAATAAAAGTTTAGAAATATGACTTTTTTTCGAAACCCAAAACATGAAACCATGAAAATTATTTAGATCCCGAAGGAGTATATCAATTAATCAAATTAATTAATAAACACACGATATCTCTCTTATAATGTTAAGTTATGAAGCTTAATTTAACTCCATTTTTTTAATTGACTCAACAATATATCAATTTGATCTTGAATGACTTATAAAACTCGCTAAAGTTTTGAAATAAGTTCTAATACTCTAGTTAACTTATTTACCACTTAGGCGAGACCATTATAGTTTACTAATTTTCGTAGGTTTATATGGCCACCCACCATAATTAATCTTGAGTAATGGAATTTTATTTAAGGCTTCAGTGAAAATTATAAGTAATGCAAGCTATTTTTATTTTATTTTGTTTCCCAAAAATTTGTCAGACCTGAAAGCCCTAGACTAATCTCCTGTGAAGAGTATGACTATTAAGTAGCGGTAAAAGCTTTTCCAACAATTATTTAAACACAGTTATGTTCTCATAGGTCTCAACCCAAAACTTTGGTTAAGTTAGAATTGGCCACATACGAGCTGATCTACATGTTTGTTGGTATGCTATAACTAGCTAAAAAATGATCTAATTTTATGCAAAAGATGAAGAATATATGTGATTTTATTTGATATTTTATAGGTTCAATTGTGAGTTTAAAAAATGTAACTAACTAAATGACATATGAGATGTCACATCATTTTATGAATAATATTAGATACTCATTGTGTGGCTTTAGCATTACTCAAAAATTATATCCAAGGTTTTAGCTTAGATAAGTTTTTCTTGTATTACTCCAGCAGTCCTTAAAATATTGTTATTTTTGATCCGTCACATAGATTACAAAAAAAATAAACTAAATTATTAATATTGATATAATATACCGTCCACCTTAAAAATCTATGTGAGATCGTTATTAAAGTAACATAAAAGAATAAGGCTTTGGATATGAGCGTTTAAAAAAAATTAAACAATATAATTTTTTTGAGGGAAAACAAAAATCGTGACAATAGTTTAGAAATAGAGAAAATAATTATTTTTATTTAATTATTTTATGTTAATAGTTAAACAGAGGCCCAATCACATTAATGATTCATCTATTTATGTTCACTTATACTCGAATTATCGGTTGAGTACATATATAGTCCATATATCACCGCCATAACCCAACCCATCCGTTTAAAAATTATAACCTCTAATCTAATTATATGGTCTCTCTAAAAAGAGTTAAGAAACTTAAGATGTATTGTACTACGTTATTTTATAATGCCAGACACATACAATAAATTTAAACATGAATTATTTATAGATGAATAATGATAGATAAAAATTAGGTAAAATAATTTTAATGATGGTTTTTGAAAAAGTAGGTAATTTTTATTTAATTTATTATGTGTTTATGAATTAAGTCGCAACGGGTGACAATAGTGACAAGAGAATGAATCTCGATAGGATACTATAACTATAAGAACGGGTGTAACCCGTAGGACAAGGGATTTCAATTCTTCCAAAAAAAAAAAAAAACTTGAAATGTTTCGATTTATTGAGTTCCATCAACGAATCAATATTGGCTTGTCTGACGCGACTATCGATGCGCCAACATAGACAGGTGACATTAAAACCTGCAGACAAAAACAGCTGCGCGCGCAATTAAACCCCGACCGCGACCCGCCGGCAGCCGCCGACTTGTCGCTGACCTGGCTTGTAGCTTGCAAGGTGGTGGGGACATACTACATAGTGATATCGACAGAAAACTGTAAAACAGCAGAGGCATCTTTAGTGCCACGTGGCGTACTGAAAATATACACGTTTCGGGGTACGGACGATCGTTTCCAAAAATGACAGAGCACGCGAATTCCATTTCGTTTCTCGTCCCTCGTTGTGGGCTGTGGCTGTTTGAGTTTTAACTTTTTCGGTAAAAATAAAATCTGCAAGGAAATTTTGGTCACATGGTATGGTCAAAGTATTGCTTGTCCATTATTTCTTCTTGTAAATACTCAATTTTCCTTTTGGTTATATTTTACTCCCACCGTTCCTAAATAATCGTCCTCGTTGACCCGACGTATAATTTAAGAAAAAACAATTGACTTGATTATTTATATTGGTTTAATGTGTAGTTTCCTTTAAAGCTCATGCGTATGTGGCTCATAATTAAAATAGAGTGAAAAAATAAGGATAAAGTAGTAAAAATGATGTTCTAAAAAGGTAAGTTTCAAAGCGAACAATTATTTTGGGACGAACGAAAAAGGAAAGATGACGATAATTTAGGGACGGAGGGAGTAACTAGTTTTTTAAATTTGCGTGTTAAACGTATGCCAACTAAATCATAAATAAACAAAATAAAGAGGATAAAAATTTTTAAAGAATAAAATAAAAATAATCGGTTTATTAACAATTACACATAAGTAAACCACTAATCATTATAGATTCTAAAAAAATTCCTTATACATAATATTTGTTATCTTATTAGTTGGTTTTTCATTTTCACGGCATATCAATATCTAGTTTCTTCAAAAAGAGACATACGGCTATATGCAATTATTGACTTTAACACTTGTTAATTGTTATTACATATGATAGCAGCAATGACAATTGCCTTATTTGGAACATGAAAGACAGTCTTGAATCGGATGAAGTTAATGACAATTTTATGATAAAAACATTTTTTTCCAATATTGCTTCCTTTCAAAAATTTTGTTTCAATAATATGATCCCCAAGATTTATGATGTTTAGTCTTGTTCCATTGCATAACCCTGCAGCATGGTCAATGTTTATCAATAGTATCACTGGAACACCAATTTTAAGTGTCAATTCATGACCTGACAACCTTGCATACTTTATACTATTCAAAAACTCTGTAAAATGAATGTTTTCGGACAAACTTGAATTTTTTCCGTCCTTCAAATAAAATCTGAACTCAAATAAATTCTTTATTTTGAATGATTACTTTTATTAAATTATATTTATATTTTATGAATAAATAAATTTATGATAAGAAAATATGCTAAAATAAAAAATAACGAAATTATTTTAGTAACTTCCGTTTAAATTGTTTTTGTTTTATTGACTCTGTAATTATTATTTTTGTTCCATTAAATATTTTTATTTTACTAACATATTTTTGTTTTACTTTTTTTATAAGAATTTTTTTAAAACTTTTGTTCCGTAAATTATTTTATTTTACTAACCTCCGCATTAAATTATTTTTGTTTTGTTGATTCTGTAACTTTTTTTTATAGTGACTTGTTCCATAAATTATTTTTATTTTACTAACCTCTTGTATTTTTGTTTTCTTGACTCCGGAACTATTATTTTTATTTTAGTTATTATTTTTTTGTTTAAAGAGAGAAAAATGTTTAAACATAATTAAAGGAGATGAGATGGTGGTGATGATAGAGAAAATATGGAGAAGGTATGAGAGAAAAAGAGAAATACAACCAGAAGAGAGAAGATAAGAGAGAGAAAGAATGGAATGGTAACTCAAAAATTAAAAATTTAAAAGTGTGATTTTAGAGGGATAAATATACATTTGTCATTATATATATATATATATTGATATATTGATTTTTTCGGCCCAAGATAGCAAATGAAATGGAGGTCCTTAGAGCAACTACAACAATAACATCCAATACCACACTCTACCCACCTCGTTTTCTGTTCCTTTTATACTTTTTCAACACTCTAAAAAAATAATTCACTCCAATAATCACCCTTTATACAATTTTCTAAAAATTTCAAACCTCTCTCATCTCAACTAACAAACCTAATTACCACCATATTTTTCAATTTTTTTATCCCTACTTTTCAACAAAATTGCAATAAAATATCTATATTTAAACTACTATTCACGGTAAATGAATCGCAAAAGCTTGCGATTCATTTAAAGGGCAATTGGGATAAAGGGTGAAATTGGGCTGCTGTTGTGGGCTTCGGTTCCCCTACAAAACTCAAAAAGTGGTTTTAGAGTATGAATAAAAGTCTCCATTGTGGAGGCTCTTATGTATGTGGACGCATTCAGACGTCTTCACAAAATAAGAATAATGTCCTTACCTCTCTAAATTATTCTTTTATTTGATTTTTTGAGTTAAATAGATAGTATTTTAATTACAAATTTAACTTTTGTTTTTTTAAGTCATAAAATACATAATTCATAATACTTTAAAAATACTACGAATTATATGATTTAAAATTTTGAAAAAATATATATAAACCAGCTTTTTTAAGACAATGATTTAGGACGGAGGGAGTAGATAATAATAATAATAATAATAATAATAATAATAATAATAATAATAATAATAATAATAATAATAATATTATTATTATTATTATTATTATTAAAAAATAAAGAGAAAGAGATGTCCAACTCTGATATATTTAGTTTATCTACATCTTTTTTTTCTAAGAGCAATGCTATGGTTACTTAAAAAGTACTAAATTTTTTGAACCAAATAAGGTCACATGATGTGACGGCTGATATGATGTAAAAAATAAAATTGAAAATTGAAACTAATGCATCATAACTGCCAAATCATGTGACCACATTAGTATAATTTTTGAAGCTCCTCATTTGATATTCAATACATTAAAAATAAATAAATAATTCATTTGATACTTATAAGTTACCAAAACAAAAAACTTTTCCAACTTGACACAAGCTCTAATAATTTTTACATACCTAACCATCTTTATTTTCAATAATTTCAAAATTTAGGAAAAAAAATTGTTTGGTGTACAAAAGAGAGACTAAATATCTATTTATAGATAAATATGTGTACTTTTAAAAAATAATTTTAATTACAAAAAGGTTGAAAACCGAAAAATAAGAAAACAAAAAAATTGGCTGGACCCACTTCATTGCTTTAGGTGTGATACTTACCGTTTTTAGTATCTAACTTAGACACTCAAACAAATATATATATATATATATATATATATATATATATATATATATATATAAAGTTGGTGAGGAGACTATAATTGTACCACCTCACCACCTTTTAATAAATCTTCATTGTAACTCATTCATGTGAAAACTTTAAAAACTTTTGGTTTTCTAGTCATTAACTAATAATAATGCATAATCATAATCAATATGATAAGGGATATTGGTATTAGTGTATATAGCATCTTCTATTGTCAATAGTAAAAGGCTTATATTTAAAAAACTTTTACAACTAACATTACTTCTAACCAATGTGAGATAAAACTCTTCAAAGTGGGACATTACTTGATTTACTTACAATGGATCACTTCTAACACCATATGTTAACCATTCATATCTTATTCATCCAAAACTTGATTTCGACAAATAAATATATCATTTCGATGTTCTTGTCGAATAAAACACATTTGCACAATTATTATTGCCAACAAACAAATGACATGTAAAGAAATTTGTACCTCAAGTTGCACAATTTATTTCACTAAAACACTATTTTTTTAGGCTTAAATCGCAATTTGGTCACCCTACTTTTTTACTTTTTGCAATATGATGACTCTACAATTTTTTTTTCAATTTAATCATTGTACTTGGTTTAAACATTCAATAAGGCACTCAAGTCATTTCTGTTCGTTATGTTGGATGGAAATGGTTAAAAAAACTAAAATACCTTATGAACAAAATCAAATTGTTTTGGCTTAATCGCAATTTGATCACCCTACTTTCCCACTTTTGCAATAAGGTGACTCTACAAAAAAAATGAGAAAATTATTATTTTTTGACCATCGTACTATTGCTAACTACCCGGATTTGACCAACCACATTTCATAACTAACAAATTGACTACTATACTAAATAAGTTGGTTGGTTTTGGTCAATGACGTTAACGGGTCATCCAATTTTTTAACGGGCATGCTAAGTTGGACTAACTGGGGTTATGTTCGGCTTGCGTGTACTATTTCTTTTTAAAAAAATAGTAATATCCCTTGTAGACAATTGAATGTTTCATCTTCTCCAACCGTCGGTCAACCCCCACTAACATAGTCAAACCCACCACCACCGAATTCACCAAACAAAGTTACCTTCTCTGTGAAACATGTATATTGTATGATGGCATTAATCAAATTAACATTATCTTAGGCAGTCAATCCATCTCTCTCTTGTCGAATTATAACATGGTATTATTCTTTCAAACCAAGCAGTGTTTTCACTTTGGCTGGGTCTCTCTCTCTCCATTCTCTGCAACAAAATAGCCGCCGTCCCCCCTCATATTCCAGATCCGGCGCACTTTCTCCCCTAACCCAGCGCCGTAGCCCATAGCGACCAGCCGCTTCTTCATCTTTCGTCGACCCCCAGCTCCATCTATGTCAGAATGCTTCTCTATGTTCGTCTCCATTGAAGGCCACCTCAAGTCAGTCATCATAGCCGCCGTCTTTCCATCTCTTTCCAACCCAACATTGTCGGCCTCCTTCGTGCTCTGTCTCCGACCAAAACCCCCCTCTCATCTGCTATCACCTTCTCTCTCCCAACCCTCTTACCATCCCAAATCAATCGTCTTCTCTCTCCGATCTCCTTCCCTCAACAGAACCAACTGAGCCTTCTTCCTTCGTCAACGTCGTCCTTTTTCCGGTGAAACCCAACAACCCCGTCAGAGCCAAACGCCATCTTCAGTCACTTACTTCAAATTCCGGCGAAGGCAGCGAGTGTCCCATGTTCGCTCGCCCTCAACACCAAGTGAACCAGACACGGGTCCTCTATGCTTTCGTCTCCATTGAAGGCCACCTCGAATCCAGCCACCATAGTCATCGTCTCTCCATCTCTTTCTAACCCAACATTGTCGGCCTCCTTTGTGCTCTGTCTCCGACCAAAACCCCCCTTTCATCTACTATCACCTTCTTTCTCTCAGCCCTCTCACCATCCTAAATCAGTCGTACTCTTTGTCTGATCTCCTTCCTTTAACAGAGCTGGCTGAGCCTCCTTCCTTCGTCAACGTCGTCTTCCTTCCGGGGAAACCCATGAACCCCGTCTCTGCTTCGATTTCTCCAATATCAAGTGTCCCCCTTTTTATTTGTTATATTTTGTGCGTTCACTTGAATTGTGATTTAACCCCAAGGGTATTTTCAGGTTTATACAATTGTTTTAAGCTTTCCATCCAAAAAATTGGATGGAGTGATGAACGTGTTATATGTTGCCAAGTACAATGATTAAATTGAAAAAAAATAATTGTAGAGTTATCATATTGCAAAAAGTGAAAAAGTAGGGTGAACAAATTGCGATTTAAACCATTTTTTAACAAGTATTATACTTTAAGTCTTGAAATATTATTCATCCAAAACTCGATTTTGACAAATAAATATATCATTTCGATGCTCTTACAGAGTAGAACACATTTGCGTAATTACATTTGCCAACAAACAAATGACACATAAAGAAATTCATACCTCAAGTTGCACAATTTCTTTCACTAAAAACACTAATTTTTCAACAATAGATTAGATTTATCCCACATTGGTTAGAAATTGATGTTGATTTTAAAAATACTATTATTAAGTACCAATAGAAGAAATGTATCATACATTAGTTGAAAAGTGATGTTGGTTATCAAAATAATTTGATAAAAGACTTTAATCTATATTACCAATAGAAGATATATATCTCACATTGATTAGAAAATGATGTTAATTTTAAATTATTTTATATTATTACCAATAAAAAATATGTATAGCACATTGTTTAAAAAGAAAATGTTTGATTTTAAAGTCTTTAGACTAAAGACTTTCACTTTTACAAGATATGTATCTCACATTGGTTATGATGAGCTCGGCCCAAACTTCGGTCACGAGCCAGGCACAGGCTCCAGCACGTGATGGTCACGTGTATGACAGAGATCAGGAAAGAAACTACCCGAGCAGATAGCCGCGAGATGATCATCACACATCTATATCAAGCAGGAATTTCTTTATCATTCACGAAAGCAGGAACAAGGTCGCCGATTGAGCTCGTATAAATCTCGAGATATCCTCGCTGATCCCGAGATTTTGGTCTTGATTCCTTGCTGCTACGCAATCAACCCGCATTTATGGTATTACAGCCCTAAAATATCTCCGTGATCATAGCCTAAACCGGATCTTATTCCCAGAAAGGCTATATATACTTCATAAAATCTCATTTGAAAGGTACGCACTATTCTACATACCGAAACCCTGTTATTTTGCTTTCGACAAAGCTCAATACTTACTCTCACACCTGAGGGGTTTTGCGAGGCCCTGCCTTGCATTTCATCTAAGGTTTTTCTCTTTTGACAGTGGTTTAGAGTTCTCACATTCTCAGATTAAGCCCTGATATCCTACAAACCGCAAAGGACCGCCCAAGACTAGATTGTGTAGCATCGCTTGGTTCCGTTGCCGAAACGAAAAAATTTGAAGTTCATCTTTGATCAAGTTTTGTTAGCATGGCTAAGAACGAAAGGACACGTTGGTGCAAGTGGAAATGCTGGTGGTGATGCATCTGTTCATCAAGGAGATTGGCCTCCAATTAGTAACAGACCTGAGGGAATTCCCCAGCCTGACCAATTCCCACGAAATGGCCTACCTCCACTAAGCGGGGTAATGACCAGATCTCAAGTGGCGGCACAACATGCCCCAAATGGCGAAGTTGGTTTCGCCCCCGCAATCGATCCACCTCAACATGATTTGAGAAATCAATTGCAACAAAGAAAGGGCCAATTTCGCTTGAATTACGATCGCTGAACCAACGGCGGAAGCCGCCGACTTAATTCTGCAGCCTATCCCATTGAATGAACAAGCTCAAAGCTTCTCATAATCAAGCTCAAGATTCGAGCAAGATGTTTATCCTGAATCACGCTAGCCGTTGGGTCACCAGCCAGGTTCCATGTAGGAACAGCTTGATACCAATTGTACCCGCAGCTGATTAGTGCTCCACACGTGGTTGAAAGCGGTGCTTATCTGGGTGGCCACGCCCGCACAAGCTCCCTTTGGCCATCGACGCCCAAAGAGCTCAGCGAGGAATCGCGAGAAAGTGGTGGCGGCCACAATCAAGATGCTAATGCCATGGAAATTCGTGAGGAAAGACGGCCGATAAACGCCGGGCCGGATAAGCGTCCGCGAGAAAGATGGTCGATGAGTCACGGCCGGCCAGCCTGGGCGAAGGAGTTTCCGGAACGATGAGCACGAACGCTCATACCATTCTCGATCCTATTCTCATCGCTTCGATGACATCACCACGTCGCGAACATGACAAAGTAGCCGACCGCATTATGAAACCACTAGACCCCCTGCGGTCCCCAATTTCAGAAACATCTCCGCCGATGAGGCACCTCTAAAAGGCTACTATAGCTCGACATGATAATTCCAGCATTTTAACGGCATCATTACGGCCAACCCCAAACAATGGCCGAGGTTTTGGCGTCATCATACAAGCTAGAATGGACAAATTGGAGATTTGGTCGGTCGCCGCTCGATGGGTCCGCTCGATCTACGATGGAAGTCCATTCAGATCGATCGAAAACACACCTCCAAAGACAGGAGCATTTTTCCCTTACTTCGAAATACTGGAAAACCCCTTAGAGCAGAGATTAGGCCGCGATCATTTGAAGCTCGGAGTGCCGGCTTAGTGACTAGTAATGAAGCCTTAAAAATGAAGGCATTCTGCGAGGGCTATACAGGCAAAGCCTGAGTTGGTTAGGTATGCGTTTCCGAAGTGGTCTATTACGGTGGAAAGACTTCAAGGAGAAGTTCCTAGCAGTAATTTGGCTACTCGTGGCTACTGAGCTCTCCCTAAAAGTCGATTCGACCTCACGCAAAGTGGTTCAAGGAATTGATGAGTCTTCCCATAGCTATGTGAAAGGTTCACTAAGGTGCTCGAACAAGTTACGCATGATCGAAGGAGAGGTTACGGCTTTCTTCTTAAACAATATGCGAAGGGGGCCCGAAGCAGAAGGTGGTGATGCACCCACCCGCCACTGTGGTGGATCTTGATGCTTGCATGCCTGCACAAATTGTTCGGCTCGACGGAGGCACCGAAGGGAAAAAAAGGAAGAAAAAGGGCGGAAAATAGTTCGACACCAACCGCCACTCCTAGCTCGAGGAAATAACAACAATTTCTGAGAGACCTAACAAGACTCGATTCCACTCAACGATTCGGGGAGCTAAAGATTTCACTCCCTTAAACACTTCAAGAGAGGAAATAATGATGCAAATACGCATGATCTCCCCGCTCCTTATCCCATGAATCAGGATATCGCAAAGCAGTGGGGATAGCACAAAATTTTGTGCCTACCACAACGACGGGGCATGTCACTGGGAAGAATGTTTCATTCGAAAGGAAATCCAACGCCCGATTAATCAAGGACGCCTTGATAGGTTCAAGCAAGGGAACAACAATGGCAATCGCCGTGATCCTCTGCTCGGGAAACTTGGCAGGAAAGCGGCAATGCCCCCGGATAAACGGTGGTGAATGTTATTCTCGAGGAAGAACCCACCACCTGACTCAGTGACTGGGAAAAACATATTTATTCACTATCAAAAGTGATGAATATGCCACCAAGAACTCGATTTGGCGAGCAAACCATCAGTTCACTCAAGAAAGCCTGGAGGGCGAGCACAACTTCAAGGCTCGAACCTTTCGTTGTATCGAGGCTTTGATCAACAATCTGCAAGTACACCGAAAGTACTCGTGGATACGGAGCATCTTGCCGACGTGCTTTACTACAAATGCTTTTAAGGAGATTGGTCTCACCGATGCCCGATTAAAACCTTACTTGGGGACTCGAGGGTTTTACAAATCAGAGCCTGGGGCCAAGTCCAGGGCACGCTTGACCCCGAAGTTTACATAGGCGATGGGGAACATACGAGGCTTGAAGTTATCACTTTCTCGGTCATCGATCCGAAATCCCCATATAACGCTATCATGGGCATCCCTTCCATGGCTCAAGTTTCCTGATGGTAGCCTCTGCCTCACCGTGAGCGAAGTTTTACGTGATCGGCATTGGCATTGGCCCTTCATAGTCAACCCCGAGCGATGTGGGAATTTGTCGGGAAACACGTAAGAAAGAGGCGTAAAATCGCGCTATCCATTCCCAATGAAGAAATTGTTGTTCCAGACAAAACTCCGGACAACATAGCAGTAATTTCTGAGGAAGAATGCTCGCGACCAGGAACAATGGAGGTCGATCAACCCAAGGACATGGAGGCAGAGGCCGCCGAGACAACGCCAAAGCCCGCCAAAAAGAAAAACAAAAGGCGATTTAAAAAATTGAAATGGACACATCATGCGGCAGTCCAATGAGGAACCGAATTCGAGGCCGAAGATGAGCTCGAGGAAATCATCATCAACCCGCCTTTTCCAGCAGCGTAAGATCAAAATTGGGACAAGATTTTCTCCTTGGTGAGAATGTTGATCGAATAACGCTAAAGTCAAGCCTCGACGTGTTTGCCCTGACAAGGAAGATATGAGGGCATAAGTGAGAAGTAGCTCTTCATCGGCTAATGTGGACCCAACATGTCGACTCAATTCAACAAATGACCTCGCCAATTCTCCACGTAAAAAAGATGAGGCTATCAAGAAGGAAGCCGAGAAGAAGCAGCAGCACATCATTGAAGAAATTCATTACCCATCCGCTTGCCAATGTGGTGATGGTTAAAAAGCAATGATAAATGGAGAATGTGCGTGGATTTCACGTATCTTAATAAGGCTTGCCCCAAAGACGCCACCCCTTCCTCGCATTGATAGCGGGTTGATGCAATTGTCGGATTCGAATGCTCAATTTGATGCATATTCAGATACCATCAAGTGAAATGAGCGAGCAGATAAATCTTTGACCGCATTTCGAAACCGGGCGGCCTCATCGTTATAAGATGATGCCATTCGGTTGAAAACGCCGGGGCCACCTATCAGATGGTCAACAAAGTGGCCGACAAATTGGCCGAAACATGGAGGCATACATTGATGACATGGTCATCAAACAAAGGGAGAGATCACAAAGAAAGACTTGGAGGAAACTTTTACCAACTAAGAAAGAACAACATGAAGCTAAATCCGAAAGCAAGTGTTTTTTCGGTTCGCCGGGAAATTCTTGGGGTTCATGGTTAACCGTAGGGGGATGAGGCTAATCTGCAGAAGATTCGTGCTCTACTCGACATAACGCCTGTATGTATTAAAGACATCCAACGCTTGAACGGAACCATCATCGCCTTGGTCGCTTCATTTCGCCGCTGAGCGATGTTTACCCTTCTTCAAAGTACTCGTGGGAAACAAGAAGTTTGAGTGGAATGAAGAATGTGCAGTAGGCGTTCAAGCTAAATCAAGACGATCTCTATGAACCACCCTTAATGAAAAAAAGGGAGAAAATCTATATTTGTATTTGGCAGCCATGCACTGTGCCGTGGCCGCCGCTTGGTTGGTGGAGGAGTCAAATGTTCAAAAACCCGTGACATGCGTGTCAAAAGCTCTCACACTGTAGAGAGCCGATATTTTAATATAGAAAAGTTGGCCTACTCTCTTTGTTACATGTTCGGAAATTGCGAGCATACTTTTCTCGCACACGTGATAATTGTGTACACCGACTCACCTTTACGAAAAAATTTTGCACAAGCCCGATTTTTCGTGAAGAATGCTTGGTGGTCCATTGAGCTTACCGAATTTCACATCGATTATCAATCACCTAAAGGCATCAAGGCACGTGCGTTGGGCCGACTTTTTGGTAGAAACTTTTCTCCAATCAGAGAAGCGGTTCTCCGAACACAACTCGTCAGCCGAAAGGGAAAAACGATCAAGATCAAACCACCACCGTTGGGGAATTGTTCGTGG
>CM028382.1:105757477-106167775 GCA_013146195.2 Codonopsis lanceolata | reverse complement strand
CTCCAAAGACGTGATGGTCACGTGTAATAGAGAATCGGGGAAAAAACTACCGGCGAGGATAAGCGCGCGAGATGATCATCACGCATCTATATCAAGCGAGAATTTCTTTATCATTCGGCCAGGCGAGGAACAAAATTGCTCGATTGAGCTCGGTATAAATCTCGAGATATCCTCGATCCACAGATTTGGTCTTGATTCCTTCGTTGCTGGTCAACCGCATTATGGTATGATCTAAAATATCTCGTGATCGCCCTAACAGGATCTTATTCCCGAAAGGCTATATATACTTCATAAAATCTCATTTGAAAGGTGCGCGCTATTACATGCGAGAAACCTGTTATTTTGCTTTCACAAAGCTCGATACTTACTACCGCTTTGAGGGGTTTTTGCGAGGCTACTGCCTTGCATTTCATCTAAGTTTTCTCTTTTGACGGGTTTAGGAGTTCTCACATTCATTAAGCCGGATATCCTACAAACATGAGGACCGACCCAGGTGACATCGGTTTGGTTCCGTTGCGGGAAAGCGAAAAATTTGAAGTTCATCTTTGATCAAGTTTTGTTAGCATGGCTAAGAGCGGAAAAAGGACACGTTGGTGCAAGTGGAAATCTTGGTGGTGATGCATCTGTTCATCAAGGAGATTGGCCTCCATTAATGCTGAACTGAGGGAATTCCCGGCTGACCAATTCAGCGAAATGGTCTACCTCCGGTGGGGTAATGACCGGAATCTCAGTGGCGGCACAGCGTACCCCAAATGGCGAGATTGGTTTCGTCCCATAGCGATCCACCTGACATGATTTGAAATCAATTGCGGCAATGAGGGCAGTCGGTTGAATACGGGATCGATTGAACCAAGGAAACTGCTCGACTTAATTCGATGAGAGCCTATCCCATTAAATGAGAACAAGCCTGAGCCAGCTCTTCATAATCAAGCTCGGTATTTGAGCAAGATGTTTATCTGAATCAGCGATTAGCAGCGTTGGGTCAACCACCGGTTCCATTGGAAACGATTAATACAGTGTACCGCTGATTAGTGCTCCACGTGGTTGAAAGGGTGCTTAGTGTTGGTGGCCACGCCATGGCTCCACTTTGCCATCGATCGAGCTCCAGGAATCGTGCGAGAAAGTGGTGGCGACCACAATCAGATGCTAATGCCATGGAAGTTAGTGAGGAAAAGGCAGGCGGGATAAGCGTCGGGCCGGAAGAAGCGGCATTCGATGGTCACGGCCCGGCCCGGCCAGGCGAAGTCGGAGCGATGAGCACGGCAGCTGCATGCCATTCTCGATCCCATTATTCTCATCGTTACCGGACGTCACACGTCGCGCCAACGGGCACATGGCGGAGCGCCACGAAACCCACAGACGAGGTCCCCAATGGCTTCAGAAACGACGAGATGGCACCTCAGCTCTATAGCTCGGCCGCGATAATTCCAACGGCACCATTACGGCTCGACCCCAAACAATGGTGAGGTTTTGGCGATCATACAAGCTAGAATGGACAAATTGGAGGTCGCCGTTACGATGGATCTGAGATGGAAGTCCATTCGCGGGCGGATCGAAAACACACCTCACCACGGGGAATTTGTTTTTCCTAATTTCGATAAATACTGGAAAAACAGAGCGGGGAGATTAGGCTGCGATCATTTGAAGCTCGAGTCGGCTTAGCGACTAGTAATGAAGCCTTAAAAATGAAGGCATTTGCAGGCTATACAGGCAAAGCCCAGAGTTGGTTGTATGCTTCCCAAAGGATCCATAACTCGCTGGAAAGACTTCAAGAGGAAAAGTTCTAGCGAATTTGCTCATAGCCTATGAGCTCTTCCCAAAAGTCGATTCGACCTTTGCAAAGTGGTTCAAGGAGTTGATGAGTCTTCCCATAGCTATGTGGAAAGGTTCACTAAGGTGCTCGAACAAGTCACGCATGACCGAAGGAGAGGTTACGCCTTTGCTTCTTAAACAATATGCTGGGGGCCCCAAGCAGAATTGGTGATGCACCCACCGCCACTCGGTGAGATGCTTATGCTTGAGCACAATTGTTCACGACGAGGCGCATCGAAGGGAAAAGGGAAAGAAAGTAGGAAAATAGTTCGACACCAACCGCCACTCCTAGCTCAGAAATAACAACAATTTTCTGGCAGACCCGAACAAGACTTCGATTCCACTCAACCATTCAGTGGAGCAAAGATTTCACTCCCTTAAACACTTCAAGAGAGGAAATAATGATGCAAATACGTAATGATCTCCCCGCTCCTTATCCCATGAATCCGGATACTGCACAGTACAGGGATAGCACAAAATTTTGTGCCTACCACAACGACGTGGGGCATGTCACGGAAGAATGTTTCATTCTGAAAAAGGAAATCCAACGCCTGATTAATCAAGGACGCCTTGATAGGTTCAAGCAAGGGAACAACAATGGTGGCAATCGCCGTGATCCTCCCGCTCGGGAAACCGGGAAACAGGCAATGCCCCCTGATAAACGGTGGTGAATGTTATTCTCGAGGAAGAACCCACCAACTCAACTGGGAAAACATATTTATTCACTATCAAAAGTGATGAATATGCCACCAGTAACTCGATTTGGCGAGCAAACCATCCAGCTTCACTAGCCGAAGCCGGCGAGCACAACCTCGAACACTTTGGTTGTATCGGCTTGATTAACAATGGCAAGTACACCGAGTACTCGTGGATACGGAGCATGCCGACGTGCTTTTACTACAAATTGCTTTTAAGGAGATTGGTCTCACTGATGCCCGATTAAAACCTTACTTGGGGACTCTGGAGGGTTTTACAAATCATAGAGTCGGGGTCAAGGGCACAGTTGACCTGGAAGTTTACATAGGCGATGGGGAACATACGAGGCTCAAGTTATCACTTTCCCTGGTCATCGATCCGAAATCCCCATATAACGCTATCACGGGCATCCCTTCCATGGCTCGCTTCCGCATGGTAGCCTCTGCCTCACCCGAGCGAAGTTTTACACGCATTAATCGGCATTGGCATTCTTCATAGTCAACCCCGAGCGATGTGGGAATTTGTTCGGGAAACACAGAAGAAGAGGCAGAAAATCGCGCTATCCATCCCCAATGAAGAAATTGTTGTTCCAGACAAAACTCCGGACAACATAGCAGTAATTTCTGAGGAAGAATGCTCGCGACCAGGAACAATGGAGGTCGATCAACCCAAGGACATGGAGGCAGAGGCCGCCGAGAAAACGTCAAAGCCCGCTCGTAAAAAGAAAACAAAAGGCGACGAAAAAATTGAAATGGACACATCAGCAGTCCGTGAGGAACCGTAATTCCGGGCTGAAGATGAGCTCGAGGAAATCAGCATCAACCCGTCTTTTCCAGAGCAGAAGATCAAAATTGGGACAGCACTTTCTCCCGAGGAGCGATCACGGTTGATCGAACAGTTAAAGTCAAGCCTTGATGTGTTTGCCTCGACGGTGGAAGATATGAGGGGCATAAGTGAGGAAGTAGCTCTTCATCGGCTAAGTGTGGACCCAACATGTCGACCAATTCAACAAATGACCTCGCCAATTCTCCACAGAAAAAGATGAGGCTATCAAGAAGGAAGTGGAGAAGCTGCTGAAAGCAGACATCATTGAAGAAATTCATTACCCATCCGGCTTGCCAACGTGGTGATGGTTAAAAAAGCAATGATAAATGGCGAATGTGCGTGGATTTCACAGATCTTAATAAGGCTTGCCCCAAAGACAGTTACCCCCTTCCTCGCATTGATAGGCTGGTTGATGCAATTGCTGGATTCGAAATGCTCAGCTTCTTGGATGCATATTCAGGATACCATCAAGTGAAAATGAAAGCAGATAAATCTTGACCGCATTTCGAAACCGCGGCCTCTACCGTTATAAGATGATGCCATTCGGGTTGAAAAACGCTGGGCCACCTATCGTATGGTCAACAAAGTTTTTGGCCGACAAATTGGCCGAAACATGGAGGCATACATTGATGACATGGTCATCAAGACAAAGGGGAGAGATCACAGCAAAGACTTGGAGGAAACTTTTACCAACCTAAGAAAGAACAACATGAAGCTAAATCCGAGCAAGTGTGTTTTCGGTGTTCGGGCTGGGAAATTTTGGGGTTCATGGTTAACCGTAGGGGGATAGAGGCTAATCCAGAGAAGATTCAGGCTCTACTCGACATGAAGCTGCCCAGATGTATTAAAGACGTCCAACGCTTGAACGGAACCATCATCGCCCTTGGTCGCTTCATTTCTCGCTCCGCTGAGCGATGTTTACCCTTCTTCAAAGTACTCAGGGGAAACAAGAAGTTTGAGTGGAATGAAGAATGTGCAGAGGCGTTCAAGCAACTGAAGAAGTATCTCGGTGAACCACCCTTAATGAGCAGCCCGAAAATGGGAGAAAATCTATATTTAGATATGCACTGTGCCGCGGCCGCCGCTTTGTTGTGGGAGGAGTCAAATGTTCAAAAACCTGTGTATTACGTGTCAAAAGCTCTCACACCTGTAGAGAGCCGATATTTTAATATAGAAAAGTTGGCCTACTCTCTTGTTATTGCTGCTCGGAAATTGCGAGCATACTTTTCTGCACACGTGATAATTGTGTACACCGACTCACCTTTACGAAAAATTTTGCACAAGCCCGATTTTTCAGGAAGAATGCTTGGTTGGTCCATCGAGCTTACCGAATTTCACATCGATTATCAACCACGAAAGGCAATCAAGGCACAGGCATTGGCCGACTTTTTGGTAGAAACGAGCTTTTCCGACCAGGAGGAAGAGGTTCTCCCGAACACAACTCTGCCCGCCGAGCAGGAAAAAACGATCAAGATCAAACCAGCCCACTGTTGGGAATTGTTCGTGGATGGCGCTGCGAGTAAAACAGGCAGCGGAGCAGGCATCTTGCTAGTCACACCCGATCAGGCTGACGAATTCGAGATGGCTCTTAGATTCAAATTTCCTGCTTCCAACAATCAAGCCGAGTACGAGGCCATGATTGCCGGATTAGAGCTCGCGTTGGATATGGATATTGATTCGGTCACGGTGTACTCAGATTCACAGTTAGTCGTAAACCAAGTACAGGGGGAGTATGCAGTCCATAATCCTACATTGGTCAAATACTGCGAGTTAGTCAAAGAAATTTTGAAGAACTTTAAGTTCTGGGAAATCGTCAGGATTGACCGAGCAGATAATATGCGAGCTGATTACCTTTCCAAGATAGCAGAGGACGAAATATCCGTGTTAAGGCCTGCAGTGATGATTGATCATTTAGAAACACCTTCGATTGAAAAGGACAGAATAATGGATATTGAGCCAGCGAGCAGATGCTGGATCGACGAGTATAAAGATTTCATCGAGCAGGGTATATTGCCAGAAGATAAAAACCGAGCAAGAGTTGTCCGGAACCAGGTATGTCGATACTCGGTGGTCGGAGGAATACTATACAAACGATCAAGGGTGATGCCGATGCTTCGTTGTGTTCGACCAGAAATGACCCAAGAGCTTCTATACGAGGTCCATCAAGGAGAATGTGGTGGTCATCCGTGGGCACGGACCTTAGCACGTAAAAATCTTATTTGCGGGTTATTATTGGATCACGTTAAGGAAAGATGCAGCCTTATATGTGCAGAAATGTGACAAGTGCCAAAGGTTTGCAGATATACCTGCATCGCCTTCCACCGAAAGCGCACTTCAAGAAGGGCGCATGGCCATTCGACATGTGGGGAATTGACATAATTGGACCTTTTCCTCTGGCACGATCTCAGTTCAAATACGCAGTGGTGGCGATTGACTACTTCACCAAATGGATTGAAGCAAAACCATTGGCAACCATCACGGAAAACAACATCATCAATTTCGCATGACCACATCCGTGCCGCTGGGTTACCTGAGCCATTGTTTCGACCATGGTACACAATTCTCGACAAATTTACAGAATGTAACAGATGTATGTTAAGCATTGGCGGTACCTCCTGGCCTATCCACAAGGTAATGACAAGCGTATAGCCGAACAACAAATCCCCGCACGCCTCAAACGAAATTTGATGATCGAGCAGAAAATGGGCGACGAGTTACCAAATTGCTATGGTCAATTAGAACAACCGTAGGGGATCAACAGTGAAACACCTTTGCTCTCACGCATGGATCGAGGCCGTAATTCCAACAGAGACGCCTTTCCTAGTTACGAGTGGCCCATTACAACGAGCAAAAAAATGAGGTCGCCCGGCAATCGACCTTGACCTTCTCGAGGAACGAAGATTGGAAGCTCGCATCAAGATGGTTAACTATAAGCAGAAGGCCAAAGCCCATCACGATAGGAAAGTTCGGGGAAGGGCATTCAAAATTGAGACGGGTCCTTAGGAAAATCGAAGTTACTGACAAATGAATTTAACGAGGAAAATTGTCACCTAATCGGGAAGGACCATTTAAGGTTACATGTGAATTGTTAGAGAGGGAACTTACACCCTACGTAATCAAGAAGGCAAACATTTGAAGCATCCTTGGCATTCTCGATCATTTGAAGAAATATTATCATTGATATGGGTGTTAATTTCAGCTTTGTTTTGTTGATTATGTGTTCAATAAGGCTTTCTTCAATAATAAAGTTGTTTCGAATGAAAGTAATGGCGCATATGGATTGAAATATACATGTCAAAAGGAAAGTATACTCAAACGAGTATAAACAAAACTTTGCTTGAAAAATCGAGCAAAGTGGGCCCCGCCTGCTTATATTTTTAAGTTTGAATGCCTCAACAAGAGAAGGGGAGCATCCCTAAGATTCGATATTATTTGACGGCTTTGTTCGCTTTTGGCGACAAAGGAGATGAATCTCGCTCAAATTAATATCCAAATTCTAAATAATGTTAACGGTTCGATCAACCAAGGGCCATGCCCAGCTAACGTGGCTACGCAACTCGCCTCGACAACTCGGGCAAGAGTCGATTATTTAGATGCCGCCGACGGCGTAAGAGGCCCCGCCTCGATGATTATAATTATTTTCGCTAAGTACAAACCGAAGTAAGACAAATAATGTAAAGACATTCATACATATTTTTGAAATAAAAGTTCTCATTATAATTATTTTCATTACATAAGAAGGGAAACAAATACAAAGACCATCCAAGGTTATCTAATTCCTCCTCTTTCGCCAGCTGTCCCCGAGGTGTCTAGCTCGGCAAAAATTTCGGTCCATCTCTGACCGCAAGTTCGGGGAAGAGGTGGCGAGGAGGTAGCCGCCAAGACTCGGCCGAGGAAGCAAATTTGTTTCTGCCACCAGAGTAGCCTCGATTCTCCTCGACATCTATTATCACCGGCCAACAGTCGGGGAGTAGGATCCTCATCCTCATCGCCGTTGGCCTCGCTCTCGAAAATAGCGCTCATTTGAACAACCACATTATTAGCCAACGGAGTCGGAGGAATCCACTCCGCTCATCGCCTCCCCTCATTATTCGCAATGATCCCCAATTCATCCACTGTAAGTGGATCAAAGCATGGCTACTCCGAGCCGCAAGAAGACACCAGGCGGCCGCCTCCCCACCTTGCCATCATCTCAGAGTTATGTCCGGCAGCCGCCGCCGCCAACATGCGCAAAACGTGGTTGCATCCTTGGGAGTAGTAAGGAACCGCCTTTGCATCCACGAGCGGGTCAAGCTCTACCGATCGCTTAAAATCTTCAATGGCCGCAGCTTGGCACCGCAACCTCCCGTGTCACCCCTGGCTCGCCAAGTTTCTTTTCGCCGCAGAATCAGTGCATCCTCAAATTTCTTCCTCTCCTCGCTCAAGGTTTTCTGAGCAGCCACCTCCCCATTTTGAGCAAATTCCACTGGCTTTCAAAGGATAACCTCCTCCTCGAGCTTGGACAGCTCGGCAACCTTTGTCAGACTTCTTTGTCCTTAGCCAACAAGTCCTCTTTGTAGGAACGAGCAGCCTTCATCGGACTTTCGTTTACGCTCAAAAGCGCGCCAGCCCAAATTTGTCTTTATACTCATCTCGCACGCTTGTGCAGAAGAGTGACCTTGGAGGCGAACTGCAAAACAAAAATTTACATGAGCAGAAAATATAAGTTACCAGCAACAATCGTCTTCATCAAATAACAGACATGATTTACCTCGCTGATTAGCAAACCAGCTTCACCGAAAGCAAAGACGCTTCGGCTCTCGCCTCAGATCTCCGCGACAACATCGGATGGACAACCCTTTTCAGATTCCTCGCAGGCCATCGCCCCCTGGCCACGAATGTTAATTCCGCCAAGAGGGGGACGGCAATGAAGCTCGCTCACAAGGGCCCTAACCCCATCTCGAGATACGGCGCCACAAAATTGGCTCTCACCAACTAGGGAAGCTCCCTGATGGCTCTTCATGACGAGGGGGAGGAGGAAGCCCTGGCCTGCGGAAGGATGTAAGAGGTGCGGATCGGCCCCGCTTGAATTGTTTCTTGGGGTTCACTACCCCTCGCTCGTGGTCGGGTGCTCCGGCCTCCTGCCGGAATCGGGCACAATTGGTCTCTTTCGAGAAGAGTGCTCTGGTCGGCGCCGTCCTCAAGGGAGACCTCGGTTCAGTTGAGGAACCAGGAGCACGAGATGATTTTTTGCTCCTTTCAGAAAAGGGGGCCTTGGGTAAGGATTCAGAGGCGGCCGGCCGATCACCACCATGGCGAGCAAATGCACCTCGCCTTGAACTCGATCTTCCTTTGCCTCGATGTCTTTCACCACCGCCAACACAAAGAGAAAGTCGGTTAGACACCATCGAGATATTTTACATAAGATTCATAATCAACAATAAAGAATAAATACCTAAGATCTTCAAAATCAAGTCGAGGTGTACAATCCCCCAAAGCCGCATAACTCGCACTCACTGGGGAACTTGTGACCATGACAAGTCCCCCAAAAAGGATGGGCTGGATCAGGCGTTATGACAATCAAAGGATCCACACCCTCCACGGCAGCTGGATACATTCCGGCCAGACGCAGAACCCGTACATCTTGCACGATTGACTTCCAGTCAACCAACCATCAGGACCTCGCTGGTCACTTCTAAAGCTCCTCGCAACATAGCCATACACCTATCCTCCCCTGCAAAAGTGGCGATCGATCGTAACTTGGAGGTTTCATCACGTAGGGACGAGCAAAGGGCCACCCAACTCGGGATTCCACAACAATAATCCGCTTATCCCACTTGTCAACCTTGTGGGAAATTCAAGAACAACTTCAATGCTCCGGCTTTTGATCGGCCAATAATCCTACCCGATTTCTTGTCCTTAGTAAATTGAAAAAGCTTTCGGAGTATGGTCATCTCTGGTTCAAACCCAACTAGCCTGCAGGTCGCACTAAAGGCGATCAGAATCAGCATCGTAGTGAGTTGGAGATCACACGGAACGGCATTGGCCTCCCTTAAGAACTCGACAATAAAGGGATCTAGTGGAAAACGCATCCCGACGCGAAAGAAATCATAGAAAAAGACCATTCTTTTGGTCTTGCTCCTCATCTCGAAGCAGAGTCATCTCTGATTCGTAAGTGACACCTCGATAATCATCCCGGAAATCCCAATTGAGTCGAACCAATTTCCCACCTCAACAACCGAGTCCATAGACTCCCAGGAGCAAGCGAGCTAAGATTAAAATAATCCTCGCTGCGAGGTCTCCTACCCGCCGAGGCCGACCAGCCCACCTCCTCGTCCGGGCATCTCACTCGAGCCGCCCACCTCATCCCGTCGGTGGTCACATCGTTCACAACCCTTTCGAGGAAAGACGACTATTTGCTTCTGAATGTTCCTCCTCTCCGAAATCAACATATCGCACCACTGCTCGTCCGTAATCTACGGTGAATGATGCCTCCGGGCACCATGGTCATAATCATAAGCCTCTTGCTCATGATCGAACTGCCATCGAAAAGTCGAAGAGGGAAGACATCCTACAACAGATCGAGTAATAATCTGGATTAATCCCCAGAAAACGTATGACTCTTCGAAGGTTTTTCCTTGATCTCCTTGCAAACTACCCAGGCCTACACTGACAATCCTATGAATCTACCCAGAAGACCATGAATTTGAAGAACACAGGAAAAACCAGAGCCAGATAATTCAAAAAGAATTTACATAGAAATAGAAATGAATGAAGGCCGGTGAAAACTTACTTGTGCTGAATAGGGATCGCTTGCTTAAGCCGAAATATTGTAATGATCCGTAATGCGCGTAAACGAATCGCTTATCAACTTAAGACGATACCACAAGAAACCAAGAAGAAAAACAAGATATGAGAGTTCGAAGTTTTGAAGGCGAAAAAGAAACCTATTAGGGTTTCACCCCTTTATAGGCGTGATTTGGGGAAAAGGCGCCCAAATCTCGCGCCTCAAATTAAACAAAGGCGGCCGCGAAGCACCCGATCAAGCCCGCCATTAATGCCTGCCTCGAAAACACGCACCTCATCGATCGAACTCAACTGCCACTTCGAAAAGTCTTTTCAGTCTCCTTGCAACCGACGTTTCAAATACACTAACTGTCACCACAGTAAAATTATACAAGTGTATTGCTCCCTGCGCCGAGCATAAATACTCACCGAACAGAAAGCAGGGGGCCACTGATGAGCTCGGCCCAAACTTCGGTCACGAGCCAGGCACAGGCTCCAGCACGTGATGGTCACGTGTATGACAGAGATCAGGAAAGAAACTACCCGAGCAGGATAGCCGCGAGATGATCATCACACATCTATATCAAGCAGGAATTTCTTTATCATTCAGCGAGCAGGGAACAAGGCTGCTCGATTGAGCTCGGTATAAATCTCGAGATATCCTCGCTGATCCCGAGATTTTGGTCTTGATTCCTTCGGTTACGCGGTCAACCCGCATTTATGGTATTACAGTCCTAAAATATCTCCGTGATCATAGCCTAAACCGGATCTTATTCCCAGAAAGGCTATATATACTTCATAAAATCTCATTTGAAAGGTACGCACTATTCTACATACCGAAACCCTGTTATTTTGCTTTCGACAAAGCTCAATACTTACTCTCACACCTGAGGGGTTTTGCGAGGCCCTGCCTTGCATTTCATCTAAGGTTTTTCTCTTTTGACAGGGTTTAGGAGTTCTCACATTCAGATTAAGCCCAGATATCCTACAAACCGCAAGGACCGGCCCAAGACTAGATTGTGTAGCATCAGGTTACAAAATATTCGATTATTATTACCAATAGAAGAGATGTATCCCACATTGGTTAAAAATTGATATTGTTTTAAAAATATTATTATTAATTACCAATTGAAGAGATGTATCGTACATTGATTAGAAAATGATGTTGGTTTTCAAAGTTTTTTGATAAAAGACTTCTACAATTATTACCAATAGAAGATGTATATCTTACATTGGTTAAAAAATGATATTGATTTTAAATTATTTTAGATTATATATAAGACTTTTACTATTATTAGCAATAGAATATATATATATATATATATATATATATATATATATATATATATATATATATATATATATATATATATCACACATTTGTTATAAATTGATGTTGGTTTTAAATTACTATTATTACCAATAAAAGAGATAAATCTTACATTGGTTAAAAAGTCATGTTTATTTTAAGAGTCTTTAAATAAAAAGACTTCTACTTTTATCATCAATAAAAGAGAAGAGAATAGATGTAACTCATTATGTAAAAAGAGATATTGGTTTTATATATTTTCTAGATAAAAAACTTATACTACTATTATCAAATGATGAAATGTATTCCATATTGGTTAGAGAGTGATGTAGATATTAAAAGTTTTTTTATAAAATACTTAATACTAATAGAAAAAATATGTATTTCACACTAGTTAGGAAAGTGATATTGGTTTAAAATGTTTTTAGATAATGTATCTCATATTGGTTACAACGAGATCTACATTGTTTAGAAACATATATTGGTTATAAAATTCTTTAGATAAAATAACTTTTATGTTATTAGCAATACAAGAGATGTATCACACATTATTTAAAAAGAGATGTTGGTTTCAAAACTCTTTAATTAAAATACTACCACTTGAAAGGAGGAAACCTTGCAAATCCTCATCGACATAACTACGGGACCCACTCATGATAAAAACCGTTAACATGCCCAGCGAGGCAGTCGAGCCAATGCAAGCTTGGCAAAAACACTTCGTAGAACAAGTTGAGCCGAGGTAAGGAACGAACGAGACCCACAGCCCTCAGTCCACTCGGCCTCGGTAGCAAAAACAATTCGTAGAGCAATCGAGCCGAGGAAAGAGACGAATGAGATCCACTACTCTCAGACCACTCGGTCTTGACAATAGAGTCAATGGTCATCGGACCTGACAGGAAGCTTCCCAAGGCCTGATGAAACTGACACACGCAATCACCAACTCTATGACAGAGTCTAGCCCAATCATCCCTGATAGGGCTGCAGAACATTTATTGCCTGCCGCAACATGCTCCCCTATCAAAGGCCGCCACCTCACAAGGCAAATCAGGTATAAATAGGAGACATTTCCCACTGTTGAAAGGCAAGCCAATTTTTATATATCCTAACTTGCTTATCACCTTCACTTATCTGGAATCAAATAAACATAGTCATATTTATTACACATTTTCTACATACCATAACAGAAAATCCTACTCTCACGCCGGAGGGTTCTAGTCGGGGCACTCCCGACTCTTTAACGACGTTTTATTTGTCTTATCCAGGTTACCAGTCAGGAACGAACAGAATTAGCCACTTTTGCTTCTTACGTGGACAAAGCGACAAGGTCACCACGGACTTTGCGTGATCAGTTTGATTTCATTGCCGGGAAACGCCAAGTTTCTCAGCCACACCGTGTCCACGAACGAATAGAGATGGTGAAATCCAAGAAGAAAGCCTCCAAAAACATCACCTCCGCTGCATCAAATCACCCGAAAAAAGAGCATGTGGGACACAACGAGGGAAGAGGTGCGAAGGACCACGCTTTCTCAACGAGGCAAGACTTTGACCCCTCGGTACCCAAAGTGTCGGCCAGGGCTCAAAGGAGGCTCGCAATGGCAAAACGAATCTCCAGCGACAAGAACAAAGAGCCAGAGGCCGACCCCAGGGACGGTCGTTTCACGGACATCGAATCCTCGAAAGCTCATGGGGAGAAGGAGCAACCCCCTACTAAAACAAAGAATCCTATGACTCAAGATCAAATTGACCGAGAATACGCGTATTGGGTGCACCAACGAACCCTCTACACCAAGATACATGAGGCCGAGGCCAGGATGCACGAGCTACGACAAGTGGCCCAAGTCCTTGATCTAGAGCATGTGATCAACGTGCATAGCACACAAGCTCGCTCCTACTCGATCTGGCAAATGATGGGAACAACAAAACCCCAAAAGGCAAGGTTCACCACTAACGTCAAATCAAGGCTCGGTAAAAGAGTGACCGCCGAGGGATCGAGGATGAGCATCCATTTTCACCTAGGGTTCCCCCCGAAACAGAAAACCGCCCGTCTCGCAACGAAGAAGGAGAGTCTCAGCCATGGGCTCAGACCTCAACCAACAAAGGTCCCTCCAAATCACCACACCCTTCCCGCCAGCTCGCTAAGGAGCCTCGCCTGGGATCCCCAATAAGAAACACAGTTGAAGAGGAAATCGAGGAACCTCATGCGAACCTAGGGGCCAACGGGACACCCACACCAGCGATAGGCTCTGCACAAGGTGATAAACCTATGACGGATGCCGAGATAAGGGCATGGATGGAAAAACTGGAAGCTCGACAGAGCACTGGGACAAACGTAGGCATCAAAAAGATAAGAGGCCCTTTCATAAAGCAAATCAGGGAAGTGACAGTACCCTCAAAAGTAAAAATCCCATACTTTGAAGACTACAATGGTACCACGACTGCCATGGATCACGTGTCAGGGTTCGAGCTAAAAATGATCATCGCAACCAGGCTCGATGACATATGGTGTTTAGTGTTCGCAAGAACCCTAAAAAAGCAGGCCCAACAGTGGTACAATGGGTTAGCCCATGACTCCATCACATGTTGGGATGACTTCAAAGGGGCCTTCCTAGAAAAGTTCGCCTCGGTAGGTGCCCTCCCCAACAGCGAGACGGACCTGTGTAGTGTGAAGCAAGAGATTGGAAAAACGGTGCTCTCATAGATGTCCCGTTTTAAGGAAGTCCTAGATTAGATCCCAGACATCCCTAATACCTCGGTAAGAATATGCTTCGGAGATGGCCTGCTGTGAGGAAATTGCCGGACCGAGTTCCTCATGAGACCTCGGGACACAATTGGCGAGATGTTCCTAGCGCACAAAGAGTGGCTCTATTGGATGGCGAGCAGCCCACGACCACCACAAACTTGCGACCAGTCACGTCCTCTTCAGGCGTAACTAGCGTCATCGAGCAACCACTCACCACAGACAAGGGTCACAAAGGAAAAGACCAGGGAAAGGCTCCACATGCCGAGGTTCACCCTGCAAGGAAGAGGGAGGAAGAACGAGGTGCAAAGTTCACCGGCAAAATCAGGGGCCCAAGGTGAGACAACGAGTTAGAGGACTTTACCCCTCTCAATGCATCAAGGGAACACATCATGGATGTCCTCCTAACGGAAAACAAGATATGACCACCATACTCCATGAAATCACCCCTCGAAACCCGAAATCCGAGAAAAAGATGCGCCTTCCACAATGAGATCGGCCACATAACGAAAGAATGCATACAGCTCAAAAGAGCTATACAACGGGTCATAAACGAGGGGATCGCATCTACACGTTCGAGGTATCGACGGGATCGGAGGTCGTCGAAAGTCAACAACTCGGTCGGGAAAAATCGAAACCTCGACGAGAGACTCATTCTTCTTGAGTGTTGGGACGATCATCGACCAAAAATCAAAGTGGGGATGGAACTAGCGAGCGAGGAACGGAGAACAATCATTGAGTTCTTAAGAAGCAACACATACATCTTCACGTGGAAAGTCGAGGACATGGAAGACATAGCCGAAGAAGTAGCGGTCCACCGACTGAGCATCGACCTGGCATTTTCACCCATCCAGCAAAAGCCGAGGTACTTATTCCCCAAAAAGCAAGAGGCAATCAAAGAGGAGATATCCAAACTGTTACAGGCTGAAATCATAAAAGAAATCCATTACCCCACATGGATTGCAAATGTGGTGATGGTGAAGAAGAATAACGGGAAGTGGAGAATGTGCGTAAATTTCACCAATCTGAACGAGGCATGCCCAAAGGATTGGTACCCACTGCCGAGGATAGATCAACTGGTTGATTCTATATCGGGCTATAAAATCTTGAGCTTCGTGGACGCCTATTCAGGATACCACCAAATTAGAATATGGAAAGATGATCAACGAAACACGACCTTTCGAGCAGCATGTGTTCTCTACTGCTATAACATGATGCCGTTCAGCCTAAAGAATGCAGGCGCTACATATTAGCGAATGGTGAACAGGGTTTTTGGGGATCAGTTAGGAAGAAACGTCGAGGCCTACATAGATGATATGGTGATCAAAACCAGGGAATCCAGCCACATCGACGACCTCAAAGAAACATTTGCAAACCTCAGAAAAAACAAAATGAAGCTCAATCCTTTCTGGGATACATGGTGAATGAACGAGGAATAGATGCAAACCCCGAAAAAATTAAAGCCTTGGCCGAAATGAAAGTCCCAAAATGCATCAAGCAAGTGCAACAGTTAAACGAGAGAATTGTGGCCCTGGGAAGATTCATCTCAAGATCGGCAGAAAAAAGTCTCCCCTTCTTCAAAATTTTAAGAGGGGCAAAGAAATTCATGTGGGATGAAGAATGCGACCTCGCCTTCACCGAGCTCAAAAAATATCTTGACAGTCTACCCTTGCTCAGCTGCCCCGTACCAGGAGAAAGACTCTACGTCTATCTCTCGGCTACGGACACATCCATAGCATCGGTCCTACTGCGAGAAGAAGGGGGACACCAAAGACCCATCTACTATGTCCCATGCACTCATCGGGGTAGAGACAAGGTATATGTAGATAGAAAAAGTGATACTAGCCCTAATCATAACTGCGAGGAAGCTAAAACCATACTTCAAGGCACATGAGATCGGGGTGTACACCGATCTACCATTATGAAGGATCCTGTACAGACCAGACGTCGCCGGAAGGATGATGAGATGGGCCATCGAATTGACTGAGTATGCAATCATCTACCTTCTGAGAAAATCAATTAAAGCTCAAGTCATAGCAGACTTCATTGCCGAAACCTCCTTTAACTCGGCAGAGGAAAAAAACACCTCCCCAGACCCCCCACGAACGACCAAGTGCCCAGGCAAGAGTTGTCTCGTCCAAAACGACCATCTCAGCCCTGGACATTGTTCGTAGACGAGTCATCCAGCAAAAATGGAAACTGAGCAAGCATCTTACTCACGGCACCAGAGGGAACGGAGATCAGCAAAGCCCTCAAACTGAACTTTCCAGCATCGAATAACATTGCCGAGTACGAAGCACTAATAACAGGTGCCGAGCTAGCTGTTGAAATGGGAGAAACTCAAATCCTGATCTTCAGCGACTCCCAACTCGTCGTGAAGCAGATTTCGGGGGAGTATGGGGTCAACCACCCAACACTGGACAAATACAAAGAGCTCGCCCTGAGCATCCTCACCCAATTAGAATACTAGGAACTGGAGCAAATAGGAAGGGCCAAAAATGTAAAAGCGGATCACCTCTCCAAAATAGCCACCAGCGAGCTCGGCGAGCTCCCTCCAGAAACATGGATCGAGATCCTCAATACCCCGATCATTGATAAAGAAAAATGATGATGATAGAACAGGCCACAGAACGCTGGATTGACGACATAAAAAAATACATCGACCAAGGAGCATTCCCCAGCGACAAAGAGCAAGGATGGGCCATGGCGAGAAGGTCGCCGCATACACGAATCGGGATATCTGCACGATCTTTCACAAAGCCTCTCCTGAGGTGTGTTCGCCAAGAATTCACACAAGGACTGCTGGCTGAGGTACATGGGGGGTATGTGGAAGTCACCCGGGAGCTCGAATGCTTGCCGACAGAATCATTTTTCATGGGTACTACTGGCCCACGCTGAGGAAAGACACCGAGGTATATGCTCGAAAATGCGACAAATGTAAAAAATTCGCAAATATCCCGAGACTACCTTCGGCACCTCAAACCCCCGTAGTAGCAGCGTGGCCATTCGACATGTTGGGCCTTGATCTGATTGGGCCATTCCCTCTAGCAAAGGGCAAGAACAAATTTGTAATAGTGGTAGTAGACTACTTTATAAAATGGATCGAAGCAAGGCCCCTAGCAAGCATTACCGAACAAAGGACCATCGACTTCATTCGAGACAACATCTGGTGCAGATATAGAGTACCAAGGGCAATCGTGTCGGATCATGGCACACAATTCTCCAGCAGATTCACAACAAGTTGCGAGGAAAGAGGGGTTCGCCATTGGAAGTCATCAGTAGCACACCCGCAAGGAAATGGCCAAGCAGAGGCAGGAAACAAGCAAATCCTCTATGCCCTAAAAAGAAGGCTAGACGAGAAAAAATGCGCTTGGCTCGAGGAGCTTCCCGCCGTTCTATGGGCTATCAGAACATCCCGTCGAGGTTCAACAGAAGAAACACCGTTTTCCTTGACTTATGGGACCGAGGCCATGGCCCCAGTAGAAATGGCCCTACCTACGGTAAGGGTCATCCACTTTAATGAAGAAACAAACACTCAATCAAGGAAGCTAGACCTTGACTACCTTGAAGAAAGAAGGTTGGAAGCTAGGCCAAAAGCCATCAATTACAAAAAGCTCGCCAAGGTTCATCACGACAAAAGAATGAATCCTCGCACATTTTCAATCGACGACCTAGTACTAAGAAAAATCGAGGTCACTGGAAACAAGCCAGGAAGAAACAAGTTCTCTCCCAACTGGGAAGGACCATTCCGGGTCACAGACATCATCCGGGCTGGAACCTACAGGCTCGCAAAACCAGACGAAACCCCACTAAAAAACCCCTATCATTTAGACCACTTGAAAATGTACTACCAGTAATCTACTTATTTTCGTTTTAAGGAAAAGTCTTTGTAAAAACATGTCTTCTACACACTGCACTTAAACACTAAATACCTTCAAAACCTCCTCGCCTAGCCGAGGAGAGGCCAAGCTCTAACGCCTTCAAAACCTCCTCGTCTAGCCGAGGAGAGGCCAGGCTTTAATGCCTTCAAAATAAACATAACAAAATAAAAAGGAAACACCGAGAAACACACAACATAAGAAAAAATCAGAGAAAAGGATGATCAACATTAAAACCAGATTACAAAAAATCGATTACAAAACATAAAATTGTATCTTGTTCAAAACAACCCTACTACACTATTCCCTCATATCCTCTTCACGGGCCGCCACCCGCTCGGATTCCCACTACCGTTGAGACAGCTCATTTTGGCTAGTCTTCCGGCCTTCTAGCTCCTTCATGAGTCGTTAAAGACGTAAATGTACTTGAATATTTGAGAATGAATAAGGATCGATTCCCTCAACTTGCAATTATGTTTGTGACATTTTAGGTATTCCAATCACAACGGTAGCTTCCAAATCATCATTTAGTATTGGTGGTCGTATCCTGCACAAGTATAGAAGTTACTTACTCCCTGAGAATGTGCAAGCCCTCATTTGTACTCGTAGTTGGTTGCATGGATTCCAAGAAGTTGGACCTTTAGGTAATTTACATTTAGTTTTAGTTATTGATTTTACTTTTCTTCTATATTTATTTATCTATATTTTTTCTTGCAGATTCAATTGCACAAGAAGTTGAAGAGATACAATTCTCAAAGGAAGATTCCAATGTTCTTGATGTTGATTAAAGATTGATGAGTGAATGACATTTAATTTTAGACTATTTGTAATTGTGTTTGATAAATTATTTACTTTTTAGTATTTAAAATAAAAAAAATTATGTTAAAAACTATTTAGCTAATTTCTTTTGGTTAAGATTCAAGAACTATTTAGCAGATTTTTGGTTAAGAACATATATGTTCTTGAACTTTTGATGTGTGTTTTTGTACTTTTGCTTTATAATTGTGTAAGCTAGATTAGTAAGTAAGTGTGTGTTTGAAGTTTTGATATGTTATATAATTTTTATTAGTTAATTTGTGAGTTTTTTGAATTAAAAAAATAGTTTGTTTTGGCCCATAAGCCCAGAGGCCCCGAAGTACACATGGATTGGGCTTGACTTTTACTAGGCCCGCTCATGTTTAGGTCCGACCTGACCCATCTCTAAGTGAAGCCCGTCAGGCTCGTGTCGGCCCATCTGACAGTTCTAGTGTTGACACACAGGCCGAGTAGGATGAGGAGGGGAATTCCTTTTTCTTTTGCCCGCTGCCTTGGCATCCTTGGCATCCTTGGCAGCAGGAGCTTCAGTGACCTCAGCAACAGAGACCTCAGCGGCCTTGTCAGTCACGACCGTAGCAACCTCCCTGGATTCGCGGGCAGGGGGTGGGGAAGTCACACCCTTCTCAACCAGGCTGGGGACTTTACTCGAAGCATGGACCTTCTTAGCCGAAGGGCTGAAAAGGACTTTGGGAAGTTCCTGGAGCTCATTACCCTTCAAATAAGTTGTTCGCTGGTCAACCTGTTTCTTCCTTTTCTTTAGCAGAGCGAGCTGCTTCATTCCTGAAACAAAACAAAGGAGCGATCGGTACAGTTGCGAGGAACGGAACACAATTAAGACAAAGAAAGGTATAACAGTCAGCGAGCAACCGTCTCTGTCGTCAAATACAGGTCGGCAACTTGGCCCGGTACCAAGCCATCGGCACTCAGCGCACTCGTTCTTAAACTTCTACCTATGGCAGTCACCCCAGTACGAGTGGATGACCTCAGGTTCATGGGTCAGAAGGGGGTCTACTCTGGTTAGGTCTGCACAGAGGACAACAACCAGACGCAAGTTCTTGGGATTGCATACTAGCTCTTTCTAGTCGAGCAAGAATTCATGGCCCACACTCTTCTCTTTTTCCTCGCAAACGACGAGGACAGTTTTGAGCGCCAACAGACGCGCGCCCTCCCCAAAGCTGAAGTCCCGTTTTGAAACTTTAGGAACCTTCACATCGCTGCTCACGGTAAGTTTCATGGGCCATCCCACACGAGACTCAATTATTACAACTTTACCGGGGACATCACTCAAGACCCTTGGGAAACTTGAGTTTAATCGGACACCAATCCGCCCATTGGTGCTCGGACTAAAGATGAAAAACTTCCAAAAGAGCTTCATGTCCTACTCAAAGCACAACAGGCTGCAAGCCACGGTGAAGGCCATAATTGCCCAGACCGTGTTCAACATCAAATCACAAGGCAGGGCCTTGGTCTCAAGCAGAAAATCTACAAAGAAGGGCTCTAGCGAAAGATGTAGCCTCACTCTAAAGAAGTCGGCGAAAAATAGGAGCCTATCTCCTTGATCGCGAGAAAGCCCCACGCCTGCGGGAAGGTCCATTTTCTCTGCTCTATAGTCCTTGGAGTCAATGCCAAGAGAGGTGAGCCAATCGGTCACCTTAGCCGTTGTGTCAAGAGATGCCCAGTGTACGACATACTGGTTGTCGTCGGCATTAAGCGACCAATCGAGCTCGTGGACCGAGGATGTAGTAGCATCCTTTGCCCAGCCGAAATTGTTTCTTCTCCGAGCCAACAAAATCTGGGAGCTCTCTTCACCCGATAGGGAAGCCTCCTTAATGGCCTCCCGGTGCCCGGGCACGGAATGCATCATTTCATCCAACTCTTCCGGGTCTTGCTTGCTAGCGGCACCTCGGTCACCTACACTTTCATCTCCATAAGGGCCCTGCTCGCTGGAGGAATCCTCGATCTCGACTACGGGGACCGGGACGCACACAATAATGGCCTCCCCGGCCACAGATTCGTATTCATCCTCAACTTCAAAATCAAGGGAAGGCGTCTGTTCGCTTCTAAGCGAGTCATTCTCCCTGTCATAGCTAAAGGCCTCTCTATCATTGTCCGAATATCCATCGTGAGACATTTACAAAAGAGATCGAGGAAGAAAGTCATAATCCTGCCAGGATAACCGGTGAAGCAAAAATGGTAAAAAAATCCTAAGTCTAGGTACACCAAAGGGCCATGCCCGCCTAGCGGACATGACTACTCGGTCTTTTCCTCGATCTCTACCTAAGGTCCGATTCTAACCTAAGAATCGACCTAGAAATGCATGGAGATGAAGAAGACGAACCCAGAAACTTCACCAAGCCAGAAAATGAAGAACAAACCCAGAAAAGGGGCAAGAAACTTACTGTCAATAGTGGGGTGGAGTGGTTCCTCTACACAATCTTCGTGGAAATAGAAACGACGAAAGATTTCAAGCTCTGGAAACAAACGAATGGTTGGAATTGCAGGGCGAAGGCACTGGACTCTAGAAATCACCTGAAAAGTCGCATCAAGAAAACAAGAAATCATTTCTCTAGAAATTCCAAATGCAGTTAAAGAATGCAAGGGAGGGGAGGTCGCCCTTTTATAGGTGGGATTCGGAAGGGTTTTGGGGGGAAAATCGGAGCCAAACGACTCTGACGTCACCAAAGGATACACATGCATTTAATGTGCCGCTTCGTGAACTGCGCCCCTATCAAGTCACGTCATTCTTTAATAGCTCACACGTCTTTTCACCTACTCGCCCTACTACTCTCCCAACGGCAAACTTTCTTAGTACGCTCCAGCTGTCCACCCGCCAAGGTTCCAGAACATTCCACGAGCCTGCCTTCCAGTCCAGTCACAATTTTCTCAAAAATTCACAAATGTTGGAGCCCGATACAAGAACATAAATACTGAGCATGAACGCTCCCCGATCCGAGCATAAATACTCATCAAACAAGGAGTTAGGGACCACTGATGTGCCCGACACAAACCTGGTCACGAGCAAGGCACGAGAGCCCATCACGTGTCAGTCACGAGCTCAACTATCATGGGACATACCGACCTAGCGGGCAAAGCTAGTAAGGTACCGAGGAGAGAACACTATAACTCCCGTTCAAACCTGGTCGAGCACATGCCTTGCCTGCCCGACAGGGGCCATGTCTGAGATCCACACTTGTCTTCACCAAGCCTGCATCATACAGCCAGGCAGAGCCTTGCTCGCCCGGGTAAGCATCGAGTAGGAAACCTCAATGACTTCTCTCCAAGACAGGTCAAAGGTTTCCTTATCCGAGTAGAACGTTTACCTAATCTGCTCCTATATTCTCGCGGCCATCCGCCTGTCACGCCTACAATTTAGGAGTTTCCTTCTAAACTTGCTAAGAAACTATGGAAACAGAATCCCACAAGGATTCAACATCATTGGGGGCCTATAAATACCCCTTCATAAACCCTCAACAAGGTACACACACTTTCTTGAGCCTAAAACATCTGTCAAATTGCTTTTTGACTCTCACACAATACTTACTCTTACGTCGGAGTGGTTTCGCGAGGCCAAGCCTTGTATTCCCACTAAAGTGATTTCATATTCTTAGACTGGTTCAAAGAAACAAATCAAGCCTAGATATCCTACACATCAATTGAACGACCCAAACTAGCTAGATGTTTACCACATCAAATAGCAACACTAAAGTCCCTTGCAATTTTGTCTACTAATCTCTAAACAATTTATAAACGTAAAAAATATCAATCATATATCAAGAAATAAAATGACATCTATCTCAAACTAAAAAAACCCCACACATAATCTCGATATTCATTCATCATTTCATGGCGACATCTCCCTTCATAGTGAGGTAAGATGCCTATTACTCCTATACTAGATTATGTGCCCGAGCCTATGGCACGGTACCAATATGGGACGATGTCAGTATGGAACGGTGTTAGTATTCAAATAAATCAATATAATAAACAATTTAATATTAACATATCTTGGTAACCAATTAAAACAATATGATCATCCACAGTGGAATAAAAATATAAAGTTACTTTTGTATTTTTTTTAGGGAAACAGGGGCGGTACCCTGCTATATTTTATTAATAGAAATAATATTACAAACTTGAGGGGGACAATCAGTCTTTTGTAGCAATCTATGTATAAGATACTTTTATACTGCTACTAAATTCTCCAAAATTCAGCAATCAGATACTTTTCTACGGCGTTGGGACATTTTCCTTTTTTGATAACAGAGATTTTGTATTTCACATAAGAAAAAAATGATGAAAAAATTTGAAAGAACATTCAGATTTACAAAACCAACATTCAGATTGACAAAACCAAGTTAAACCATTTGTCATAGTGGACTTGTACTACATGAACCATAAAATCATATAACTGTTTAAAGTATGACATGCACTATTAGAGCTCCTGATGCAGCAACAATTAGAACATTTCATGAGTAGATTATATGACCTAATATTTAGTGTAGGAGTTAATTACAGTAGTATTTTCTTTTTGCCTATAAAAAGGTTTACTTTTAAAAAGTGTAATTACAGTGGATAAGTTATATTTAGGTTCCCCTTTGGTTGGAATTCCATGGTGGCTGGTTGCATTTGATCACTTCCATTCTTGCTTGTTCAATTGTCGTTGCCGCCAAGAGATTGGGTGATCATAAAAATTTGTTGTTGCCTAAGCTTTTTCAAGTTCACCGGTTCGATTTTACGCCATCACAATTACGCATGTCATCATAGTTTTGTTATCATGTATAATAGCGCCTAGAAAATGTTTCTAAACCAAACTGATTTTAGAAAGAACTAATGATTTGGAAAACCCATAACTAATGTTTTGGAAAAGCCACAATTAATGATTTGAAAAAAAAAACCAATCATTTGAAAGCCACCCCTTGAAATTGCTTAATTCAGACCATCAAGATTTGGCCACTTAAAGACCAAGTAACTATCCAGATTTTCCACAACAATTTACCTAGATTTGGCCACTTAAAGACCAACTAACTATCCAGATTTTCCACAACAGTCTGCCTAGCTAGTGCAGTGATGATCCAACACTCAAAACTGGGACTTGCGTCTATTCAAAACCAATGTATTTGGCTTCCAAAATTCTCCAATTCACTTCTCAATTGCATAACTAACCAACAACTTCAGACTATTGTATTATAGATAATCTAACACGGAATAATTTACCATGAAATTTTTTCAGCATTACAGGAAGCAAAACAATGCTTTTTAGAGTTTGAAAAATGATGAATCACCTCTTTAATTGAAGGTGATACTGTATTGATGTTCTTCAAGTTCCTTTCGCCGGTGGAGCTCTCTTCAGTGA
The DNA here is from genome assembly GCA_013146195.2 of Codonopsis lanceolata. Classification (NCBI taxonomy): domain Eukaryota; kingdom Viridiplantae; phylum Streptophyta; class Magnoliopsida; order Asterales; family Campanulaceae; genus Codonopsis; species Codonopsis lanceolata. The sequence goes on along the minus strand of CM028382.1, from coordinate 106,143,584 downwards.
AACTTTGGTTGGTTCTTTCAGTTTGCGTCGACAAACTGTGAGATTGAAACGAACAAATTGCAGCAGGTTTAGTTAAACAAATTGATAAATTGCCTCCCATACAAAAATAAATAAACAAAATAACGAAGAATTCATATGTACGTACCTTTGAGAGGGACCGAGAACGCAAAGCTCTATCAACCAGTTAATCAATGAGCCTGCAAATGTCGATTAAAATGATGAAATATACATAAATTTTTTGTCAAAGTGCCCAGGGATAATTAGATCACAGTTAAAAAGAAGAAGAAAATACACAGCATCCCACCATTAGCATAGTTTTTACATCTCTCCTCAATAGTATAAGTTCCAAATTCATTATGGCTTTCTTCAACCAATTAGACACACACAATCAAAAAATGGGGGGGGGGTGACAGATTCATGTTTATAAACACAATGACATTCTCATGATTATAACACAACAAAAATCAAACCACATAAATAGAGAAAATAATGAAATCTCAATCCTTATAAAAAAACAGAACATATTACAAAAGAAAAAAAATACATGCTGGAAAGGCAGAACATCGGAACGAAGCCGAGTACGCTCCCTTTTATCGCATTTTACAGTTTGGGTACATTAGGGATCAAAATTCCACCGGGAAGCAAAATGTCTCTACCTTGAACCTCATCTATTTCGATTAAATGAGGATTGTTTGAGGAATCTCCTTTACAATACTTGAGTCTTAGATCTAGCGAGACATCATATCCACATCCAATCGACTGAATCACAACTTTGGCAGCTTCCTCAGATGGTAGTTTAGGCGCCATTACTCAAAACATCACTCTCTTCACCAACACCAACACCAAATCCAATCTCAACTTATACAGTCCAATACCAAATGCATGCAAAAAATTTAGCCTTTTAGCATAGAAATCTTACTGAGTGATTGCACAGTAGGTGGATTTCCAAGCATCTCAATCCAATTTCAACTAACTGAAGTTATGCCACAGTAAATTATTTATCATCCAGTTAAAACCCTATCCAGATAGCTACTTATTCAAGCAAAGACTTGACTACAGGGCGATAGAGTAAGAAGTTCCATAAAGTAATATTTAGATTAAATTAGGGAAAATGTCTCTTTGGGAATCCACAACAACTTTTGATTTAATGAATGGCTACATATTTTCCTAATAAAGAAACTGTAAACTCAATTAACAAATCTCTCAACGGAGAATAACCCAAAGCAATTAGGTTCATAATAACATGGAAACCCGGAAAAAACAAAGCAGTAATGATGTAAGTAGCAGAATAATAACATTAGAATCCCTAATAAGTGTCCATTTTAAAATTTTCTTCACACTAAATGAGTGTTAATCCCTAATGAGTGTCCTTTGAGAGATTGAATTGAAATATACAGAAAAATTAGATTATTTCAAAAAGAGGGAGAATTGGGAATTTGAATGGTAAGTTTAGACAACATTGAACCATACTAATATAAGAACATGAAAAACTACATTTATATGTAAAGGTTGTACATTTACTAATTGCCTATTTATTTCATTTGAGAAGTGATAATCAGTTTATAGACTAATTAAACTAAACCCAAGTTAAATAGTTGACAGAAGGAAACAAAAAACAAAACACAGATTTTAGAGAGAAACTTAAAAATTATAAAGTTGACTTTTTATGGCGACTAAGAAGGCGGCGATTGATGGGTTAGGGCTCGATTACGGCGGAGAGAAAGCTTGCAGAAGAACTGGATAATGCTTTATCCTATGATCATTAAGATGATTAGCATCCCATTAACCCTTTTCATATTAAGGCTTTGGAAGAACTAAGTTAAACCCACCGGAGACAATATGGTCGGAACAAATTCAACTATCTGACGAAATATCACCAAACGGGAAGGAAAAAAAAAAAGCAAATTTAAGCCAAAACAATAAAATCACCAAACATGAAGAAAAAAAACTGAAAGAAGGGAAGTGGACAAATATTATGCAGTAAAAGTATGATTTCAAATATGTTTATAAATTCTTTGCAAGTAAGAAGAAATAATGTATCAAGAGTTTATCAGATGCAACACTTGTACACAAATTCCCAGTAGAAGGAGATGAACCCAAAAACATGAAGATATAGTTAATACCGATCTTTGTTTTGGATTGTTTACAGGACTGCTATGTTACCCACCAAGTTGAGTTTCTTGCAGCTGCAGATCTCACCAAAAATTTAAAAAAGAAAGAAAGAAGGAAAAAGAATGACCACGATTTTGTCCGACGCAAATAGGGATCTAATCAAACTAATTACAGGTTATGCAAAATGGAAGAATCACTCAAGTTGTATTGTTTACAGGACTGCAAAATAATCTCACTTTGATTTTATTGCCCCAAAAATCATTACATGGATTCCCTTAAAGAAATTGAATGAGGGATTTTTTTAAATACACAAAACATACAAAACATAGAGATGAAGAGAACACAAAAACACGAACAAAAAAAACCATGAAGTGATAGAAACTTACAGATTCTGGCAACGGCAGGGGCGAAGGCTCAAGAAGAATCACAAATATATTTCATTCATTTGACACTTGAGAAGAACTACAATACATAAAACAACAAATAATAAATGTATGTTGTATGTTGCTCCTACTATAAACACATAGTGATCACCAACAAACCACCAACCTCAATCTCATCTCATTCCTATAAAACAACACATGATATATATTTCCAACTATTTGAACCAAGTAAAAATTTCACAATTTGAATACCAAACTAACATCTGAATTGTCATTGATTTGTTTTTTCCCCTCACTTATACAAATACAAAGGTACAATATAAGTGATTGTGCATTGTCTGTACTATTACCTCAGACATCTAACATTTTCTAATCGAACTGGGGAGTGTGATATGCCTAAATCCCTAATCATAATTTATAATACACACAAAACAGAAAAATACTTTCCTCTTTCTCCACAACCCCACTCATTGTCTCCTCCTTTTTCTCGTTCCCGCTCTCATGCCTCCTGCTACCAATCTTACTCTTCAATTCAACCACACTACTTTTCGAATCCTTCTCCTTCAAAACTTTACCCTTGTTCATTAATTACCATCATGTAGTCCTCACACACACACACACACACACTCTCTCTCTCTCTCCCCCCTTTTCCATCCACCGTTCCCCTTTTTCTTTAGGGCATTTGTAGTGTACTTGGTTCGTAAATCTTGGCCATTTCTCAAACATTTTTAACACATAAGAAGAACAAACTGCCCATAAAAAAGACTCATCAAGCAAGAACAAAGGGAAATATGTATTATGGAAATCTCTGATTCAATTTATATTTTGATGCCTTGCTAAAAAAGATGCGTTATAAAATGTAAAAACACATTCCTAAAATGGATGAACTCGGGGAATCAACTATGTTCATACTTAACATAATCAGAGTTAGAAAACATAATTACATAATACTTCAATAATAAAAAACCAACCATTGATCATTTAAGTTTTAAAATGCGAAAATTCAATTTCAAAATTGAAACAAAAATCCTACAGATCAGCATCAGCGACAAAGTTGGGGTTAATTAACCTAAGGAAAAGAGAGAGCAAAGGACAAAGAAGGCGAAGTAGAGTTTCTGTAGTGTTAGCGCTAAGTTCTTAAACTGAGAAAGAGAGAGATAGTTCTGCTTAAAACTCGATGCATACATCTATTCATAAAAGAGGGGGGATTTCGGAGGTGAGGGACATTGAAACAAAATTGAAATAAAATTGAAACAAAACTATGAAAGATAGCAAACTAAATATAGCATTTGAAACTTCCTTTGCCTTTGCCCTATTGTGAGTGTTGTGAAAGAGCGTTAAGAAAATTTAGAAACATCTTGATTTAGTCTTTGGTGTCATCCATGTTTTCTGAAAAAGCAACACCCATGCATACAAATAATTCATGTTTCTTAGAACCTAAAACAGTTAATTGATTTTGCAAGTTTCTATACAATTGATATACCTTTCCAAAAGAGAGAACAAAAAATAGATATGTGCATATTGTAGTCCACGTTGCTGCAAGGTAGTTCAGGTGATAAAACAGTCCTATGCAGCTAATTCAATCGAAGTAATAGCAGTTGCCACTTCAGCCGGAGAAGTTTCAATCAATTCTTTTGAATAAACTAAGCAATAAGAAAATTTAGAAACATCTTGATTTAGTCCTTGGTGTCATCCTTGTTTTCTGAAAAAGCAACACCCATGCATACAAATAATTCATGTTTCTTAGAGCCAAGAACAGTTAATTGGTTTTGCAAGTTTCTATACTATTGATATACCTTTCCAAAGAGAGAACAAAAAATAGAGACGTGCATATTGTAGTCCATGTTGCTGCAAGATAGTTCAGGTGGTAAAACAGTCTTATGCAGATAATTCAATCGAAGGAATAGCAGCTGCCACTTTAGCTGGAGAAGTTTCAATCAATTCTTTTGAATAAACTAAGTAATCTGAAGGAATAAATGAAAAAAAGTCCTAATGTTGTTGTTCTTCCCAATTGGACCCATCCCCTGGCTTGAGCTTTCATGGTTGTCGTCAGTGAGGAGAGGGAGGGGGAGAGTTGGGAAGATGGGGGTGCGCCGGTCGTTTGCTTAACTTGAAATAGAAGCGTTTACCGGTGTGCAAGGGGAGGTGGGATTTTAGGGAAATTAAGTCGATTAAGTTCCCTGTCTTAGTTTCTGGGGGAGAGGGCTGCGAACCAGTAGAGGTTGGAGCTTCGATTTCGGAGGTGTGGGGGGCTTGAAAGATGAACGAATTAAGTCATCCATTAAACACACACTGTAATAACCCCAATCCCACATCGGGTAGATGTGGGACATGTGTTTGATTTATAAGGTAGTCATGCGCTACTACTGGGCACCAACATCATCCATGGACTTTTGAGTCGGCTTGTGGTGGGCCTGATGACCCAAGGTGTTGCGTGCTCAGTGGGCCAGTGTATGCACTACACGTAGCAGACCGGGCTCTTGGGCTTGGGTCGTTACACACACAAAGATAGATTTTCAACCGTAATTAAAATAAGAACGAAACACACGAAATTTCACCCTATCACCCAAATTGAAACCAACCCCAATTCAAATTTCTATCATCTTTTCACCCCAAGACCCCAAATTTCATACATAACACACATATTTCTCTACCACTTTACCCCAACACCCGAGAAAAAGAATAGAAAGAGAGAGAGAGAAAAAGTATGCAATTGAGACTGAAAATAAAGAATTTCTTACCTCAGCTTACCGCCGGCCAGTGCAGATGAATTTCTTACCTCAGATTATGAAGGGATGGAATTGGGGTAGCAGATGAATGACCTTGAGCCATTGGTGAGAAAGAAAAAAAGGCTGTAGAGTGAGAGATGTGAGTTTTGAGGGGGAAAGTTAGGCCCCAGACAAGGGGTTGAGGAGACGAAAGTGGGGGGGGGGGGTTGGGAAACCGCCTTCACATACTTGGGGTTGAAATTGGATACAGGTCGTAAGATCTCTATAATTGAATGAATCTCATCCCCTGAATAGCCTTTATCAATTGCGATCGTGCGACTATGAGTTGTATTGTATTATAGATACTAGATTCTGTGCCCGTGCTTATGGCACGACGTCAGTATGTGACGATGTTAGTATTCAAATAAATTAATATAATAAATAATTTTAAATTAACATATCTTGGTAACCAATTAAAACAATATGATCATCTACAGTGGAATAAAAATCTAAAGTTACAAACTTGAGGGGGACATATACTAACAACTAATAAAAACTAAGAAATTTGAATTAGAGGTAAACCTTGGGCATCCATAATTATATAACTACTTAATCTTTTTCTGGAGGCTCTTGTTTCACAATAATGTCTGGTTTTGAAACGCAAGATGCAATAACTCTGTCCAGTATTTCCATTTACACATGAGACAAAGAAGATTCAGACATATTAATTTAATTATATTTTATACATAAAATTGATTAATTAATTAAAATATCGAAAAGAAAAGGGACGTGAGTTTTGTGGAAGAAGGATTAGCGACCACCAACCGTGAATAGTAGGGGGAGTTGGAGAGAGAGAGGGGGGTAGTTGCTCAATCGTCATTCACACATGTGAATTCGGCGAGTGATAATGACCGTAGGATCTCGGTAAATGAATCAATCTCAGCCCTTAAATAATTTTAGTTAATCACACATATACGACTATGAACTGTATTATATTATAAATTTTTTAATTTTTTCTGTCCGTCAACTTGGCCAACCTCAACCTAGAACCGGACACCCACTACACTCAATCCAAGTGGGACAAATGAATCACCTCAAATCACTGATACACAAAGCCTCGAAAAACTTTTAAGTGGTGTTTGGTTGATTATGATGCATGCGGTACCAATTTGAGATTATGTCAAGTCATTAATTGAATTAAAGAAATGTTCATAAATGCTGAGGTGTGAGACACCAATATATATATTTCTGAATGTAATTTTTTTTATTGATAATGTAAGAGTAACAAATTTATATACAAAATTGACTTATTGCAAGCTTTAAGGTGCTATTAGTAGAGTCGTGTAGTAAAATACAATTACGCTGGTTAAATTCATGATATAACATGAATTTATATAAATATTATATATGCAACACGAGTAAATAATGATTAGGGTTAATTAAAAAAAAGACAAATTTTAGTTTTTTTCGTACTAGGTGTTGTTGTTTTTTTGCATGAAAAACCTCGACCTAAGTTTTTTTTCTTTCAAATAAAACCTTCCGTCCAAAACTCGTTAGTTTTGTGACGGGAAGGTGACTGGATGTCCAACATGACCGCCTGCGTGGACCGGACGGGAGTCTTCACGTCCACATCAGTTTCCTGCCAAAAACAATTTTAGTTTAAACTCTATCCTATTTTGAAATTTCAAAACCACCCATTTTTATCAGTTTTTTTCAAATTTGATTGCAATACAAACCTCGTACAATTTTTAGAACTTTATAATGAACATTGGCAATTTGAATATATATATATATATTTATATATATATTTATTTATTTATTTATTTATAAACTAATAATCCAACAATTGAAAATATGTTATATGCATATTACTTGTGCTTAAATATTTTTTGTAATTATGATCAACTTTAGTGATATTAATATATATCTTAATTATTAGACATTTCAAACCGAACTCTTTAGAATGAAGGAGTGGTTTAATTTGAAATCTTGAAAATTAAAGTATTATTTTTTTATCTCTAAAATAAATATTTAAATTATTTGTGAAGACTTCAAAATTTAAATAAAAATATATATAAGCAAGTTGTTTACGTGAAGCAACTTGAGCACAATTCAAATACCAATTTGTACCACCAAACATGAATACAAACTCGGTTTCGTGTTATGAATGTTTTTTGAAGGTTAAATTATTTTATATGAATTGATTTTACTTATAATGAAACTATTTAATTTGGCTTCTCATAAACTTTAAATATACTCACCTAACATAATATTGTTTACAATTTGTAAGCAATATGAATTACGTATTTACGTATTTTAAAATTAAGAAAAATAAGGTTGATTTTTCATTTAAAAAACGATAAGTTTGATTTGAAAAACTTAAAACAAGTTAATAAATTAGAAACAGAAGAGTATATTTTATCCATCATAATTCATGAATGATGAATTACTTTCTTTCTTCTTTTTTTGGTAGAAAGGAAAAAAAACAACACAAACACTAAAAGAGTTATAATCGGACATAAAGTCCGCAATAAAAAAAGAAATACACATAATACTAGGGTCCTCAAAAAAAATTAGCCTCACATTTTCGCTTGTGCCATTTATTGTCAAACAGTCTGTCACCTTGTTGGTCCCCTGTTGTAGTTGATTTTACTATCTATTGCAAATTTGCAATCTTTCAAGATTCCAACAGCTGAGATGGGAATCATCTCTAGGTACAACCTGCAAGTTCATTTCATCTTGATTCTTGAGCATCCGCTTCAACTCCACCTTCTTAAGATTCATATTGTTAATCATATTCATGAATCATGGCCAACTTGGTATAACTATAGAATGTACTGTATATAGTCTGTAATTATACCTCAATATACTGGAGCATTTATGTTTTAGTTTATATATATTTATTTTTTGCTATTGTGTATATAAGTACATTTTCAATACTTGGTAATTCTTTTCAAGAGGAAATTGAAATCAACATTTGACAATATGAAAGAGGCGATCCACAGTGTCACACTGAAACAGAAGTTACTATCTAAGGATATTTAGTATATGCATAACGTTGCAATCAAGATTCATTTATTTACTAAAAAATGTATGACAAGAATACGAAGCTAATTTATTTTTAAAAAATTTAATTGCTTTATGGTAAAATAGTTTTTGGAATTAATTTGGTCACTTCTTGGCATTTCATTTCATTAGGCCATATGACCATTCTGTAAAGCAACATTCGCCTAATAATAATGTTTCTCACCGTTATTGAGCTGCTCGGCGCAATAGGCTCAAGACACAAGTCACGTGTCTGTCACAGCATCCACCAGTCACGAGCAGAGCATGTGCACTCCAAGGTTCAAAGCATGGAGAAATGGGCAACGACCATTAATATATTGCGAGCTGGGGGCTTACCCAGCGGGCAACCGCGTGCATCGAGCAGGACTTACCATGCTCGTTTATCAAGGAAACGGTTGTCTTGAATATGGACGGTTACTTCCGGGAAATCTGCCACTATTACCATGATGTTACCGTTGTGATGAATGGGGCAGTTAATATGCCCGCCATTCATGCCATGATCTTTAATGAGCAGTTACTCTCCGGCATAAGCTATAAAGACCCCTCGAGACAGAAGAGGGAGGTACGTGATTCTGATTAACTAGCCTAAACTCTGCCAAATTGTTGATTCAACCAAGTGTTGTGCTAATTCTTACGCCGGAGGGCTTTTGCAGGGAGTGCCCTTGCCTAATTTACTGTTCTTCTTACTTGTTTGCAGAGTTGGGCCTTGAAGATTAAGGATATATTGAAAGCCAGGTATCCGATTGACGAAGCCCAGTGTGTCTAAAAAGATTTTGGACGTATCAGTTGGTTCCGTTGCCGGGAAACTAAAGAAACATTCTTTGTGAAGTGGAATTCTGTTCTTGGTAAGTGCTAACTATGGCTGAAAACGGTGTTAATGGCGGTAATCAGGTGGATGAAGTGCACACAGCCACTCCAAGCATGAATCTTCCGGCTACTAATAATCCACTACCTCCACCTCATAATGCGCATCATCAGCTCAATCAGCGACGTGGATTGGATTCCTTAGCTAGGAGTGCAGTGGCTGCTGTTGGATTGGCCAATGAATTCCGAGAAGAAAAATCTTCGTCAAAGGGCTATATATTTGGGGCAAATGCAACAGTTGAACCTGCAACTGATTGCAATGGGTAAGCCACCATTACCCATTGAGCTGGAGCCTCTACCTGGTTTGCCTGTACCAAGTCAAGCTGCAAATGGGTCCAGAACTGGGGGAAACCCACTTAATCCAGTACAAGTCCCGTCACAGCCTCATGCACGGGAATCCAAAGGACAAAGCCACCAGGAGGGTCGAGCAAGACACAGGGTTGCTCCTAGTGTGCATTCTCGATTGGGACCTCAAGTGGGAGATGATTCAGCACAATCTCGTCGACATCGTAGGTCGCCTTCCCCACGAAGGTCGCATCACCGTCGTCCTCGTTCACCATCACCTCAAAGGTCGCATGCGCGCAGTCATCGTACTCCATCCCCTAGGAGATCTCATGCTCGCCGTAACCAGACACCTTCTCCTAGACGGTCACAAGCTCATCTGTCACATCAGTCTAGAGAAATGAGGGAATTGTAACAGACTAATGCCCAGAAAAATTTAATGGTTAGCGAGCCATTGCCTCAGCTCGCTAGTACAGCCCAGGCACAGTGGCGCAGGCCGTGGGCGTTGCTCAGGCTCTGGGAGCTATGGGACCCCCACAAGCCCCTCTTGTGCCCGCGTTGCAACCTCAGCCCACGGGTGGTTTGCCTCCAACCATTAACATGCAAGAATTTGAAGACTTGAAACACCGAATGAAAGCATGGGAACAGGGCAAGGCCCTAGATGGAAATTTTCTGGGGACTTCAGCTAGCCCTTTGGTCCCTTGGATTGAGAATGCGCCACCAGCACAGGGGCTCATCTTCCCGAACATTAAAGAATATACAGGGAAAACCAAAGCGAGATATTGGTTGATGTCGTTTGAATCCCAGATCGGCCTTGTAACCTCAAATGAGACATTGAAGATTCGAGCTTTTGTAGGTGCATTGCAAGGAAAGACATTGGCATGGATGGGAGCTCTTCCGCGCAGATCAATCAACAACTGGGCTGACCTGCGAGCAAAGTTTTTAGCAGATTTTGGGACCTCGGGAGCACTTGCAAAGACAAGGGCTGACCTGTCTAAGGTTAAGCAGGGAGCTCACGAATCAACCGCTAGTTATTTGGAGCGGTTCACAAAAGTACTGGAGCAGGTTCCTAGGTTGACCGAACAGGAGGTGACCTTGTGCTTTGAAATAGGTTTGCTCGAAGGAGAAGGCGGACTGAGATCCGAGTTGAGTATGCGCGAGGCCAAAACATGAGGTTAATGCGGGCTCAGAAGTGGTACGCGGGGGAGATCGCGAAGAAGGAGAAGAAGAAGGAAAATGCTGAGATTGGGGGTAATCCCAAAGGCAACAGCCAAGGTGCATGTGGTGGTTATAATAAGGGCAAGTCACGATATGATCGTCCGAGAGAGTTTCTACGAGAAAGTGACTTGACCCCTCTAAATACATTGCGCGAGGACATAATGCATGAGGTCCGAGATGAGCTTCCTCGCCCACCTCGCATGAACCCTAAAACAGCAGACTCCAGGGACCGATCTAAGAGGTGTGCCTATCATGATGATTACGGGCACACGACGGAGGAATGTTGGCCGTTGAAAAAGGCCATTCAGAAGCTGATAAATGAAGGTCGGCTAGACCGGTTCAAGAGAGATGAAGGGAACAGGGGGGATGTCCCCCGAAGAGATACACCCCCGATCAGAGGGGTAATAAATGTGATTATGGATGAGGAGCCCACACCAACTCAGCTCGGAAAGCAGATCTACTCTTTGTCAAAGGTGGTAGATCGCCCAACAACCTTACAAGCAGGGGAGGAGACAATCTAGTTTACTCGCAGTGAGTTGGCGAGTAACATGGCCGGGAAACAGTCTTTGATTGTTTCAGCTCTGGTTGATGGTTGGGTGGTGCACAGAATTTTGGTGGATACTGGAGCTTGCAGGGATGTTATGTACTATTCATGTTTTCAGGGCTTTGGAGTTGAGTGATGACCGCTTAAAGCCTTACGCGGGCACTTTGGAAGGCTTTACTAATCATAAAGTACCCATTAAAGGCATGGTTGAGTTAAAGGTCTTTCATTAGTGAAGGTAGCCGCACTCGGGCTGAGAAAATCACTTTCATGGTGATTGATTTGAAATTGCCTTACAACATCATTTTAGGGGTACCGAGCATGACCAAGTTCCAAATGGTCGCTTCTATTCCTCACCAGCGGGTAAAGTTCTACACCGACCAAGGAGTGGGGGTATTGAAGAGTCAGCCCCGGGCCGTGCTAGAATATGTGCGGGATAGCCAGAGAAAGAAGCAAAAGTTGACCTTGGAAGATGGCGAGCAGAAAATCACCATTAGCACCAAGGAAAAATCTTATGTGACCGTGGGACCATCAACAATTGCTGTGGTGGGCGAGGACTCGGTTCGAGATGAGCAGCATAGTCATGAGGAAGATATTTGTCCTTTGCCGACGTTGAGGTCGGGGGAACAGATACCAGTTACAGAAAGTTACGAGGAGAGCACTTGTCTTTTGCCGACGTTGGGATCGGGGGGACAAGTTGAGCAGGCCGTTGATGTGGAGTTGTTGCCCGACGGAGATTGCGAGAAAATCGATGGTCTTTTGCCGAAATTGGGGTCCGGGGGACAAGCCGAGCAAGTGGTAGACATGGATGTGGATCAGCTTGATGCAGCTAAAACTCAAGCTAAAGAAGAAGAGAAAGTGGAGTGTGATACACTCCAAATACGAGATGAACCTGGAGTTTACAGCTCATGACGAGCTTGAAGAAGTGGTTATCAATTCTGCTTACCCCGAGCAGAAGATAAAAATTGGCAAGGCATTGACGACTAAGGCTCGAGCTAATTTGGTGAAGCAATTTCAGGACAGTTTGGATATGTTCGCGTGGAGGCTAGAGGACATGCAAGGAGTGAGCGAGGATGTAACTGTCCATTGTCTCAGTGTGGACCCAACTTTCAGACCAATTCAACAGTGGCCTAGAGTGTATTCAGCCAAAAAGATCAAGCTATCAAGGAAGAGGTGGAGAAACTCCTTAGTGCTGATATCATTAAGGAGATACATTATCCTACCTGGTTGGATAATGTCGTTATGGCCAAAAAGTCTAACGGCAAATGGAGAATGTGTGTTGACTTCACCGACCTGAATAAAGCTTGTCCAAAGGATTGTTATCCCATTCCTCGTATTGACAAGCTGGTGGATGCTATAGCGGGATTCGAGCTCATAAGTTTCATTGATACATATTCCGGGTATCATCAAGTAAAGATGAGCGAGAAGGATAAGGCCTTGACATCTTTCCAAGCAGCAGGGGGGATGTATTGCTACAAAATGATGCCATTCGGCCTGAAGAATGCAGGAGCTACATATCAAAGGATGGTGAATAGGGTCTTCAGCTCGCAGATAGGCAGAAACGTGGAGGCCTATATAGATGATATGGTGGTGAAGACCAAAGAGCAAGATCATACTGTTGACTTAGGAGAGACCTTTGGTAACCTCAGGAAAAATAATATGAAGCTTAACTCGAGCAAGTGTGTGTTCGGGGTGAAGGTGGGAAAATTCCTGGGGTTCATGGTGACTGAAAGGGGTATTGAGGCCATTCTAGAGAAAATTAAAGCATTGGTCACTATGAAACCTCCTCGCTGTATTAAGGATGTTCAGAAACTCAATGGCCGAGTAATAGCTTTTGGTCGTTTTATTTCCAAGTCGACTGAAAGGTGCCTGCTGTTTTTCAAGGTGCTTCGCAGAAACAAAGGTTTTGAGTGGACGGAAGAATGCCGAGAAGCCTTCAAGCAGCTGATCAAGTATCTTGGGCAGCCTCTTTTGTTAAGCATCCCGGTTTTTGGTGAAACTTTGTTTGTGTACTTAGCGGCCACAGAGCAGGCTGTAGCCGATGTGTTAGTTAGAGAAGAATGTAACTTGCAAAAGCCTGTATATTATGTTTCTAAAGCCCTCACCACAGTGGAAGGACGGTATTTTAATGCATAAAAGTTAGCCTATTCGCTTGTTGTTGCTGCTCGTAAGCTTCGAGCTTATTTTTCTGCACACTCCATCATTGTATACACCGACACCCCTCTCAGGAAAATTTTGCACAAGCCAGATTCCTCTACTTGTTTACTCACCTGGTCCATCGAGCTAACCGAGTTTGAGATCGATTACCAACCTCGACGGGTAATTAAGGCACAAGCTTTGGCAGACTTTGTGGCTGAGACCAGTTTCAAGGACTTGTGCGAAGAAGAGGTTCCTGCTAAGACTGCATCAACAAATGTACCAGTTCAAAGGCCCCAACCAGATTATTGTTGGGAGTTGCACGTGGATGGTTCAACCAGTAGGTTTGGAAGTGGGGCAGGCTTGGTATTAGTCCCACCCGAGCAGGATGTGGAGTTTGAAAAGGCATTAAGTTTCAAGTTTCCAGCGTCCAATAACCAGGTAGAATATGAAGCCTTGATCGTGGGGGTTGAGCTCGCGCAGGACATGGGAGTACGAGAAGTGATTATCTATTGTGATTCCCAATTGGTCGTGAATCAAGTAAGGGGCGATTATGCTGTCCATCATCTGGTGCTAGTTCGCTACTGTGCCATGGTAAAAGAGATTCTGAAGGATTTTGATTACTGGGAGCTGGTTCGAATTGGTCGCGAGGATAATATGCGTGCAGACTACCTGTCAAAGATGGCAGAGGACGAAATTCAATCTCTACATCCGGGGGTCATGATTGAATACTTGGAGGTCCCGGTGATAGAGAAAGAGGTGATCATGGACATTGAGCCTGCCGCGAAGTGTTGGATAGACGATCTGAAGGCTTACATTGAGCAGGGAATCTTGCCTAAGGACAAGTCGGAAGCTCGGACTATTCAGAAGCGGGCTTGCCGGTATGTTATTTTGGATAAGGTATTTTATCAAAGGTCATATACTAGACCCTTGCTCAGGTGTGTGCGGCCAGAGATGACCGAGGGCATTTTGGGTGAAATTCACGAAGGAAAATGTGGACGGCATCCAGGCCAAAGGTCCTTGGCAGAAAAAGTTTTGGCTACGGGATTTTATTGGATTACTTTGAGATGAGATGCAGAAGTGTATGTTCGGCGCTGTGATAAGTGTCAGCGTTATGCCGATATACCTCGGTTACCCTCTACCGAGCAGACTCCTGTAGTGGCATCCTGGTCGTTTGATATGTAGGGCATAGACCTCATTGGCCCTTTTCCCTTTGCTCGTTCGAAGTTTAAGTACGCAGTGGTAGATGTTGATTACTTTACTAAGTGGGTAGAGGCCAAGCCATTGGTAACTATTAGTGAGGTTAATGCGATCGACTTCATGCACGAGCATATTTGGTGCCGATTTGGGGTACCCCGAGCAATAGTTTCAGATCATGGGACCCAGTTTTCAAAGAAATTTACAAAGGCATGCGAGCAAATGCGTGTGAAGCATTGGTAATCCTCGATTGCATATCCTCAGGGTAACGGTCAAGCTGAGGCCGCAAATAAGCAAGTCTTGTATGCTCTTAAGCGAAATCTTGAGGATAAGGCAGGCAGATGGATGGATGAATTGCCATCAGCTCTGTGGGCGGTCAGGACAACGATCAGAGGGCCCACGGGTGAAACAACTTTCTCTCTGGCTTATGGCTGAGGCCATGGCACCGGTGGAGATGTACTTGCCCAATCACAGAGTGTCTCATTATGATGCAGAATCCAACATTGTAGCTCGAGCAACCGATCTAGACTTGTTAGAAGAAAAACGGTTAGAGTCCAAAATGAGAATGGCTAATTACAAGCAGCGAGCAAAGGCCCACCACGATAAAATGGTTCGTGGTCGGTCGTTTGCTGTGGGCGATTGGGTTCTCCGTAAAATTGAAGCAACATGCCATCGAGCAGAATGGGGGAAGCTTTCTCCTAATTGGGAGGGTCCTTTTCAGATAGTCAGAATTGTTAAAGAAGGAACCTATATGTTACGAACAGAGGATGCCACCGAGCTGAAACATCCATGGCATGCAGATCACTTGAAGAAATACTATCGTTGACTGGTAGTGTACGAGCTGTTTTGTCTTTTAATCCTATCTTGTAAGTTTGTTGTGGTGAAATGAATAAGCATATGTCGGTTTCTCATCTTACTGCAGTCAGAGAGAATTTGATTATACTTTTGGCGGACATGGTAATTCCTTGTCCGGTGTGAAAGTTATCTCGATTATTCTCTTTTACAAGCAAAGGTATCTTTGCTCGTGGAAAAGGGTTGGTGTTCGAGTTAGTTGCTTTGATTGTTATTTTCTCGATTATTCTCTCTTTCACGAGCAAGAGATGCCTTTGCTCGTGGAAAAGGGTTGGTGTTCGAGTTAGTTGCTTTGATTGTGATTTTCTCGATTATTCTCTTTTTCACTAGCAAGAGATGCCTCTGCTCGTGAAAAAGGGTTGGTGTTCGAGCCAGTTGCTTCGTTCATGCTCCTTCATAATTACGAGCTATTTTAGCCCGGTGAAGGTGTTCGAAGGCCTTGCATTTTTTCATTCCGGCAAGCCGGGAATGAACTTTCTTGATTTAAAAGGTTGTTTTTTAAATAAAAACAGTTGAAACATTTACGAGAATATAAGCAGACAAGATACGAGCAGAAATATTAAAAGCAGGAAATGTCAAAATATTACAAGCCCGGAAATAATGTAAATTGGTTACAAATTGTTTTCCAAAAACACAAATGTGGCACGCAGGCCGAGAGAAATTCAAGGATCAGCAACAGCAGTTTGAGCAGGGTCGGCAGCGGTAGTCTGGGCTGCTTCAGCTACTTCATTTGTGGTCGGGTCTTCAATTATGACCACTTCTCCATCGTTGTCAGCAACATGAGCAGCTAAAGTTGAAGTTTCCTGTGTTCTCGCCATCCAAATCTGAGTCATCAGATCGATAACAGTGACCTCGGCAGTAGGTGGAGGGGTCCAGGCATCAAGTCTTTTTGAGAATCAGATTGAGCCAAGGAGGTTAGCTCATCTTCGGTGTAAGGCACCAAGGCATGACCCAGGCGAGCAGAGGGGCTGAAAGACGTGTTAGTTCCCCATCTAGCGAGTTGGTCTGTGATCGATGTATTTTATACGTCGATTTTATATGCTTCTATGACTTAAACTATGCTATTTCACGAGGCTTTTGGTTACTAATATATGTTTTCGGTGAGTTTTGTAAGTTTCAGGGTTATTAGTGAAAATATGCCAAACTCCAGGGTTTTAAGTGCAAATTTCAAGAAGGGCCAAAAGAGGAAAAAAAATGAAGAAAAGTGAAGACTGTCAATTTTGAAGACCTTGCGGACGCAAGGTACATCAGACCTTGCGACCGCAAGGTAGGCAGTACGGGTAGAAGTCAAGCAACCAAAGGCCAAACACACTGGAGACCTTGCGGACGCAAGGTACTCAACACCTTGCGACCGCAAGGTGGTCAGAACGCGATATTTTCGTGTTTTCACATAGAGGTTTGATTGGATTACAACTCCCGAGTATATATTGAAATTGAATGCCGAGAGCAACATATAGAAAATCGGCTGGAAGTAGTCTTAGGTATATTTTAGATAGTTTTTAGATTGTATAACATAGTTAGATTTTGTAAATACAAGTATTGAAGATCAAATCATGTATCCGATCATCTCCATGTGTTGTTCATTGTCTATGATGAACTAAATCATCCATAATCTAGGAGGTGGGAGGTAACTTGTATCGAATTTATGTTTTAATTCTTATATATGATCATTCAATTCTTGTTGATTGTGTTGTTTATCAATCCCTATATTATTTTGCTTTGAACAAATGAATGTAATCGCAAATAATAAAGGCCTAGAGGTGCGGATAACTGCATGACCAATGTGCATATGTCGTACACTGGCTCACCATCACAATAAATTGGACCTATCGATGCACGAGAGTGATAAGTTAGGACCAGGTTCATACATGATCTAGGTGACAGATAGATCATAAATCTAGGTGACAGCTAGATTACAGTTCTTGTGCTTAGGATATAGAATGGATGGATTTTGCGGGGATGGAGGCTGAACTAATTATTCAACAAACTATATCTATCTTTAGTGAACGAACCCAAGAAATTGAATGATAATTATTATGAATTGAACATAAAGGAGATACAAGTGAAACCCAGAATCCTAGATTGCCACCCACCATAAGATCTTCATATCTGTAATTACTGCTAATTAGTTAAACATCTAAATATAAAAAGTAGTTTAGAATAGAAATAAATATAAAAACCCCCTTTAGATTAATAATTTGCTATCAATAAATTGCACTGTTCGTGATCACTTGTCTCTGTGGGTTCGACCCTTGCTTCCAATACTATTCTATAATAGTCTTGTTGATATGAGCCTTCTTGGGGAAAACTCATAAAACGCAAAGACTTAGAAAGAAAAACGATGGATGGAAATAAACACACGACAATCAACGATAATCGCCCTTAACCTTCGTATGACGAAACCGGCAATCAAAGGATGTGAAGAACGACACAATCGATGTGGAAGGTCGATTGATAGGTTCGTGAGTACTCTAGTCTTGAATACTACTAGCCTATATATAGCTAGAGATCTAGGCTGCCATTCAAAAGGATAAGGTTTAACCAACTAAAAGGATAAGATCTAACAAGCTACCCAATAACAGATAAGATCTATGACTAGGAATAATTTGGAGAATATTCTCCTTTTTGTCTCTACACTAGTCTTTTTGCTAGAAATAAGGTGAGTCCTTCTAGCTTCCTTCCTTCAGCCTTAAGTCTTCTAGAAATTCTTTCTAGGACTTTATCTTGTCCTTCATCCATCTTGACCCGCTTTGACTCCTCCTTTATGATCTTCTAAATCAAATGCTTCCTTCTATTCCTCATTGCCGGTTGGGGATCCTTGGTGTCTTGGGCCTCATCATTGGGTTCTTGGCGCCCTCATCACTTGTCCACTTGGAAAAAGATTAAATAAAACATCGATTTCACATCCATCCCATTCGCCTCATGATTCTCTTCTTCTTGGTCTTCTCCACGCCGGTTCTGATAGCTCGCCTCTCGAAGTTCCTTCCTCACCTGGATTATGTTTTTGAGCGCCGTTTCCTCGGATTTTTTGGAAAAGCTCAGATAAGCTTCAAGAATATTCTTCTCCTCCTCTACTTTGGAAAGCTCGGTGACTTTGGAAGTCACAGTCTCTTCACTTTCTTTCAATTCGGCTCGAAGGCTGTTGACTTGCTATTCGAGGGAGTTTTTCTTTGAGGACAACAAGCTGGAGGATTTGAGGTTGTCGATCAGCCGGTCATACAGGAGCTCAGTTTTGTTGGCCATCTGAAATAAAAGCAGTCAAGAACAAGAGCACGCAATGATACTTTGTTTTGGTGAAGGGTAAGGGAATTGGTTACCTCAGTCATGCACATTCCAATCTCTCAAATGAGAACTGAGCTAGGAAGCTCGGTACTTCTTCTTCGGATGCCGGTGTGGCGGAGCCTTTTCACCATCCCGAGACCAACAGTTGCCGCATGCCCGCCATGCCTGTTTGTATTGAGGTTGGCCAGGTCGGGTACATTGGCCATTTCAGCGATTAATTGGGCCGCGAGCTCACGGGTTTCTGGCATCTCAAACTTTTCCCTTTACCAAATGGGTGCTTGCGAGCTCGATGCTTCAACCAGTTCGCTTTGGTCTGTCCGCGACCTGGTTCTTCTCTCGGTTGGAGCTTCAGGGGCAGGTCTTTTTGGTTGCAGGGTAGGAGCAGCCGGAATTGGCGTAGGAGTTATTGTGGCAGCAGGGTTCGGGAGAGTGATGGCAGCTCGACTTGTTTCAGTCACTCGGCCAGATCCTCGTCATGTGTTTGTAGCAGGAACGGTGGGAAGGCGAGCGAGCTCTAGAGCGGCCATTTGTATGTTCCTTCCCATAGCTCCCCTCCTCAAAGCCTGGAGAAATCGTTAGGAGTCTTCAAGTTGCCTCATGTCTGCAGAGTTACAAAGAGCTGGTAAATGCTTTGAGGGAAATAAGAAGTAAAGGAAAACAAAAGTAAAAGCTTGTGCAAACCAGAAATAGAAAAAACAGGGGTACAATTTCTCCCGCCCGGGGGCACTCGCTGAAATCTACCCCGTGGCACGCCTCTAGTAGAGGTGAGGTATTTCGGCTTCCATGACAACTCGGGGCTTGATTCCTTCAACGGGCCAGCTTAGAATCACGGCCTGTCGAGGCAGGGGGAATCAGAAGTAAGTGCTACCCGGTCCAATACCCAATCCTGCCCGTTCTTGCCTTCTCTGACTCCAAGTAACTTCCTAAAAGCTTTTGCGAGATGGGGTTCTCCTGCTCGGAAGGCGCTCTTATCGTATTTTGCAATCTCTAAATTTTCCAAGTATGGAGCGAAGGGCCATCCAACTCGCGACTCGACGAGCAGTGCTTTTCCGTCCCAGGAATCGACTTTGTTCGGGCCATCAGATAGAAGTTTGAAATAGTTGGGGTTAGAGCGGCCAGTAATGCGCCCACTCTTCTTATCCATGGAAAAAAGAAAGAATTTTCTGAATAGAGCCATGCTGGGCTCGAATCCGAGCAACAAGATAGCTTACTCAAGAATCTTACCGTGGTGAGATTTAGGTTGCAGGGTAAGGCATTATTTATAAGAAGGAATTCGGCAAAAAAGGGGTCTAGGGGAAGTCTCAGGCCGACCAGAAAGAAGTCAAAATAAAATACCATCCGGTCTCCTCGATGTCCAGGTCGAAGGCCCTTACCTGGTAATTTTTGGGGTCCATACCCAATGAATAAAACCAAGCAGAGACATCGTCTTCGCTGGTCAAGTCATCCCATTTGAGTGAGGGGGAGGTGGAGACGGTTTGTTTGCCTTTAAGTGTGTCCTTGTTTTGTTCAGCTCGTGGGTTGCTCGAGCTGGGGAGGTCTTTAGTTTGTTTATCTTCCTCGGGAATGTTTTGCTTGCCTCTGCTCGTTTCTGGTCGTTCTGCAAGGTATTGAGAATTCTGTTTTCGGCGAATTAAAGAAGTTTCTTCCAGCTCGCTCTCTTCGGAACTGGAAGATTCTGAGCTCTCCTCGGTTTCAGTGGGAGCACCATGGTCGTAGCTACGACTTTCGATTTCTGAGTGGGTTTCGTCGCTGGACATCCTACAGGAAACATGAATCGAGGAATACACGTTAAATCTTGCTCGGGTAGTTAGGCAAGAACAAATCAAGTTAAACCCATGGCAAGAGCCTATCCTAAGATCGGTGAACGGGGCACCGATTATGTATTCCTCGATTCCCTTATCTGGAGTGGGACAGGGTCATGATAGAGAGGGGGACAAGACGGACAGAATAAATGGGGGTCAAAAGCCCAAATTATTGGCAGATTGTCTAACCTTAGTTTATGACAGTTTAAACAGAAAATATGTATATTCAGAATGGCAGCATCGAACCCTAATATGAGGGTTTAGCAAGGAAGAAATAACAGTGAAAGCATGGACAGAAATTGCAATAAGGATTGAAAAAGTACCTGTTGATGTAGGGGAATGAAGGCTGAAGATCTTGGAAGCTTCATTTCGACTTGAGAACGGAGGCAAGTAGTCTCGGCACGAATGTCTCCAAATGCAGAAATGAGAGGAATTTTTCTAACTTTGAAGTTGTTTGGAATGGAAAAGTTTAAAATATGAAGGGTGTTTGAATTCTTATACCGGCTGAAATCGCCGTTTGGGGCTACTCCAAGGGTTCTCATCATTAGGGCTCGGGAGTCGAGACAACATTTAATGGCTTGTTGGGAAACGAGCCTGAGTGAGTGCAAATGGCAGCGAATGATGGCTCGTCTCTTCAAAACCCTTTGGGCTGGCATCCACTCATAAATCTGATCGTGCCCAATTCGATGCATTCATAAAAGCTACATTTTAAGAACGATTTGGCCGGGGGATTCAAAATTCTTCTCCTCGCTCCGAGCATAAATACTTGGTAGACAAGAAGTAGGGGGCTACTGAGCTGTCTGGCCCAATAGGCCCAAGACACAAGTCACGTGCCTGGCACAGCTCCACCAGTCACGAGCAGAGCATGTGCACTCCAAGGTTCAAAGCATGGAGAAATGGGCAACGACCATTAATATATTGCGAGCTGGGGGCTTAGCCTCCAGCGGGCAAGGGAGCAACGAACTGGGGGCTTACCCAGCGGGCAACAACGTGCATCGAGCAGGACTTACCATGCTCGTTTATCAAGGAAACAGTTGTCTTGAATATGGACGGTTACTTCCGGGAAATCTGCCACTATTACCATGATGTTACCATTGTGACGAATGAGGCAGTTAACATGGCAGTTAATATGCCCGCCATTCATGCCATGATCTTTAATGAGCAGTTACTCTCCGACATAAGCTATAAAGACCCCTCGAGACAGAAGAGGGAGGTACGTGATTCTGATTAACTAGCCTAAACTCTGCCAAATTGTTGATTCAACCAAGTGTTGTGCTAATTCTTACGCCGGAGGACTTTTGCAAGGAGTGCCTCTGCCTAGTTTACTGTTCTTCTTACTTGTTTGCAGAGTTGGGCCTTGAAGATTAATGATATATTGAAAGTTAGGTATCCGATTGACGAAGCCCAGTGTCTAAGAAGATTTTGGACGCATCAGCTATTATTATTATTATTATTAAAGTATAATACTTCTTTCGTTACAAAATTATTGTCCTGTTTGACCCGAAATACAAATTAAAAAAATTATAATTGACCTAATTATTAATATTAGATTAGTGTGTGGTTTACTTTAAAGCTCATGAATATGTGATCCAAAATTAAAATAAGAAGAACATTGAAAAATGATAAAAGTGATGTCCTAAGAATTGTTGGATGAATTAGTATATATATATATATATATATATATATATATATATATATATATATATATATATATATATATATATATATATTCAAACTGTCAATGTTTCATTATGAAGTTTTAAAAATTGTACGAAATTTGTATTGCAATCAAATTTGAAAAAAATCTGATAAAAAATGGGTGGTTTTGAAATTTCAAAATTGGACAGAGTTTAAAATAAAATTGTTTTTTTACGGGAAACTGATGTGGACGTGAAGACTCCCGCCCAATCTACGTCGACGGCTACGTCGAATATCCATCACTTTTTCGTCACAAAATTAACGAGTTTTGGACGAAATGTTTTATTTAGAAAAAAAATTTAGATCTAGGTTTTTCATAAAAAAAAAACAACACCACATAATTCAAAACGAAAAGGCTAAAATATCTCAGCATATTTTCTAGAATTAACCCTTCTGATTACAACAGCTGCATTACGTCATTATTGATGGCGTCGTATCATTCGGTCTAATCAATATGTTACAAATCAGTAACTGTATTGATACGCAAAAGAATAAGCAATTTTTAGTGAGTTATATTATACTCCGTAATATTAATGATGGTATCACCGCTCAATATTTTTATCATAAAAAAAAATTTTAATGTGAGAGAGCGAATCTGAATCAATACTTCCAGAGTTGAGTAGGAGAGAGAATCAAAACTTGCCTTTTTGAAACCGTTAAATTTTACGCGGGTGTGTGTTGCTGGTTTCACGATTAATTTTCTCACAGAGATGACAAAACCCTAGACCAGAATCAGCGCACACTCTTGATCCATCTTCCTTTCGGTGAGAATCGACAATGGCGCTGGCAGGGTTGTACAGAAGAACTCTGCCGTCTCCTCCTGCCATCGATTTTGCTTCTTCCGAAGGAAAGGTCAGCTTTTCCCCCAGCTGCAACTCTCGTTTCAAATTAGGGGTTTTGACTTTTCTCGTGTTTTGGTTTCATTGCTGTTCTTATCGGCTATTTTGTTGCGCAAATTGACCCTTTTATACAATATGTTTGCATACTACGTGATGATTGGGACATAGCATGTATTGAATCCTCATTTGTGTTGATTGTTGAATACGTAGAGTGCTTCTATTTAGATGGGTGTTGTTCAATCGTAGAATATACTACTATAATAGTCTATGGTGGTAGCAGTTTCTTCGAATGTACTTCCATGCATTAGCGGGGATGATGTTCATTGTTTTTCCCCTGTAGGCTACGGGTAATGCTAGGGATCCGATTCATTGGAAGTATGTATTTCAAGTTTGACTCCAACCCAATGTGTGAAGCATTTGATTGTCTAACACCTAATAACTGTGGGCTTAGAGACTAACCAATCAATTGCATAACATCAGTTTGGAGTCAAAAGTTGCGGAAAATAGTTGGGATCCTGAGCATATTCTTTGATGAGAATGTATGACTCAGTCGTCCCCTTATATTTGGATGGAGTGACGATTTATTCAAGATTATAATTGATTGATAGCAGATACACAAGGCTTTGATGCCCTTAAGTGAGAAGTAATATGACATAACACATGAGATTGATTAGATTATTTGTAGTTCGTATTTCTTTGATTAGTTCTCCTGAATCTTTCTAGTCAAAGTTTAGAACTTCAGAGACTTGGGGGTACTTTATATTATTCTAGGCAACCTGTTATAATAAATCTTTATAGATAATTGAGATCGCGAGACAGTGACTTACTACTCATTTATAAGTATACTGACAAAGTTAAAAAGAACTCTGTTCACAAGTTTGGCCTTTTTGGTGGGTTCTCAAATTCAGTATTTTGCCTCAAAAAGATCTTCTGTTTTCTTACCGTTGATCTCATGTGTGTTCTGAAACTGCAGCAACTCTTCATAGAAGCCATTGAAGGTGGGACCATGGAAGGTTTTTTTAAGTTGATCTCTTACTTTCAGACACAATCAGAACCTGCATATTGTGGTCTAGCCAGCCTTGCCATGGTCTTGAATGCACTTGCGATTGATCCCGGTAGAAAATGGAAAGGTAGCGTTTAACTTCGTTCTATTACACTATAGTAGAAGAGAGTGAATGCTTTGAGCTGTTTCACGCGATTACAAGGCTAAAAGAGGAAACATAAAACTTGTGATTTCCTATTTGCTGGTTCCCTAAGCAGGTTGATGTGAGGGTAGTATAATGATACTGCTTCCAGTGGCAATGCTTCATGCATGGGAAGGGGAGAAAACTTCCCTCCTTAATTGTGGGAAGTTTGTTTTTTTATTAGGATACTGTAACAATACCTTTTTCTTACCTTCTTTCAAAAGTTGATTTTTTGTGTAATTTTAGAGCACTATTTTCTTGTGGCGTAATAAATTACAGTATTATAAATTAGCTCCTCTTGGCTACGACTAGGAAATTTTCTATTGACTTATCCGTTTTACTTTCTATGTCCGCCCTTCAAAGATGTTCCATTTAGAATATCCTTAAAAATTAAGCTTCTGATTTCCATAATAATGTAAGTTTACACCTCTCGTACATGGGCTGATCTAAGTGAGAGTTGAGTGGGGGCTGATGCCCACGTCAACATTTCACCAAAAAATAAAATAAAATTGTTAAATGCCGTTATTAATCTAATGCTATTTTATAATTATGTATGTAATGGGTAAAACTCATTTAGTCACCAACTATATGTAACATTTTTTTTCGCTTAATGAAGTTATTTTGCATGGTTATAACCGTTTACAATATTTTTTAAATACCTAGCCCACTTGGTACCAAATCCTGGATCCGCCTTGATCTCATATATAAAATAAATAAGCTGGATACCCTTTTATATTTTGGCTGTCACCCTGAAGGGTACTAACGTATTCCAAAAATGTTTGACTTTTAAGAAGATACTTTTTCTCCCTCATTGACTAGTTCTGGCTTTGCCATTGTTCTAACTTCTAAGCACTTATAGTCAATCTAAAACTTTGGTTTTTATGCCCTTGAGTTTTAATATGCAACTTCTTGAGAATCAATAAATCATTTCTTGTTTTCAGGGCCTTGGAGATGGTTTGATGAATCTATGCTGGATTGTTGTGAGCCTCTTGAGAAGGTCAAAGCTAAAGGAATTTCCTTTGGGAAGGTTGTTTGTTTAGCACATTGTGCTGGAGCGAAAGTTCAAGCTTTTCGCACAAACCAAAGCACCCTTGATGACTTTCGGAAGTATGTAATGTCATGTTCCAGTTCTGATGATTGTCATGTCATCTCATCATATCATAGAGAGACTTTTAAGCAGGTAAATTTCAAGTTTAGCTTATTTGATTTAATTTTCTATTCCAGTTGCTTTTAAAATGCTCACTTAATGTCATGTTAAAAGGGGCATCTTCTTGTGAATAGAATAAGGATCGTTTTTGTAACCACACTGCAAACTCCTTTTTCCGCCTACATCTGATTGAGGCGAATATCAAGATCATGCTTTGACTTGATCACATTAAAATTCTCAATCAGGAAACCATGATAATTAAGATCAAGGACACGGTCGCAGCTTTTTCATGCAAAACAGCTGTAAAACATGCTGAGGCTAGTAAAATACCATTCATATTGCACGAATTTTTCTGCAGGCTTGAAATTTCACTGACACAGTAACTTGACGACAGTGGTATTGCTGCTTAAGCTAGTGACAGGTGATAGATTTCTTGTGAAACTGTTAGTGCAAGTAAAGTGCATTTAGGAAGAGGTAGTGAGTTGAGCTGTTTAGGATGTGGTATTTTGTGAGCTCATATAGACAGATAAAGAGATAGTGTCTTCAAAACATCTGAAGAAAAAAAGAAGCGGCAGGAGTAAAGCAAAAAGATCTAGTAGAGCGCCTGCAGAAGAGGAGGGGGAGAGCAACTCATTAAGGACTTATGTAAACAGGCAGACGCCTTCCCTCTCTTTGTTGTTAAGACATGGCTTCTGATAAACCATCAAATAAAGACCTTTATATCTTATATATCTTTATATTGGGAATTATTCAGAAATTATAATATTAATATGTGGATGCACTTATTATTGGGTAGATTCATAAGCTCTACAATGATGTTTGCGTCATTACACCTTGATCAGTGATTATTACGGCTTACTGCAGACAGGAACAGGTCATTTTTCCCCTATTGGCGGGTATCATGCTGGAAGGGACATGGCATTGATTTTAGATGTTGCACGATTTAAATATCCTCCTCATTGGGTTCCCCTTCCACTTCTTTGGGAAGCCATGAATACCCTGGATGAAGCAAGTGGATTTCACAGAGGGTAAACTTTACTGAAGTATATATTTTCTACAAGTGAATTTATAAATTTTCATGGAAGCGGTTTCATCTATTTGTAGTGTTTTTCTACATTAATAACTTTTATGCGCAAGGGCTGACCAGGATTTACTAGTAGCTTTGTAAATAATAAATGGACACTAAAGAAGTGATGTTTTTTTCAAAATCAGTTTTGTTATTGAAGAACATAAGGAACTGTTAGTATATTATGTTTATTTATGACTCCCTTCGTTTTCAAATTATTGTCCTCTTTGACCCGGCATACCGTTTAAGAAAAAGTAATTGACTGTATTATAAATATTGGTGAAATGTGTGATTTCTTTTAATGCCCTTGAGCATGTGGCCATAATTAAAGTAAGTAGAAAAAGTAAGGGTAAAATGGTAAAAATGTTTTCCTAAAAGGGAAAGTGTTGGAAGAGGACTTTTTTTTTTTGATAAGTAAGATATTATATACCAAAGAGGACAATTATTTTAGAACGAACGAAAAAGGAAAGGAAGACGATAATTTGAAAACGAACATTCGATAACGAGGAAATGTCAGTCCCGGAATTGAAGAATTTGTTGATTCGCACCCTTCATTTTTGGTGTTCCGAGGCTGATCACTCTACTTCTAGTCCCAACACTGCTATTGTAGATTTTGTAAATAGTATAGACATTGGTTAATCATTTTGGTTAGGTATACTTCTAGTGTACAAAGGACGCATCACCTCTTTTGATGCTTTTTTATCTATTATTTAGTTATCAAAAAAAAAAAGAAAAGAAAACGAAGGGAGTATTATGTTAAAGTCTAGTACCAAAAGAAAAGATATGGTTCCTATTAATATTATCCATTGGATCAAAAATCAAAGACTAGGATTCATTAATTGCATTGATGATTTGTATTCTGTTGAGGTGAATTAATTACATTATCCAACTAATCAATCAATCTCAGCTTTTGATTTTTGATCTAATGGATAATATAATAGTAACCATCAATGGTTAGTGAGAAAAAGTTTCCATTGAAACCTCCCCCATTATATATATATATATATATATATATATATATATATATATATATATATATAGAATACTTGATACCTATGATGCTAAGCAATTCGATTATGCTTGCTAAATAAACCACAATGACCATCTTGTTATGTCTGTCATTACTTATTATAATTATCTTTTTTTTGTTGCTAAGAGGCATTACTTGTTATATTTGTTTATGTTATACTAGGATAAAGTGTCTGAATTGTGACCCATTCACTTTTGATGTTGGTTTTCTTGTTCAGGTTCATGCTAATATCTAGGCTTCACAGAGCACCCGCGCTACTTTATACACTGGTAAGATCTAAGTGATTGAAATTGCTATGTGAACATGATTAATTTCGTTTACAGGAAATTTTACACTTTGTAACAAGTATTATACTCCCTTACTTCCAAATTAAGTGTCACCAGTCTAACTGGTTCTCGCTTTATGGAATCTGCTTGTACATACACTCCCTTAGTCTCTGAATGGTTGTAACATTTACCTTTAATTTTACCCCAAAAATAATGATACTCTTTATAAAATCAAAAGTCACGATATAATTGACCCCTACATTAGTCAAATGGGGACATCGATTTGGGATCGAGGGTGTTGTTTGATTTTTAGGGTAGCTTCAGCATTTCATATCTTGATTAGACAGCAAACTTGTATTAACATGGTACTCAATAACGTATAATCTCTTGAAGAAAGCAACATAGTGAAGCCTACACAAATATTCTGTTTGATGTCAGTTATTGTTTCGTTTGTGTTGAAAATGTTTCAGAATTGGGCTTATTGAAATTAATTTAAATCACAAAACATTGTTCCGAAATTTCAACTCCAATCTGAGAGTATCAGACAGAATTATTTTGTACTTGAGCATACAAGTAATTATGTAAACTCATTATGGCCGTTGGATTTGACTAGATGATGAAACACATGTAATGCCTGTGTATCTGAATTCTTAAGTGAAATAGGTAATAATGAACCAAATATATTAATTTACACATGTAATCCATGATCAAATTGCAACTTTGATAATAGGTTTATCGCAGAAAAAAATTACCCTGCAAATACGTGTGAAAAAGTTATGATCATTTACTTATTTGTAGAGTTTGGGCACAACCTAGGAAGGCGAACCAGCGTGTTTGTCTCGATTCATTATATTCTCTTCTTGGTAATCCAGCCTTGCATTTTCTGTTCATTGCCAATTTAGATGATTCTTCTACAAAATAATTTCTTGAGTAGTGATAGCGATCCCAATTTTTGTCCAACTTTCTGATCCCAATCGAGGTGGCAAGCATGCGATTGGTTAGATATGACATCACTTAACATGTGATATCACCCTTTGACCCATCACATGCTCGGCACCTAGTGAGAAATTTGGACAAAAAAGTTTGGGTCCCTTTTTTTTTTTATAAGTAGAGTAATTATAAAATAAATTGGCACCAAAACAGGTGGCACAGCCTATATATACAATCAAAGGGCACCTACACAAAAGCTATACAATAGTGAATATATCTAAGAACTCAACAAAAGAACTGTCCACTCTTTGAGCTCTGTCTGTACACCAGAACTTGATTGTTTCTACCATGCTTTCCTTCCATCTGTCTACATTCAATTCACTGTTTTCAAAAGCTCTGCGATAGCGTTCAGTCCATATGCCCCAGCAAACCGCTAAAGGAGCAACTTCCCAAACATCTTTCTTCCTTTTCTTTAAGTGTTGGCTGATCTTTAGCATAATATATGGTATGTATCAACTATTTTTATCCATGCTATTGGTTTTAACAGGGGTCCTGTGATTGAATTATCTGACAGGTAACTTTTTGAATTTTATACAATTGCGGTGTCGTACAAACAATTAGCATTGTTTCTTTTACTTTATTCAAATGAAAGTCCTATTTGATTGGATTAGTTCAGTCTGGAACTTATCCCATTGCTTCCTCTACTTCCCCACATAAACTTCCGCATTGTCTCCCTCTTTTGAGATGATGGAGTCTATTAAAGCTAGAGCCGTCAAAACGGACCAACGGGGCGGACCAACCCGCAAAATGGCGGACCCCGCCAATTGATTGGTCCAACCCAACCCACCTTGGGTTGCGGGGCGGGGCGGACCAACCCGCTAATTGAAGAAATTTTGGGGAAGAGACCTGTAACTGTAAGCTAAAACTAAAATTTTCAATTTTAAACTAAAAACCCAAATTCAGATACATCATGCATTCAAATTTATCAAACAAAAAAAGGGAAAATTTTATACACAAAAACATCATAGATAAAAAAAAAATCAATAAACACTTATTGATGAAAACCTTAAATCAGTCCCAAGAAATGAAGAAACCCAACATCACATAAACGCATCATATATTCATATTATTCTCGAAACAGAGAGATCGGGGAAAAAGTCGACCGACAATGAGAGAGAGAGCTCAGCTCGATGATGGTCGGATGGTGGACTAAGTTTGGTGGAGAAGGAGAGAAATCAAACAATGGCCGACTTGAAGGAGAGAGAGATATCGAGAGGGTCACTCACGGCCTCACGGGGTTTCCTTTGTGAGAGAGACTGAGAGATCGACAATTATTGTTGAATACAATGAATAGTAGTTGTTGTCTTGTAACTCTTGTGTCTTGTTGGATGAATCTGGCGGACATCACACATGCCGCAGGGAGTCTTGGAAGAAGGAAAAGAATGGGGGAAATTGGGATTTGGGGGTGATTGACAATTTGGCATGTGGGAGACGGGAGTGGGGCACTTATTTTATTGTCTTATTAGTATATATTATATATTATTTGTGTATATTAGTATATAACTATATATTATATATATATATATATATATATATATATATATATATATTTTTTTTTTTTTAAGACTAATAACTAATTACATATTTTTAAATGTCAACTTTTATTTTTGGCGGGTTACCCGCATTGATGCGGACTGCCCGTTAGGCCCGCCTCCAAACGGACCAATGATTTGTCAACCCAACCCACCATTTTTACTTGGCGGGGCGGACCAACCCAACGGGTTTGACCCATTTTGACAGCTCTAATTAAAGCTCAAAGAAAGGGGAAGCTTAAAGTAGATGTGAATGTGAGGATATATGTTTTCTCAAAACATAGAATATTCAAGTTTAATACTGATTTTTAGAAAATGTGTTTTCATTATTTTTGTTGAGTATATTCTGAGAGTTCTATATTTTTTGTCATCAATAACCATAGTACGGACCCATGGATCTCATAATGTTGGTTGATATTGGGTCTTTCTACATGGGTATTTGGAGTTGCGACATGTTTTTTGGCCAATGTCAACCATTAGACTGATGATTTGGGATTCCATTGTGTTGGAGAATTTCAAAGTTATATATACGGGTAGTTTGGTAGTATGTTTTGGAGGCTTAGAGTAACTTGAGTTCGAATGCTGCTTTTTGGATGTTTTATTGTCAAAACTTATTTTTTCAGTTCAGTTGTCATAAACGCATATTCTGAAAACTGCATTAGGCAAAATTAGCTATGGCCTTGCTTTTGACCGAAATGACAATAATAATTTTTGTGTCATGTTGTCTTGCCATTAACAACCTCCATCTTTATTAAATTATTAGCCATTATCAACATAGAGTTTTCAAAACTATATGGGGTTTTTAATTATTCTAAAATATACTCCCTCTTTTCCATAATACTCCCTCTTTTCCATTATCAACATAGAGTACTATTTTATAAATGGCCTGTTTGATTTAGCTTATTGATATGACTTATGACTTATGACTAATAACTGATGATGTTTGATTTAGCTTTTTAAAAGTGCTGATTAACTTTCATAAGTTAGTGTGTGTGTTTGATTAATAAGTTGAAATAGTGCTGAAATAAAATATAAAGACTAAAATAGGATCATCACAAAATGAGATTTACATTATTATTATTATTATTATTATTATTATTATCACTTTTTTATTATTTTATTAATATTAATACAAATTTTATCACTATTATTAATAATTACTATTATTATTATCATTATTATTTCCTTTATTATTGTTATTATTTTAATAACATTAATAACATTAATATTAATTTTATTATTATTATTATTATTACTTGTTAATTTTAGTATTTATTTTATTATATTATTAATATTATTAATGTTATTTATATTATTATTATTTATATTATTATTGATTTTATTATTATTATTATTAATTTATTTTATTATTATAATATTGATATTAATATTACTTTTATTATTATTATTACTTATTATTATTACAATTATTTTTACTATATTATTATTAATATTACTTTTTAGTATTAATAATGATAAATATAATAATAATAATTATTATTATTATATTTATCATTATTAATATTATTATAACAATTATCATTATTCATATTATTATTTATTAATATTGTTATAAATTATAATTCCTTTTATTATTATTATTTATTATAATAATAATTATTATTATTATTACCTTTTGTTTTTATTATTATTATTATTAAGAAGGGTAATCTTAGAATATATAAAATTTCAATAAAGAAGAGGACTCGCATGTTTTTGAAAAGTAGAATTAAGTACTAGGCTTAGTGCTTACAACTTATGTCCTTACATGTGCTTTAAATGGCTTGTACATGACTTATGACTTATCTTACTATAAGTGAAAACTTATGGTAAGTCATAAGTCATAAACACTTCCAGATAAGTCAAATCAAACATGCCTCTCAATAATTAGACTTTTCAAGCATAGACCCTTTGTTTGGAAAGGAGAGAGTAATAATTTGTTTTTTTTATAATTTATTTACTTGTCTTGCTTTATCTTTATTGGTTATATTTGTTTATTTATGTTTGGAGAAAGTTTAGAATTTAGTTAAGAAGTTATTTGAAAATTAAATTATACTTTTTGCATATGTAAATCAATCCTCTTGTTTTTTTTTTTAATATTTAAACATGCATGCATTCCACTGAGGCACTGAGATGGATTCTGTATGGTTGGAAGTTTACGACAATTTTTTATTCCATAATCCATTTTGGTCATGTGACAACCAAAAAGATTTAAAATTACTTTTGACACACTTTTAAAATATTCAGTTTTGCAAAATTAGATGCAATGCCAAAGTGGAACATAGACCCGTGCAATCATACTTGAACTAGATGGAGTTTCTAAGTATCTATTCACCTTTAGGAATTGTATATTGAATATCCCTACATATGTTGCCTATAAAGCCTCAGCCTGATTAGGACCTTTTGTTTTAAACTTCGAAAAATCCTTATTCATATAGCCAAAGCTTGAATAGACTTCTGCACAATCAGCCTAAAACCAAGAGTTAGGGTTCACATTTCCCAACTAGTGCTTATTCTTGCGTCTATAAATCGTAAATGCTAAGTTATTGTGAGCTTCATCCGCCTAA
Organism: Codonopsis lanceolata; assembly: GCA_013146195.2. Lineage (NCBI taxonomy): Eukaryota > Viridiplantae > Streptophyta > Magnoliopsida > Asterales > Campanulaceae > Codonopsis > Codonopsis lanceolata. The sequence goes on along the minus strand of CM028382.1, from coordinate 106,110,822 downwards.
ACTTCCTATTAGCCTGTAATGTGAATCCCAATTTCCACATTCAACCAGCATTTTTGGAATACAAATTTCTTGGAATGTCCTCCCAAAACTTGTATCATCAAGAGTGTCAATGAATTCTGATTATGTTGGTCTCCCAACTTCGTATAAATGTTATCTTCATGTTTGTATTTGCTTATTGCTTTGATATTCCATTCTGCTGTTCATGTTGTGGAGACTTGGCATTATTGTCAATCTTGGCAGCTTTTGATCTTGTTCAATGAAAATATTTGCAGAGCTGTAAACACGAAAGTTGGGTCAGTATTGCAAAGTATTTGGTGGATGATGTTCCGGTATTATTAAGTTTGAAGAATGTTGCAGATGTGAAGGACGTCCTCTCCATAGTTTTTAATTCTCTACCACCAAACTTTCTGGACTTCATCAAGTGGGTTGCAGAAGTTAGAAGAGGGGACGATGATGGTCAAAGTTTAAGCCAAGAGGAGAAAGAACGACTCAGCATCAAGGTCTTCTTTTGCCTTCATCCCATACGCCACCTATGCCAGCCTAGTCGTTGGCACCGGCATGGGCATGTCTATAAGCTAATAAGCTAATTATTGCAGTTTGTTAGACTTCCTAGTGTTTTCTCATGGCTTCACATTTTTATTATTTGGTTTTCTCTCAGGAAGAGGTCTTGAAAGAAGTACAGGAGATTGGTTTATACAAGCACGTGAGTGAATATCTATTATCTGGGGAACCATGCCGCAAAGGCCACCCCTCCTTGACTATAAAAAATAGTTTGTCGGATATTGCTGCGAGTGTCTGTTGCCAGGGAGCAGGGCTACTAGAGGGAAATACTGGGTCCTTAGATGGGTTTTGCTGTACAGAAACTTGTGTAAGCTCTATAAATGCCAATGGCTACAAGCCCATCACAATAGTATCTGGGACAGTGGTCAAAGGCAACGAGGAAGAGCGTGTGGATATGCTTGTCCCATCATCTCCAACAAAGCGAAGCTGCTGTGACTCTGACCCAACTAGCTGTATTGGGATGCACCCGGCAACCAATGATGTTCTGACAGTACTTCTTTTGGCTTTGCCTTCTCAAACATGGTCTGGTATTAAAGACCAGCAACTTCTGCAGGAAATAGATAGCCTTGTTTCGGTAGAGAACCTTTCTATGCTGCTTCAAGAAGAGGTATTATTGCATTACTAGTCTTTCCTCTTTTTGTCCCTTTATTTAGTACTGCCTCAGTCCCAAAATGAGGCTCTCGTTTTAGTTTTCATGAAAACTAAGCAAATTGACTTTTAAATAATTCTATTACTCCCTTTGTTCCAAAATAAGTGTCCCATATTGATTTTACACGAGTTTTAAGAAAGGTATTGACTCTGTGATTTTCCTTTAATATCCTCAAAGGATCCCTTAGTGGTGTCAAATCAATGGGGTCCCTCTTCTTTTTTCATCTCACAATTAATAAAGTCTTGAGGTTCTTGGTTCCAATCCCCGTGCGAACAAGGTGTCATACTTACCCACCAAAAGAATAAAATGAAAATGGGGACAATTATTTTGGAATGTCCCAATATGGAATCGGGGACACTTTTTTTGAATGGAGGGAGTAACGCATACACATGAATACCCTGAGCTCCACATCATTATGTCATTGCAAAGTCCCATTGAGACAAGATAGACGGAAAAAATGAACTTATTGAGTTCATTACAAAAGGACGCTCTTGGGACATTTTTTTTAAAATTTAAAAAGGACTCTTATTTTGCGAGGAAGGGGAGGTGATACTTGAGTAATTATTTTGGAGGATTTTTGTTTACGTGGGACTATAAGGGTGACAATGACTAACACGACACGATAGCACTAATCAACACGACATGATAGCACGAATCAGAACGACACGATTACATAGAGAAATGACACGATGAGACCAGCACACAACACAAAACAACGAAATGCACAAAATTGTTAATTTAGTTAAAGTAACATTTATTTTTACATTTATGATAAAATAAGATGAATAACATGAAAACACGATAATGAGGCACGAACACGACACGATATCTCAAATTGCCACTCCGACTAAGTGCCGGTTAGTACATAGGTTGAGTAGATGGTCAACAAAAGTTGGTGTTATTTCGTTGGGTATTTGAGTGGGAGTATAGAAGGGCTTATTTGAGTGGATTAGGGACATAGGCCTTGGTGTAAGGATGAGTGATTGTTTGAAGATTATATTTCTCTCAAATAGTGAAATTGATGGCTGAGCATTACCTGGAGCCCTTAGAAGGTGTGATAGTGTCAATTTTGCAACTAGGCTTGAGGTAGGGGGAAACCAAGATGATGTGGACAACAATAGTAAAGAACGATAACCAAGTGTAGCTTGTTTGATAATCTTGCCTCAGACCAAACAAAATGGCAAAGAATGGATCATGCAGCCAGCGCCAAATAACTGGGACAAAGGCTCTTCGTGGATGTAGGCATGATTTTGCTGAACCATGTAAATTTGTGGGTTGTCTGGTGTTTTTTTTCCATACATATATATATATATATATATTTCCTCACTGCCTATCAGCTACCACAGCAGTATTCTTGAACAAACTTGTGTAATAAATATATATTCCACTGCTCCATTTTTCCAATAACACACGCACGCGGAGACTTGGAAAAATGGGGCATCAAAATTTATACACTAGTATGTATAAATTTATTCTTTACTCAAAAGTAGAAAGCACTGTTCAAAGTTAGATGTGACATCTGGCATTTAAAATTAACACTGCATTTCTGATTAAAAATTGTTTTACGTTATTCCTTGTAATTGGTTTGTTTTTCTTTTTAATTTGTATATTCAGTGGTTCCATTACATTATCTTAGTGAATTTGATGATATTTGATTATAGATTATTGTTCGCAGATACGTTCTTCCTTTTATTTTTCCCTTTTCTTTTTAGAGTATCTCAAGGGTAATAATAGCAGTTGAACACAATTATGTGCAACGGTGGAATTTGGTTAGTAACTAAGATGTATATCCTGATTGTTGCCGTTATATATGCTTCGACTTTTGCTTTACTTGGCTGCTTAGTTAACTCAAGGCTTCCATGGTTTCTTCTCTTGGTTGCTTACTTCACTCATGGCAGGGTTCTCATTATCTTAACGTGCATTGCAGGTTTTGCACTTGCGAGGTCAGCTCCTTGTTCTCAAAAGATGCAAAGATGACAAGGTAGAGGAAGAACTTGGTGCACCCCTTTTCTAGCTCCCTCTTTTTGAGTTTACATTTAAAACCATTTTGTTGTAACCCAATACTGCTTTGTGAACCCTTTGAGAGAATGCAACAGTTTATATAAAGCTTTAAGACATTCAAGTACACTGTAGAAAGGCTACATTGTTACCCCTTTTTTTTAGGTTATGCAACCAGAACAAAGCGGTGTGTTCCAGAGAGAGAAACCGGTTAAAGCCACATCAAGATCTGTTGTTCAGAGGTCAAATTGCTATTCAAAGCCGTCCAAACTCATTGGGGATGATCATGTGATGAATTATCCAGGTAAGTTGGCTGTATTGCTAAGACAAGGTGCCCATGCTCGTTGTTGCAAGCTTGGAGAGGGATATGTAAAGCCAACTCGGGTTTGGGGTGGGTTCAGGTTTATGACTTCCTGTCCGAAATCAATGCTGTATACCTCTTGTATATCCTCTAGGTATACTACCCCTTTCAGCCCTCTTGCACTATAGGCCGGCTAACTTTGGAAAGGTTTGTTTATGCTGGTTCCGGATTGGGGGTTGGCTGGGCTGAATAGCTAATAGCATGCAAAACTTCAATTTTCATGCTGTGGCTTGCAGATTCAGGCAGGGTTGGCTGGGCTGAATAGCTTATGGCATACAGTTCTTCGATCTCCATGTTGCTGCTTGCAGACGAGCAGTTTTCATTCTGTACATAGCTATGTTTATAAATAACTTCATGTGTTTTTACCATTTCAGAGACATGGTTTAGTCTTTGAAGGGGGTAGTTGTGACATTAGATTTAGGTTTTTGTCCTGCTACCGAGTCTCATCCATCCTCCCCCGAGCAGTAATGTGATATGTATGTGTATATATGTATATATATATATATATATATATATATATATATACACACACACACACACACACACACACACACACACACACACACATGCTCCCTTTTTGTTTCGGACAAAGAGTTTACCATATTATTTTGGGATGTTTTATTTCAAGTTTACTTTCAAAAAATTATATTTATCATCAATTTAACATTTTAAGTAAGCCTTCACATTTGATTTTAACATATGGCGGGAGCTAACCACACCTAAAACCCACTCTTTATACCCCATTACTCTCCATACTTCACCCATTTTAACAAATTTCACACACTACTCTATTCATCCGACCCTAACTACACATTCTATACTTCTTCTCTCTACGGTCTTACCCCTTCCCTCTTCTTTCTCCATTCTACACCTTCTATATTCTTGCTCGTATCTTCATCGTCACTTCATCTTCCCTTCCCTTTCCAACCTTCATGGTCGTCGCCTCTCTCACCATCTTCCCTTCCCTACCTTTCCCTTTTGAAACCTTAATTCCCAATTACCCAAATTGAGCAAGCAATCAAAGCAATCTTCATCTTCATTTACAAAATCGAACAAACAATCAAAGCAAGCAATCACATCCTCTCCTGTTGTTTCATCCTCTCATGTTGTTTCATTGCCAGTTTCATCATTCCTCCTCTATCGATCTGTTTCATCTGACTCCCAAACATCTTGTAACCAGATGGTAGTGTGCAGTTGTCGAACATACTACCCTCTGTTTGGACCTGATTATACACACACTTTGGGTGGAGTTTGGTTGAGAGACACATAGTGGGGTGTGTGGGTGTTGAGACTTGTTCATTGGGCTATATTGGCATTTCACCTTATGGCATTTTTGCAAAAAAATTTTGTGGAGGTGTAGAGTGGAGTTTAGGGTGTTGTTAGCCCCAGCCTTAACGTATTGGTTTTTCTAAAGTATTTTTGAAATTATAGTTAATTTTAATGTTGGTTCTATTTCCTTTAATAATTTGACTTTTCAAACATAGTCTTCTTTGGGTGAAACGGAGGGAGTATGTTATATTACAGTAAACAGTTGGAGAAAATGTGAAGATAAAAAAAGTATCATTACTGGTAAACCTCCAAAGAAGTTCCCCATGGAAGCATTGTTGTGCAATCAAAGAAGATCAAAACAAGACAAGATGTGGATGCCTTAACTTTTGCGCAAGGTCCCTATAAGATTGCTATAGTTATTTTTGTTCTTCGATTGGATCGTTTTATTAGTACATAAAATAGTCTATGTATGTGTTAGTGTCCCTTAACAGGTGGTCAATTCTCCCTACTGAAGTGGCTTCTGCGGAATGTTGTCGTCATTATTTGCTTACCTGTAAAATATCAACAAGGTTGCATAAATGGGTCACGATTTGAGCACGTGATCGTCTTCGAAAACTGTATAGCCTGCCATTGCAATCACTTGGAAAATAGACTCAATCAACGTGGAATCACTCAGAAAGTCTGTAATAAGTCTTGATTTCTTCATTGTTTGGTTCTAGATGCAATACTCAGAGGGTTCTAACCTCAAAATCTGAATCTGGTTAAGGCGACGTGGAAGACGGCAATCATGTTGGAATCAGGTCCAAAGTTTATGGTTTTTTTTTTTTGGTTAAGATCATTAAATTAATTTTGAAAGCTCAATGACTTTAATAATAATCCAATAAGGGCATTAGTATTTGTGAAATTGATTTCTTATTGATTTGATTTATTTATATTATTGCTCAATTTATATTCCATAAGGGCATTACATATATTTAGTGTGTTTTCCAAACACCCAAAAATGTTTTCTAGAAATTTTTTTCATTTTTTAGAAATCATTTTTCGTGAAACAAACGGAACCTAAATTACGATACTGAATCAAATCACGCGACTCAACTAGGTTTGACGACTTGGCGGATGGGATTGACACCATTGGAAGGGAGTATCATAATTCTATTTTTACCAAAGACATTTTACTCAATAGAAAAGTTTTCAGACACTACAATAAATTGAAATGTTAAATGATGGATGTGTCTTAATCTAAAAAAGTGTAAATTATAGATACCCCCTCCCCAAATTATGGGTTGGGTTTAAATTGCTCCTTCAATTACCAACTAAAGCTTATATACCCCTCAATTATGATGTTTAGTTGACCAAAAATGATCACCAGAAACTTACATGACCTCCTTTTTGTATTTTATTTTACCATATTGTTTTTTTTGGTGTATTCAATTGACTATCATATCCTTATTGCTTTAAAGCCCTTTTCGTCATTCCAATTTTCTAGACCGAGAAATCATTTTGACCTTAATCTCTAAACATCTCTTTCTTCGTTAAGATTGAGTCAAGAATAAATCAAATTAAGCAAGAACAATTTTCCAATTTGATTACTTTAGCAAACCAAGCTTGAAGATTTGGGTGATCAGCTCGATTTTCAGCCATGCATCCTTGTCCAAAACGAAAACGACCCTATATGACCAAAGTTAGAAATATGTTACTATCAATATATATTATTGGAAAAATTACAGACCGGTCCACTTTTCAAAGTTTTTAAACACTTTAGTATATTGTTTTTTTTTTCAACGAAAAAAACAATTTTTAGAATCGAAAAGATAGCGATACCCTTAATGAGTATGAGACATGTTATATAAATGAATCATGGTGCATTGACTAGTCAACCGCGATTCATCAATTTTATTGTATTAGTTTTTACACTGTGGTTTAATAGTTTAATTGTCTAATCCTATTGCATCACGGTTCAATAGTTTAATTGCCTAGTCCTATTGCACCGTGATTCATCAATTTTATTGCATTAATTTTTGAACTTCGATATATAAAATATTATTAATCCATTTTTGCAATGCGATACAAAATGACAATGAATCAGACCATGTCATCCACCTTTTCTTTCATCTCCTCTGTCGTAAGCTTTTTCTTCCCCTTTGGAATAATATTTCAAAAGTGATCTTTTGCGTTTGAAAAAAAAACAATACACTTTTAAGTTAAAAACTTTAGAAAAGAAATCGGTCAGAATTTTACCCTATATTATTAATGGAGACACGATAAATTCATAAAGAAAATGTCACTAAATACAATATAGTTATTCCAAAATGTATATTTAGCAAAACTCATGGATAGAGTTATATTGCATGATAGAAAAAGAAAAAGTGAAAAACTAATACGATATCATAGAGATATTTTTTGTCAACCAAACTATGAGAAAACTTGTGATCTTTACTTATTAAAATAATAAAAATTCATAGTTGGATATAAATATTATAATTTTAAAAAAGCAATTCAATAGTAAAATCATATTGTAATACAATATCGTAAAGTTTTAATACATTTTGCCTACCTATAACAATGGATTCTAAATCTTAAATTTCAAAATGATTGAAATCAGTAATCAATTTCATTACTTACCATGTTGCTATTATTGAATTGATTTTTTAAACAATATTTTTTTAACAAATTAAACTTTTTTTTATTTTAGTAGCAAAATATCACAAATTATCTAAAGTTTGATCGTTAAATGTTTTTAAAGGAACATGAAACGAGTCATAAGTATCATGGACAAAACAAATTTATCAATAATAAATAAAAAAAGTAAGTTGAAAATAAGAAATATATTATTTAACTTTAAATGAAAAATACTAATTAATTAAGGTGTATTTTTGTCTAAACCAATATTAGTTTAAAGTCACAATTAATATTTTAGTAGATAATAAAAAATTAGTAAAAGGCTAAGTTTTATTTTATATAGCACAAAATAGAATAGGAAGGCTAAAAAAGTGTAGGCTTCCAAACTGCTGAAAGGGAGTGGGGGGGGGGGGGTGACAACGTAAATTGCATTCTTCTGAAACAGAAATACCCCTTCCTTTCCTTTCACGTAACGACCCGCCCACAAGAGTTCCGTTTTTGCAACTAGAAAATTCCGAAAACGGCTTACTATATTATTTTAATGATAGGATGCATGTCAAATAAGATTAAATCTATATTTATATTGAAAAGATCCATTTTGATCGAATGTGAATGAAAAGAAAAAAATAATACATATGATTAAAAATATGAATTACACACGGCTACGTAGGATGAAAATCCACAATTTCATTGATGATGCTCTAACATCTTTATCATATTCGTTGTCCATTAGTGTTTTGGTTTTTGGATTTATTTTTTCTGTTTCTTCACCCTAGGTGTTTTTTTGGTTCCCTTTCATTTTAACTTTCTCATCAATTATTACTTCAAAAATACTCAAAATAAAATCGCTAAATCGCAAAGCCAAACATGCCGTAATTATTTTAGTAATAGTCTAAATTAATATTTTGTCCCTTTTGTTCAAAGAGATAACTATTTTATTTTGAGATGTTCTACTTAAAAAGTCTATTTCAAAAAAGAGCATGTCTTATGTAAAACCGTCTTACGAATCTTAATTTATTTTTTACTCACTCACTCTCTCACAACTTAACTCACTAATACACGATGGATTAATTCAAGTAAAATGTCTTATATAAAATACCGATAAGATCATCTTTCTAAAGTTTTTGTCATCTAAAATTATGTCAATTATTGTTATAAATAAGTATAAATAAGTTCATATTTGAAAAAAATTAATATTAAAACTCTTTATAGGAGGGAGAGGAATAGAGGATAAGTGGGAATAACCACACCCCAATTCCCTATTCTATATCTCACTTAAAAATATTACACAGATGTCACCGAGTGAAAAGATCTAAAAACCCACCTCATGCACTCTGAAATTATTCGGCCATGACGTGATGAAATGGTTGAGGTGGTTCGGACCTAGTGTGATGAAATTACTGAGGTTTGTTCGATCACCATGAGACGAACACTCTTATTTGTGTTCGACCAGTATGAGATGACGACATCGAAGATGGAGTCGGAGGAGATGGCAGAAGATTGAGAGAAAAAGGACTCCAAGTTGATACCTGGATATGGGGATGGATGGAATTGCTGGCCTGATTTAAGATTTGCCCTAAGTTAGAGGTGGACGACGACGAAAAAGACGACTGGACTAAAGGGCAGCGACGGCGACGGCGACAGTTACTTAGATGGAGGAAGAGAGATAGATCGACGTTGAAGACGAATAAGAGAGGAGGGAGAGCACTCAGGTTGTTCGACTTACAGCTTGACCTGACAGTAGATGGACGGAGGTGGGAAGGCAAGGGACGTAGATCGCTTGCAGAGGGGCTGAGGGAGGAAGATGGAGTGAGGAAGAGAGATAGATTGCTTAGGTTAGGAGGGGTAAAATGGGTAGTTAAGTGGAATGTAGAAAAATGTGGGAAAAAAGTGAGGTATAAAGATAATTGGGGTATAGAAATAAGGAATTGGGGTGTAGTTATCACCGCTGACAGAGGATATAGTAAAAGATTGATCAAAATAGCAGTAATCCAGTATTGACCACAACAATACAGAGAGAGAGAGAGAGTCAACACCCAACAGCAGAGAGAGACTGAGTGAGAGCTAACTGAGAAAACATGGGAGAGGGAGTGGAGGGAGGAAGAACAGAGTGCAAGAATCAGTGCCATCCATTGTTGAGAGGAGGAGGCACCAAGACTTACACCCATGGCTTATCTCCCTCTCAAATCCAATCACTTGCTGCCATCTCTGACACCCTCATCCCTCCGATCACCAACAATTATAATACTACTACTCAACAACAACAACCAACTAATCAAGCACAAGCCCTTCAATCCTTCTTTTCAACTTCTGGGTCTCAGTCCTGTTTCCCTGATGAGGTCAGTTCAAGTTATTTCCTTTTTTTTCATCTTTCCTTTTCAGGGTTGTTGTTTAACTTTTAAAATAGGACTTGTAATTTTGGTGACCTTCTACGTCATACTGAATCGAGGAGTGGTGAAAAACTGAATCCGAGTAATTAAAAAAAATTGTTGATTGGTGAATAACAGATTGCAGAGAGATTGGTGAGGCGGGGTATGCCAGAAGCTGTGTTCTTAGTTGGCTTAATACTCAAATTTCTATCAACAAGATTGGGATCGCTATTGCTTTGTGGGTTTGTTTGTTTAGATTGGAGATGGCCATTTATTCACAATTTCTCTGAGCTGTCTTTGGAGGACAGAGAAAATGTACTCCAAAAGTGGTCAAGGCAAAAACGCTTGTTTCCTTTGAAAATTGCATTTGCTCTTCTTAAGATCTTGTGCTTTTACGTCTTCTTCGCTTGGGTAAGAATTCCTTTCCTTCTTTACAATTTTATGTTGGGGGCAATAGCATGGAATCAATGCCTTAGTATTGGAAGTGGGGAAAAAACAATCCTCAAATTCGAGTTCCAATTGCGATTCCATGTCTTTGACTTTATGCTCCCAAACACTACCTTACAGTAGTAGATGAGCTATGTTTGGCTTACCTATAAGACTCTTTGACAACTCAATTCCAAGCCTCGAAAGGTGAATTATGCATACTTTAAATTGCTCTTCAAATTTCAAGTTGTGGTGGAATTGAGTTGCTAAACATTACATAAATGCATTTGAAGAGAGCCAGGTATTGCTTGAAGTTTGCCCTTTTTTTCCTTGTTCTTTTTTGTCTGTTGAACGATATCTTGGATGAATAATTATTGGGTTTTCCATATGTTTTTGTAAGGAAAGGGGGGATGCTTTACAATTATATTTTTCGTTGTTTGTATTTGATCTAATTGAAACTCTTCAGCACTTAAATGCAAATATAACACTTTTCTTCTCGTCAAAGGTCTTAGGAAGATTTTATATTTCTTAACTTCTGCATTTGTTGCAGACCGATGAAAATTCCAAAAACCCAGCATGGGAAGCAATTGGATACTGTGTAGAGCAGAACAAATGCATGACTAATCCTCGAAAGGGTAGACCTCTTGATAAGGGTATCATAGAAACTGAAAAGGAATGTGATTCAACATTAATAAAATCTCTCACACAGAAAGGCCTGGAAGTCACCGAGGACATAAATACTAACACGTATAATATCAAATGTGATGTCGTGATTATTGGCTCTGGTTGCGGAGGTGGAGTTGCGGCATCCGTTCTTGCTAGCTCAGGTCAAAAAGTCCTTGTCCTAGAGAAAGGACACTACTTTGTACCAGAAGATTATTCCTCCCTTGAAGGCCCCTCCATGAATGAATTGTATGAGTCTGCTGGATTTCTATCAACTCTTGATGGGAAAGTAATGGTAATGGCAGGATCGACTCTTGGAGGTGGGTCTGCGGTTAATTGGTCTGCAGCGATAAAAACACCGGATTATGTTCTTAAGGACTGGGTCATCAAACACAAGATTCCTCTCTTTGGAACCTCTGAATATCTATCTGCAATGGAGGTTGTCTGCAAGAGAATTGGGGTTACAGAGAATTGTACAACGGAAGGGTTCCAAAATAAAGTACTTCGAAAAGGGTGTGAGAATCTTGGTTTGAATGTCGAGAGGATTCCAAGGAATTCCTCGGAGAATCATTACTGTGGGGCTTGTGCTTATGGTTGTAAAATGGGAGATAAGAAAGGGACTGATTCCACTTGGCTTGTTGATGCCGTCGGAAATGGGGCAGTGATACTGACGGGATGTAAAGCAGAGAGATTTATATTAGAGAGTGGTGAGAATGGAAAGAGATGCCAGGGAGTGATTGCCACTTCCGAAAGTAAGAACATCAGGAGGAAATTGCGAATTGAGGCACGTGCAACGGTTTCTTCTTGCGGGTCCCTCCTCACGCCCCCGCTGATGGTTTCTAGTGGGCTTGAGAATCGACATATTGGTAGAAACCTTCATATCCACCCGGTTTTATTAGCCTGGGGGTATTTCCCAGAATCCACGAATGGAATCGAAGGCAAGAGTTATGAGGGTGGAATCCTCTCTTCAGTCCATAAGGTTGTGTCAGAAGAATCAAATGTCAGGGCTGTTGTAGAAGTTGCTTCACTGGGACCAGCTTCATTTGCTGCATTGTTTCCATGGGTTTCAGGATCTGATATGAAGGATAGAATGGTAAAGTACGCAAGAACCACAACTGTTTTCGCAATGGTCAGAGACCAAAGCTCAGGGGAAGTAAGAGAGGAGGGTAAGATTAAGTATCATTTAAATGGGGTCGATAAAGAGAATCTGATACTGGGTTTGAGGCAGGCTTTGAGGATTTTAGTAGGAGCAGGGGCTGTTGAAGTGGGCACCTACAGAAACGACGGACAGAGAATAAAATGTAAAGGGGTCAAGAAGGAGGATTTGGAGGCATTTCTTGACACCGTTGGGGCAGTTGGAGGGCCGAGATCAAGGGGGGAGTATTGGACTTTATACTGCTCGGCGCATCAGATGGGGAGTTGCAGGATGGGGGCTAGCGAGGAAGAGGGTGCGGTTGATGAGAATGGAGAAAGTTGGGAAGCAAAAGGCTTGTTTGTATGCGACGGCAGTTTATTACCAGGGGCTGTCGGGATCAATCCGATGATCACTATTCAATCGACAGCATATTGCATATCAAAGAGAATATCTGAGGCCCTGAATCAAGGAAAACATGTAGCCAAGCCAGGTGATTCTTGATACCCGTCCTGCCCGTTTACTTTGAAATAATTGGCTGCTTATCAATTATCTGAAACAAGTAGAGACCAATAGAATCTGCTATATATATCAAAATAAGCAAAAACTGTATTCTTCTTCCTCGATCACTCTCAAGCATAAAACAACTATGAAGCCATTATTTTGCTTGGTGCTTGGGAGATAAAGAAACTCTTCACTGGTAAATACTATGACACACCATTCATCGTTTGGCCCATGTATTTAAAATGCATAAATGCTATATGTTCCACCCATTTAAATTACTTATTAGTACTCCTTAAAACAAAATTCATCCATTTGTTAGACAAATAATATGAAATGTATCCTAATTACGAGGATGTTTCTAACGATGATCCTTATCACTTTGATTTGAAAAAGAAAAAATTGGAAATTAATTTTCATTTTTTTAGGCTGAAAATGGGGAGTCCGGATCTTCTATTCTAAAATTGTATTCCCTCTCCTATTCCACCGGATTTTTGCCACGTGTCAATCATAAATAAACAAACATGGGCAGCCTACATTGACTTGAGCTGGATCTACATTGACTGAGGGAAAATTTTGATTTTTTAATTTTAAGAAAATAACCTAGGTCCGCTGGGGTGGGCCGCCTAGGGCGCCCGGCTCTTTTTTTTTTTTTTTGGTGATAATCGGGCCGGTCCGTTGTAGAAAAAATATAACCCCAAAAGTCGACGATAATTTTTTTTAAAAAGCTACAGTACTCTTTTGGAAGAAAAATAACGAAGATACCCTTAATGAAGGACAACCACACATCGTTTAAAATTTTGGTCGTCATTCATCCGAGATCAAAAGTTATGAAGAAAATAGTCAGGAAAGATAAAAAGAGGTTAACAATGGACAAATGAGGCTCAGCTGGATGTGAAGAAAACGAACAATATTGGAAAAAAATAAAAATAAAAGGGGACTTAAGCGGTTAAAAAAAAGGTAGTAGAGCGGTTACAATTTCAAAAAAGTATACATGCCCTCAATTATCTCTTTTTTTAGGGAGGAATTCAGGTCGGTACCATGCGATGAAATGTTAACCACAAAAGTCTACCATAATTTTTTTAAATCGTTACAGACTTACAGTACGCTTTTGGGAAAAATAACGAAGATACACTTAATGAAGGAAAGACGGGCACACAAACCCCTGCCCAAATTTGGGCATCGCAAAACACAATTGAAGTATGTCCAAATTTGGGCATCGTAATTCAAAAATTGGACATCGCAATGGGCGGGTGTTGCAAAAATTTAACATAAGTTTTTCTTCTTTAATTATATCCCTTTCCATTTCTCACTGCCAACCCCACTTCACAAAAGTTTTTCTTTTTCTTCTTCTTTGCATAAATTTGATAGAATACGACCTCCATGTCCAGAAACACTATTCATGGGTAGTTAGGTCTGTGAAGCAAATATGAGATGGACCTTGTGTTGATTTACAGTGAAAAAGTATGGAAAAATTACGGGTCAGTTTCCTTTGAGAAAATTATAACCGCTCAACTACCCTTTTTTTAAAAACCACAAAAGTCCACTTTCATTAATTTGTTCCTAAAATACCCACCGAGCACCGTCCACTCTCTCATCAGTTCACTTTCTCACTCTCTCTCAATATTATCGATTTACTATTTAGAAGATGAAACAAATGCTAGAGCATTTCAGCATCCTGAAAGATCATTCTCCAAACTTATGGAGCTGTTGTTGGTTCACGACCTTGTATTCAACATACCAAGCTTCAAGTTGGCATAAGGTAAATGGTTTACCTGATTCCATGAAAGATTAACATGGACGTTTTTGCCAGAAACCAGCATGGCTCTTGAACTCAGTGATCGAAAGCACCTTATGACAACACCTACACAAAATCCCATCCTCGTAACTAAGCCATCTTTCACCACAGTGTCATTGTTTGGATTCATGTACTATATTTACACAAATGCAAGACGATGTTTACAAAGAATTCGAGCATGAAATTGTGCAAGATTTCTCCGTTAGAACTTACGCCGCGGGCGTCGAAACTTACGATGCGGATGGATTTCTTACGGCCAGAAGCTTATATAGAGTTTCTTTTTGTTCTTCGCCAAGGCTTTTCTGGACAAAAGCTGACTTCATGGCCTCAATGCTCGCTCAGTGTTTGTACCACTGGTATACTCTACTTCTCTTGTTTTTTTTTTTTTTTTTTTGGAGGGTATATTTTCTACTTTCTTGGCATGAATCGCTAAACGCCTGATGGGTTGGGGCCTATATGCTGGTGGACAAGACTCATAGAACGAGTACGGGGCAACCAATCAAATAGTTGAAAATGTAAAAGCAAGAACTGGCAGATGCTGTGATTCAAAGTTTGAATGTGTGAGAGAAAGCAGGTAGAAGAAGAAAATGAATAGATTTATTTTCATTCCCAACATAACTGTGAGAGAGAGAAAGTAAGACATCTTTTCTTATTCCCAAAGTTTAATATTTACACCGATGCCCAACTTTTCCATTGCGATGCCCAATTTTGGGCAGGGGCTTTCTGTGCGTGTCTTTTATTCATTAAGGGTATCTTCAATATTTTATCCCTAAAAGTGTACTTTAACGGTTGAATAAAAAAAAATTGGCTAAAGAGGTTATAATTTCCACAAGAAGGACCGCCTCGGTTATCACCCAAAAAGTATTTGTTTAGTGAATAACTATAAGAGTCACTCTAAACGTAACACTCAAATCCCTAAACGTAGTAGCACCATTTAATGCATAAAATCATAAAATGACATAAAATATTTAATAGATACTCACTTGTGGTACACACTTGCCGATGTTTTATAAAACATCTGCAAGTATGTAGTGGATGTTTTGCCCGAAATCGAAAAAAAATGCAAATCAATGATTTTTTGTTTGTAATTGAAAAAAAAAACCGAATCAAAATCAATCAAATTCACATGCGATATCATGTCTTAACAACGAAAACTGAATCAACGGTAACACGCAATAAAAATTACGTGAAAGGGGGGAGAGGGAGGGTGCAGTATAATTTAAATGTGAAGAGGGATAGTAAAATAATTTTACCTTTTAAATGGTATTACGTTTATGGATTTTTGTGTCATGTTAAGTATTCTGTAACTATAAATAAGGTGCAGAGTTTTTAGCGAATACGAATGCACTATTAAATAAGTAGGTTAAGGACTCTATTCTAACAGTTACTCCTTCCGTTCCACATAAAGAATCCATATTTAAAAGTCAAACTTTTTTAAAAAATAACACTTTTAGATGTTCATTAGTAATAAAATAAAACTTTTATGCTCTGATTTTTTAAAGTGGACTCTATGTGAAACATCCTAAAATTAAATAATGGACTCTTTGCCCAAACGGTGAGTGTATAATTATATTTGTGCGTTGCATCCGACTTAAAAATTCCATTGCCATTTGCCAAAGCCGGCTGGGATGGTGGAGTATTAAATTGACTACATGGGAAGCTAAGAATGATGGAATCCATCTTTGAGACTTCTGATTAAAAATCTCAACAGTATTTCGATTTGAATCTTATCTTTGATGACATAATCTCACCTTTACAATTACTACGAATTCAAGCAAGAACAAAAAATAAATTAACCGCCATTGATTTGAGGTAAGGATGTAACAAGTTCCATTTACTATTTCCTCTATTGTTATTCAAAGTATGTCTCCGTTTACATCCCGGAGAAAAACTCATGCAGAGCGTGCAAAATCTGAATCAGGTGCAGCATAAAAAATTGTTCTTTGGAAAATTTCTCAACTTTTAACTGCTTTAACTGCCTTCTCTGCAGCATCATCCAAATCTTCTGCTGTAATCAACGCCATCCCACTTTCCTGCTCATTAACAAACCGTGCTCAATTGTTTTTTATTTGTTGCAAGTTTGTAACGAGGTCATTTCTACGCAAGACTCATAAAAATATCAAATTACTTACCTTGAGAATTCTCTTCCCTTGATCGACATTGGTTCCCTCAAGACGAACTACAACTGGTACTTTCAGCGCAACCTGGAACACATGTCCAAACAAAGGTTAAGCTCTTAAGTCTTACCAACAATGTAATTCCAGACTTGGGAGTTCAATAACACAACAAAGACTTCATCAATGAACTCCACAATTTTGACGTGGTACCTAAACCCCAAACCTTTTTCCCAAACAGTTGTTAAAAGTACCTTTATGTCAACCATTTTTAACACACCACAAAAAAGTCAAAAACCATCATAACAAATGTTTCACAGTAATAGAACTGGTTTGCTGTTTCACCAGGATACAAAAAAATGTATAACATGGTACTTTTAAAAGAGACTCACATGTTTAGCAGCATTTACTATTCCACTAGCAATCACATCACATTTCATGATTCCGCCAAAAATGTTCACCAGAATGGCTTTCACCTTGTCATCCGAAGTCAAAATCTTGAAGGCCTCAACAACCTGCTCACGTATTTAACGATTTTAATAGTGTGAGAAGAAGGATGACAAATTTAAATGCAAGCCCTCCCAAAATCGCTGCTGCTGTTCTTTTAAGTAACAGGAAAAGGTTCATAGGCAATATCCCTGGCACATGCAAGGACCTCACAGGCAAAGAGTAGAGCTCTAAAAAACTTACCTGTTGTTCAGAGGCATTTCCACCAACATCCAGAAAATTGGCAGGAGTTCCCCCATGTAGCTTAATTATATCCATGGTAGCCATTGCCAATCCAGCACCATTTACCATGCAACCAATTTCTCCATCTAAGCCAATATAATTCAAATCTGCTTTTGCAGCTGCAACCTGTTGGAAGTAAAACAGGACAGAAAGTTCAAAAATGAAGGCTCGACAACTGTCTCAATTTCTTTTCCCTTTGCCTTTCAAAAGCTAGGAGCCCACCCTGGAATTGGTGTATGCTTAAGGTGGTGGTGGTGGTGATTCACCACTGGTGATGGTAGGTTGGGGGCGGGCATCACTATTATCTCCACTAGCTTTATTTATTCATCCCAGATGCATCTCGATTCGAAACAATATCAATATTTTTATTGCCAAAAAACCAAGTCCAGCACAACTCCTACGGCCACCTTCACAATATAGGACCAAAATGCAGGCTCCTTGTTAAAATTCAAACATGAAAGACTGGCATACCTCGCGAGGATCCTCCTGTGATGGATCACGGAGAGCAAATATCTCTTTCTGACGAAAAGCAGCATTATCATCAAAGTTTAGCTTTGCGTCCGCAGCTACCAATTGTTTATCAGAAGTCTCCGCAATGGGATTGATCTATCCAAGGATGCTTAAACTTAGACACAAACCCAAAGGGGGGGGGGCAAGATGGACAAATACAAATAAACCACAAGAACAATCATCTCAAAGTGCAGCAAGAGAAAGTACAAGCAAATGCTCACTTCCAACTGTGTGCAGTCAGTTTCACGGAAAAGGTTATACAGCTTCTTCACTTGTTCTATTGAAGAGCTTCGGTCAGCCACCTTTGGGGCCAAACCATCCACAACCTTGGCAGCATCTTCATCGGTAATTCCTTTGAAAACATCAATAGGCACCTGGGACGAACACAGAGAGGATATCACTTAATTAAAATAGAAAATGGCACGAAACAAGAGATGTCAATAGAAACATCAAAAATTTACTGATAGGACAGAAAGAACAACCTTTACAATCATGTCAGGGAATTTCTCGGCAAGGTCTTCAATGCTGGTTCCTCCCTCTCGGCAGGCAATTATGAGCTGGAAAATATCAGATGCAATAAGCACCATAGATAATAACAATCATCTCTGCAGCTAAAGAGTTCAAGTACACTAGTCCAACTTAATACAATGAATCCTCACCATGAACCCTTTTGACTCTGTTGCACCAGGATTTTGGTATTACCAAATATGAAACATGTATAGTGCAGCATGAATAAACTACCCCAGAACAGTTTCTTTAGAAGGAATGCAGGAAACAATGGAAGTTTCCAAAACCATTCCTTTAAAGCACCAAAAGACGAAAGGAAGCCAAGAAAAGATTCTCAGGCATATATTATGATAACAGAAAGGAAATGGTAGGAACTTACAGGACCGGCAGTAGTACGATCAAGAGTGATTGCAAAGTACATCTCGTTCACAAGTGACACCTTTTCACACAAGTAAACCTGGATTGAAATAAAAATAGAGCTCAATTTTCTAGGTAGTTATTGCAATTTTTCAGAAATAATTAAAGCATCAGTACAGGTCTCAAGCATTGAGATGGCAGACACTTTTACCCCCCTTTCCAAACAAACAAATTCCAACGGTTTCTTTGGTAAAAATAAATGGAAATTTTCATTTCCAACCCACCATCCAAAAGCAATAGGAAACAAAATAGCAAGATTAACCGAACGTAGGAGAGTTTTGTACTTGCGTACATCAAACTTGAATAAATATTATAACAGCTAGTCAGCTAATGTTACCAAATGAAGTTCAAGTGTAACGAAGCAGTGGAACTCTGAATTTGATGCATAATTGTATAAGGATGCCTAAAAGCCAAAGTTTGAGTTGGCTAACATAGTTTGAAGCCACCTTTGCTTGAAAATTGCGATTAAATGCCTGTCTGTCCTTGAATACTTCATTCTCTAAGAAGATTATCTTGTCTTCATTTGTAAAACTCTTACCACTTTCTCCCTCCAAACCTCATTCTTATATTTATTTCTCTTTCCTGATTTTCTGATAGCATCGGATGCCGGTATGGTTAGATTAGGAGCTGAATAAGGTTCCCTACTTTGGGTGTGGAAGTGGATGCGACTTCTGTTTGTTAGTATTATCCACATGCATCATCTTCTTTCCTTTCTTTTTGTTTACTCTTTTTCAACACTATGTTCTTTTTCTCTTAGTTCTTTCAATTTAAAGGATGGCTGAACTGGTTGAAGGAAATTGGCTGCCAGTGAAGATTCTTGCAAGTTTGCTGCCTGCTACTTCACAGTTCACAGTCCTATCCACATTCTCTCTTACTAGAATTATTATATGATTCTATATTTTTATTTTTTTTGTGAAGTAAATAATCTGCATGATTCTATATTATGGCAGTCAACTTTGATTCTTCGTACCCGGTACCACCCTAGTTGTACAGTTAATCTAAAATGGTTGCAAAATGAAGCTTATTATTCATGAATAAGAGAAACTAATTTTTTGTGCCACATGCATCAACGTAGAACATCTCATCTGAAGCAAGCTACAAATAAAAAATGCACAATCTAACTGAGATAAAGAATAAAAATTGGAATAGAATAAATGAGAACATTAAATAACACAATGGTGACAGTTAAATATTATATTAGGCAGGGATATAAAGGAATCTAATGAGCCTACCCTGATTTCTTTCTATAACCATACTAATCTTTAAAGAACAATGACATGAGTAAGAATCAAAAATAGTTTTCTTCTTATAATTTGGTATGTAAAACTCCATGAAGAAGTTCATACAGTAACCTAATATATTTGTAGATGAGTAGCCTGCTTACTTCAAGGAACAAGAATAATAAATTATAAAATACTAAAACTAGTACTTGGATCAAGCCTTATAGTGATTACATCGTATGCATTCCCAATTTTCAATCAATCTAAATTCTTTTTGATTGGTACGTATGGCCCCTTGGTATGGGGATTGAAACCAAGGACCTCAATCTATCTAAATTATTGACAAGTTCTGTTTCAAAGCATGTAATGTCCACCTTAAGGTTGCACGATCACTTCTCAGAGCTATAAATTTACATGAATATCGTCAAGGCGGAGAAAAATACTACATATTTAGTCAATGAAACTTCTTCCTTGTTTGGTCAAATGGTTGCATGTAGGGCTCCTTGAGCGATCATGAGCTTCCTTTAATATTTCAGGTTGGAATAAAACTTTTTGATGAATGGTGCAGATTTGGAATAGCTAAAATTTTGAAAAGATTGATCCTAGCGCTATCCAACTACTTTTAATAGTGCAATCAGTATTTTTCTTTCAAAGAGGAAGCATTAACCGTTCAAAAGAAAGCCTAGAAATAAATAAGATGGCTAATTTTTAGTTAAACATCTTCTCATCAGTTTATATCAATGCATTAAAACATGTTGAACTGACAAAAATCATATTTGTGGTCATTTGAGGATTAAACATGCCAAACCTTGCTGACAACTTTGCCCTGTGGCCCAGTTTGTTTGGTGACAAGAGTCTGCCCAAGCATCTTTCCTAGAACAACAAAAAAATATAAGGTCAAATTTGGTAGTTAACAAACCTGCAGGAGATCTTATACACAGGAAGTGATGCTGAAGAATTCTTCATATACTAACCACCGTGGTCTTGAAAATCTTAAAGACGATGTAACATGTTTAAAACTGATAGTACCCAACTTTTGAAAACACCCAAATTGCAAGGGACATGGCTACCTTTCGGTGAAATAAGACTAACGAATGGAAAAAACTACACCAAAACACGGGTAATAATATCAAGGCATTCAAGCATCACACCGCGGTTGCTTGTAGGAATAAGGATCAAAAGTAGGCTGCACATATGTAGAAGGCAAACCCAGTCTACCAGATCCAAAAGGCCTCGCAATTAGGAGTGTAAGTGATTCACTTTGGTTCAGTTTAGGCCAAAACCAAGAACCGAACCACACACATCGGGTCCAATTTTTTCAAACCGAACCCCTCAGTTTGGTTCGATTATGTGGTTCAAATATATATTTTTTTAATCAACTTAACCAACATTAAAAATGAGGCAAATAAGATTTTAATTGGTAATTAGCATCAAACATTAAAAAGTAACATTTCAAAAGTAAAATATCATAAATTAAACAAGAAAAGTTATGGTTTACCCTCGCATAGTCAAACTTTTCTTGCAAATTCCATATCCAATTAAACACAAACAATGAAGAAAAAAAAAGGAAAGTCCTCCAACAAGCCTAGATTTGGTAGATTATGCATGTCATATAATCCAACAGCTCAAAATAGTTAACAAAATTTATATAATAAATAATAACTAACTAAATTATATATATATATATATATATAGGTTTGGTTTAGTTTAACATTAAAAGACACAAACCAAGACGAACCGATCGGTTTTTCATTTTTTTTTGGAACCGAATCATTTTGGACCAAAACTGGTTAGGTTCAGCGGTTCCGGCTTACACACCTACTCTCGATCAGAAACAATTCATATCACCACTCTTTCAATACAAGCTTCTAGTCAAAGACTACAACTTGAAAGCTCAGCTAGTTAATCAAATGGGAAAAAAAAAAAAAAAAGTGAATGGTAAAGGCGGTTGTAGAACTCCTTACGACTCCAAAAGCAATTGCAATCACAGACTAGTAAATTTGGGGGTTTTATTTGCACTGGGTTATTGGCTTCTAAAAGTTTTTCAAATGCTTCATTGAGTTGGGAAACCTAGAAAAATCATGTAAAGCAATCTATTAACCGACCAACTTTTTGCAAAAAAAAAATCTAGAAAAGTGCACTGGCCCAATAATAAGTTTGACGTCCAATAACTTTAATTCAGTAGAACTCTACGTTCTCCAACTGTCCAACAGCATGAAATTAGGGAAATTAAATGACCACTTATAAAGAAATCAACAAGATACTACCAAAATAAATGAACAGTAGAAAAAGGCTCAGTACCAGCTATTTCTTCAACCTGCTCAGCTTTAACAATGTGAACTCCACCCTGAAGACCGCTCTTAAACTTCCCAAGTCCCCGTCCACCAGCAAGGATTTGGCTTTTAACCACTAACTGCATCAAAGCCAGAATCAGCATTTTTGCATTTATATCTAACTTGCTAATTGCTGCGGACAAACAGCAAAACAAAAGAAACAAAATGAAAGTTCAATATCCTAAGCTTCTCACAAGTTGGGACAACGAAAAATAAAAGGAAACTGGACACACTTGAATTTAGTTTTCCAATAATTCTTCAGCCAAAATGATAGCCTCCCAAATGGTGATTGAACTTTTTCATAAATCTCGAGAAGCTTATTGGAAAACAAACTAGTGATGCTCAATTACCTCCTTTTCATTGGGGAATGTCTCTTTAATTGTCTTACGGACTTCCTCAACAGACGAAACTGCAACACCTTTGGGAACATTAATCCCATACTTGCTCATCAAATCAGCTCCCTGTTCCAAAGTGATTAAGAAAGATAGAAATATCAAAAGGAAACCCAACTTAAGGGGCAATCAACAAAATATAACTTACAAACCTAAAGATATCATCACAATCTTTAAGGGGAAAAGAATTATGAATGCTTGACGGTCATTAAATGAAACGGGATGTATAATATTAATCTTTACCTAACTGTTGTCCAACTGATCAGAAGTTTTACACACAAGAAGAGGAAAGTTCAAAATTATGGCATAGAAAACAAGTATGAGCAACCTACTGAGACTCTGAGAGTACAGAGATCCAGTCTACTTGCGTATGTGATTACCAGTTTTTTCATCAATACAATTTTTCACTATTAACTGAACAAAAAAAAACCGAAAACATCAGATTTACACTTTAATTTCATTATAGGTTATAAAGTTTCTCCGCAACCAAACTGTTGGGAAAAGATTTTTTAAAAAAAATTAATAGTCAATCATACCACAATAGATTCGTCTTTAACGTGTATGATGCTCACGCACGCACAAACATAGAGAGGTATATTTAAATCTATAAGAGACTAGAGATGATGGGAGAGGGGAGGGAGAAAATACCTGATATTCATGAATGTTGAGACGGCGGAGCTGGTGTTGTTGCCATTTTCCGGCAAAGTTGAGTGATTTGGAGGCGAGGTTGTTGATTAATCCTCTCACCATTTTTGTTTGGATCCTTTTGACTTACAATCTCGGAGATAGAGACAATAGGAGACGATTGAATCGCGAGTCCTGAGAGAGGAATGCCGATGACGATTCAAACCCTAAATAATAATGGCAGCCAAGACCAAAGAGACGACTAACGCCGGAAACAAAAAAAGGCAGCAGCAGGCAGCAGCCCTTCTTCACTTTTTTTTTTTTTTTCTTTTGGCTTCTTCACTTTAATTGGCGTTTCTCATTATTTTTATTTATTTATTCTCTTTTTTTCTTTTTAAAAAAAAATACATTTTATTCTTTTTTTTTAAATACATTTTTTTCTATTTTCTTAGTCTTCGTTAGTTCTCTCTGTTTCACAAAAATAACCTTATTTAAAAGATCAAATCTTGTTAATAATATCATCTTTTAAACTTATATTTTTCAAATCTATATATATATATAAAAAGCAGGGTAGTCTATATGAGTCCAAATCTCATGTATCACTTGTGTGTACCACTGGTGTACCACTTTTCATCTCCACCATTATATCCCAATCATTGCATCTCAATCAATGATTAAGATGAAAAGTGATACACCAGTGGTACACACAAGTGGTACAGGAGATCTGAACTCAGTTTATACAGGGGAAAATCCCGTCAAAACTTTGTTTCTTAAAATAGAAACTCCTATTAACAAGAAACAATTAATGAATTCTTTAATTAAATAATTCAAAAACTTCTTGGAACTTTCACCTTGAATTATCTCAATTTATACAGTTTTCCAATTCTCGATTGTGTCAAACGGAAATGAATAAACACATTGTAAATGATGATTAGTGAAAATGAATTAGTTCACAATCACCTTCTCCTTCTTCGTATATGATCAGCTACCTGCAATTGCAAAAAAAGATAAAGATGAACCCATCAAATATTGTTTGACATTTTTTTCACAGTCTCCTTCCTCAACTAAATAGTGATTCTTCACAACGTAAACCCATCAAATATTGAAATATTATACTAAAAAAGTCAAGTAAATCAAGAAATACTCAAATTTTGAGATGTAAAAAAACCATTCAAGAAATACTCAAAATTTGAGATGTAAAAAAACCATTGACAAATTAGAAGTAGTATGGAATAAAAATCACCATAAAAAATTATATTTCGATAATTCTAAATGATTAAAATAGTTTGGAGATTTATCTAAAAATAAAAAAACAAAAATCGGTGTATAAAAACTATTAACAAATTCACTGTAGATTTGAATGTCAAAAATGTTTTTTTATACAAAAAAATTAAACACAATGTTTTGATGTGATTTCATTAGATCTGAATACTCCTCGAAAAATGCATTCATTATTTTTTTACAGCAAACTTTATCATTTATAATTGTGTCCCTTATAACATTAAATAGTCAAAACTCCTTGAAACGCACACCATACTATTAAACCCCAATTTTTTTCCTAAAAATTTGACTTTATTTTCTCATATCTTAAATATACAAGTCTTTAATTTTTAAATCAAAACATTTCATTTTTTTTTAATAGAAAGTAGTTGCTTCCAACATTATTTTTTCTTTATTTTTGAAATTTTGGTTTTCTTCTTTGTTTCTCTTGAGTATAAGTTAATTGAAAAAATGTATGGTCATGCGTTAAACGCACGGGTGTAAAACTAGTTGAAATAAAGACTACACTTCCTCAACACCCACAATAATTTATTTTTTCCATATTAAAAAATAATCTAGAGCGCTATTAAATTACATCATCCGTCTCAAATTTATTGTCATGTTTCACCTAACACACAGATTAAGGAAAACAGTTGACTTGATTATTAATATTGATATAATATGTAGTTTCCTTTAAAACTCGTGTTTATATAATTTATAATTAAAGTATGAAGAAAAATTAGTGTAAGATGGTAAAATTGTTGTCATAAAATGGAAAGTTACAAACAAGACAATTTTTTTTTATAAAGAAACAAAATATTATCCAAGAACGTTATAAACAAGACAATTTTTTTTGTGACAGACAAAAAAGGAAAATAAGACGATAATTTTGAGACTAGGAAAGTATTACTTAGCATTCTTTTATTACGTTTTAAGTTTGCCGATCATTGAATAATATTAACAAAGTTATCAATAACAACTTATAGAATTTGATAAGAACAAGTAAATTAGGCAAAAACGTGTGTTTAACGATTTTACGTATCGTAATCCGTAATATGAATCTATCCATGTTAAATGAGTCAACATTAAAAAAGCTAAACATAACCCCTTAGCTTTTAGAAATTACAAGGACACCCCTCACGTTTGTAAATGAGTGAGTTTCACTCTTTAGTATTAAAAGTATCACTTTATAGCATCAAACATGTCACTATTGGCTTTAAAAATGTCATTTTGTATTTTTAATGAAAATTATCATTTTTTTTATTTAAACAGTGCTTTTTTTTCTTTAAAGTGTCACTTTTTGCTTTGAAAAGTGTTACTTTGTATTATAATTTATAAATAAAAAACGTCTTCTTTTTTTGCGTTAAAGTGTTACTTTATAACATTAAAAGTGTCATCTTTTAGCACAAAATGTGTCATTTTGTCCCTAGAAGTGTCACTTTGTTTTATAAATAAAAAAACTGTCACTGATGGCCTTAAAAATGTTACTTCTTAGAATTGAAAGTGTCACTTTTGACTCTAGAAGTGTCACTTTGCATTTCAATGAAATTATTACATTGCTTGTTTTTACTTAAAAAGTATCACTTTTGTTTTTAAATGTGTCACTTTTGATTACAAAAGTGACATTTTGCATTAAAACTAAAGTTAATTAAAGTTTTAAATTGATTTAAAACGAAAATTTAAAGTCTAGACACAAAGCGACTTCGCCAACAAAATTTGGAAAGGGAGTGGACATCGACGCACGGTTTGGAAAATGGAGGGCACCGGGGCAATTAAACAAAGTATTCATTAATGTGTCGTCACATGTGCACGCACCACGTGGTCCACATATGTTTGTCGACCCTTGTTCTTTTTTTGGTGGTTCCAGGGTTAAGCCCGCCCAATTTTTAGCAATTTTCATTCTTTCATTTTGACCCGTTTTATTGTTGGATAATCTTATGGGTTACCCGCTTCATCGATCTTTGTTTTTTTATTAAAATCATTTTTGGGCTTCATATCTTACAAATTTGCTACAAAAACCTATTTTAATATAAAAGAAGGTAAAAGTACCGTGCACGTATTTTTTGGGGGGAGAAGTACAAAGATAGTAAAGCTCTATTTACCAAGTTTCAATGCATTAGCATTTCCATATCTGGAACCAAATTTACAAATGTCCGTACAAACTGATTTACGCACTTAGTGTTAATTATACTACAAGGCAGATGATTTTACGAGATCGAGCTTGTAGTATTCCTACAAGCTTAGTGTTTAAATTGATAGATGATTAAGTTGGTGACGATTATGATTGTTGATGCGGGAGCATGGGGTCAAGTTATCATCAACCTAGGATAATGTGAGGGATTGCATACGCATGGTAAAAGGGAGGAATGGCAGCCATGGGTTAAAGGGAAAACAAGTGTGACGATGGTGTTAAGGGACCAAGAAACCGTGGGCCTTGCATGGGGGTTCAAGCCGTGAGTATGGATCATGGGTGTTGGAGATGGCTCAAGAAGGGTGGAAGGAAGGATGTGCATGGATACATGGAAGGGTGGTACGAGATTGGGAAGGCTTGCATGGGCATGCATGCAAGGAGGCCAAGGTGTTGCTTCAAAAGGGGGCGGCCTTCATAAAGTAATGTGAACATAAGGGAGTTAATTTAGGAAATAAAACCTGCTATTAGATTAGGTGTTTATTGCTTTCTAGAATATGAGTTATTTCAAGTAATATAGACAAGTTATGATTTCTTTTCCTCCAAGTTTGGGAGTTTTTTTCGTATTAGAATTTGGAGAAAATTTGTAAGCCTTTTATAAGGCACTTTAATTAATGAATAAAGCAGATTTTTTCGGTGTGATAACATTGTGCAAAGAACGAGTTCGTTATTTCTTTGATTCTTCTTTCCAAGGTGAGTGAAGCCTAGAGAGATTAATGAAACGATTTTGTTTATAACGAGTAGAGGTGGTAAATTTTGTTCGCGCCCATTTACCCGCCTAGACCGCCCAACAAATAATGGGTATGGGCACACCCAATATTTTAAGTGGGCACAAATGAACATGCCCATTTAAGACCATTAATTATGATGGGCTAAATGGGCGCCCACTTAGACACCCATGCTGAAACTTATTCTCTTGCTCTTCAAATTTGACTCCGATTTTTACTCAATTCAATCTCTTAATTAGGGCCGGTCCTGCTAAATTGGGGGCTTAAGGCCAATTACGTGGAATGGAGCCTTCTTTTGTAGCATATTTTTTTCTTTTTGAAAAATTAAAGAAACAAACATAAAAGATAATAAAAAAACACTTCATTCCAGAGTCAAAAACATAAAACACAAAATATTTACAAAGTACTACTTAAATGTCGCTCTTTTAGCACATTTAGAATAAAAATCAGTAATCAAAGTTCAATAATCAATTTTTTCAACTCTATTCTTCTCGATAGATATCATAGCTAGCTCATTCAAGCATTCTTGAGATACTTTCGTGATGACATTTTGTCTACTTACAATAATTGAGATCAAAGCTTACGAATAACTAACAAAAAGAATTCAAATTTAATTATGACTAAAAAAACAAACAATTTTCCATGTACAATTTCTCTATTTTAGTATATAATTATAATGTATGTACAATTTTTCCATTAAAATAAATTAACGATTAATCTCAATTTCTCTATTTTAGAATTATAGAATATGTTCAAATAATCAAATTTCAATTAGAATACCACCAATTACCGACAAATGATCACTTATTCACATACTTAAAAACTCAAAAATTTCAATTATATTATCAAAATACCAATAACTCATCAAGTAAAAAACATAAAAATCACAAATTTTTTTGGGGGGAAATGGAAAGGACCGTAGTAGAAATCTTACTTTTGTGCTTTTTCTTCAAATTATAGAAACTAGAAAGAGTCAAGCCTATGTAGGTTATCTTTGTCCTTCACAGTCTCACTCTGCCGATCTGTTAGTGTTAAACTAGGGTATTTTTTAAAAAAATACTTCCATTCCTTTTCAAATTATTATCTATTATTTTTTTTCATCCGTTCTTCAATAATTGCCTTATTTCAAAACTTTTCCTTTTAAGAAAACACGTTTACCACTTTACTCTTACTTTTTTTTTTATCTATTTAAATTATGACCACATACTCAAGGATATTAAAGGAAAACACACATTTCACCAATATTTATAATTCAATCAATTCGTTTTTCTTAAATGATGTGTCGAATGAACCCAGACAATATTGTTAAAACGAAGGGAGTAATAGGTAAGGTTTTTTGAGATTTGGGGGGCTAAAAAATATGAAATTTTTTGGTGGCCCAAGGCCATGGCCTCACTTGCCTTATGGAAGGGCCGACCCAGGGCTGGCCCAAGGGTAAAGTTGGGGAAACTATGGCTTTAGGCCTCAGAAAAATTGTAGGCCTCAATTTTTTTTTAAAACTATTAGTACTAGCTTGTAGGCCTCAGAAAAGAGTTCCAAAGCTTTAATCATAAGTAGAACCCATCGATACTTAGCTTCTTCTTGCTTTTTGCGGTGTACAGGAAATTCCAAGGTGCAATGCATATTGTAGCAGTCGCAGAAATTGCGGTGAATTTACATATTTTACTATTTACTTCATATCTAAAAACTTGATGGGTGCACTAATTTACAATTTTGAGTTTCAAATTTTCGTCAACATGCACAATTCCTTGGAAAATTTTTGGATACGATTACTGGTTCGAGAAGGGGCACAATTCTGCAATTTTCTGTACATTGGGTATGCCATGTTGATATTGAACTTTTTGGTTTACTCTCCATAGCGAACACTTTAAACTATTATGAACAGAGTTCCAAAGCTTTAATCAGGTTTGTTTATTTGTTTACAACGTTTTAATCTTTTCATGTTAAGGCCATGTACTATAGTTCGCTTTAGGCCTCCATAATGGTTGGGCCGGCCCTGTGCCGACCATGCTCTTAATAATGACGTTTGACATATTATATATATATATATATATACAATACCCTTACTTCTAACGAGAGGGAAATGTCAGGATAACACCCTCCAATAACGCCACACCCCTTTCCTTTTCCCTCCTCCTCACCCCCCTCTCTCTCACACAGTAGCACACTTAGCAATTGGCACCACCAATGCACCAATGATTTCTGTCTGATAATTCGCAGTAAAATGGCAACATAATATATATATATATATATATTAGTTGTAACTTTTGATAATTTTTTGTAAAAAAAATTATTTTTTTGTAATTTTTGTATTTATTTGATAAGTGCATATTAATAAATAAATGGGCGCCCATGCCCATTTAGCGCCCGCTTATATATGCTCATATTATTAAATGGACACTTACTTGCTCACCCATTTGAACCCGCTGCCCATTTAGCCCCGCCCATTTGCCACCTCTAATAATGAAGTGAAGCTAGTTTGGTGAAGCGGATCTGTCCTCCTCTAATAATAACTTTATCCCTTGACTTATACCTATTTTAAAATTAGGTCTTATAGTTTAGAATTATATTTATTTCGTTTTGTATTTTTATTTGGTTTGTTGGTTTGCGGCATTCTAGGTCATCATCGTAGGCGTGGTTGTTTAATTTATCTTGAAGCTTCGAACAAGGGAAATTAGTGCATATTGGGCATGTTCTAAAGGATGGGGGGGGGGAAGCTTGGGCAGTTTGTACACACTTTAAATAGGCGTGTAATAGAGGGTTGATTAGACCTTCGATTAGTTTTGTAAACAAGGTTAGGGATTTGGGTTATTATTGTAAGGGAAAAGGCTTCAAAAAACAAACAGAATTTTAGGAGAATTAGTGGCAGGTTTTGGGAGGATTGGGTGCGGCTAAGGGGCTTTCCAAAACAGTTGGGCAGATTGGTGGCTTCAAGCAGGTCCTAGTCCTACACCGCATCAATTGTCCATGTCATTACATAGAAAAGGAAAAGTTAATTTAACAATCAGATGACACTAATTCTAAAGCTATTGTACCTTTGTATACAATACTTCTGTTTCAAGTTCAACCCGCAAAGGGCCCTTTGGTCTAGGTTTCTCATTTCTTTTCCTTGTCATTATTTCAAAAACCGAAAATATTTGGTAAATGTATTTAACAGATAAAATGATGTAATTAAAAACCCTTTATTCGTGCACCAACTTAATTACAGACACAAAAGATCATTCTTAGAATTATTGTGTAGATAATAGATGTGTAAAATACAACTATAAACTTAATACCATCAAGTGACCTCATAAGATCACTTGCCTAAACATAATGGTCCCAGACTCCCATGTGTTTAATAGCTGTGTGAAGTACGAGTATAAACATAATACCAACAAGTTCGACCTCATAATATCATTTGCCTAAACATAATGGTCCCAAACTTTCAAAATTTGGTGCACAACAATCGAACACTAAAGTTGAAGCCCTAGTTTGTCAACCTTTTCTTTGCTTTTCATCTTTGGCCTTTCGACATCGTCCCCCAAAAAAACCAAAAAGTTATATTCCAACGCTCAAAACCACGTACTCAGTATACGAAAACCGCATACCCCATGAAAGTGCCCAACAACATGTTCCATTAGATGGCCATCTAATTATGACATTCCCCATCACCTGAATTTGAATGGAAGAAAATTTTAGAAACACAGTTAAAAGCAAATGAGAAGCTTATTATTTAACTGTTACCTGCATCTGAGTTAAAATGGTCATGAAGTTGCACCAGTAATCCATGACGGCTTTCTTGCTTTATAGTAAAAATGTGCAATCATGTCAACCAACTCATCTGCTGTTCGAATCTCTGTACACCAAATCCAGTCCAAGGATACCATATCAGTATCAAGAAAACAAACACAGCGTCTCAAATGTTTCAAATACAAATCTTACGATGTTCCCTGTGGAGAATCCTATTTCCTCGTAGAAACAAAATTTGTGGGCATTCCCTTACTTTAAGAGCATAAGCCAGATCTCTCTCAAGGTTGATGTCAATCTTAACCGTCTGTTTAAGCACCCAAAGTTTTTAAAATGACAGAACATGGGAAGTACACAGAACGAAAGAAACTGACCAAGAAGAAGCTAAGGTTACCCTAGGAGGCAGTCGATCTTTGGCCCTCCAGTACACTTTGGCAGCCTTTTCTAGCTCCTTTAAAACCTTCCAATTATCAGTTGCCCTGAGAACAAAATAAATACAACCAAATCAATTTAATCATAACAAATGAGACAAATGAAGAAACTATCTACTCTAATCAGATCTGCTAAAAAGGCAAAGCACAACAAGAAGTTGGGTTACTCCATCCATATAGCCAATTACAATGCTGTTTAGAGTATATTTGTTCAGCATAATTACTCAATGTTATGAAATATCTTTATGAGCACCCTAAATTACAGTGTCTGCATCACAAATGAAAAAGGCACATAAAAATGTCTGCTGGCATTCATTATTTGAACCTTTAGCTTTAAAATAAAAAAATTCAGCACAACACAGCTGGTAAAGAATCTTGTAAAGATTAGAAATTCAATTTTAGACTGTTTATTTATTTAGCGTATCCCCACTTGAGCTATTTTAATGGAATTATTGAAGATCACTTATAAGAACAAAGAAGCTATTTTCCAAGCAAGAACGAAGAGCAGATGAGAACACAAGTAATGCCTATAAAAATTGTACTAGTCCAAGACCACTGCTAGTTGAAAATTCATACGTGCCTCAAAAAGTCAGACCTTGTACTTTTTAGAATTAAAAATAAAATATGAAAATATTCCAACAAGTCCACTTGAGCGGAAAAATATTGTTCATTTCCAGATTAAAAAGGTAGGAAAAAATACGGCCAAAACAACCAACTTTCAGAGTGCTTATCACTTAACTTATTGGATACATGCATAAATGCTTTATCAATTACAAACATATTACAAGACTACAAGTACTAGTTTTTAAGGTACACTATCCGACTTTTACCACTATCCGCGAATTAAACTTCAAATGCATCTGTCTAACGATGGAAAGCTGTATCGGGCTCATAAACACTGTTAAACAATTGCAATCTTGGCTTAATAGTTCTCTATCTGAAAAGAGCTATAAGCTTCATAGACATCAATTGTGCACATTCTATGTAATTAAAAAGCATTCCCATATCTTCCTTTCTGAATGATCCATGAACGAACTCACAAATGAAACGTTTTGGATATCATTTCTTGTTATATATATTCCACAAAAGAAAAATAATACTAACATTCTTCATCTTATGACCCAGCGTTAGGGCTATACAGTATACAACAAGTTTCAGTTTTTATTCTCATAGTCAATCATAGCTGATGATATCTAAGCACATTGGAATGGAACTTTAAACAGTTACACAGTTATGAAAATGTTAACCAATCAGAATAAATGAAACGAACTAAGCATATATTAATCACAAATGCAAACACAAACACAAACATACCGATTATATCTTTCAAAAACAAGAACTATTAACGGGCTCGGATGAAAAGCAAAGCTCTCCCACTCCAAACAATTAATCTCCTTCACAAGATTATCATCCAATTCGCCTTCCCAATCAATCTCAACCCCATCTTCCCCCACCACATTCTTTATTGGGTGCTGTTCAAAGTAATCCGAAGCCCTAATTCCCCAACCCACATCAGCATCCAACGGCCAATTCGGGTTTTCTTCCTCCACCATCATTTCGTTTCCTTGAGTTTCAATCTCATCGGTTTCGTCATCAACGTTCTCCTTCATTACATTTTCCGTATTTACCAGGAGTTCCGGATTCTGTTCTCGGATTGAAGCGAATGTTTTCTCGAGGGAATCCCGAATGAAGTCTTCAACTGCGACAGCTTCGGATTTACGTCCCCGTCTTGGTTTTCTGGGTTTCGTTGTAGGGAAGGTTTTGTCTTCATTTCCCGGAATGGGTCTGGAATTTGAATTAGAGGCGTTGGAACTGGAATCGGGATTGGGTTGGGGGTCGGAGGTGTTGGAAATGGCGCGTAGAATTGGATGCTTGTAGATATGATTTAGTTTGTGGCGGGAGAAAGGGTATGGGATTGGGACTGGGTTAGGAGAAGAGAGAGGAGCGTGTGTGCGAAGATTGAGTTTAGGGTTTATTGCCAAGATGAACATTTTTTGATGCGCTGCAATGGCAGGGCTTTAGGAAGGGGTTGTATACTTGTATTGTACACGAAAGAAATAGAAGCCCGCAGCCGCACCCAAATTATTGAAAGTTTGAAACTAAATTACACCGTGGCAGACTGACAGTTCCAAATTTGCCCGAACCTATTGACTATTGTCTAGTTCAAGTCCACAGTTTTTCCATGGATACGATGTTACAAAAACAAAACAAAAAAGTTCTTTTTTTTTCAACCTTGTGGGGCATTGATTGTCATACTTTGAACTCCATGGCTGAGCTACTCGAGTTTGACGTTAAGAAGCTTGCAGATATCGAGCGATACAATTAAAGTTGGTATGTTTTCCGTTGACCAATTCGGATAGAAGGTTGTGTGAATTCTGTGATTGCCTGCTGCTTCACTTTTGTATCATTGCTTGTGACCCTGTTTTTCATGTCACATTTGAGTTTATGTCATAGAACATGACTGCTACTGTATGGGACAACTCACAAATCACAATTAACAACACCATTCTCGTTCCTTTGAAAAGTAAATCAAAAATTTTGTACAAAGTTGGATTGAAAGAGTCAATATACCCTATGCCTTCCCTATCCTCTCCCTCTCATTTGTCATTCTCTCTTACGCAATCTATTCCGGCCCCTTCCCCATGCTTGCTCCATCTATGCCTTCCCTTCATGAATTAATGCGCGCGTGCCTCTTTTCACAATGACATTACATATACAACAAGCTGCCACAGTTCATATCAAACATATGTGTAATTATATATAATTTATCGATGAAAGAGAGACAAATTGTTACCTTTAGGTACCGTGACCATGAGCCTTTGGCTTTTTGCGGACGTTTGTAATGGCGCCATTGGTGATGTTGGTATTCTTGGTCGGGGAGGCGTTCTTTATGGAAGCCCGTTGACGTGCTTCAGCTGCTGCAATGATCATTCGGATATGACGACCAAATAATAGGTTGAGGAAAGATGATACTATCATGAGCATGACCCCAATTTTAGCAACATAATAAGGAAACCAGACGAAGAGAAATGTAAACGGGTGTCCAAATATGGATAGAGGTCCAACAAGGCCGTCTATTGAGTCTCCCAATCCATCAACAATACAAAACAGAACCGATCCGCCCAACAGCGTGGTAAGGTTATTATCATCCATCGACGTACTCGTGAGAGCGTAAGGAATGAAATTAAAGAGAGAGAGAGAGAGAGAGGAGTTTATTAATTAATTTATCAGCCTAACATCGGTGGTTGAGGTTTCTTAATTGTTTTGTGTTTGCTCAGCCACCGGTGGTCGGGATTGACAAGCACAAGGAACTATGGAGCAATAGGTCCATGTCATTTCCATATAACTTGAAAGTTTTTTCATCCCGTAGTTTTCTGGATTTGATTGGGCTTATACCCTCCCCCTATCTACTTGGCATTTGGTTGGGGACTGAGGAGGAGAGACAAATTATCGCCTCCTCTGAATTCGACGGTATGTAATTAAGGGTCTGCCTCCATAATAAACTAGTCAAAATATGATCCATATTTGACCGGATGTTAATAAAATGACAATTTTAATAGTTCATTAGTAATAAAATGATATTTTTATGCTTAATTTTTTAAAATAAACTTATTAATTGAAACATTCTAAAATGAAATAATAGTTTTTTTGCCGAAAAATGAAAAACTACTAACTTATGTACATTTTTAATAAATAACTTCTCCTTAACCTGCCCACAGGTGAGTTAAGCTCTGAGAAATCATTTCTTGTGATATAACTTAACAAGTACTTATGTGTGTAGCTAAAATTTAATGGAATTTAAAGTGTTACAGATAGATTGAAGTCAAATTTAAGTTGACATTTTTTTTTATGAGAGTGGCTTGAGCCTTGAGCTTCTGTTGTACGTTGGAGTACTCAACTATTGCAACTCGGTTACGTATAAAACATTACTAGACCTTATTTAAAATCACGAGTTGACTCCACTCATGCAAATACATAATAAAAGTACACTGTACACATACCCGAAAAAAAATACCCCTCAAACTTGTTGATATTGATACCAAGGATTACAAAGTGGAGCACAGATAAAGACCAATAACATGCCTCCACGTGGTTATAGGGAATTTTCAAATACACATTATCAAAGATGTAAGAAACGAGCGAGTTGTGTGGGGTTAACAATGCCTGGCAAGTGGGCCCCATCTGCCTTTAACAGATCCGCTACTTCAACGTACCTCTCTTTCTTCCCCGACTGCGCCTGCGGTTCAACCTTCCCTTTCTGGCTAGAATAAGAAGAGGATGACGCCTTCATCCTCCTCAGCTCCGCTGAAGCCGCCGAAACTGGAACTGCCTCGGCTCGAGCCGGATCCCAAGGTTGACCGAATAAGGTCCCTTTCATTAGGAACTCCTTGGCTAGGTACCCCGCAAGGAGCTGATTACTCAAACCCGGCTCAGGAGCTTTTGAGCCAGCCGGTGGAGTTCCGGATCTAGCTACCACGTTCGGCTTCGCTATCTTTGTCACGCTTGACGGTTTCAAAAACTCTGGACTTTCTCTCTCTTTACGCTTATTTGACGCCACGGGCGGCAATACCCTACGAGCGTGATTCATCATAGCTGCATTCGTGGATCCTCTTTCCTTTGCCACGTCGGCAATTAGTGTAGCCAAAATTAGCCCCAAGTGCTTTGCCTAGTATTTACCAATTTTGGGGAGATAAATATTAAAAGATTTAAATAAAAATAAGAGTAAAGGATAAAATTGAAAATAAATAACAAAATTTTGAAAAAAAATAATTTAACGACTTTTAAATCCTAATTTGGGCTTTTACATATATAATATAGATTGAATATTATATATATATATATATATATATATATATATATATATATATATAGAGAGAGAGAGAGAGAGAGAGAGAGGGAGGGTTTGTTTGAAGAATTGGGAGAGAAACGAGAAAAAATGCTATAAGAGCAAGAATGGGGAGAGGAAGGCAGGGCCTTTATATAGGGAAAGGAATGATTGATTGCCCCTGGAATTGTAATAAATTACACACACACACAAAGTTAAGCGGGGAAATGACCAAAAGCCCACTTAAATCTTAAATGTGGATTTTATTGCTTTGCTTTTCCCTGTTCAAGTTGGATTGTTGGGAAGCCTAACAAGTTATTTTCAAGAAAGACCGAAAGAGAGAGAGAGATGGATTCCGTTTATCTTATCTAGGAAAATTTTGTAATAAAAACAAAGATTGATTTAATGATTCCTGCCAAGAGTTTACCAAAGAAAAATTTTATGAATTAAATTTTCATCTTTATAATCTTTTTTACACGAATGGTTTTTAGATTACAACACATAATCAATCAAAATTTTTAAAAAAATAAGACAAATATTGTAATTAGCATGTGTCATAATTCAATAGCCGTTTGTGTAAATAAGATTTTACACTGTTGATAAATTTTTATAAATGTGATTAGTTTAAACTACTTACGTAATTATTTTTTTTGATGATATGAATCAGCAAATCTACAATAAACTCAAAATCCACATGGAATTTAATTTAATACATTCTATTCAATTGAAAAAATGGTACATTTAAGCGATGCCACGGGGCTCAAAATTTTCATTTAACATGCACTCAAAGGCCACACAACATGTACTAGTCGGTCAAAAATTAATTAAGAGGTAGAACTCACAAATTATGATGCAGTGAAATAATCAAATAACTCTTATTACGAGAAATTCCTAATAAACAAGCATGTGACGGCTTAGGTTTTCAAGCACAAAGCAAGAAAATAAAAAACTCGATTTATTATCAAAACTATCTAAATAAACATTTAAGAGAGTATTTATATGTCCTAAACAAACCAAACCCTAAAAGGAATAAAAAGCTCAAAAAACTTCTAAAACCCGTAACAGTGTTTAAACAATGTTTTTAGGCTTAAAACGAACTCATCACAGGTTACACACAATGAGACTTGTAGATCTCGTCGAGAACTTTAATTTGATATGCGGCGAGCCCCGGATGCAAAAATTATGCTCCGTTAAAATTCTGTCGATAGTTAAATGATTTCTACTAGTGTGTAACGAAAACTAACGAAAAATTGTGAAAACTACTCGTAAAATTAGCTTTCAGAAATTACCATCGGACCCCCTAAATTTTGAACTCTTCCTTACAGCTTTACTCAAATAAGTTTCCACCTATTCTACGTCAAATTACTTAACCAAACACAACATGTCAATTGTCAAGTCTACTTTGAATTTATATAACAGTACTCGGTACAATTTTAACATTCTTAAACGTGTACATACTCGTACCTACACATATTTACTCCATTTGGTAACAAAATATGTTCCTTGTACCCTAAATTTTAATATATATTTTAAAAAAAAGACAAGGTCATATATTAATTTCTTACATTGTGGAACTTATTCGATGGAGATTCATTTATTTGTTTATTTATTTATTTTGGGTGGGTGGGGGCTTTGCATAACTTGTGGGTATTAAGAGCATGTACAACAAAGGATTATTTTTAATCCTCATTTAATATTCAATTTATTAAAAATGAATATAAAAATCTATTTGATACACGTAAGCTACCCAAACAAAAAACATATACAATATTTTGACACAAATTCCAATAATCTTTCATACCACATTATTTTTATCTATAATAACTTCAAATTTTGAAAATAAATTATTTGGTATTCAAATAAGTCAAACCAAGTCTTTATTTATAGATAAAAATATGTATTTCTTAAAAATATATATTTTATATTTTTTCGAATAGTAAAAAGGCCAAATATCAAAGAAAAAGAAAAAAAAATTAAAGGGTCCATTGAATGAGAGAGAGAGAGAGAGAAAGGCTTGAGGGATAATGGCCACCTGCTTTTTTCAGCAAAATTGGGCATCTCTTGGCCAGCGACTCCAGACCCCCTGATCTTATTTGCTTCTTGAATGCTACTCCGTTGTTTGACAAAATTTTGGAGAAATACCTTTTGCTACCTTGTTAAACATGCTCCAAGTAGAATGCATAATTTTTACCCATGGAAGCATGAATTCAATCTTGTCGTAATAGGATCAAAATCTATTATTCCTTCATTAATATTCATCATATTATTTTTGAATGTTTTATTTTAAAAGTCAATTTTCAAAATTTATGTTTACAATTTTTATAACATTTTATCTTTACCATTTACTTGTGTTATAAACACATTGTCAGTGTTTAATTATTTTTGTAATTATGACTAACTCTAATGATATTAATATATTATTTAATAATTACACTTTTCAAATAAGGACTTTTGAATGGAACAAATAGAGTAATCAATTTCTTAATCTTGAAAGAGAAATGTTTTAAATTTTTGCAGTTCTAATATATACTCTCTTTGTTCCATGCAAATACTCCATTTGTTCCGAGTAAAGAATCCATGTTTGAAAGTCAAATTTTTTAAAAAATAACATTTTTAATAGCTCTTTAGTAATAAATGACACTTTTGTGCTTTAATTTTCGAAAGTGAACTCTTTAAGTGAAATATCTCAAAATTGAATAGTGGACTATTTGCCTAGAACAAAGAGAATAATTCAGTATACAATTTTGGGATGTTTCACTTTAATAGTTACTTTTAAAAATCATGTCAACATTCTTAGAAAAATTGTTAATTTTGCCATTGTACTTTGACGAATCTTTACATTTTACCAATGTACTATTTTTCGAGTGAAATTTTCATTGTACTTTTAAAAATAGATGCAATTTCGCCATTATCCTTAACTGTCATCCAATTTTAACGGAATTAATTTCAGTTATCTCCCCTAAAGTTTTTAAATTGTTGGAAGATCCTTAATGATTGTTGATGTTAAAAGGTAAATTGCTTTTTGGTTCATAAATTATAAGGGGGTCTTTTTTTTTTTTTTTTTTTGCTTTTAAGGGTTAAAGAAATATATTATTTTATAAACAAAAAATGAATGAATGAATGAATGAAATATAAAAATATTAAAAAATACAAAATACAAAATAAGAAGTAAAGATATATTGTTTGAATAAAATAAAATAAAAATATTTTAATTAATTGATATATACTACTACTACTACTACTAATAATAATAATAAACATAATAAGTTTAAAGAAAATCTAATTGATGAATAAATTTTGAAAAATGTTAATTCATTAAATCTAGTTGTTAATACTCATTCATTGAATATAATTTAATTTGTAAAGATAATTGACTAAAATTATAAATTATGTTTGTATTGACATTTTTTAAATATCTGTTATAATTGGGAATTATAAAGATAAGATTATAAAAGATTTTTTTAAATTCAACTATAATAGCCACTATGAAAATTATGATGTGTTAATTTTTTTTGAATAATACTCTTTTTATAAGGATTTTTTTTCAAATTTTTCATTTTATTTGATGATTTATGTCTTATATAATTTAATTAATAATTATTTATTATTTTAGTAAATATTTTTAATAGTTTATTTATAAATAAATATTTTTTAAATAATTCAATAATTTATTAAAATTTAATTAAATATTTTTTATTAATTTAATTTAATAATTATTAAGTAGTTTTTTAATCCATAGCTTCACACGTGATGAATCCCAACCGTTTAATATTTTAAAACAATTTAATCTCAGCTGATAAATAACTTAACCAATTGTACGTGAACTATTAAATGTTATTATATTATTGATATTCTTCTCTTAATTTTATATTTAGGCAAAATATATATTTCCTTCTTATTGACGACAAGACAACCATTTTTAAATATTTTGTAAGGAAGGCTGGCATTGACCAAGAAACGTATACGAAAAATAACAAAAAGTTCCCTAAAGAAACCTATATCCGAAAAGTCCAGAAATAGTTTTTATATTCAAAATGTCCGTAATTTGAATTTTAGTTTTAAAACGTTCAAAAATTAACGAACTCATGAAAAAAGTATTTTTTTTAAATATGGTTAATAATTTATACTCCATTTTATATTTATATTAAATAATTATTAACAATGTTAAGTAATAATATTATTATTTGATAAATAAATAATAATAACAATAATAACAATAACTCTAACGATTGGCTTAGTTAAGTCACTTAACTTAGTACTGAATTCTTGTATGGAGCGATTCATATAGTGATATGTCTCGTGTTCGGCAATTAATGATCATGTACAAATTTTCAATAATAGACTCAAAACCACAAGGGAAGATTAGTTTCCGACCTAATGTGATACAGGTCTCCTCGTAGGTGACCACAAAAATAACAACAATATTTGTTAGCAAATAATACCAATACTAAATATTTTTAAAAAATATTCCATGCCTTAACCATCCAAAATAAATATTCTATTTACAAAACATTATGTTAATCTATTAACATTTAAAATTGATGTTCTTAAATTCTCTACTAATGTTGTTATAAAACAACAATAACAATAGTATACTCAGTAATAAGAGCAAGAACAAGAACGGTAGCAGCAAAACTAACAATAACAGAGTTAGTTAGTTAGTTATTATTATTATTATTATTATTATTATTATTATTATTATTATTATTATTATTATTATTATTATTATATATTGCACAGTTCTTATCATAATAATCAGGCCTGAAAGAAAAATAAAATGTTCATCCAAAAGCGAGTGATTAGTTAATAGTGTTAGTAAAAAAACGTTAATTTTGAAACTTTGTTGGAATTAAATCTTTCACTTTATAACTTTTTTTTAATATAATTTTTTAAAGAGACCTTTTGACATTAT
Source organism: Codonopsis lanceolata (assembly GCA_013146195.2). Taxonomy (NCBI): domain Eukaryota; kingdom Viridiplantae; phylum Streptophyta; class Magnoliopsida; order Asterales; family Campanulaceae; genus Codonopsis; species Codonopsis lanceolata. The sequence goes on along the minus strand of CM028382.1, from coordinate 106,069,557 downwards.
TCCCGAAAAGAATCGTGATAACGGATACAATCTACATAATATCACGAATTTTCCATTAATAGAAGACAAAGATGGAAAAACTTGTAAATATTTCCTTAAACATATTGAGCTTAAGCATTTACTCATTCCACCCAAAAAGTTCCCATTGAAAAGTATAATTATTAAGAGATATATTAATATCATTAAAGTTAATCATAATTACAAAAATAGTTAAACACAAATAATGTATTTACAACACAAATGGAGGGTAAAGATAAAATATTATAGAAATTATAAACATAACTTTTTAAAGTAAATTTTTAAAATAAAACATCACAAAATAGTACTCCCTCCGAACCTATATATAAGTAAAACGAACCGATTTTACACAGATTAAGAAAGTAAGTTAAATTAGTTAAATTGTCTTGATTTTATATAAAACAAAAGTATACTTACTAAAATACCCTTAAGTATCCCATTAAAACTGATGACAATTAATGCTATATTAACTCATTATTATCAATTCATTATAGCTCCTTTTATAATTAGTGGCTCTTTGTGTATAAGAATGTGCACATATCTTGAAAAACAAAAGAATTAACAAGAGTATTTTTGGTACCAAACTTCTTGGAAGTTATAAGTAAAGTTTAATATGATATTTTTTGCTTATATTTAAGTCTACCAAAATTTAATATTTTTTGCTTATATATAAGTACGGAGGGAGTATAATGATCTATTTGCCTGGAACGAGGTAAGTAATAAATTGTGTGCCTAATCTGGTATTAAATTTCCACATGTGGTTTGTTCACATGCCAATAGATTATTTCTAACATTTTTGGATATAAAATAGTTGGCCGATATTGAAGGCCAACCACATGCCAATGGTACAATCTTACCAATTCTCGCAGCCACCAATTTTTGAGGTTGACACACAAATAAATACATGTAAGCTACAAATTGCCTCCATCAACTATTGATTTGGTACAATCCTAAACTATCGGTGGAAGTAATATACCCTTTTAAATATTACGTTTTTTAAAAATCACACTTTTTGTTTTAGCATTATTGTTTAATTTTACGAAAATGTTCATCTGACACTCATGTGACCATTATTAGTTTTTTTTTATTTACCATAATGTCTTTTGATGTTACAGTTAACTATCTTAACCTTATTTCTCTAACAAACTCTTTGTAGTTTCCATCCCTGAATACCATCAAATATATTGAAATTTAAGAGATACAAAGGTGTGCAGTTTACCCCGCTTGAGAACATAATCCCTAGAAGAATGATTCTACTCGATAGGTCGACATGCAATAAGTAAAATTGCAATCTTAAAAAGTTTCAAATATGAAAACATTTCAAACCTGTAAAGTTTAAATGTTACCACTATTACAAAGACGTATAATACTTGTAATTATGGTGCAATATCAAGTAGGGTGGAGTTATCCATACATCAAAATATGCTCTACATGTTACATTTAATGCATAAAAGTGTTGTACCTTCTGTTGTATATTATAAAGAATGGAGTGTAAAAAGTATATGTTGGTGTGTGTTTTGCATCACCCTATCAACTATATTTATGATACGTGCCACCAAAGAACACACTATTGGCGTGTTTTGGGTTTACAATTCAATGAATAGATTCTACGATGACATTGAGTTTTTATTTTATTTTTATACTTGACGGAAAAAAAAGCTAAAATAAAAGTACAAAACAAAACTAATAAATTGTCAAGGATAATGGACCTCGTAGATTTAAAGTTTGAATTTGACTCGTAATAAATTGAATTTATCTACAAGAGCCATTCTATTGGGCTTATTATGACTTATGAGACCAAAACCACTAATTAAACACCACTCTCGTTAACGAAACATAACAAAACTAAACATAAATTTAATGAATTTGATTTTCAACCATTTCAATTTTAGTTTGATAGTTAATTTATTTTTACTTTGGGTTCACTTTTTAAATAATAAAAAACGATTGGTACTCATAGTTCTTAAGATGGAGGATACATAAATCTTGAATGTGTTGACTTGATGATTTAAAAATACCGTCAGTAGTTGGGGTGTTTTTTTTTTTTTTTTTGGTGGGGTGAGGGGGGGTGGGTTGGTGTTTTCCTCAATCCGCATGAATAATGAATGATCTTACAATAGGTAAGTCACGCCATGTTTATTGGAGTATTAGAGTATCAACGGTGGTTCTTTTACCATCACCTTTAAATTATTTTTAGAGTATTTTCTCTCTCTTAAAATCTATAGTGAACATTCTATCTAGTGATGGTAAATTATGCTCACGTTAATATATTTGTTCAGATCGTCCACTAAAATATAAACATGAGCATACTTAAATTTTTATCTGGGCACAAATGAGTATGCTCACTTAGACCATTAAGTTTTATGGGTATAATATGAGCACAAATGAGCGCCCACATTTTCACTCTCACTCTCACGATCAATTTTTTTTCTGTATACCTGATAATCCAAAGTTGTTTCTCTCTATATATTTACATTTCTATAAATAATCATTCATTAAGACAGGGAGAGTGTGGGGATAGAGAGAGAGATGCATGGTTGCTACTTGTTCTTCGGGTTTGGTTTTCAGAACCAAAGAAATAGTCAACAATAGTGGAAGTAACCGTTATTTTTTTAAAATAAAAAAATTGACCCATTTTTTATATTATTTTTCGATGTCATATTACTTTTTATATACGGTCAATTACGTATTTTCTGGTTATGAAAAAAAAAACAGATTTCCATTTAAAAACAATTGATTTAACATAAAAATTAAGGAGCTAAGGGAATATTTTATTTCAATTAACATACGGAAAAGTGAAAATATGTTCTTATTTTGATATTATTAGTGGTTCTCCTAACACTAACACGTCATATAAAGTTTTTGAGTTCTTTTTAGAAATTTGGTTGCATTGGAAATGGTGACAGAGGTTAAAATGTTACAAAAAATGATTATATATATATGGTTAGTTGTAACTTTTGATAATTTTTTATAAAAAAAATTATTTTTTTTGTAATTTTTGTATTTATTTGAATAAGTGCATGTTGATGAATAAATGAGTGTCCATGGGCAACCATTCTCATTTAGTACCTGCTCATATATGCACATGTTATTAAATGGACACTTACTTACCCGCTCATTTGAGCTCGTCGCCCATTTAGGCCCATCCATGCCCGCTCATTTGCCACCTCTAATCCTATCAAACACATTATCCCTAAAATTAGTTAAATTCTTTTTTTTTTTTAGAGTTTTTTACCTCCCTTGAAACCCACAGTGGACACCCTATCAAACACACTATCCCTAAAATTAGTTAATTCTCCCCCAAAATATTTGTGAGTTTTACTGAATGTTGCATTCTTCCTATTGGTGAGTCTTCATGTATAAGATAATATGTCTATCATATTTAATGATCTGTTGTCATATTTTTTTTTTCAATCTCATTTCCTATTATTTATAACTAAAAAATACATGTATATTGAAAATATTAAAAAGTGTCACACTTCTTCATTTAAATAAAAGTAATTGAAGTAATCAAAACATATGATATTTTTTTATAAAATATAAAAATTGAAAGTCTATATATTTTATTCCGATTGCGGTAGAAAATATAAATAAATTGATAGTTAGGTTTGTTAATTAAATAATGCCACTAATTTAGAGGGTTATAGTGGGTGCTCATTGGAGCTGAAACTTTTTTAGATGATCTCTAAAAATATTTAGGAATTGTATCGAGGGTGTTTTAGGGTCCAACCACTGTGGATGCTCTTAGTATTAGACTTACACAATTATTTCGTTCCTCACCATCAACCTCACAGCGAGTTAGGTCATATCTTTTTTAATGCTATTAATTTGCTCTTTTGTGTTGTACTCCATCAGTTCAAAAAAAAAAGTAGCTATATTATTTTTGGATGTTTCGATTTTAAGAGTTTACTTTCAAAAATTATGTCCACAATCTTCACAACATTTCAATTTTACCCTCCACATTTGAGATTAACATATTAATTATGCGCAAACATTATTGTAATTATGATCAATTACAATGTCAGTTATATACCTTTTAATTATTAAACTTTTCAAATATGACTATTTGAGTGGAAATGATGGAGTATCTTTTTTGTTAGTTTGCCCCCTCCTGACGTTAACATTAGAAATTCCGTCTAATTATTTTGAATATAACGAAAATACCCCTACTAAGACTTAAATAAAATGATAACAATTAATACTCTTTTCATTCTGTCCAAATAATTGTCCCAGAGACATAGCCATAAGATCAGGCATGCATACTTGGATTCTTCGAGGTTGGACCTTGTATGTGTTATCTTCTCAAATCATTTACATCTCGCGATTTTCTGGTAGTATGATACTACTTCAACTGTTAAAAAAAAAAATTATGTCCAAATAATCAACGTTTGGAAACTCTAATAATTAAGAGATATATTAATGTCATTAGAGAGTTGATCAAAATTACAAAAATACTTATCTAAACCAGTCATGTCGCAAACACCAACTCGTTAGCCGCAATGCCACCTCTCTACCAAATCACAATAATTTTTAACAAAACAAAATGGAGTTGCAAACCAAGTTCACTGAAAATATGTGATTAGTGAAGAAGCTTATTACAACCCATGTTCATTGAATGTGTTCATTAAATTAAGATATTTTACATTATTTTTTAATTTAATTTTATACTCAAGAGATGAAATTGGTAGTCTTGTTTGAGTTTGATTTTCTCGTCCTAGTTTAAGATTACTTGGGTTTGATTTTGATTAGAAGGATCAAAAATGGAAAAGTTGTTAAAACAAAGACATTTGAGAAAGAAGACAAAAACTTATATAAGACGGTCTTATGTGAAGTTTTTGTAAGACAGATTATCCTTACCTAACCCACCGCGTATTAGTGGGTTGAGTAATGAGAGGTTGTGGCTGGGTCTTACGAATTAAGATCCGTAAGATGTTACAGGAGACCTACTCGAGAAAGAATCCGACCCCTAAATTTAAAAAAAAAAACGAAAAAGTTTATTATAGTTTCCCATATATCTATCAAACCCAAAACGTTAGACCCGGTTGATGCAAAAAATCTTAGGCAGAAATTTAGAGCTTCTCGACCTCTTAGTTTGTCGTTGTGTTGCGGTTGCTCCGATGGCAGTTTTGATAGAGAGAGAGAGGTTAAGAACACTGATCATGCCAAAGTTGTGGTGACCTTGTCTTTTAGTCCACGTAGGTAACGATGCTAGTGAGCTGGAAGATAATGTGAATATGAATTTGTGGCACCCTAGTCATTCATTGCTTGCATTCATGCATTCATATTGTTTGTGAGCATGTTTACTTAGTCTATAAATGTTTTAGAATCATTTATAAGTAATTCATAATGCTCTTAACATGTTTAGGATCTTGTTTGCATGCTTGTTTAGTTCTCCTTCTTTCCCTCCTTCGTTTGGATTGTTCGGGTGTTGTTTGAGGGTGTTTGTGATGAGTTTTAGACTCATTTTTGATGGGGTTTGAAGCCTCATTGATTTGGCTAAGTGTTTGGGGGTCTTTTAGGTTGCATTTTGAGCCTTTTTGGGTCTGCCGGGCTTGCGGCCGCAAGGTGTAATGGCCTTGCCTCCGCAAGGTAACCAGAAAATGGAGTGTTTGGCATGCAGGTAGCTTACGGTCGCAAGATAGGAAGGACCTTGCGTCCGCAAGGTCCCCGGAGTCTGGTTTGCTCTGTTTTGCTGCTTTGTGATTTTTGCACCTAAACCCATATCCAAAACCCTTTCTAAACCCCACCTAAACCTCCCTAACCCTCATTACTTATACCCTAACATTAGTAACTTGTTTTAAGAGTGGATTAATGAGTGATTTAGTGATTAAAACAAGCCCAAAATCAGATTTTATGCAACCACATCAAAGTGACACTTGTCCCACTAAGTTTCTAACCCTTTAAACACCACAATCTGAAAGTTTGACCTCACTTTCCCTCCCTCACTCTCCAAAAACGGGATTTATCTCCCTCAAGGTCCTTCCATGGCTTCTTGAAGCTTTCCACTTGGTATTCCATGATTCTTTCCTCCATTGCTCAAGCCACCTCCATAGAAGTGAAGAGCTTGAAGAGTAGAGCATTTCCTACCGAATAGTTTTCTTATTTGCTTTCTTGGGTGTAGAATACAAGTAAGTTACTTCTCTTCTTCTTTGATTTAGTTCTCATTGACCCTAAGGAAAACAAAGCTTATGATTTTTGAGGTCAATGGGTACACATATATGTTTCATATGCCTTCATCTTGTGATTTGAAAATATGAACTTGTTAGAAGCATGTATATGATGATTTTATGGTTATGAAAGATTGTTATACTCTTTCATCTTGTATATTTAAGATTATGAACATGTTAGAAACATTTATTATATGTGTTGCTTGAAGAGGTGCCATATGAGAGTGCCCTAATTATAGCCTACATGATATGTTGGTATGTTGTTATGTGTTCTATCCTCTAAATTGGACTCTATGATGAATATGAAATACATTGCAATGCCTTGGTGAATTTATAACCTAGTTGAACTTAGTAATTGGCCTAGGTTGGGTTATGAAACACATAGCTTCAATCACCCCAAAATTGGGAATGTATAGTAAAAACTCAATGGAGTCGACTCTAGGGAAGATTTGAACATGTTGAACACTAATTTCAATCCCTACGAAGTTTGGACACTGTTTGATTGGGTTTACTCAAATATAAGTTTAGCCTAATTATTCGCAATCAAGTTGTTATGTATGATTGGTTTTGAGCAATTAATTGTCTTGACATGATTTATGGTAGAGGTTAATAACCTACTTGGTCGGATGAGTTCGCTCTTGTCGAATTCGATCCTTATTTGTTTTATGACGAGTAAATATCTACTTGTGCATCACATTGAGTCCAACTGGCATTATTTGGTTTGTTTTATACGTCAGGGTGGGACGATGCATCGCCTTCACGAATTGTGAGATTCGTGCTCGCTATGGATCGCCGCACCTGGGACCACACACACGCCGCCACTGTGGGCCGCAATGGGGAAGTAGCCCATATGTCGTATCAATACGTGCCGCATTGGCTTGCTAATTAAATCAAGGCGGTTCTCGATACAAGTCGATGAATTCACAAAACATCGATGGCACGAACCAATTAACACAGTTTATTGCAGGAGCTACGAAGTGGCCGGGCATGTATCATATCCTACTTGAATGATTTATTTTCCGCACTTACGTGAGTAATGTGCTAAGTGCTATATGATGATCATGTACCATAATTGTGATAAATGTCATGCTATGACATGAACATGCATTTTTAGTAACTTACTAAGTCTTTATGACTTACCCTATTTGTTTGTTTTGTTTTCCTTAGATCCGAGCCAAGGAGACGGTTCTCGCTAGATTCGCTGTACCCGCGTTTGGTTGCTTGTGAGCTTAAGGTTGCTCTTTTGGGACTTTGTAGTTAGACTTTTATTTTGGCAAGGACGATGGGAAGCAAGTCACTTAGACTTGACTTGGGGTTTTGTTGTTATTGTATAACTTGAATACTCTAGACTTATAATCTTTTGTATGCCGACTTATATGTCGAGCTTGTTTATATGATATGGTTCACTACAACTTATTCCGCGTATTACTCTTTTATAGTATTGTTGTTGTTGTCTCCGGCATGTTGTGGTCGTTGAGGTTATTATACGCATGTGTTAAAATTGTAGGAGTAGTTGTTGGGTTCCGGCTGTAACGTCGCCGATGATTTGTTTACTTTTTGTTATTTTCCGGCCAAGTGTAGCCGAGATGCTAATTGTATGCGATGTTGCGCCACGTGAAATTTTATATTCCTACTTGTGCATGCTTACTTGTTATATTTGGGCGGTCCGACTTGGGGTTTCGCATTGGAATCCGGGTCGGGGTGCCACAGAATTAACTCCGTCCTACAAAGATGAATAGCATTATTAAGGAGTCGAGGGTGGCCCGACTCAAAACCCTTCGGCATAAGGATGCGATTACGGGTGATATAAATTGCAATAAATGCAGTGTATTGATGACTCTTTCTTCTGGCCTTTTTACTGGAAATGAATGTTGTATGCTATTTTCGGATATCTGTTTTGGCTTAGCAATAACTATAGAGGATGTCTCAAATTTATACCTAAATGGTCTGTGAGGTGACGATTTCTCATTTGTGGACATGTTACGCTTGATCATAAATGACATGATGTCGTGTCATATGAGAGAAGTGACCAGACTGAGTGGTTGGTTGTGTGTGTCAGTATTTTCAGCGCATGGCAAGGCTTTGCCAAAACTGTCACACCCTGAATGCCTCGTCTCCTTCGTGACCGACTATCACTGAGGCCGAGCTATACTAGCCCTACGCACCAAACTGTTTTTTAAAGCAACCTTTTACCGGGTCGAGGTAAACCCCCCTCGGTATAGCTGAGCTAACTCATGTCATTCAATTCACTAATCGTGGGACCTAAAGTGGTCCCCTCCGAGGCTAGGCTTATGTCGAGATCCTTCAAACACCAAGGGCATTGATACATCTCAATTCCACTTTTCAATCACCTTGGGAGAATGGATCACAATTTAAAGATGAATCTCACAGGTCGCAAGATTTGTAACATTAGTTTATTGGCAAAAACTTAGAAAAAAACCGTGGGTACTTTGTGTCAAACTTGCTTAACCCAGTCGTTTTTAAATGAGTAAAATAGATTAAAAGTAACATTTTTAACAGAAAAACACAAGTTCTTATAAAAAAAGTGTCACTCAACACTGTGAGATAAAAGCAATACGAATCATATTTACCCAACTCACCATGTGTTGGCGGGTTGAGTTATAAGATAGTGGGACTCCGTCTTACAAATTAAGATCCGTAAGACTGTCCTACAAGAGACCTACTCTAAAAAGTGACACTTGTTAAAGGAGAAGTATCAAAAGTTTAAGCAAAAATATCATTTTTAACATAAAAAGCCTCACATTACGTATTCACTCGACAAAAATGATGCAAAAGCAACAAAAAATGACACTTTCGCTTTTAGAAAAGTACAACTGATTAAAAATAATACTTTTTAAATGAAACGTGTCACTAAAAATGTCACTTTTTACTAATTCACTCAACACAGCAAGTTAGAAACAATAAAATGTGACACTGAAAATTTTAAGCTAAAAAGTATCAGTTTTAACAGAGAAAACACCACATTATGAATATCCAATATGTTATACACCAACGACATTGTTGCTAGGCTACTAACTCATTAGCTTTTGGATCAATAATGGTAACTCGAACTAACATGAATGGAGTATAGCTTTGTTGAGGGTGAACATGTTGTTGACAAATAGATAAAAGTTTGTGTGTACGAGCGGAGGAGGGAGAAAGATTGGATAGGGTGTGGCTCCGTCTTTCGGATTATGATTCGTATCATGGTCTTACATGAGACCTAGTGTAGTTTCATAGTGCATAAAACCCCGATTGGAATACTTTGTTTATAGAAAGATAATTCAAAGCTATTGGGTTTCTAAACGTCAAAGGTGACCTCATTATTGAATTGATAGATTGACCCCTTGTATTTCAGACCTTTGAAAACTCAGCCCATTATGGTTTAAATAAATTTGAAATAGTCTGACACTAATTATTCGTAAGAGTATTTTGTTATTTTAAAAAATATTTGACGATATTACTAACGGCAACGTCAAGAGAGGTTAAACTGACCAAACAAAAATTGAAATAAGGGACCAATTGAACAAAATTTAAAAAGGGAGGACTGAACTTAACGTTAGGTCCAAGTTGAGTAATCAAACAATTATTTAAATATTTGTATTATTATTATTGGTACATTTGGAAAAAAAAAATACAATTAGACAGTGCATGCATAAACACAAATTAAAATATGGTAAAAATTTAGGTAAGACGGTCTTACAGATATTTTTTGTAAGGCAGATATCTTTCTTACCTGATACATCGTGTGTTGGTGGGTGGAGTTGTGAGAGAGTTAGACTTCGTCTTACGAATTAAAATTTATAAGACCGTGTTACATGAGACATACTCTTGATATCTAGACATTTTTTTTCATTGTCCCCCCAAAAAAACTCCTACAGTAATAATACATAGGCTTATCGACCCCATGATATTTCTACCCAACATCAACATCTTCAATCTTCAGTTGGTTGTGTTATCATTAGAGCATGAACAACAATAAAATCAAAACCACCCAAATCAAATACAATTTATTAAAAATTAATAAAATGATACTCATTTGATTCAAAAAAAAAAAAAAACTCTTCCAGCTGTGGCACAAAATATAATACTTTTACATACTCCATCATTTTTATCTCCATTAATTTAATATATTTTTCAGAAAAATGGCTAAAAACTTGAAAAAATCATAGAATTTTTTTTGGTATCCAAATGAAACAAACAAAATCTCTATTTATAGGTAAAAATGTGCATTTTAATTCAGGAAAAAAAGTTTTAAAAAAATTAGCTCAAAATTGGTCAAGAAAGGGAATGGGGGAAAATAAATTCAAAACCACCCAGAACACGACACATAGAAAGGGCAGGGGTAGGAGGCATTAGCCCCTGTGTCGGCCACTAATTTTATTTATTTATTTTGATTTTTTCGACTCTAAACGACACCATTTTAAGCCATATCTTCCCAAAACACGGTCGTTTCTCTGGTCGGGTTGTGTTCGATTTGTGTCTTAAATTGATCCAAATCAAACTAAATCAAATAAGATTTAGATATGATTTTTTTATAAGTCATCGCTATTAGCTTTGATTCATCTAAGATTTCACTTAAATCTACCGTTATCCATACTCTCACTAGTTTGTTAGGTTGCTCTGCTCCCATGCTAGCAAGAAGATCAACACCGACTTACAAAAGGAATGCATGACCATTATTTAGGAAGAGAGTACAAAATTATGATAAATTAAGAAGGAGGAACTAAGAGCATGCACAATGGATGCCCACCTGATATGCATATTTTGGATCCACCTCAATGGCACGTGGGTCTCATCTAATGGCTCATTATATTTTACATAATGTCGGAAGGCTTGGACCGTGCAGATAGTCCACGAGCTAGACCCATTCCATCCAGGTATAAATAACCCCACTTGTCCATAGCGAAGGGGCTCTCTCTCTCTTTTTTCCTGATTTAGAATCACACATGCACTTGGGGGCTACGCATCCTCTCTTTCATACTCAGTGTACTGATAAACACACCGAAGGGTTTTTGGCGGGGGCCCTCTCCGCCGACTCACGGTGTTTATTTTACAGATAATATAGCCAGATATTCACCATCGACGACAACATGGCTACTGGACGGCAACTCCAACGACCCACGTCCACCGCTACCTTTGGCACCCTTTTGGATACATCAGTTGGTTCCATTGCCAGGAATCGCGAATTATTGATACGTTTGATGGGTGCCGGGAATCATGTTATTGATACGTTTAATGTGAACCAACACCAAACTGAAAGAAAACGACATATGTGGATTCTCCTTGGCCAGACGAGCAAGCTGGCACAAGAAACAATGCCATCGGAGCTCTAACGCCCCCACAACAGCCACCAAATATGTTGAAGGCAGTACCTTCCAATCACGCGTCGGTTGCTGATGACTCCATTGTCTCTTCACAAGCCGGTTATACGTTGGTGACCCAAAATAATGTGATGTCCAAATTTGCAATCATCCTCTCTGCTGATATCACCTATGACGCCCACGATCAGGTGTCAATAATAAAGTACATGTCAACAGAGCCTAGGCTTTCCCCAACAGCTCCACTGCGCTCGAACATACTACGAGACCAAACAGTATTTACCAGTGATACTTCTCGACTTCAAGATGAACTATTCCATTCGAGAAGTAGGGGGCTACACCAAGGAAGGGAAAACATGATATGTTCCTTCCCGAGAGCCACACTATATTTTGTGCCGAGCACATTATTATTGTGCCCGAGCCACACTTTTCTTATATTTTGTTCTACACATACATGCACTCTCTACTCGCAAAACTCACGATCAGATGAACAGCGCCTGCATGCGCTTATACTCCCCGTTCGAGTTTACTCGCGGCTGAGCTTCATATTGTCCTCTCGCTCGAGTTTATTCGCTATAGAGTTATACACAGCGCCTTCCTGTGCTTATGTTCCCCACTCTAGTTTACTCGCGGCTGAGCTTCATATTGTCCTCCCGCTCGAGTTTACTCGCGGTAGAGTTGCATGTCTGGCTTATGCTCCCCGAAGTTTACTCGCGGTGAAGCTTCATATTGTCCTCTCGCTCGAAGTTTACTCGCGGTTGAGTTGTACCAGCGCTTACCTGCGCTCATGCTCCCCGTTCGAGTTTACTCGCGGTAGAGTTGTACATCGCGCTGCTTATATGTTCCCGCCGAAGTTTACTCGCGGTGAAGCTTCATATTGTCCTCCGCTCGAAGTTTACTTTCGGTAGAGTTGCATGCTCGCTTATGCTCCCCACTCGAGTTTACTCGCGGTAGAGTTGTACACAGCGCATGCATGCGCTTATGCTCCCCGCTCGAGTTTACTCGCGGCTGAGCTTCATATTGTCCTCCCTCTCGAGTTTACTCGCGGTTGAGTTGTACCCAGCGCCTACCTGCGCTCATGCTCCCTGCTCGAGTTTACTCGCGGCTGAGCTCTACATTGTCCTCTCGCTCGATTTTTTACTCGCGGTAGAGTTGTACATCGCGCATGTCTGCGCTTATGCTCCCCGCTCGAGTTTACTCGCAGCTGAGCTTCATATTGTCCTCCCGCTCGAGTTTACTCGCGGTAGAGTTATACACAGCGCCTGTCTGCGCTTATGTTCGCTAGTTTATCAAAGGTAGTCATGCTTGCATAGTCGAGTACTAGGACTTGACCTTGGCCCAAGTGGCGTTCTACTCGCTAGCTTATCAAAGTAGTCATGCTCGCATAGTCGAGTACCGGGACTTGACCTTGGCCCAAGTGGCGTTCTTCTCGTTAGCTTATCAAAGGTAGTCCTGCACGCAAAGTCGAGTACTGGGACTTGACCTTGGCCCAAGTGGCGTTATGTTTGCTAGCTTTTAAAGGTAGTCCTACTAAAAAACTAGAGTACTGGGACTTGACCTTGGCCCAAGTGGCGTTATGCTCGCTAGCATTTAAGGGTAGTTCCGCTCGCAAAGTCGAGTACTGGGACTTGACCTTGGCCCAAGCGGCGTTATGCTCGCTAGCTTTTAAAGGTAGTCCTGCTCGCAAAGTTGAGTACTGGGACTTGACATTGGCCCAAGTGGTGTTATGCTCGCTAGCTTTTAAGGGTAGTCCCGCTCGCGAAGTCGAGTAGTAGGACTTGACCTTGGCCCAAGTAGCGCTCTGCTCGCAATAGAAAGACTTATACAATCAAGTTCTAAGGCGTAATGGTTAATTAAAATATACAATGGCGGTCAAAAGCGGCTAAATCTGTGACTCATCCCAGCACTTCTGTTATCTTGTCTGCCAAGATGAAAATGATTAAGCCTTGGCCATCCCGATAAATTAAAGAAGATTACGAGCGAATAGTACTCCTTACTCTCGAGATAAATTTCGAAGAATAATGAGTAGGGGGCTACTGATATGCATATTTTGGATCCGCCTCAATGGCGTGCGGGCCTCATCTAATGGCCAATTATATTTTACATAATGTCGAAAGGCTTGGGCTGTGCAGATAGTCCACGAGCTAGACTCATTCCATCCAGGTATAAATAACCCCACTTGTCCATAGTGAAGGGGCTCTCTCTTTTTCTTTTTTTCTGATTTAGAATCACACACGCACTTGGGGGCTACGCATCTTCTCTTTCATACTCAGTGTACTGATAAACACACCGAAGGGTTTTTGGCGGGAGCTCTCCCCGCCGACTCATGGTGTTTATTTTACAGATAATATAGCCAGATATCTACCACTGACGACAACATGGCTACCGGACGGCAATTCCGACGACCACGTCCACCGATACCTTCGGCACCCCCGGTATGATGTTTTTTTGGATACATCACCACCGACAACACTCTATCCCCCTTTTTAAAGATTTTTACCCCTCTTGATCTCACAATGGACACACTTGGTCACCCTCTTTCTCTAAAACCAAGTAAATCACTCTCCTAATTAGGATAGTGATTTTACCTTGAGCGGTGACTCTCTCTCTCTCTCCAAATACAATGTTTCTAGCATTTTCCAATTAATGTTTCACCATATTGAAAATTATTTTATTAAATCAATTATATCACTTTTTTTTCTTAATGTTTTTGTCGTTGCAAGCAATTGATATATGTATATATCATTTTTGTTAGTACATCATCATAAAACTTTATTTATCAATCATATAGATCTAGAAAGATACATATTTTATTTATATGAAATTTGGGAGCTAACTGCGAATTCTTTTTCAACCAACAAAAATATTTGTCTCGTGTCCTTAATATATGAGAGGACAAAAGGTAATAATGAAAATATATTTTAAACATACATTACCCTTTAAATTGACATATATTTTTAGATAAAAATAATTGAAATATTAAATTATACAACATTGTTTTCATAGAAAATAAATTTAAAAATAAAATAGTTTATTCTGATTATGGTGGGAAGATAAAAATAAAAAAAGATAAAAAAAATATATTAGACTGCGTGTAACTGTTTTGAAAAGTAACGATTAGTTTGGTTGCCTAGGAGTTTGAACTTATAAAAGAATTAGATATTTTTTATATGTAGTTCTTGGTTGCTTGTTTGACTACAATTTATATTTTTTAAGCATGTGCATCTTCATATATATTTTTTTATTCCTCGTATTGTCGACAAGATTGTGTGTCATCATGGCTCTTGAAGAAAAATATGTTTATATTTGCTAAAGAACTTGTAGATTTTTGTGGTAATATTAAAGTTCGCAAACTCGTTAAAATTACTATATGGATTTTAAAAGTCTAGAGTAATGACATGGAAATCATAATAATAGTAGTTTATTACATGGCTTCCATTACTGATTGACAATTGTTTCTACAACATGGTAAAGTGATTTGTATTTTGTGTTTTGCCAAGTTGATTGTATTCGTTATGTGGTTATTGAGATAAGTAATGAGACAAAAATTATTCTTAAAATAGTAAGTTTGGAATAAATGATAAAAAATGTTGGTAACGTGATTCTTGGACTATTGTTGATTTATTAAGTTGATGTTATAAATATTCTCAATATATCATACCAAAAGTATAATAATGAGAATTTGAATCATGTGAATAGTAGAATCGTTAAACACGTAATGGTCCTTTTGTAACTTACAGTAAGAATAAAGTTGCAATTTGAATGTCTTTATTAAGATATTTTCAAACTTATTGGGAGCATGATGTATCTTAGAAATTATATAAGAATCAAAATTTTCATTATTGAATATAATTTGAGTGGTTACTCTAGTTGTTCAAATAGAGTTCGTTTAGGAACTCTTGGATGAGGTACTTGAGTACCTAAAAGGGAATTTAATGTTGTGATTTGCAATTGCTAGTACTTGTGGAAATTGTAGCAGAACAGATTATGTTCTTGTTATCATAAGTGGAGGCGCCGCCACTAAGAGATATGATGAACATAATTTGATGTCTTGGTCTAACTTCAAGGCTGAGTTAAAATGCTTTAGATACTATTGGAGATAAGTTGAATGGTTGCAATGACAAATGTCTGGATTGCCCATGATACGTGTCTATTCATGTTATCTTTGAGTTATATCGTTTGTTTGATCATAATAGCGAAGATTAAATGTATCAAATATGATTATAAACAAAGAACATGTCCAAGTCAATAAAAATTGTAAAGGATATTGTGCTTTGAAATGTGACAATTGGTGTTTTTAGGGTACCATAAAAAGAAAACACAACTGACCCTTTAACTTGAGGACTTGGGGTAGCTCTAGTCCGAAAATCCAAATTAGGAGTGAGACTTGGACCGAAACCCATTGTTGATTTACCTACAGTAGCAACCCAACCTATCTGAGTGGAGATCCCGCAAAATAGGTTCAATGTGGTATTAATAAACTGTAGTGTGGATCGAGCATCTGAAATATACTTGATAAACCAAGTAGATGTTATTTACTGTTGATATAGTAAAAGTTTTAGACGAGATGTTAGCAATGCATCTTTGTGATGCCCAACTAGGTGAATGTTGTTATTTGACCGCAACTAGAGGAATGTGGGTGTTTCTTTAATACATTCATGAGAGTGGATCAGGACGCAGGACCATAACGCGTCACCCCTAAAAATTGCTATCATAGCCTATGTTGTATCGCTATCAACAAAAACCACCACATCAAGACTTCAAGTTCAAGACACCCGTTCACTTGTTCTTATGGGGGTATGCGTTGGATAGCTTAGGTTGTGGTTCAAACCGGAAGGTACCGTTACTGAAAAGCACAACATGTATGGAGTTGTTTGTCTTTTCACAATGGATTTGTGGGGGATTGTTAGAAATTCTTAGTTTATGAATATGGTTTTAGCTAACTTGGTTGGTTTCCTTTGGGAGGTCATGTGTGGGTTGACTAATGTTCAATGATTCATAAACTATGAAATTCAAAGTTGTAATTTAATGGTTAAAATCCATTGTTCAAAGATGTATTAATTGAGAAGTATATTACTTTAAGTATTTGATACTTGTAGTAATTATGATTTTTCCAATTGGAGTAAGAGAGATGAAGTTGTGTATTATTTAACTACACGGTTTGTGAACTTAGTGTTCAAAACAAATAAGGTAGTAAGCAATTAAGCTCATTTAAACTCTTATCTTTTATACTACAGTCTTTGGAAGTTTCTAATGAGTTACTTTGTGATCTAACAAATCCTAACGGGGTTAATCTTAGTATTAGTGAATTGGGACTTAGTGTTAATTCCTAAACTTAGAAGTAGGGGTGGCAATTCGTGTTATCGTGTAGTGTTCGTGTTTTATTATCGTGTTTTCATATTATCTATCTTATTTGCTCATAAATATAACAATAAATATTAATTTGAATATATTAACAATTTTGTGTCGTGTTTCATGTTGTGTCGTGTCGTGCTGGGCTTATCGTGCCATTTGTCTCTGTAATCGTGTTTTATAATCGTGTCGTGTTAGTCCGTGCTATCGTGTCGTACCAGGCATTGCCACCCATACTTAGAATCCTTGTTCAACAACCATAAGTTTAACAGGGGCCAAAATAAAAAGTAAACATAAAGAACTAATGATTACACTTTATGAATAATCGTTAGTTTTGGGGGGTTTTCCTTTTCTCTTGCTTGACTTTTAGTAAGGGTTTTTTGGGAAAGATAAAGAGGGTAGCGGCAGCATGTTACATAACCATGCTGATGTGCTATCATTTTTTGGATCTCTCCGCCCGTTGTTCTGTGATCGTTTTATCCACGGAGGAAATTGTCGATACTCGAAATCGCACAAGTAAGGGGGCAAGATTTTACGGCAAGTCTGTTTACAAACGACTTGATCTGATAAGTGTACCAACTATTATTTAATTTTTATGTTATTGACATACAATTTATGTTTGAGATGCATATTGTTATTGACTGAAATTGTTATTTCTAACACTATGCCCCTCATTTGTATCTACATTGTATATTTTTTTCATTCAAAAATAGTACTCCCTCCGTCCCTAAATTATCGTCTTCCTTTCATTTTTTGTCCGTTCCAAAATAATTGTTCAGTTTGAAACTTACATTTTTAGAACATCACTTTTACCACTTTACCTTTACTTTTTCACTCTACTTTAATTATGAGTCACATACGCATGAGCTTTAAAAGAAACTATACATTAAACTAATATAAATAATCAAGTCAATTGTTTTTGCTTAAATTGTGCATTGAGTCAACCAAGACGATTATTAAGGTACGGAAGAAGTATAAATTATAGGTAACATATAATTTATTTTACATTGACATTAGCACCGGTGATGCTAAAGTAATGATAAAAAAGTTAAAATTTCTACCCTTAACCCATTTACAGTGTTATCTTTAATCACTGAAACCACTCTCACTCTCACTCTCACTCTCACTCTCTCACATTAACCCAATTATAACTCCTTTAAGGAAACTACTCTCTCACATTAACCCAATTATAACTCCTTTAAGGAAACTACTCAATTGTTGGCCCGTAAAGATATTCTTTTTGAGTTTCGAAGTAGACAAACAGAAAAATAAAAGAAAAATGTACTCACGAGTCACGTTTTGTGGAAGCTTTTTTTTATAGAAATAAAAATTATAAATTGTACTCGCATCTTGTGGAAGCTTTCTTCATGGAAATTTAGGATCTACACAAATTGGGGTAAGTCTCTCAATTTATCGGATTTTAATTTGAATCTAATCCGAATCTGATGTTATTTTTAGGATATAAATTTAGTTTTTAAATTCGATTATTCGATTTTGATCAGAACCCGAAAATCTGAAAACTTTACAAATCGCATATGAATTAAGGTGTTTCGATCCGTTAACAATCTGATATAAAAAAAATATTAAGATTATACATATAAAAGTTACTAATGATGAGTTTTTAGTCATTAATCATTACGAATTATATTAAATATGAATTTTTCAACGAATTCTAAGATTTTACTAACATTATTATTCATGTTTGTGTAAGCTAAAAACATGAATTTTTAATTTTATTTAACCTTTGATTATGCAAAAATACATCAATATTAATTTTATTCTGTACTTTAATTAGGGACGAAAAATTTTTGAATCCGATCCGAATCCAAAAATTTAAGATATGGATCAAGCTTTTGAATATTCAAAAGATAATCTGATCTGATCCAAGTCTGATAATTTTTTAACAAATTGGATAATGAATTTGACTCATGCAATCCAAATCATATTCATTTAGAGGCATTAATTGGGGAGAGAGAGAGAGAGAGAGAGAGAGTGTATAACCTTGGTTGGATAGATTGTGATTTTCATAAAGAAAGCTTGACGTAGTCTGTTAGCAAATGGGTTTGTGGCTCGATTTGATATGTCTGCTCACGTGGACTATTGAGTCGTAGTTATATTATTATTGGACAAAAAGATTCAACACACAAAATGCATAGGGCCATGTGGTGTAACTTTCCTCCCTCTCTCCAAATTTCTTATCAAATACATTTTCTAAGTCTACCCTCAAGTAGATTTGGATTTGCACCGTAGAATATTGATTGACATTCGTGCTATTGGATATCAATCCAATAAAAATGATTTGTTGATTATATTGTTTATGGTGTACCTGTATTCACAGCACAAGTCGAAAATATTTTAATTTGCTTATAATGTAAAAATTTGTATGAATTCATACATGAACCTTTTCTATAATGATTTTTTTTTTTTTCACTTCACAATATATAAGGAGATCTACAATCTACGAGGTTGATATATACTCCCTCAGTTTTCAAAATATTGTTATCTTTGATCTGACACACTGTTTAAAAAAAAAATTTGATTGTATTATAAATATTGGTGAAATATATAGTTTTATTTATAATATAATAAGTTATTTTTTCTTAAAATGTGTGGTTTTCTTTAATATCATGAGTATGTGATTATAATTAAACTAGGTAAAAAAAAACAAGAGTAAAGTGATAAAAATATTTTCTTAAAAGAGAAAATTTTGAAAGAAAACAATTATTTAAGAGCGGACGAAACACAATGAATCCAAATTTGTTCACCAATACCAACACTCTTATTGGTGTTTATTTTAAGAATTAGGTATTGTTTTAATATTTGAGTGTTTTCTTTTTTTAAGAATCCTAACAATTTCCACTACCTTAAATACTCAATTTCTAAGTTAACATTAAAACTAGTGTTTTGAATTAATGGTAATTAACATTACCAAAATTATTGTTATTGAATGGTGAATAGCCAGCCATTGGTACAGAATATAGATGGAATGCAAGGCTCGCTCTTTATTCTTCGAACACTAGGTTATTACTCGTGTAATGCATGGTTGACTTAGTGTTATTTCTGAAATTTAATTTTGTAAATAAAATTTGCTAGTTATTTAAATGAATTAACAACAGTAAGAAGTCCACATAATTAATAAATTAAAAAAACATGAGATCAAACTGAATCATCAAACCAAAAATTCATGTGAATTTTGTAGATATAATCTACAAACTATTTCGTAGTGGTTGTTTGTAGAATTGGTAGAACACGCTTAATCAAATTGGATAAAATATATTTTAAATTGACTGAGTTTTGGTAAAATAATAAAAATTAAAAAACTTCTACTATAAGAATTGAGGAATCTTAATCAAATGAAACTTGTCTAAATTAAATGTGATAAAATCTATCTGGTACAAGCCAATTTTGTTAGCAAAAAATTGTAAATAAAAAATAAGAAAAAACTTTTACCATGACAATTGATGAGTTTTAATCAATTGAAACATGTTTAAATCAAATGTGATAAAATTTATCCGTAAAAAAAAAACTTTTACCAAGAAAAATTGGAGTACTAATCAAGTGAATCACGTTTTATCTAATCAAATTAGTTTTAGAAATTTTATCTTATCTAATTAAATTTATAATTTTTATCTTAAGCTAATCGATTTAATTTTTTTATCATTTCAAAGGTGACACGTGGCAGCATAGAATCTATATAAAACTTTTAGCTTTTCACATAAAGTCGCTATGTGGCAACAAAGGCTTCTGTTTTAGTATTAGTTATAGATAGATTATAAAGGAGGCACTGGTTTTAAATCTACATGATTTTAATTTTTTGTAAGAAAAAAATATATAGTACAATATGCACGTTTTAATAGGATTTTTTTTTTTTGCAAAAGTTGTTTATAATAAGATGATTTTTTAAACTTGTAATAAATAGTTCAAAAAATAATTTGAAAATTTTGAAAAAAAACTAAGAATAAGGTAAATATTCTAAATTGATCGTATGAATATGTAATTGAAATATTAAAATCTTTGAGCATGGGTAAAATCTATGTGCGAAAAACACTTTTACTATAAAAATTTAGAGTTCTAATTAAGTGAAACGTGTTTAAATCAAATGTGTTAAAATTTATCTCGTACTAACCGATTTTGACAGTAAAAAAAACTTTTACCATGTATAAATGAGGTACTGGTTTTAAAATCTATTCGTTTTTAATTTTTTGCAGCAAAAACAAAAAGGAAAAAAATTTACAACTTCACAAGAATGTGACATGTGGAACCACAAAATTCCTTTAAAACTTGAAGTATTCAACAGAAAGTCGTCATATGACAGCAAGAGCTTATATTTTAATAATAGTTAATCGATAATTAATAGATTAGTAATTAATAATTAATAAATATAGATTTGTAGAAGAACAAACAACATATAATTTTACCGTGGATAATTTGTAATATTTATTAATTAAAAATTATGAAAATGAAAAGAGATGGAAATTGTAGAGTTTCAGTCAAATTAAACTTGTATAAATTACATAGGATAAAATCTAATTTAATTAAGCGATATTTGAAAAAATAAATAAAAACAAAATCTTAAATCTCTATCATAAATTTGCTAGTAAAATTATATCATAAATATGTTTTATCTTATCAAATTAGTTTTAGGAATTTTATCTTATCTAATTAGATTTATAATTTTTATCTTAAACTAAAAAATTTAATTTTTTTACCATTTCAAATGTGACACATGGCAGTACAAAATCTATTTAAAACTTTTAGTTTTTTATAGAAAGTTGCCACGTAGCAACAAAGACTTTTGTTTTTAATAATAGTTATAGATTACCTAACATCACCCCCCTTGGGAGAAAAAAAAAAGTTTATAAAGAAAGATTACCCAACATCAAGCTTCTCTTTGACTTTCATTAATCACTTCTTAATATTCTCCATATTCTTTGGTTGAGAGAAATATATGTTCTGTTTGTTTTATGGAAAATAACTTTTGAAAATATTTTCCTCATTTTTCGGTGTTTTGTAATCTTAGGAAAATGTAGTCAACGTAAAAGGTTTTCGAAGTCAACGTAAAAGGTTTTCAAGTCAACGGAAAATGAAGGCTTTTTTTCTGAAAAATAACTTACAAATTCATTTTTCAAATGTTCGGATACCCTCCGCCCCCTTTTACAATTACACAAATTTACTTACACACACAATATTTCACTAACAAATAAATTATTTAGAAATATAAATAAAGTTTGTGTACACTATTTATAAATTATAATTTTAATAAATAATCACTATGTCCTAAAATTAATGTCAACTATATTATTTAGGGACATTCTAAACATTGTCAATTTTCTATTTCAAAACATTTTTTCATATCAATTATCAAAAAAAATATATTTTTAATTGTGAGATTGACAAAAGATAGACCTTGATTCGATATCACTAAAGATATATTGAGAGTTACTAAAGAAAAAGTTATTTAAAGTTCAACACTATCTTATATTCAATATGTGCATTAATATTAGAATATATTTTTTGTATTTATTCATATATAATTTTCCGTAACATTTTCTAGGGACGTTCTAAACATTGTTCATTTTCTATTTTAATTTTTTTTTCATATCAATTATCAATTTTTTATTTGTAATTATGAGATTAAAAAAGATGAACATTATTGATTTGACACCACTAATGATAAATTAAGGGCTACTAAAGAAAAACTACTTAAAGTTCAACACTATCTTATATTCAATATATGCATTAATATTAAAACATACTTTTTGTATTTTTTCATATATTATTTTCCACAACATTTTTCGTGTGTTTCCTAAACACTCGTAAATATTTTTTGACATATTTTCAAAATATTTACCAAACACCTGAAAATAAAATCTTTTTATTTTCTGAAAATCATTTTTTGGAAAACAAACGGAGCCCTAGTAATTTATTCAAAAGCTTACATTAGTATGGGCTGCAAGTAGTGAGATTTGAATATTAAACCAAGCTAACAAGTGTGTTCCATTTCGGGTATAAGACTCAAGTTTAAGAAAATTGATATGATATATTTTAATAATTATGTTGTGTTTAATTTGTTGTAGTTTTGTAAACAAGTGAATACCATTGTTTTGGTTATGAGCTATCACGATGACATATGCGGATCGTGGTGGACAATCATGATTCTAGATGGCGCCAACATGAGTATGAATTAGTTTTATTGTTACTTTAGAAAGGAAGTATTTGAGGTGTGGAAATTGTTAGACCACATACAACAAGGATTTTTACAAGGGTGCTTATGAAATTAAGCAAGATTCTTCAAAACACCAATGGTTCTAATATGTGCTTATTTAAGCATAAAGTTGTTCAAGGAGCTAAAGAGGCTCCAGCTTAACAAAAAAAATTGACGCCAAAACGACGTGGTTTATTGAGTTTTGTACACAAAACTCGGCTGTTTTGCTCAAATCAACCGACAACCTCTGCAAAGTGTTGTAGCCTCCGATCCACTTCCTACTAACTCCTTTGCATCATTCTAGTTGACAAAATAAAATTTTCACCATTGTTTTTTTTGTCCAATTTTCAGCTAAAAAAATTAATTTTAAATTTTTTTTCTGAATTAAAGTACATGTTTTTACCTATAAATAGAAACTTGGTTTGTTTCATTTGGATATCAGAAAAAAATTCTATGAATTTTTTAAATTTCTAGTCATTTTTCTGTAAAATATATTAAATTATTGGAGATAAAGATGATGGGGTATGTAAAAGTGTTAGAGTTTGGGCATTGTTGAAAGAGTATTTTTATTGAAGAGCTTAAATGGGGAGCTTAATGGTATTTTTGTAATAAAATATAAAAAAATGTAACTTAAGCTCTCCAAATGGGGAGCTCTGTTGTACATGCTCTTAGGATTCTTAAAAAAAGAAAACACTTAAATATTAAAATAATACCTAAAAAAATACCAATAAGTTTTGGTGAACAAATTCGGACTCCACACCCAACAATATTCCTTTATTTCTTAAAAATCTACAATGTAGTTGTAGTTTTTTATTTCTACCATAAAATGGTAAACAAATTGTATATACTGAATAAGTCTGGTAATTGGGTGAGTTAGGTTGGGTTTGAGTTGTGTTAGAATAGGTAATGAGTTGAAACATGTCGAAACATGTTAAAACTCAAATATCAAACGAATTGAAATGGATTAGGTCGGAATGAGTCGGGTTGAAACGTGTAACATGTTAAAATGAGTTTACCCGTCTTAACCCAAAATTTCCCCCTAAAAAAAATCAGTTGATAACATAAAAAAGGTATGAGTCGAAATAGGTAATAGATTCGATCTGATTTAGCCCGACCCGACACAATTCGTTAATATTATTAGGTCGAAACGGGTTATCCGCTTCAACCAAAAAATATTAATGGATGAGATGGTCTCCTGTAAGACGGTCTTACGGATCCTTATCCGTAAGACAAATCTATCCAGGTTAAATGATGCAAAATTTAGAAATCTCAATACAACCCCTTAGTTTTTAAAAATTACAGTACCACCCCTCATGTTTATATATGCAGAGTATCACTTTTTACTATTAACAGTGTCATTTTATAGTATAAAATGTGTCACTTTCGGCCTTAGAAGTGTCACTTTGCATTTTTAATAAAAATTATAATTTTTCCCTAAAAAAATATTACTGTTTGAGCTTAAATGTGTCACTTTTAGTCTTAAATGTGTTACTTTCACTTTGAAAAACGTCTTATTTTTTTATAAATAAAAATCATTACGTTTGACATTAAAGTGTTACTTTATAACATTAAAAGTGTCACTTTTTAGAATTAAATGTGTTACTTTTGATCGAACAAGTGTCATTTTGCCTTATAAATAAAAATCGTCGTTATTGACATTAAAAATATCACTTTTTAGCATTGAAAATGTCACGTTTTAGTATTAAATGCGTCACTTTTGGCAATCAACGTTAGTTTTAAAGTGACACTTTTTAGTATTAAGAGTGTTACTTTGTATTTTAATGAGAATTATAGTAAATTTCCCTTTATAGTGTCACTTTTAACATTAATATGTGTCACTTTTGTGTTTTCAATGTGTCACGTTTAATTTTAAATATGTCATTTAGCATTTCGTCAAAGTCCGTTAGGATCCGTCAAGTATCTCAAGGCAATTGATGCTAACAGATGGTTAACGAAGCTAATAAATGATTAAACTGTAAGGCGTGAGAAACATAAGAATTTCGACGACAAACATTAAAAGTGCAGGGGCACCGAAACAAATAGAGGAACTTCTCATTAATGAGCATTAAAACTAATATTATAACTAGGACATTTCAAACCAACAACCTTCTTTGTATAAACCTTTAACAATCATCCCTAACCAATTCACCTAATTTGTAATTGTGATTTTTTTTAACATGTTATAATATTAACCAACGAATTCCTAAATGAGGCTTCGTCCCACACAAGTCTTTGCCTTAATGGATTGGGTTGGGTTGGGTAATTAGTGAGTTGATTGAGTGGGTTAATGGATAATGAGTTGCAAGTCTTTACCTTAATGGATTGAGTTGGGTTGGGTAATTAGTGAGTTAATGGATAATGAGTTATAATTGCCAAGCCCAATAACACGAGTTTCTACATTCTTATTTTCTTACTTTTTTTTTTTTGATTAAATAAAAAAAATATGTCTAGGGTACCCTTGATTAACAGTAACAAGTAACAACCGTTATTTCTTTGTGAGCACTACCAATTGTCCAAACATTTGGGAGACTGCTATTTGGCCAAATCTCGGAGTATTTATTTACTTATTCCTTAAAATATTGATGCAAAAATCTTCTCTCTTACCATTCATTCAAAATTACTATTACATGCCCTGTTTCCACCCATCAAAATCTGGCACTTTATCAACATTGAATTCATGGAACTTTAACCAAAACCGTCAACTGCAAGGATCGTCATTTTAAAGGAAAAAAAGATAAAGGGAGCAAAAGAAAAGAAAACAGAGGTTCTTGAAGCTTTCTTGGATTCTTGATTGATTGATCAAAACATAACTTTTGAGTGGAGCTTTGATTTGGGTAAAGCAAAAAATGGGCACTGATTTTCATGTCCTCTTTTCTTTTTGGAACAGGGAAAGGTAATTGTATCTTTGAATTATGTCTATAATTGAAATTGTGGGTTTTGGATTGGGTCAATTCAAATTGGTGGGTTTGATTCTTGAATGTTTCTAGGGTCAATTCAAAACTGGGAATTTTGGTGAACTTGAACGAAATTTGCAAGAATCATGCCTGGAAGGTTTGTGTTTAGGGTTTTGGGGTGTTGAATTGTTGATAATTTGGATATTTTAGGGTTTGAATTGGGTGTTTGTGAGATGAAGTTAAAGTAAGATTGATGGGGGGTTTTTTTTTTCTGTTCAAACTTAAAGTTGGAAATTTAACTTGATGTAGGTGGTTTTTGGTGCATATTCTTCGACAATAACTGCAATTTATTTCCTTTTGTTGTGTAAACATTAATTCTCATTTCCATTTCGGTGTTCAAATTTGTTTAGGACATACTTTCAGATAATTATCCCTTTCTTTTCAACAAGGAGTTTGAATGATTGCTTTTTGGAGGTTAGGTTTTTGAGTGGCGGAAGACAGGATGAAGAATAAAAATCGGATTAAAAAGCAGAAGGGTAAAATTAGTCAGAAACTTAGGAAGATCATGAAATGCCTCGGCTCCGGTGAGCAATTTAGAAGTTCACATAGAATGGTCCCTTCATCTGAATCCCTTGCAACCAGGGATTATACAGCCAGTATAACATCTTCCCTAGCCACCACCGAGATTGAGAAGAAACTAGATGCCGGTAATATTGAGGAAGCAGAATTGTCTCTACGCGAGAGTGGTTCTTTGAACTATGAGGTAACTTCTCTTGCCCTCAAGAATACCAAGTATTTTTAATTGGGGCAATTGATTGTAGTAACATGAGAATATTAAACAGGAAGCAAGAGCATTGTTAGGCAGGTATGAATATCAAAGGGGAAACATAGAAGCTGCTCTTCATGTGTTTGAAGGGATAGATATTGCTGCAGTTACCCCAAAAATGAAAATTAGCCTTGCTAAAAGAGGAGAACCTCATAAAAGACGTTCACATAATCGCACTACTCCACCAATGTCTATACATGCTGTCAGTTTACTCATGGAGGCAATTTTTTTGAAAGCAAAATCCTTGCAGATTCTTGGGAGGTATAAAGGTACTTACTTGATTGAGTAATTATGTCTCTATTTTGTTTTATTCTTGCAAGTTCTATGTATCCTTCAGCTGCGTTTAGAAGTTGAAATCTTGGACCCAGTCAACTTTTAGTTTTGGATATATTACATCAAAATTTTGTTTATAATTTGAGTAATGGCCTTCTGTATTTCTGATTCCTTAAAGTCCATGCATAACTTCATGGTATTCCTAATATTTGGTGCACTGATTTTTCCTGCATTTGAGGGCTGCAATTTTATTTCATGATTTTTTCGTATAGTATTAAGTAATGTATTATATCATAATAAACCCCCCCATATCACACTTAGAGTCATACGGTCATTCCTTTACACATCCGGTCTGAAGCCTAAATAACAGTTGGCGATGAACTTTTTGTCATATCCCTATGAACATGATTCCTAAGAATATTTGCGCTAACCATGTCGAGTTGAGAAATGATTTGTTATTGTAGCATTTATTGGTTGCATAATACATTTGCCTCATTATTTATTTTTCCACTATGAAAGCGGTGGGAGAAATGGCAAGGGGCCATACTTATCTATCAAAATAAAAAAGTATTTAGGAAGGCCTGCTATAAGGGAATATGGCATCCCACTTTGTAAGCCCTCCTTCTAAGTCTTTGTACAAGATAGATGATGGTTCATTGTCACTCTTAGGTGCAAGGAGGTGATAACATGATTAATGAGGATGGTCGAGTGATGAACGCTGGAAATTAAGGCAATTGAATTGGGGCGGGGAAAGACAGGGACTGATGTTGCGGAGGACAGAGAGAGAGATAGAAAGAGGGCTAGAGCGTGGCACGTTGACTGCACTGAGATTTTTTGCTAGGAGAGAATGGGGATCCCATTTTATAGGAGATGGTCACCAAGAGGGTTACTCTCTTTTTGCAATGTGACAGTCTGTTGAGGTGACATTTTGCATTGGATGCAACATAACCAAATGCGGAGGGATACCCTTGGTATCATGCCTTGAGATCAAGATGTGCTGCTTGGTAGGTTTGTTTCTGGGTGCTTATTTACAATTATTAATAACGTAGCATCAAATAGCAAAAAGAACACCAGTTGTAGAAGTACCACGAGTCTATTAGGATTTTAAGGCTTTATTTTCAGAAACTAGTAGTGAAATACATGCTCCAAAAAAGAAAATAGTTATTTATGAAGGAGGATCTTTTGGCCCACAACAAAATGTGTAAGTTTTCATGTGTTCTCTCTTAGATCCGCATGAATCTTCTATTATGCTCCTTGAAGTGTTTTTGTCTCTCCTGTTTCTGTTCTGCTTTTAAGACATGGAAGGATGCCCTTACCATCATGTTTGTGTTCCTTTCACTTTATTCCAGTGGAAAATAGATGAACTACATACACACACACATATACATTCATACATTTACACACATATATATATCATAAGATTTTGAGGTCAAATAGAAATTGTTCTTCATCCATAAGATGACACAATAGAGAAGGAAAAGAAGTTAAAGACGTCGTATTGAAGACGCAAGCACAGTTAGCTTTGCAGGATTAGTTCAATTCAAACCATGCAAGTATATTCACTACGCACCAACAATCTCATTGTTCTGGCTAAAAATTTTCCACTCAATTTTGCAGAAGCAGCTCAATCATGCACAGTTATTCTGGACGTTGTTGAATCTTCATTACCAGGAGGCTTGCCTGAAAGCTTTGCTGCTGACTGTAAATTGCAGGAGACACTAAGTAAGGCAGTCGAATTGCTTCCGGAGCTATGGAAACTTGCTGATTCTCCCCCCGAAGCAATTTTGTCTTACCGGCGGACCCTTCTCCATCAGTGGAACCTCGACACAGAAATTACTGCAAAAATCCAAAAAGAGTTTGCCATTTTTCTTCTTTATAGTGGAGGCGAAGCCAGTCCCCCAAACCTTCGTTCCCAAATGGACAGCTCATTTGTACCTAGAAATAATATAGAGGAGGCTATTCTGCTATTAATGCTTTTATTGAGAAAAATTTCTTTAAAAATAATCGAGTGGGACCCATCCATTCTCGATTATCTTTCGTATGCCTTGTCCATCTCAGGGGGACTAGGAGCTCTGGCTAATCAATTGGAGGAATTGCTCTCTGGGACTATTGACAGGAAAGAATGGTACCTGACCTTAGCTCTCTGCTATTATGGACAAGGCGATGATTTGTCTGCTTTGAATTTACTGAAAAAGATTTTTAGTGTTGATGATCCAAACTGTGGGACCGCTTTGTTATTGGCTTCCAAGATTTGTGGGGAAAAACCTAATCATGCTGAAGAAGGGGTAAGATTTGCTCGCAGAGCCATTAAGGCCTCGCAAAGTAGATGCGATCAATTGGTCGGTCTTGCCAATTTCTTATTGGGACTTTCACTTTCAGCACATTCTAGAATGGGATTGGCTCTTACTGATTCCGAGAGGGTCAATCGACAATCAGAGGCACTTCAGTCCCTGGAAAATGGCGGGAAATTGACAAGAATGATTGACTCGAAAATTGTCTACCATCTCAGTTTAGAAAATGCAGAGCAGAGAAAGCTTGATGCTGCCCTCGAGTATGCAAATCATTTTCTTAGTTTGGAAGGCGAGTCAAATCTTAATGGGTGGGTACTGTTGACTCGAATATTGTCAGCACAGAAACGGTTTCTTGATGGTGAGACTATTATTAATGCCGCTCTAGATGAGACCGGAAAGTGGGACCAGGGACCATTGTTGCGAACGAAAGCTAAGGTCCAACTTGCACAGGGTCGAGTGGAGAACGCCATTGAGACGTACACACAGCTTCTTGCCGTTCTTCAAGTCCAGAACAAAAGCTTTGGATCTAGGAAGAAGATGAAGGTACATGAATCAAATGCTCTAGAAACTGTAAGAAGTATGCTATTGCAGCAGTTTACAGTTTATATTTTTAAATTTTGTAGGGTGACAGGAATCATATCAGAAATCTGGAACTGGACACGTGGCATGATTTAGCTAATGTCTACATAAGCTTGTCACAGTGGCGTGATGCTGAGGTCTGTCTTTCAAAAATGGAGGCCATCGATTACTACGCTGCTTCTAGATGGCATACCACTGGTACATTTTCGTGTTATACTCAACTCTATTAACATTCTCAATATTCCGTTTAGCATTACTTTTATTTTATATTTTAACTAATGGGTATCTTGACCCCAAGGGTTGGGAGAGATGCAAGGGCAATCAGGCAAAGACGAGGTCCTTGGTTCCAATCCCCACACCAACAAGGGGTCAATTTACCTATAAAAAAAAACTAATGGGTTTCTTATGGTCAATAGATACAAGTTTCTCGTGTTAAAGGCGAATTAATCGTGGCAATCCAAAAATAAGGGCTTCAAAAACACCCCTCGCTTTTATATAATAGAAATATGTATAGATCCTTCCTAAGAAACAAAAAACAAAAACAATAGATTGCTTGTGTGTGAAAAGCTGATTAGTGTGGAGATGATGCATTTGATTGGAGGATCTTAAACTAGGGTAAATTTGGCAGGTTTGCTTCAAGAAGCTAAGGGCCTGCACAAAGAAGCTCTAAAAGCTTTTGGGCGAGCTTTAGATGTGGACCCCACACATGTTCCGAGCCTCGTCTCCACAGCTGTGGTACTCAAACAGCTCAATGGCATGTCCCATACAGTGGTCAGAAGCTTTTTAACAGAAGCACTACGACTTGACAGGATGAACTCATCGGCATGGTATAATCTTGGTCTGCTTTACAAAGAAGCAGGCCCTATATCAGCAAAAGAAGCTGTTGACTGTTTTCAAGCTGCTAGCCTACTAATGGAGACTGAACCCGTCGAGCCATTCAGATGACAGACACTAAATCTTCCCACATTAACATTTCAGAATCACCTCACCTCACCTCGCCTGGTGTAATTTTATTTAATAAGTGAGTGGTTGCTGATTGGTTGTCAGAGCCATAAAATGTTGTTCTATAGTTGTTGATAAGAATTGAAAAATGTAAGTAAAGAATTCATTTTAGATCTCAAAGCCATTTTACGATGACATGCTCTACGCAAATGAAATGATATACTACCAGAATTTAGCTTTTGTTTCGAATGTTTTAGCATTTATTTTTTTTAGTTTCCCAAGGTATTTTTTTAAAAAATAAAACATCTTAAAATAGTATAATAGACTATTTACCTGAAACGAATAAGTAATATTTGAGTATCATTAACAATAATTACTACCTTCCATAGTTCCATTCGAGAAATAAATATTCTCTATCTGATTATCTCATAACACATCTAGAAATAAGTGTTTTAGTTTTATTTCTGGTTCTGGGAACAAACTGTCTAGAATGCATTTGCACTGTATCATTTGAAATTACTAAGTAAAATTAATTATTTTATTTTATCTTTTAAAAAAAATCAATAATAAATATTCAATCGGTTCATAATGAGGTGTAATAATTGACTCGATACACAGAATAATAGAAATCAATAGACTTTATTATAAATCTAATATACAATAAAGCTCATACTCACACATGTGCAATTGACTAAATCTATTTAGAAATTGAAATTAAATTATCTTAAAAAATTTAACGGTTGTGATTCACTCTCATATTCACATGTGTGAGAGTAGTTATCCACTTTTAACCCACTATTACAAAATCAATCCCTATAATTAATATTATGAACAGTTGGTCAATCACATCTTTTTCTCATGAACAATCAACCCTTATAAAATATCACTTTTACGTTAATATATAATCTCGCAATATAGCTCATTTGATTGACTGAAGCTATCTGACAGTGGGGATTGATTTCAGCCACAAGATCAAATGGTCATAGGTAAGTTACATATAACTCCTTACCCCCATCAATTATGAGTCGAGTTTAAAATCGTATTTTTTATTTAGACATTATCGTTTCAATTATATAACACCTCTTAATTATGAGTCGAGTTCAAAATCGTATTTTCTATTTAGACATTGACGAAATCATATATACTGACACCGCGTCATAGACACGAATACGAAGATCTAATATACGTATGTTATGTATTGTTTTTGAAGCTCACGTGCGGGAGATATTCACCATAAAAGTAATAAGAAAAGTAAAAGATAATATGGTAAAAGTGATTTAAAAAAAATAATTAAGAAAATAATATTTTTTTGGAACATATAAAATAAAATAAAATAAA
Source organism: Codonopsis lanceolata (assembly GCA_013146195.2). Classification (NCBI taxonomy): domain Eukaryota; kingdom Viridiplantae; phylum Streptophyta; class Magnoliopsida; order Asterales; family Campanulaceae; genus Codonopsis; species Codonopsis lanceolata. The sequence continues at coordinate 106,037,351 of CM028382.1, read as the reverse complement.
CTTATATATATAAAGTAATTCGAAAAATAGTTATATAAAAAAGTTTCAATACTGCCAAATGTAATTCTTTTATAAATAGAGGGAGTAGTTGTGATAAAATAGAATGTCCAAAGATACCTGCGTGCCCTTCATATTTAGGTACGTGTGATTAGAGAAACGAAATTTTAAAAATCACGCCGAGATTTGCGATGGACAATTTGAGTTGACTTCCACTACTGGATTTGTCCTTGTCAGTTGTCAATTGTCAAGCAGTCCCTGGTTCTTTACTGAATTTGGATTTATATAATTATAAACCCTTCACCGCCACCGGTACCCGCCCTACCCCTTTCTAGTTTCTATTAATTCTACCCTTCTCTTATCTTCAAATTTAACTACTCCATCACTTTTAAAATAATTGTATTTTTTTATTTGATGCATCATTTTTTAAAAAATAATTAAATATGTTTTGAATATTAGTGTAATGTACAGTTTTTTAAAATATTCTTGTACACGTGTCATGATTAAAGTAGTAGAAAAAATAATTGTAAATAGGCAAAAGTGTTTTATTAAAAATATTATTTTACGAAGACAATTATTTTATAACAGACAAAAAAAAGTGTAGTAATCTTTAATAACTTGTGTTTGACATAATGTGACTAAATTTTTTTTAACTTAAAATAAAATCATGCATAACTATGCTTAAAAATAAAATCAAACTATAAAATATTTGAGTAGGTCTCTTGTAAAACCGTCTTGTGGATGAGACAAATTCCCACCCTCTCAGCTTAACTCATCAACACACGCGATAGATTGGGTAAAGAAGATCTAAATTATAAAAAATATCCATAAGAAGTATAAAATGGACACATTAAAGGGTGCACTCATGGATTGGGTAAGTCATCGCCCAAGTTTTTGTTAAGTTATTTTTTTCAAATGGACAAACCCTTGTAAGAGCATCTCCATTGTATCAATTTTTATCTTCTTAACTTGCTTTTCCTATTAAGAAGAGAAATCTAACAATGGGAACCCAATCCTAATGAAGTCCATGTAGAGAGAGGAGAGGGGTCTTCTTAGTTAGGAAGAATAAAGGGATTTAGGAATAAGAGGAAGCAAGGGCGGTGTGGTGCACCGCATCCAGCCACACAAGGCACATGCATCACACGGGTGAAGGAGCGTGAGAGAGGGTATTTCGGTGGGTCTCGTGTCTAAAATCCTTCAACAGACTGATTTTCTAAAAAAAATTTTAAAAAATAAATCTTACACATTCTATTTTGTTCGGTGGTGTGGGTGGGGGTGGGGGCGGTGCAGGGCTTTGTTTGGGTTTTTATTTTTTTAAAGCCTTTTTTATTTAATTTTTTTCTTCATTTTGTCTTATAAATATACCACCTCAATCTTTTTTTTATTTTTGTGTGTAATTTTATCATTTTATATATTTTTTAAAATTTTAATGTTGTATTTAATTTTTTATTTATGTTATTTTACGAGTTATGTATAATATGTGTTTTATAGATAATTTATTAATTAAATTTTAAATTTTAAATTTTAAAAATAATAATACAATTATTATTTTTAAATTAATTTATATCTTAATTTATAAATTATTTATTTATATGAAATATAAAAAATAACGTGAAATAAATTTATTTATTGAGAAGTACAAAAATAAAAATGAAGTGTAAAATTAATGAGATGATAGTTGGACATAATTAAAAATATGTTAAAAATAATATATAAAGATATATATATTGTTAAGTGGATAAGAAAAAAATATATATATAATAACAATAGGACCAACTAAAAAGTTGTGTATGAATTTTACAAAGTGATGCTCCAAACATTATCTACTTGAAGGAGTATAAAAGTTGGGAAACCACAGTTGAAAATAGACAGCACACAGACACATTAAAGGGTGCACTCATGACAAAGACATAGAGACAAACACCAGATACTGCGTGTCAAGTGTGAACCCACCATTGACCGACTGTTCAGAGAGACAAGGATACTGTTCCCCATTTAAATTCCATTTATCTCAAGATTTTGTTCAATTGATCTGCTCAAAAGGGTTTTGATTGCAGAGAGAGAGATGGAGAATGGAAAGAGAGAAGAAGCAGGGCCATCTAGTGGCTCCTTCTCACTCACTGTTCTTAATGGGAAAGAGGATAAGAAACAGGGTTCTCACCAAACAGAGAACCCAGATGTTGGGGAGGGTTTTGATGATGCAGGAGATTACAGCAATGAAGATGAAGGACTTATCAGTAAATTTGTTCCTGGCCCTCTTCTTCCCCTCAAAGACCAGTTAGACAAAGACAAGGTCTTTTTCTTTTTCCCTTTAATTTATTTTTTTAGTTACCCATTTCTCATTCTTACTGTAAAGATTATTTCTTTTTTGTAAAGTTTTGATCTGGCGATTTTCAGTTCATAATTTGTTAGTAAGGCTAAGGGTCTCTCCTTTTTTCTTCATTTTAGGGTTCCCTTGTACTTTCCCATCTACCCCTTTCCCCCTCAGTGAGTTACTGGGTTAGCTCTGTGGCATGTACAAATTATATGTCTTTATATGCTCTGGTTCTGAATCGACCTTGAGATATGTGGTCTATGTTTTTTTACCATTCCCCTCATTTTACTTCACCACAGAGGTACTAGGTACGGCTCCGTAGCTTATAAATAAATACTAACTATGTTAATTAGGATTTACTACCTCCATTTCGATCAAAGAGTCCTCGCCAGAAAATTTAATAGCTAAATACCAACAAGGGGTCACACTTATGTATGAGTATGGCTCAGCATGGTTATATTACATGTGGATGTTAGGCACAAATTTTGAAAGTGGAGCATTCCAAAATAGTATAATGGACTCGGTGGAAGTATCATTCTGATTTATTTCAATGTATAATGTCAATTTTTTTGGATTTCAGAAAATTGAATCTTGCAGTAGAATTTAATTTTTTTTTTTTTTTTTGTGTTCAATTAAAGAGTATTTATTTGTGAATTCTTGCAGTTGAAAGTTTATTCTGTGGTAAAGTATAGGGTCCCTTTTTAGTACTCCATCCCAAAATGATTGTGCGTTTTTTTTTGTCAACATTAAGGCCATTTTAGATGCAAATATACATGAATACCCTTAGTCTCCATGCTATAGTGCAAGCGAACACTAGGACGTGCTAGTCTGAAAAGGTGAATTTAGTAAAATTATGAAAAAATTGACAACTCATTTTAGGACAACAAAAATTCAAAAACTGACACTGATTTTGGGACGGAATGAGTAGTAATTGCTAGGATTCTCATCATTGATATTTTAGAAACCCCCCAAAAGTACTTCATCAGCTTAATTGATTTTCAGGATGATGACAGCTTACGAAGGTGGAAAGAGAAGCTGCTTGGTTGTGTTGAAAGCGATTTAGATGGTTAGTGTTTGGTCCACAGTCCACTCTCGAGATCCCTTGTTGCACCTTTGCTTCTTTAAGCCCTTTGTTTGTGACTATAAATGTTCTGTCTATTTTGTTAGGACAAATGGATCCTGAAGTGAAATTTCACTCTGTTGGAATCATATCTGATGATATTGGAGAGATTACTACTCCTTTACCTGTCACAGAAAGTCATAGTGACCGTCTCCTCTTTACGCTCAGAGAAGGAGCTCAGTATCAACTTAAGCTAACTTTCACTGTTCTGTACAACATTGTATCTGGCCTCACCTATACCAATACAGTGTGGAAGGGAGGAAAACTAGGTATGAAATATATTTATTCTCATTTTGAAAATCTGCAATGGAGGAATTGTGGTTTGATATCTATAAATCCAAGTTTGAGTTTCACCGTACTTTTGGATTTGACACAAATCAGGCATTTTAATAACTTTTTGCTGTTCATTGTTATGACTGAGAATATTGTGTAGCTCCAATTATGATGGTACTCTAGTGTCACTGCAAATTGTATCTATAGAAAGTCCTTCACTTTCTTGGTTCTTTAAAAAAAGTCGATTTTTTTTAATAAATATATTGGAGTGCTGGTTGTTTATTTATTTCTGATATGGATGTCAGTTGATCGAAGCAAAGGAATGTTGGGTACGTTTGCACCTCAGAAACAACCATACATTGAAACCTTAGAAGAAGAGACCACTCCATCTGGTGTGCTTGCAAGGGGAATATACAAAGCAAAGCTTCAGGTATGTTAGTTTCTGACTTGTGCTCAAAATAGCTGTCCATACTCAGATTAGGGTTGACAATCCTTGGGTTTTTCAGCTTCTAGGAATCCTGTCGTAGAGTAGGAGCACTAAACCATCTGCTGTTGAATGAAACTATTTGCATCTCCACGTGTAGTTCAATACGTCCTTACACATGCCTAGACCCAAGGATAATATTAGTTGGTACATAGATTGCAGAAGTAGTAAATATTCATCTGAGGTTTAGCATCTGTTTTGATATTGTGTTCTAATCTTTGTATACTGTTGGGATAAGATACACCCGCACGGAATTTGTTAATTTGTTACGAATGCAACAGGAAAGTGATTTGTTCATCTACTCGAAGTGTGAGCAATCTTAGGCTCTGATATGTAGGAATTAATCATTGTTCTAGTTTCCAACAAATTTTAATTTCTTTAACAGCACCCACCTTTTTTTAGGGTGAGATCAGCTGCTCAAGCCACATTTCATGCATAGAAAACTAGCTCACCACAGTTTGACATGAGAATAAAAACTTTCCATCCCAATAAAAGAATCCTATTCTGAAAGTCAAACTTTCTAATAAAGCACTTGGCTTTCATATGTTTCCTTCAATTTGCATTTATGTTACATCTTCTCACGTAAATATAGAAATGGGACTCTTATTGGGACAAAATATGAAGGAAAGTAGGATTGTTTTCATGGAACGAAGGTGGTACTGGTAACTCATTTTAGTTGGACTTGCACTACGGGAACTCTTTTTATTGAAGAAACATGCATTACGGAATCTGTTAATGAATGAGACGTTTCATATGTGCCTAATTATGCAGTTTGAAGATGATGACCGAAGATGTCATTTGGAGCTTGATTATTCCTTCGAGATCCAGAAAAGCCACTAGCCGAAGCACTTTGTCAAACTGTACTTGTCCACTACTTTTTCATTCCATTTCTCACGTTAATGGACTAACAGATGCTTGAAGAGTTACCACTTTCTCAATTGTAGCATATAGACTTGAAATTCCTGTCTGTTTGAACTTTGAACAACACAATTTGAATGCGCATGTATTTACCATCCATTTTTGCACTCATTCAATTTCAGAAACTGGTAATCCCTTGTAAAATATGAAAGATTGGAGCACTCTCAATGCAACAGCATTATGTCTTCTTGTGTGAATTTTCGGTGCCAAAGCAGCCAACAACAGTGAAAATGTTTGTCTGCGTTGTCAATAACCATGAATCCTTTCCGACTATATAATATACTCCTGTCCACCTAAAGAGTCTCATTTGAAAACTCTAATTATTAATGTAATGCCATTGGAGTTAGTTGTAATTACAAAAATACTTAAGTACAAGCAATGTACTTGCAATACAAATGGAGGGTAAAAATGAAATGTTATAGAAATTATAAATTACAATTTTTGGAAGTAAAATCATAAAGTGAAACATTCAGAGTATCTGGAAAGAGAAAGAAGACAATCGTGAACATGACAATTAAACGACTGCAATCATCCTTCTTTTTGTTAAAAAGCCTGCGAATATCACAACTAAACTATTACAATCATATTTGAGTTTATGGGAAGATAGACCCACCAATCAAATCAAAGATTCTAATGGGTCTTGGAAATGAATATAGTTTGATCAGTGCGACATTATAATCTTCCACTCCCAACATCCCACTTAAATCTTGAATTAGTATGTACAGTCGGTAGCTTAATCGTGGCATGTCCATAGTATAAATTGGGGTCAATATAAAGCACTGGATAGTCAGTCGGTCACCCTATTGTGGTGAAAACTTCGGACTTCAGACCATCTTCCTGTATCAATGGAAAGCATCTGTCAGCTTTAGTTATAAACCTCTATTACAAAAGCTATTCAACATATATACATATATATACTGGGACATATAAATTATGAATCTAAGTTGAGAAGATAACCACCACTTGCGTGTTCATGGTAGAAAACTCCGATGGTAGCTTATGAGCAAGAATGCACGGATATGGAACACTGCGGAAGTTAATAGACAAGGATCAGTCTCGTGAGAGGCTTCCGAAACACCTTTCAATGATGGTTCCACTGAATGTCTTAATGCACAGATATGGAATACTGCTCAGGTTTATATACATGGATCAGTCTTTGTGAGAGGCCTCTTAAACATTTTTCTGTAATGGTTCCTTGACTTCTTATCTTCTTTTTCTCATTTTCAACAAATAGTACTTCGATTAAAAATTTGGCCAAAAGATAACAGAATCAAGTTCATGCCTCATTGTATGAAGATAGGGCTTTCAAATCCCGAACTGGAACCTCAATCTTACTTAATTTTAGTATTATTTTACTCAAAACTCGTTACCTACAATCGCAAATCAGCTGGAAGTTGACACCATTGCAAAGATTTATAGTCTTCGGTAATATGATATAGCAGTTGGATTCCATGTACACAATAATAAGAGTACAATAAAATGGATAGCAGCCCAGCATCTACAACAGCAACAACCTCGGGGTGGGGATGAACTCAACAACCTCTTCTCTTCAGTACAAAATTTGAGACGATTCTTTGACATGATTGATTCTTTACCCCTCCAAAACAGCATGAAAAAATTTCCAAAATTTTTTGAGGCTTCTGATGACAACTTGGGAGTCTGTTCTACTCAAAATATTGGCCTATGTCACATTTTACAATCTGATGACAGTAACCGAAACTCGACTAGGAAGAATTAGTAAGAGTACCTTGTAGTTTATAAATAATGCAGGAGCAGATCAGCTGAAGAACTCTTTATCCTGCAGCTCTGCCCAAGGTGGACATCTCCAAATACATACCTGCACCATTATACATCATTAAACCACGTAACCACAGTTATTCGAAGAATCACCTTTTCAAAAGAAAGAGGACAAGACCTATATTCACAGTACTCCGACCATGCACAACGAGCTTTTCCGTAATCCCAATAACAGTCCTCATCTCTCAGAGGCCCGCGCTTAGCTGATACATGCAATGTGTAAGGTTTTTAAGGTATATTTTAACAAAAATAAGAATTAAAATTGCCGACATCCACCTTTGGTAACAAATTTTGATTTCTTATCAGGATGTATATCATGCCACATCTCGAGCCACAGCTCCCGCATCAGAACTGGTGATCTGACGATGTTTCTGTGACTTGCTGCACAGAGACAGGTCAAACTACTTTGAGAGCCATAGGTACGCTGACTAAGAAGGAAGCAGGAAAAACTAACATAAAATATGCTCCAATGTCCACATATAAAATTACATGTGAAGTCAACATAAAGAAAAGAAATCGAAGGGATAAGAATGAACCTATATTTCCCTCTAGATCAAAGTTATGCATAAGTTTATAATATCAGTAAGAAGGTTATATCATTAAGAAAATTTCCAAATATGAAAGCGGAAGACTGCATATTCTTTCATAATTGACTGAAAATGACTGTTAAATGGCTGGGCAATACATGTAAGACAACTGGTGCTGGTTGCTCCAAAACAATCTAGAAGGATAAGTCAACAAGAGAGGGAGGGGGAGAGAAAATTGTACACAGAAACAGAATAAATAAAGTACCATTCATTCCTGAGGATCGTCATTAGAATCTAATTCCTAATATCAGAGAAGCCATGTAGAAGCAAAGGAACGCCACTCTAGTTACATTGATGAACACTTTTTTTTTTGGATACATGAATTTCTGGCCCTCTTCCAGGCCAAACGCCCACAATACCCAGAAAATACAGTACTTGACACTTTAAATTTACCAAAAGCTCAAGTAAAAAGTCCCAAATAGGAAGACGCATGTCCCGAAAGAAATTGTAAATCCAATGAAATTGACAATGAAAAAAATCTCACCGTTTGCTGCAAATACATTTAAATACATCAGAGCAAGATTAGGCCATATCTCCTCCAATGGATCTTTCCGTGGTTATTGAGAACCATACACCAGCGGAAAGACTCTTGGGACAGAAATTTATCTTTCAAAATCTGTCAGGGTAAAGGGCATTGCCACAAAACCGGATCAAGTGGGCATGCAAGGATCCATAAGTATAGGCACCAGGATAATCCAAATTCCAAGGGTCTGTTCTCCTTTTATGATTTAGTGATTTGGTTTGTGGTTTTGGATTTTCTCTTTGGTTCCACCACTCTCTCTCTATATATATATATTTTACTTTTTCTTCAATTATTACAAATAGAAAACCCCAAATCCAAAGAAGCCACAAAATTGTGAAGTCAAACGCACCCTAAGAAATTTGATCTGGGAGTTCCAAAATGTGGATATACCCAAGGATAGAGAATAATGAGGTCAGGTTTAAATTAAGTAAGAAAATGAACTTCCACATCTATCAAAATGAAGTTCACCTCTCCTAGGAGGGAGGTACAAAATGGAGCTCCATAAATGAATGACAATTTAAAAAGGGAGTTATCTGCAAAAACGAAAGACCAATTAGGAATTCCCCAAAACCATAAGTGAACTTTAGCTTGTTTATTTCATAACATCCATTAATTGAGGCCAAATCACTCTGCTTTAACACAACTTTAGCATGTTATCAACATGATGAGTCTTGAGACAGTTTTTTATACAACCTGCGCAAGTAACGATGTTTGCATGTGTAAGATCATGAGACAATCAGTAATGATAATATAACGTTGTTACGCTCAAGCTTGAGCAGCTTGGTTCATTTTAAACCCCAAGAAAACATGCTTTGTTATCTTAGTTCTCACTCTTAGTACCCTCTCACATAATCTGGGAGACCCCGACTAGCTAGAGATGAGATTTTCATCGAGCTTCAATGAGTGCCATGCAAACAGCTAAAATTTGCACGATCCACATAATCTAGTGCTGAACTTTTGTTTCCAAGAGCATAAAATAGTACACAAAGAAAACACGGGAATCACTATAAATTCCACAGATAACCAAGGCGTCATTCATAATTTATACCAGAAAACGTGCCTCGGTTCTCAAGTGGGCATCCTTTTTAGGCCAAAGTTCCCCAGAATTTCGTACAAGTCCACACGCAAATTACAACACCCATACCTTTATCAAGCTCCCAAACTGCTGTTCTGCTGTCTGGAAGGCTTTCAGAATCTTCATAGTAGGTTGCATACTTTACCCTCGGTAACCTTGTCATGTTTGGAACTACATCTGCCCCAGAATGATGTTCTACATTCAGGCGCACTTGCACATCTGACCCTTCATGCTCCGACTATAAAAGCAACAGAACTTACAATAAAAGAACAAAACAAGGTAGCTTTAATTGTGCTTGTAATTCAAAAAAATAACATGAATTACAGAAGAAAGAAAAAATATAAGAACTGACTAGATAATGCTATCAAAAGACATTGTAAGCCACCAAACAGGAAAAGAGCAAGGTTTTAGAAGGTAACAACCCTAAACATACAAGATGTTAAAAAGTGAAAAAATTCTCAGACTGAAGTTGAATCCAGATAATTGCTGGAAAGAGGTGATGAAACTGCAGTTTACAGCATTAGTCACCAATGAAGAATGGATAAATTTAGAAGAGTTTAATAAACAGCAGAAATCGATATTTGACCAGGTATGGAAAATTTTCTCAACTAGGAACAGATAGAGCCGGCAAAAAAAAGCCCAGCGCATCCAATATTTTGGCGGGCCAGGATTGGCGGTCCAAACAAATGGGGGCTTTGGCCCGGGCCAAAGGACCCACGAACCATCCGGGCTCGGATTTAAAAAAAAAAAAACTGGCTTTTTCGGACCGTCCCAACCTGCCCGGGTTTTAGCTTTTTTTATTTATTTCTAGTATGTTGTAGACAATATAAACTTACAAATACAATATGAAAAAAAGTGGAAGATTGAAAAGGGCTTTTTAAACTCCAAATTTGATAGATTAGAAAATACCTAGAAGCCCAAAAACCGTATACAGATTGGGTATAGATTCTGATATCTTCCTGTTTGGAGCAAAAACCGTATACAGAGATATGTGTCTAGCATCCTAGGTGAGTGGAAGGGATCTTTTGGTTGTCTTTAGGAGAAGGTGGCGATGTTGTTTGCTATGAAAGGCTGACATAGAGAGAAAAACTTGGGTAATTTGTAAATTTTATTGCTTTATGTTTATTGTTAATTTTATTTTGGGCAGGGCCTGCCCATTGGCCCATAGTCTTACACCAGGGCGGGATCTAATTTCGGGCCGGGCCGACCCATTTTATAGCATCAGTAATTTGATTATTCATCCGATGATGAAATTGTTGTAAAAAGTTCAGGGATACAGCATACCCTCAATAGCAGAAGGCACAGACTGAAGTGAAACTTATTTACGTAAGGTAAATATAATGAAACATATGAAGAAAAGAGAGACTGGCAATAAAAGTGATGCAGTCCATAAAACGGTGTTAAGTCAAGTGCGCAAGAGTATTCATAATTTGATCGGGTTCAAAGTATCCTAAAAAAATACTCAATTAACTAAGTAGCTTTATTTGTCAAGAATCTGATTAAGCTTCGCCTTGAACCTGAAATATGAATACTCTTGCACACTTGGATTTACTTCTCCTAGACCGTTTTATGGACTGTATCAAAAAGCTTTAGTGGATGACTAGACAATGTATCCTATTGGTGATCCGTCATCACAATTGTAATGATCAGCATCCAAGGGGCACATGTAAACACCTAGTAAAATCAGGTGTGAAACCACGTTCCTCAAGAGTATAAGATCTTTGAAGAGTACAACTGGCACATATTTCAAAATTATAGTACTATGACATCTCAGATCACTCTTCAAGGTAAACAAGGGAACTCCAACAACCTCTCTGGGAAAGGTCGGGTGCTTCAGACTCGTGACAGGCAGAATAAGTGAAAATGGCTGGCTGATTCAAAAAGAAGAGGAAAAAGCACATCTATTGCAATTCCACAACTTCTTTGGTGTAATGCATGAGAACAAGTTGAAGTTAATAAGTGATTCAAATTCTCAAGAAACCAAAAAAAAGAAAGCCACGGGGTAGGGCTTGGACTTATTATTATGTGCATCAGTGACCTATACCTGAGGAGCCCTTGTTATGTTCACTTTTGGTCCCAGCCAAGTCTTGCACCAGGAGAGAGAATTGTATGATACCTGCAAGCAGATGTATATGTTCATTCAAGCTAAAATGGCAGGTAAGGATTTAAGAAAGGATTAGCATGCTAAGTAGAACATCCTCATGAATCAACTTTTTCTCGAGCATACCGTCTCATCACCGCTAGCTGCCCCAGGGTTCCCTTCAACATGATTCCCCGACCTACATGACAAGAAATAACATAAATAGCAAAAATCACAGAGTTTGAAATGGTTTAGTAGATGCACACAATATATGTCCACCGAAAACAATGTAAGCAAAGATTGATCTCATAACTACCCATTGTCTCCCGCTAATCTAAGAAATTAACCAATAATAAATACAGATCAAAAAATAATCATCATACTTTAGTATATAATACCTACAGATTGTAAAATAAGACAACAGTAAATAGTAATAAAAACCTCAATTTACTAGTTCAGTTCTTACATGCCTATCTCCAAATTCCCCAACCCCACAGCTCATGAACCCTCCCTCGGGGGAATGTGTGTACCAAAGACATGCAATTGGAAATAAAGGCTGCATAGGTTTTAGATTTGATACTTGCAAAAGAAGCATTTGAAAAACACTTTTGGCCAACCACTTCTAAGGGTTATAATGGCTCTTTGATTCTGATGACAGTATCAGGAGCTAGAGAATAGAGATGTCATGTGACATATTTGGCAATTTTTAGAAGTTCAATTTTTTCCCCATCAATCACATAATTAACTGCTAATTGTTTAAGAGCAGAATGACACAAATATAAATAACACAACAAGTTGGAAAAAAAAATCAACAAGTGTTGGGTATATATTCTATGTGAAATCTATAAAACTAATAACTCAGATTAGCTGTGAGAGAGAGGAAGAGAGAGTAGTAAAAAGTTATCGGTACTCTTATTAGTAACAAAGAATATAAAGCATCAAATACTTTATCTATTACAAATGTGCTCTTGAATGTCACATATGATCTAAAATCTTCTCTTTCCTTACTTATTTGGTAAATCAGGAAAATATCAGGAGCCTGAGAGTTACCTGGAGTACAATGATCCTTCATTCTCATATATGACATCAGTCTTAATCCAGTTGTCAGGATATGGCTTGCCACTTGGTGCAAAATAGTAACCAATCTGTTCAGCTAGATAATGAGATTCGTGAACTGTCCCACACCACTAACAAAATATAGCCCAGCTATAGAAAGCCCACAATCATCATGAAGTTAAAAGTAAACAAACAAGACAACCTCGTAAAGAAACACTCCCTCCGTTCCTAAATAATCGTCCCACTTGACCCGGCACACCATTTAAGAAATGCTAATTGACTTCATTATATATATATATATATGTGTGTGTGTGTGTGTACATTCCTTTAAAACCCTTGTGCATGTGGTCATAATTAGAGTAGGAAGAAAATGTAAGGATAAAATGGTTAAAGTGTTTTCCTAAAAAGGAAAGTGTTGAAACAAGACAATTATTTTGGAACGGACGAAAAAGGAAAGTAGGACAATTATTTAGGAACGAAGGGAGTAAGACATAGACCAATACTTTCCCCCTCGGAGGTTGTTTAACAATGCAGGACATCCAGTTCCAAAACCAGTATCCACCTCCCTAGGTTTTTTAATCTACAACCCCCCTCCCCAGAAAAAAAAATCAAGACAATTATTTTGGAATGGACGAAAAATGAAAGTAGGACAATTATTTAGTAAGACATAGACCAATACTTTCCCCCTCGGAGGTTGTTTAACAATGCAGGACATCCAGTTCCAAAACCAGTATCCACCTCCCTAGGTTTTTTAATCTATAACCCCCCTCCCCAGGAAAAAAAAAATGTCTCACGTTTACTTGGAAAATATATACATATATACATATACATATGTATATATATATATACATGTATATATATATGTACATATATATATGTGTGTGTGTGTGAGTGCGCATTTTGTGTGCTGGGTGATTGAAAAGAAATAAAACAAGTTTTCAGAGATGGTTGTGTAGCATTAGTCCTGGCTTTATTTGTTGGGAGTTGTGGAAAGCTAGGAATAAGTGCAGATCTGAGAATATCCACATGCACACAATACCTACTATTAAGCAGGTTTATAGGCAAATTGCTTTCGCTTCTCATGCATTTCTTATTCATGTTAAGCTCAAGGAGGGTGGTTTTGTACCTTAGAAATCTTTTTAGTGCTAAAGATTGTGTTTAGAGGAGAAGTTTATTTTCTCTTGCTTGGAAATCTTCTCCTCTTTATTATGTTAAAGTTAATATATTAAAGAGTGAAGAGTATGGAAGAGTTCATTCAATGATCAAATGGTGATCAAGAATTCTATAGTAAAATTGCTTGTGACGATGGCAAGTGTGTGGAGGGGTGGTCTCACACGCACTGGTGGCCCTTTCATAGTATCGCTCCCTCCTCTTTCCCCCTACATCAAATTTAAGTAAGGAAGGATAAACAATGACAATGGAGTACTAGTTGGTCCTTTGGGGGAAGCCCAGTGTTTAATTATTGTGTCAAAAAAGCTGCATTATTGGGCATTTTGGGAAAACTGCAAGACCAGGCGAGCCCTAAGTTAATTTTGACCAAATATTCTTAGGCTCTCACTCCAAAAAGAGTTTATGCCATCATAACATTCCAAAAGTAACACAAAAATAATGAAACCTTCAGAAGACAGGATCCAACAATAAATAGGAGGCAGATTCACATGGGAGAAACAGATATACCTCAGTCTTTGAATCTATTCCATATATACAAAAGATGTTCTTCAAAGGTGGTCTCTCCCAAGGTGTTAGTGGATTTAGAACTGGATCTCCAAGATAGAATCTGAAGCATACAATGGGAAAGTAAAACTGAAATCATTCATTAAATTTGAACAAAAAATTCTGGAAATTGAAGCTAGAAATTACAAAACATATCAACTTAAAACCTTAGCTATTTACATTGTGAACTAGCTGGAATGAATAAGGAGGTTTAAATTATGAAATAATAAGTAATACAGCTGCATGGCAGCTGGAAACACCACAAGACATTAAATGTGATACTTTGCATGCAACTTGGATTCCATGAGTGGACAAACTTATGACCACAATATAAAGATCCAACAAGAATTACTAAATCAAGTTATAAAGGCTAGTGATGCAGTAGAGATAGTATCCAAGATCTTTGAAGATTTAGGTATAATATTGATTCTGCTAAGTGGCGTATCTAATAGCAAATACAATCTATAATACAATACAGCTCATAGTCGCACATGTGCAATTGACTAAAGCTATTTAGGGGTTGAGATATATTCCTTTACTGAGATCCTACGGTCATTATCACTCCCCGAGTTCACATGTGTGAAAGGCGGTTGAGCAACTACCCCCTCTCTCTCTCCAACTCCCCCCACTATTCACGGTTAGTGGCCGCTAATCCTTCCTCCACCAAACTCATGTCCCTTTTCTTTTCGATATTTTAATTAATTAATCAATTTTATGCAAAAAAATCATAAGTTTTATAATTTGAAATATTTGTTTTTTTTAACTGTTATCGTAATTAACTTAATCAATTTATTTTTTGAAACTGAATCCCAATTTAATTTATATCTAAGTTTTGAATATTTCTATTTTAATTTTTTTCTTTTTAATTGTTATCGTAATTAACTTAATCAATTTAATTTTTTTCTGACCCGCAATTTCGTATACAGATAATTTTTAAAAAAAATCGTAAGTTTTGTAATTTGAAATATTTTTTTTTTCTTTTTAAATGTTATCATACTTAACTTAGACAAATTATAAGTAAATATTAATTCATTTCCACATTATCTACTTCATTTATTGATAAATTCACAAACTGGCGCCGTGCCATTGGCACGGGCAAGAGTACTAGTTACTGAAAAATAACATCATGCAAAATAATATATAACTACATGCATTCAATAGACCACTACAGGCATGTCCTTATTGTTGGATGCACAGAAGATAAGAACAGTGTTGGATGGACACGTATACGGGCTCTAAGTGGTCTGGACTACGCTTTGTGGGAGCCGGGAGGGGATCCTTTTCTTATTGCATAGAAAGGAAATGGTGTGGAAAGACTGAGATTGCTAAATACTCACTTATCTAAGTGGTACAAGACCTTTTTGATATCAGGATCATAATCCTCAATCGCTTTGTAGAATGTCCCGTCTGCTACTTCCCGAGCAGAAAAGGATAACTGAGTTGGGAATCCACACTCCATTTCCGACAAGTTGGTCTGTGCTTCTTCTACAAACGATGGGTAAGCCTCAACTTCTGCGGAAACAGGTGATAGAGCACATTAGCATAGTTCAGACATTAGGCTAAAAAAATTACTCCCTCCATTCCTAAATAATTGTCACGTTTGACTGGACACACGGATTAAGAAAAACCAATTGACTTTATTATAAATATAGGTGTAATGTATACTTTCCTTTAAAGCTCATGTGTATGTTGCTCATATTTAAAGTAGGAAACAAATAAGGATAAGTGATAAAAAGTCTTTCAAAAAAAGGAAAGTTTGGAAACAAGGTAATTTTTTGGGAACGGACAAAAACGGAAAGCAAGACAACTATTTAGGAACGGAGGGAGTATCATTGATCAACTTAGAAGTCGTACCTCGGACAGAAGGAATTTCGATATTGATTATATTAGTTGGCCATCCAGAATAATTTGACAAAAACTCATGTTCTTCACAATGATTTGCATGAGGATTATTTCTGCGCCCACCGGAGAAATGCTTAGTGCACAGATCCTCTGTACGACAATACTTTGAAAATGGCAACATCCACAGGGAAGAGCCAAATGAATTGAACATCAATCGAGCTGTCCCCTGGTATCTCACCAAAACATATGATGAACATTGATTAATACAGGTATCCCCAAGCATAATGTACCGCAACCATAAATCTCCTAGCACTCTTCATTAAGCTAATGTGCACTTTTTCTAATTGAAAAACATATTTTCTTCAAGGAGAGAAAAGAATATACAAGATCGGTGGCAAAGAATCTCAAATAGAAGCGGAAAAAATGAGAAAACAGAAACAAAGATACACACGCACACACACAGAGACTCCAGGCTCAACAGATACATAGAGCAAATAAAAACATATAGATAGATGATGAATTGTTTAACATTCTCAGTCAATAATTGACAAGTGATACTTGAAATGGGTTAGCAATTTGCCAGCTTGTTTTACTCCAATGCATCTAAGATTGAAATCGGAGAAAGCATAACTAAAAGAAATGGAATTCAAAAACACGAGGCTATACTGAAAACAAGAGCAATGACAGAAAGCAATGACAGAAAGCAATGACAGAAGGCAATGACAGAAAAAGCCAACATATAGGATAAGAGAATTAAAAAAATGTACCTCAGGAACAGGAAGACCAAATGTGAACCCAGAGATTGTTGCTTCAACAGTCTGAATAGAACCAAGAAAGGGAGCCCCTGAAATCAAGAAGATCAAAACCTCAAGACATACTTCATGTACGGTCAAATGTTCTCAGAAAATAAACCAAGTTTCAGGTTGGGCAAGTGTACCAACAGCAAAATAAGCATGAATGTGGTCGTCTAGCCATTGGACATATCCTTTGGGAGCAATTTCTAGCTTCAACCACTCCAAGAAGTAGCGGAAAACATTGTTACCCATTGAATGGGCAAAAACTACTGAAGGACCACCACGAAGTTTAAGAGCAGTTTCAAAAGTAAGTCTGCAACAAGAAACAGAGAGAATGAGAACACCAAACTGACAAAAAAGAAATCCTGAATCCATGAGATCAGAGGTGAAAGAATGGGCATAGAAACAACAACACAAGTTTCCTTCCATGCAAAAAGAATCTCACAAGACAGAAGTACTATGTAAAAGAGTTAGCTTACTGAATCTTAATTTCTTTTCCAAATTTAAAATGGGGACATGCAAATTTCAATTCTAAGATGTTATCAATGACTGCATAAACTAAGATTTATCGAAGGCTAACTTTCATCCTGCACCATATCAATGAAGAAATCCTTTGAGAAACTCTAGAAGGAAGAAAGTAGTGAACCAAACTTTAATCAGATGAGGTAGAAATAAGTACTCAGGTTTATCATTCTTGTTGGATCGACTCGGAATGGTACTGGTTTCTAGACTAAAATCAATCAAATAAACGTTCACAGTTCACTATAGCGAATTAGAAGCAAATCCACAAGATATATACAAGACATGGACAAATTTCTTGTGTGAAAATAAAGGTCTCACTGTGTATGATACTTAGTTGCATGGACTTGTCAACCTCATTCAAAGGACTCGAGAAGATGATGATCAAATTGAAAAAGAATTAAGTAGTTCACCATGATATTGACATCATAACAAGTAAGAGAAGGATTCTGAAGAATATGCAAGATATATACAAACTTTAGCTTGTGAAAGTACAAGTCCCGCTCCTCAAGCTTTGATGGTGACAACCTCCAATCATATGGAACAGCAAGGATTGCGTTTGCCTCGATTCCAAACTCAATGCACCATTTAATCCATTCTTTCCACACGGAAGAAAGAGGACCTATGGACCATAATTCATAGTTCAGGGAGGGTGATAAAATGAAGCAAGAAAACAATTTAAGCACGCTAATCATCGACTATTTTTTTCTAGCACGATAATTATTCACTGGGCATAATTCCATACAGATTAAAATCAGGACCCAGAATATGATATATTTTCTATTAGGAGCTTCAATTTTGCGCACATAATAACATAGTGGTAAGTGGTAACTGCCTTAAAGTAAAGGATACCAAAAATGCAAAAACAATTACGGGTGTGAATCACCAATTGCAGGTTTAATCATGAAAATTACTCCGGACTCTTTAAAGACAAAATAAGAAAACGCAGCATTTGAGACCCTCATACGCAGATAGTATTGGATATTTGTTGCTACCAAAAAATGAGAGTTTGAAATGCCAGCAATAGGCAATCTCTTCAAAAAGCTAGGAGGACTGCTGTGGAGATTTATTAGACGTATAGGATGCACCCGCACGCACCAAGACCCATCTTAAAGCAGATTTGAGTTATTGGCGTACCATCTTAGAATATTGAGTAGTGCGTCAAACTAGTACTTCGTATCATCGTATTTCAACATAATATTGTGATGTCAACGAAAAACATACAGAATGGTAACAATAAAGTATAACTTACAGATTCGTCCCAGCATGAGCCAGTACAAGTGTACTACAAAAAATCACCTAGTGTCATCAGGTGTCAAATCTAACCAACATGAAGCTAATCTTCACTTGCTGGCAAACAGGCCAATTTTATTACTGGAAAACGACTGATCGTGATATATTTGGCAAAGAGAGGGAGCTCAAAGTAGTAATGAAGGAAGAAACTTAAGAAATCTAGATGAGAATACAACACAAATCACCTGTGATATAGCCTGGATCAAGCTCTGTGATCGCAGAAAGGCCACTATCAGGGCGGGACCTGCACTCAGGGTGATCTGTTTGATTGTAAGGATCGAGCAACATGCACTTAAGCCAGCAGTTCATAGCAGAAAGGCACTGCAAAATAGATGGTAGCCTTGTTCTATCATTCACAAAAAATATGGAACAATGAAAGAGAAATAAGTGGCAGGATGGCAATATATTGCATAAAATGGACAATACCAAAGATACAAATCATACAACAGGCACAAATCCACTCAACCTAAACGCATGACAAGCCTTTATGAGGGATCGAGTGCGGATGCAAGGAAAGAAATGAACCAATCGCAAATAGCAGAGGCCATAATCACCAAATCAAGCAGAAGTCAAACTTAGCAAGAACATTAGGTCCCAATTCTCTCACCATATTTTTTTGGTAGGTAAAGTATGGCCCCTTGGTATGGGGATTTGAAATTCTCTCACCATAATAATATCCACCCTCTAAAAAATCACAATCAGTATCCCTTATAAAGCTCTGCCTCTGTTTTTCCAATTTAACTTCACTTCGGATTTTGTCTTTATGTTCTCTTCAAGCAGAGCCAAAAGTAACAATAGCTAGATTGTAAATTCTCTTGTCTCAATTTGAAGATTCCCCCATTCACTTGATACGAGTATGTATAATATAAATGATAATTAAACAAGAATTTCTTTCTTGCCTTGAACAAATGCAAAGAAAGAAATCCAAACAAGATTTTGACCTCTAGTTGTCATGCTGATAGTATCACACTATCACTCTTGCCATTTGTATTGCTCTTCCTAGCCCATGTAATAGTTGCCCTGCGAACTAGAATAAATATGTCCAAGCCATCTTTGGCAATTTTCTCTCAAGTTGTCTCTTACTGTGGCTACTTCTACCATATTCCAAGATGACAACAAATTCATCTCGTACATAGTTTATTACTTCTTCTCATGCACCCTCAAAACTGAATTTGGTAGATGTTATAGTAAAGGAAGTAGTATTTCAGTTTAAGATCTTCCCTGGATTGACACTTGTAAATTCCATTAGTGTCTAGTATCATATAACAGATGCACAAGCAGATGTTTAACATAAATGTTTGTCCTCACATCTCAAGAAGATATATGACACAACTCTTCACTTAACTACAACTCAACCTTAGCCCCAATTACTTGAGTTCACCTACATAAATGATGAATCCTCCGTGAGCAGGAGATGAACACACAAGCCACATTCATTAGTATCTTAGTTTATTATGACACCTCTTTAAATGTGAAATGAAAATTTTCAAAACTAACCTAGAAACAGACTTGAGTAGAAATTTGTAAGGACAGGTAAATATGTATTAATGTTTCGTCACATAGTTTAATCAAGTTGACCCAAAAGAAAAAAAAGTCAAAATGAAGACGGAGGGGTTTCTGTGCACATATTTGCATGTACAAGCAACAAAAGCATCATATGTCGAAACTCAAGAACAGTCCTAGATAACAAATTTCACATAACATAGAGCATAAGATTGGGAATGAAAATACAATTTCATTGTTAACTAAGAGAGAGAGAGGGAGGAATATATACCAAGAGTTTGTTTGGTATGTAAATATGGTCATTCTGTTTTATTTCATTTTAGTACAAATTTCATTCATTTTAGTTCAAATTACATGGAAAGGAATCACGATTATTGTATAGCTAACTAACAGTAAGAAGAAGGCAGATAGTATAAATGAGGAGCGTGGGATTTTACTTTGGTGGAGTCAAGCCAGACCAAATCGAGAGGGTTGAAATCGAGAGGGGAGAAGGGACAATCGAGAATAGACCACGCTCGCAGTTGAGTAGACGCGTAACCTGGAATTATAATGCCTGATAGCTTCGAGTGATCTCCGGTGAACTCGCCCCCATTGACGACGGCGCTTCTATCAAAAGCTCCGATAAGAAGGAAGACGACGACGACATGTTTGGTGAGTGCTCTCATTCGCTCGCGTTCTCTGTGTCACTGTGTGTGTGTGTGTGTGAGAGAGAGAGAGGGAGAAATGGAGAGATTGACTGACTTTCAGTTGGAAGTTGGAATTAAATTGACGGGAATCCCCGCGACAAAATAAAAATACAGTGGCAATTTTATTTTTTTTTTTGTATTTTTATTTTGATTTTTGCAAGGGCGGCCTCCCAATATTTCAATCTTTCATGTACGTGGCCCCCCGGGTTTTTTTAAATACTTTTTTCTTTCTATGGTTTCTCCGTTTTGAGAAAAAGAGCCAATGGCTTTTGGCCTTTTGCCACGAGAAAGTAGGAACAATCGGAATTTATTTTTGTCTAATGAAACATTGAAATTCATTTAGATAAAATTAAGAGAAAATGCAGATCGGTTCACTTTTTAAAATATTTAACTTCTTAAGTATTAGTATTTTTTTTCAACTGCATAAATACTTTGTTAAAATTCTTTTTTGAATGCTCCCATCCGTTGAAGCCCCTGTCTCTTCTCATTGTAACGAACTGGTTTCTCTTCTCCACATTTCTCCTCATTTCCGCTTTATTTTTAATCTATTCTACTGAAGATGAGTAATTCTATTGAATTGATTTGAGCCCTAATATTGTGCATGATAGAGAAATTATGGTTGGAATTCGCAGGGATGGAGAGGATGAGAGTGGGGAGGTTGGGTGGTGAAGAACACTTGTGTGTTTCACCTTGGATTCGATTAATCTATCACGCTAACTTTTCACTGTCTTTTTTCTTTATCTATCGATCTTCAATTTCAACAATACATCGAGGATTGCTCTATTATCTGGATTGAGGGTGAAAATTAGTGTACTGTCCGGTCGTCCTATACCTTATGAATTTTTGCTTGACAGGGTCTTGATGTATTGTTATCTTGTCATTAGCTAATTAGTGTGTTATACTGCATATACTGCAGCATAATACAATTGAAATTTTCATTTCAATTATTTTTCTCTTCATTATGTTTGTGTGTGCTATTTCAATTAAATAGATTCACTTTGTGTTTTCCTATGCATGTAAATTGTTTAATTAAATGTCTGAATATGAACTTGTTTGTAGTTGGACACATTTTTCAATCATGATGCATCAATTTTAAATTAAGATGTATCAATTTGTGAATTATGATGCATCGTTTGGAATTCATCTTGACAGAAAACGAAGATTGTTATGAACAAAAATAATATCTTTAGCACTTTTGAGGTGTTATCTTGTTTGATTTAATCTCGATGCAGCAAAATATAGAGAAGCATCGCAAGTGCCTGAATTGTGATGCACCAGCTTTTGGATTTGTGATGCACCACGTGCCTGATGCAATGCATCGCAATTTCAAATTCATGCATCACCAAGGGACATGAGGGTTGGTTTATTTTGCAATGCATTCAGTTGGAATTCTGATGCAACCAATTGGAATGAGCAGTTTCGTTTTCATTGTTTAATCAAACGCCTTTTTTCACTGCAGCTTTCATCTCTCAACCTTCGGTCTTAAATTATGAAAGTTAGGTTTTGTAAGCTTTTGAAGCAGGTTCATTCCTTCACAACATGAATTGTAATGCACCGTGTGTCTAAATTGCGATGCACCAACTTTGGTTTTGCGATGCATCGCGGACCTAATGCACTGTGTGCTTGAATTGTGATTCACCAGTTTTGGTTTTACGATGCATCGCAGGCCTTATGCACCTTGTGCTTGAAGTGTGATGCACTAGCTTTGGTTTTGCGATGCACCACGGGACTGATGCAATGTGTGCTTGAATTGCAATGCATCGACTTTAGATTTATGATGCACCGCGTGCCTGATTCGTGCGTGTTTTCCTTTCATTAATAGCATATTCGTTTTTTCACCTCAAAGTTCATTTTTGGTTAAAAAAAAGAGAAGGGTATTTTAGAGGTTGAAAATTATTGAGAGGACAGGTCTGAATTTCACCCATAAAATAAGGATTATTTTTCGCACCTTCCATGATGTTTTTTTTTTGAAATGTGTACACATTAATATAAACATTTTATTAATTATAAAAACTAGAGAGAGACTATTTTCATTACAAAATTTACTTACGTTTATGAAATTTAAGTCTGTATGGACAAAAGTATCATTTGTTCAAAAATGTCATGAATACAATGCTAACATAGGAGTATTTCATTTTGTAGTTTTAATAAATACAAAAATTGACGAATATATTATGATATTTTTGTATTAATCTTATATTTTGTTTTAGAAATAAAATTTCATGCTTGGAAAATGTCTCATATGGATTTTGTAGGCAGTGTTATGTCTTTTTTACATTTTTAAATTTGTATGAGTATAGATGATTAAGTATGATTATTCAATGAAATAAACGTGAATAGTACATTTTTAAAATTGTATGAGTATAGATGATTAAGTATGATTATTCAATGAAATAAACGTGAATAGTTGTAACGTTCGAGCTCGAAATTTCGGTCCACTGCGTGTAGTCTATGCATTGGCTCATTGAGCACGCAGTACCTTAGGTCATCAGGTTCATTACAAACCGATCCAAAAGTTAATAGATGATGTTGGTACACATTAGTAGAGTGTGACCACCTTATAAATTACACACAATTCTCACACCTACCCGATGTGGGATGGAGTATTACAATATCCCCCACTTAAATTCTTGACATCCGTTGATGTCAAATCGTACCCCGATGATGCGGAATTCAAGAGGTGCCTCATACCAGGATCAAGAAGTGGCTCTCATCTTCTGCGATGTAGTACTTTGGGCCGCACAACACTTTGTTCCTACATTTTCGGTCGGGACCTGTTCTGATACCATTTGTAACGTCCCGAGCCCGAAAGTCCGGTCCGCTACGTGTAGCCCACTGAGCACGCTACACATTGGGTCATTAAGCCCACCACAAGCCGACCCAAAAGTCCATAGATGATGTTGGTGCCCAAACGTAATGTGTGGCCACCTTTTAAATCGAACACAATTCTCACACCACCCGATGTGGGATGGGGTATTACAATCTCCCTCACTTAAATCCTTGACGTCCTCATAAAGGTTGCCTTAGCCCACACAACACTTTGTTCCCACATTTCGGTCGAAACCCTACTCTAATATCATTTGTAACGCCCCGAGCCCGAAAGCCCGGTTTGTTACGTGTAACTCACGCACTGACCCACTGAGCACGATGTATCTTGGGTCATCAGGTCCATCACAAGCCGAATCAAAAGTCAATGGATGATGTTGGTTTAATTTCTAATAGTAGAGTGTGATCATCTTATAAATTGCACACAATTCTCACACCTACCCGATATGGGATGGAAGTATTACAATAGTTCAATTGATAAGCAAATAAATAAATAAACAATTATTGAAAGGTAACTTGATAAATTAATATTAAATTATTAATAACATTCAAGTGAAGAGAAAATAAATTAGAAAAATTGTAGGCATATCTTATAATGTTCTTAAAAATATGAAAATTATATCTGATGATGTGTAATTTTACATGAATATATGGAATAAAATAATAACTTTCAACTGATTTAAAAATATAAGAAAAACGTGAAGTGCAAGTAATTTGGAAGGTTTATAGTACATTGCAAGTGTGTGACTTCTTAAAAACTTAAATTTGAAGTGATTATTAACGAATGTAGAGGGTAGTTGATAGACAATATTTGTAGTAAAAATAATCTATCTTTTTTATGTAATTGGTGACATATTAAAGAAAGGGATAATTTTATCTATATAAAGCTTAACTTTATAATCATGTCGTAAGTAATTAATGTGGAGGAAACGCACTATCCTTAAAAGGTCAAAAACTATCCTTTTAGGACTATTTACATGACTTAAACGCCCTTCTATTTACGTTTTTTTTCCTGAAGAAATCCAACTCAGTGATCTAAAATATAGATTAGATAGTATACTAAAGAATATGTGTATGGAAGGATAATAGTTTATTCAATTTTTATGTTACTAACATGTTTTTTTTTTCTTTCTGCACAAGCATATTCTAAACCTGTTTTGTACTTTAAAGTCATTTAAATTCTTAGTGATCTATACCATATTTTGCCCCTAGGGGTGGCCCAGTGGCAGACATGAGGCAGGTCTCAGGTTCGATCCCTTCCCATGCCCCCTTAGAAGTAAAAAAAATAAAAAAATCTATACCATACGTTAAACTATGTTGGAGTTTTTTTTTTCTTTGAAAATAAAAATATATCTTTGAATGCGTAAACATTTATTATTGTTATAACCAATCAAATGTCTTGAAATAAAACAATTATCTAACATCAAAAATTAATTTGTTTCTATAAATTCTTGAACACATATTACATGTGATTTTAAAGTTGCAGTAATAGATTAGTATTTCCCTAATGATTGATATCCTATTTCATTAGTATTTTATTACTTATGTAAATAAAATGGAGAATATTACTAGATAAATATTTATGTATTCATATATTGAGGGAAAAGATAAAAGAATATAAGACCTCGTTTGGTGCAGTGTTTTGAAAATACAGTATTTTCAAAACACAGTTTTATTTTTGTAAACACGTTTGGAAAATTATTTCAAAACGTTATTTTTCATAAACAGAATAGTTGTAAACGTAGCATATTTTTTAAAACGTTATAAATTGGAGCATTTTAAAAGCTGCATTGAAACACTTTTAAAAAGAAAATATAGCGTATTTTACCAACGTATTGACCAAAACGCTCCACCAAACAAGTACTAAATTTGATCTTTAAAAAAAAGAGGGAATCGAAGTCATGTGTTTAAGAAATTAATTTTCTATAGTAACGGTACTAAACTCATTTAATGAGGCTTAATAAATAAATGGAGTAATAATAAGGGAGTGTATCCATGATTACTAAAAAAGGTAACGAGTAGCAGCTTTGAGTTCAATAAAATAGTGATAATAATAGGCCCTCGATTATATTTCTTTTTTTCTTTTTTCTTTTTTAGCCATGTTTAATCATGGAGTAGTAGTTTCGGTCTCTTGTTGCTATTACCAGGGAAATCGCGGGATGTGCCCGAATGATACAGGGTTTGAGAACATGTCAACTAATAACACATACAAGGTCCAACCTCAGAAGAAAGCAAATTGCTTCCACCAAGTATCGAACTCACGCTGCATGCCTCCAGAATCTTATGTCCTCGACCTTTTACCACTCGGCTATGCCCCGAGGGACGCCCTCGATTATATTTCTCTCATTCCCATCATGGGAGAATAGCGTTGAGGATTTACTATATATTATTGTAAAATGTATCTTTTCGATCTAAAATAAATGTTTTCTATTGGCTTTATATGAGCTATAAAAAATAATTGACCGTGTATATTTCCCTTAATACTTTCAAAGTATTCTATGGTGATGACATGCATTTTGTTTTTTCATCTCACATCAATAATGTTTTCTAAAAATGAAAAGTTCAAACGTGACAAAATAATTCTTAAACTTAAAATAGGAGACAATTATTTTGGGACGAAAGTAGATACTAAAATGGAATGATACCCATCATCAACCATAGTTGGAACGTCACCCACTGATGAATGATGGTCACCATTCAATAATCTTGCTTTCCACATAAACAATGTTGCTAATTTGTAATTTGTAGGAGTAGGATTTTTAGTGGTTATATCAATGTCTTCAATTGTATCACCGTTAGACTTGTAAGTTACGAGTACTTTTATGCCCTTCCCAAACACAGCAACCGCGTGATCAGACTATGTTCTTGCAACACTAGTTCGAAACAAATTTGGTTATGCAGGCAACAAAAGCGTGCACGCACATGCTAAAGATTCAACACCAAACTACAAGTTCATTGTCAAGTAAAGAAGAGAGATTCAAGTAAAATATATTTGTATCTATCCATATATATATATATATTCTCACCATCTCAAACCTAGCTTGGAGTAATAACCTTTATATATAATCATGAACAAAACCGAACAGTACTCATTTGAAAAGAAAGCTAGGATTATATGATAATTAAAATGGAGATGAGATAGGGATAATTACTCTGGTGATGTCAAGCCAGACCAAATCGAGAGGGTTGAAATCGAAAGGTGAGTACGGACAATCCAGTATTGACCAGGATCTCAGTTGAGTAGACGAGAAACCAGGAATCAAAATAGTTGTTAGCTTTGAGTAATCCGCGGTTACTTCTTCCCCATTGACCGTTGTTCCATGAAAGGCTCCGATGAGAAAGAAAACACCGACGAGCACATGTTTGATTAGAGCTTTCATTGTTAGATCTCTTTTTAGTGTATGTGTGTGAGAGAGAGAGAGCGCTAGGTTGTAGAATGGCTTTAGTTAGTTTCAGCCTGTTACTGAACGGGCATGCATCTCAGGAGGAGTTTTATTGCTGATTTTAGGTACAAGGCTGAAGGCTCCTTTTTGGTTACTTACAATTTACAAAGAATGGATTAGTTTATCCGTGCAAGGAATTTTTAAAAGGGCCATGGCTTTTGCCCACGTGAGATATTAAAAAAAGACAATGCTAGCTCACTCACATTTTGTATTAAAATATAAGTATTTTATGATGTGACATACTTTTATTAGTCGGATATTTTATGGAACTCACCACTCTAACCAATAAAAGTATATCATATCATAAAGTACTTATATTTTAGTACAAAATAAGAATGCCCAAACATTACTCATTAAAAAAATACTACTCCCTTCGTCCCCAAATTATTCTGTTTCTTTTTTTTTTCGTTTTCTCAAAATAATTATCTTATTTGAAACTTTCCTTTTTAGAGTAACAATTTTATTACTTTATTCTTACTTTTTTATTTTACTTTAGTTATAGGCCACATACATATAAATTTTTTATATATCAAACTAATATTAATAATTCAGTCAAATATATTTCCTTAAATCGCACGCTTAATCTACCACGATGATAATTTAAGAGTTCTAAACATACCAAAATGGGGAACTGTCAGTCTGCCACACCTACTTCCTTGTCAGATGTCAATTGTCATGACAAAATGAAAATGGTTAAAATGAAGTAGTCCACGGCGGGGATGAAATGATAGTCTTGTGGTGAGCGTGAGATATGTTATAAGTGGAACTATAAATCAGAAGGAATTGAAATTTAAGATGGATTAATTGTGGGGATAAAAAAGGTGTGTATTTAGTTGTGCCCTCTGGGTTTGATATAAGAAAAAAAATTCATTCATAATTTATTTATTTTTATACAAATAGCCATTTAATTATGACACGTATCAATCAAGTTTTTGTTTATTTTTTTTAAATTTTGGTTGATTACGTGTCGTATTTTAAAACTGGCTTGTGTAAAAAAAGAACTCTACATCGTCAGTTGATAAAAATTTAATTCTTAGTATAAGAAGGATCATTTAGAAATAAAAGCTAATTTGTTCGGTCGTGTGTTAATCACCTTAATTTTAAAAAAATAATCATAATAATTGATGTATGGCTTTCATAATTTTTTAAAGTTTACTAATGTATGCCCTTAAAATGATGGCTAAGTGATAAAGATGGGCTTTACAAAGTGTTTAATATCATACTTGATCCTTTTTCGCGCCCCCTTGTAACAGGAAAAAAAAAGGTTCACTAATGTATACGCAAAGGCATTTGTAATAAAAATAAGTGAAGGCATTTATGTTTAAAGAAATGTTCTCACGAAATGATTATGCATGAAATATAATAACTTATTTAAACTTTAGAGTTTCCTAATTGACTATGTATTAGTGTGTCTAAAGATATTAATCGGGTCAATTATATAGGTTTCGATCCCTAATAAGTTGTGAATTTAAACGGTCTAGTTTAAATGGGTCGCTGAAAAGGTAAACTTAACACTATCAGTTTTGGTTTAAATGGGACGATGGTAGGTTACACGTAAAAAAAATAAAGATCGCTTGTATTTAAATTTTAAATTTGAAATCAAGTAATCAACACAAATCCAACAAAAAAAGTTATACAATGACGTCACCTAATTTATAAAATTCAAAACATAAAGCATTGAAACTTCATAATTTACTTTAGTTCAATCAATTAATTTGTTTAATTAATAATCATAACATAGGTATTATTATATTAAATTAATTCGAATTAGTTTTCTTTTGTTTTCACTCAATGAATTTTAGTAATTTCTTAGGATGAAACGAACTATCTTGTTAGGTTTTGTTGGAATCTAAGTAAATATAAAAATAAAAAATAATAAAAACTTACTCTTTCATATTGCAATGGCAACTCGAAAAAACTCCGATGTTAGTCACACTAATCATGTCGATTTCGACCTATAATAGATTAAACAGGTCGCTAAAAACTCAAACCTAACCTTTTCTGATTTAAACGGTTCGACCTTATTAGCATCTTATATAATTGAATTATAAACAAGTATTTAAGAACATTCTCTTTTATACTATTACCAATAAATATGATTATCTTTTTAAAAGTATATCATTAAAGATAGGGTAATGCTAGGGCCACTCTAATAGCACTTAATTTTGGGTACCAAATGATGTGACATCTTATGTGTCATATTGTTGACATAACTTTTTAACTTATAGTGGAGCCCATAAAATGCTAAATAAGATGACACATTGAAAACCACATCATTTGTACCAAATGAGTCCCTTTTTGCTTTTACTCATATTTTATTGATGTAATAATTGGTAATGTAGTTGATAAGTAAAAATTGTAGCAAAAATAACATTTTCTTAAAATTAAAATAAATATCAAGAGAACTAAATTGACCATCAAATGTGTAGAATATTAACTAGTAAGAGAATGGTCTACCGCCCTTGTGTTGTGGTACTACCTGACTTTGAGATTAATTTTGGGTATTTGGACCTAAAATAAAAATTGAACTTGACGAGAGAGAGAGGGAGAGAGGGAGAGAGGGAGAGGGAGAGAGAGACTAATTATATATATATATATATATATATATATATATATATATATATATATATAAAAGGTTATGTATAAAAATAAGAAAAGGGCACAACCCACAAAATCAACTCATTACGCAAATACAACCTCAATCATTTTGATGCTATTCATGACTCACGAGGACGGGAAAGCAAAAAACGGATCATTTAGTTCATCTTCTTATTTTATTTTAATTATAAGTTAAAATGTTATGTCAACAATATGCTACAATTTTACTCATTTATCAACTACATTACCAATTATTACATCAATAAAATATATATTTAGACAAAATTACCTCTTGATTATTTACTCATATTAAGTATATTCTAACAAATGTTACTTTATTAATTACCTTCCGCCATAATTTTTTAATTTAAAAATTATCAAACGATGTTTTGTTACCATGAAAAACACAATTATTCTTCTTTTATCTTTAAAATGTTTTAGTCAATAAAATTCATTGCTTTATGTTACATAATAGAAAATATATATTATAAAGAATAATTTTTGTCTACCCATGTTTAAGAAAACATGTGATTATTGACAATTGTTTATTAATCCATAATTGATTAACACCAATAATCAATTCAATATCTACCGCATTGTTATTATTAAACTTGTTCTTGTAAAAAATATTGTTTATATTAAATTAACATTTTATTGTCGCAATGAAGTATCACATATCATCTAAAATTTTGATACATTAATACTTTAATGAATTTTTTTTTTTTGTAATGAGGCATGAAAGAGCCATAAGCGTGACTAAAAAAATCAAGAAGAAATTAAAATTAAAAAACTATTTTGTTTGTTGATGTGTTAAGACTTAAGAATTAAAAGTAATATGGAAATAAAAAATATATTGCTCAACTTGAAAAAACAAGTAATTAACTGAATGCAACAACTTGTGTAGGATGATTTTACGCATCCTAAGTCCATAAGATGGAGCCCCAACATGATAAAAATAAGGCGGTTGAAGCGGACAATCCATCAAAAAAGAATGTGAGTTACCCATTAAGAAAACAAATCAAAATGAAAAAGATAAATAAACTGAATATGTAGGATCCGGACCGGATCAAATAACCTGAAACCGTATCCATATTCAAAAGGCGCGAGTCATCAAGTGTGACACCACATTAATGAATTTTTTCATCAATTGATCGATGCCCTCCAATTTCCAAAGTGACATTTATAGGACCAAAATTGTCACTTTTATAATACTAAAGGTGATACTTTAAAGGCCAATGGTGACATGTTTTATTTATAATTCAAAGTGACATTTTGTAAGTCCAGTTGGCAACAAAATAACGCTAGAGGGAGATAGTCTTTTAAAAATTTTAAGGATTGTTTTGAAAACCTTTAACAGATGTAGCGAAAAATATAAGTTTTCAGTAGCTGATTGATAAATCAGCAAGTAGCAGCTGCTGAACCAAAAAGAGTTTGATTTGGTTTTCTGTTAATCATTTGAGTATAAGGAATAAATTGAAGTACAATATGTAAGATCAAATATATAAAGAACTCAGGATTGTAACTCTTAGACATTTAAGTAAATAGGAGATGCTTAAGTGTATGAACAGTGAAAAAAACAGGTAGACAGAACACGGTATTTGGAGTGGTTCACAATGTTAAAAATATTACATTCACTACTAAGTTGGTCAAACTTGAATTTTGAAGTGCACTAAGATTATGTAAAGCTTAATGATCACCAACGGATTAGTATACGGCTAAAACCAGTGTTTGAGGAGTTTGATCTAGCAAGAATCAAACTCGTACAACAATCTGTGATCCTTTAAGGGTTAGAGAAAAATAAAAGAACAGATAATCAAAGATCGCTCAAAACAAAAACTATAAGAGAATAGCTATGAATGAAATTGTCTAGTAAAGTTTTGGAGAATAAACTCTTTAAAGAAGGATTCAAAGTTCTTGATATGAATGAGAGCTTCGACTAGATTGTCTCTTTTGAGTGTTGTAGAGAGAGTTTGATTTATGAAAGCTTGAGCACTTACATTGCAAGGGATGTCTTCTTTAATATTTGCTTCAAACGTTTTATAGATGAATCCAAAATTGTAGTCATTTGAGAGAGCGAAGTTGAATCTTGAATTTCTTGATGAAATGATGTTCTATTAAATGCCCAAAAATCCAGGAACTGTAAGAGACAAAGAGCACTTCATAGCATGAAATATTAAAGAGAGTGGTTAGCTAGGTATTAGTATACAAAAAACATTTATAACATGCACGAAAGTCTACTATTAAAGTGATATGTGAATAGTTATTTTCGTTTGAAAAAAATTACCTAAATAATATATTATGAAGGTCAGATTTTTTTCCAATAACTACAGTGATTTCAGTAGGAAGAAATTTAGAGTATAAGCAGATGCTGACAGTGTATCAGCAACTAGAAGCTGCTGATGACGTATGTTTTTAGGCAGATAGAATGAAATTAAAAGTAGGTTGTCAGGCAAAGTCAAAAGGATATATGTTGTATGAACAACATAGGACATCTTATCTGTTGAATGTTCCGGTAGATAGATATAGATTTGTTACAAAGTCCAAGTTAAAACTAATTTTATGAATTTTAGAAAAGTATTTATGCTAACTGTTTTTTAGCTTAATGGTTTTAAGTAGAATATAAGGTGTGTGAGTTTCTACACATTTATAAGGCTAAAAGTGACAATTTTTATTTATAATATAAAGTGATCATTTTCAAAACAAATGTGACACATTTACGGCAAAAAATAATAGATTTAAACAAAAAAGTAATTTTTTTAAAAGAAAAAATTAGTAATTTTTATTAAAAATACAAGGTGACACTTTTAGGATTAAAGGTAACACATTTTATGTTAAAACGTGATATGTTTAATACTAAAAAATGATACGCTTCATTTATAAACTAATAAATGTGAGGGGTGACGCTGTAATTTCTAAAAGCTGAGGGTTGAATTGAGATTTATTAATATTGATATATTTAACATAGATAGGTCAGTCTTACGTATTTTAATCATAAGATTGTTTTACATGAAATATAATCCTAACTAAATGGTAGTTTTGTTAAAATATATATTAGTTTAAAGTTGTAATTAACAATACAATAGATAAGTAAAAAAGTGTAATTTAAATAATCTCTCTCTTACTTTTGTTCAACCACTATAAAACCAAATAAAATAAAAAATTACATAAAGGATCCAAACGAATTCCATCACACAATTCACATGTCTTTCAATTTATTAGTGTGGTCTTAGTCTTACCGCTTACGGAACAAACACCGATGATGTGGACGAGTAAGTTATTTATATGGACCTGATTTTATCGTTTATGGTGTGATGTTATTGAGTTGGTTTTCTTAGTAACAAAAATATCACATAGACTTTAGATGGCCTCAATGTCTTGTTAAGGCATTTATGGGAAGATTAAAGGGGAAATAGGATGATAACAAAAATATTTAGTGGCATCACCAAATTGTTGAGTTGATGTTTCATGATTAATGAGAAATCATGAAACAGTTGAGCTGATTGGTAAACATATGTTAGTCGTGCTATTAGTATTCATTATGACTATTAATATCTACGTCGTCGTCGTGTACTCCTTTGGTTTATGTATGTTGGAGTTCAGATCTCCTGCATCACTTGTGTGTATGATACATTGATGTGATCTCATGGCATTTAGCTATAGGGTAGCTCAATGGCATGAGCTCTAAGCACCAATAAAATATAACTTCGAGTTTTATTGAATGGTCTCAGCACTGGGAGTCCATGTAGTCTATCTCAATCACTGTTATTGTATTACCAATGTAACCGTTGATTTAATTTCATGTGTTTGTGATTAATTATTATCCTTAATTATAACTGACAAAAAAATCATTTACATTCAATTAAAACAAACCTCTCGAATATAAATATGAATTTGATTTTATATAACATGTGCTCTCCCACAAAAATTAAATTTGACAAAAAATAAAAGAAAATTGAACAACCATTAGAAAATGTTTTTCAAAAGAAAAATGATGATGATGTATACTCACCCTCAAGTTATATGTAAAAAATGAACATTATTATCTACAGTGTAAAAAAAATTAGTTGACACGTCATATCGACACTCGCATCCACATTTACATTGAAGAAACTTTTTCTTTCAAATGGTATAAAAATCTTAAGTAACATCTAATTTATTTCATATTCACATTAACATTGGTGATGCTCTTACACACTGTCTTATTAGATCTTAATCATCTATGTATCTTATCATTTTAGCCGATCTTATAAAAACAAAGACACATGTAAATTGAAATTCAATGTAATAAAAAATGTAACAGACGCTGAGATAGATGATTTCATGCCGCATAATGACGTGAGGGACAAAAGTGAGACAAGTAGGTAGTTGGTGTTCATTTTATGGATACAGGAACGAAATCTATGTATATATAAAAGCAAGGTAGTCTATATAGGGAAAAATCTCGTCAAAACTTTGTTTCTCAAAATAGAAACTCCTATTAACAAGAAGCAATTAATGAATTCTTTAATTAAATAATTCAAAAACTCCTTGAAACTTCCACCATGAATTATCCAAATTTGAACAGTTTTCCAATTCTCGATTGTGTCAAACGAAAATGAATCAACACATTGTAAATGATGATTAATGAAAATGAATTAGTTCACAATCACCATCTCCTTCTTCGTATATGATCAGCTACCTGCAAGAAAGATGAATTCATCAAATATTGTTCAGCATTTATTTCACAATCACATTCCTCACCTAAACAGTGATTCTTCACAACATCAACCCATCAAATATTGAAATATTATACTAAAAAATCAAGTAAATCAATAAATACCTAAAATTTGAGATGTAAAAAAACCATTGACAAATTAGAAGTACCATAGAATAAAAATCAACAGAAAAAAATATCTTTCGAAAATTCTAAATGATTAAAACAATTCGGAGATTTATCTAAAAATAAATAACGAAAATCGATGTATAAAAAATATTAACAAATTCACAGTAGATCTAAATGTCAAAAATATTTTTTTATACAAAAAATTAAACACAATGTTTTTATGTGATTTCACTAGATTTGAATACCCCTCGAAACATTCATCATTTTTTTACAGCAAACTTTATCACTTACAATTGCGTCTCTTATAACATTAAATAGTCAAAACTCCTTGAAACACACACCATATTATTAAACCACGGTTTTTTTTCTAAAAAATTGACTTTATTTTCTCAGATCTTAAATATACAAGTCTCTAATTTTTAAAGACAAATGATATTACAAGCTAGAGCTTGTAATATTAATACGAGTTTTAGTGTTAGAGTCGTTGGATGATTAAGTTGGTGGTTATTTGGAATGTCTACATCATTATTTAGAAAATACCATATTTGATCTAATGGTGTAAATTTTTTAGTAGATTTGATCTAACAGTTCTAACACTTAAGCTTGTAGTAATATCACAAGTTCTAGCTCGTAATATCGTAGCTTATTTTTGAATCAAAACAAATCAGTTTTTTTTTAATAGAAAGTAGTTGCCTCCAACTTTTTTTTTTTTTGAAATTGTGTTTTTCTTCTTTGTTTCGCTTGAGTATAAGTTAATTGAAAAAATGTATGACCGTTCGTTTAACACACAGGTGTAAAACTAGTCATAATTAAATGTAGCGTAGCACCACCATTCCCAAATGGGTTAATAATAAGTGTTAAACTATAAATTGTAGAACTGAAGTAATCATTCAAGAATCTTCATTAATTGTAAGACTATTGCATTGAATATTGAATTGCAAAGAACCGACAAATCTTGAAGCAGAGAGGGAGGAAAGATAATTACAGACGTAATCCCTCTTCCACTAATATTACTGGCTAATCTACATACTTAAGACCTCTAAATAACACACACTACCCTTATACAAATCTACTATGAACAATAAACCCCCTCAACTCAAGTAGCTTGAGTTTCCTAAGTCTTATTAGGGAGGTTCCTAAAATTGATGATTCAACATTTGGGTTCTCAAGTTAGTGCATCCACATCGTATAAATCTTCTTAATTGGGTTCAACTGTCACCTATACATTTTTATCTTCTTACACACTTAAGAATATATCTTTCTATTATATAATATTCTTACACAAAAAATATTAAATTTAACACAATCTCACATAATAAATACAAAGCCCCCCCCCCCCCCCCACACACACACCACAAAGTGGACTGACAGCCGTCCCCTTTCTCTCTCTCCTCCCCAAAAGTCTTCTCTCTCCTAGCACTTAAGAAAATGAGACAAATTTTATCTTATTAATTAGAAGAATGGTAAGAAGGAAACAATGAGGATGTTCTTGTAACTTACACTCCTACTAATCATTTGGGACCCAACTGGTGAAGGAAAAAAAGCATCCAGGGAAAAGGGCGTGCGAGCCACGGAAGGCTGTGGTAAGCATGTGTCATACATGCACGTGAGGAATGGCGTGGAAAGGGGGACATGTTCTGCAACCTCCTTATCTCTCTTTTGTCCCTTTTCATTCTCTCCCCATCTTTCCCTTTTTTTTTTCTTTTTTTTCCTTTTCTCCACGTTCTTTGTTGTGTTTGTGATCGTGTTAATTCCTTCTCTCTCTCTCTCATCACCTTTTAGTCTTTTTTTTCTAAAGTATAAATAAATAAGTGAGTGTAAATGTGAAATTGATAATTTCACAGTGAGACTCGTAAGAGAACTCAATTTGAGACCTTAATCATTGGAAAGTTTTGTTGTTGGAGAGTTGTATTATTAAAACAAGGTATGTATCATGGAGGACCTGTAAGGAATTCAATTTGGAAACATTTCCATTGGAGATGCTCTCATACTTGCATGGTTTGATTTGTCATTTGGTCATCCATCAATAATTTGTTGGGTTAAATTATTGTCGATCTTTTTTTAAAAGTTTTTCTAATTTCTTTAGTACCTTTTTTTTTCAACCGTAATTTTTTTTTTGAAATATTGTTCAAAAAATGTCATCGTTTCTTTCAATAGTTCTGATAAACACATCGAACTCAAAAATTACAATTGTTGGGCAACAAGTTTTCAGATTTATTAAGTACGAAACTTTAATGAAAATGTTTTAGGTTTGAGGATTTTCACAATAGAGACGAAAGTAAATGAGAAGGAATAAGAAGACTTATGATGGATGCGAAGGAAGAAGAATACTGAGGACATGGTCCGGTTCATTTTGCGATTTTGTATCGCGATGCAAATATTGATGTATCACAAATTTGCGGTGCAATTAGATTTGATATGCCCGGCCCAAGCCCGGTCATGAACGAATCACGAGCTAGTATCACGTGCCAGTCACGAGCATAATTAATATAGGGCCCGCCGGCCTAGCGGGCAAAGTAATGGAGGCATCAAGCAGCGAGAATTACAACTCCCGTCCAAACCTGATCGGGCACAGGCCTTGCCTCTCCAACCGGGGGTCAGGCCCGGGGACCACACTCACACCGGGAAAAGAATCAGATTCATCTCGTCCAAACCTGGTCGAGCACCGGTCTGGCCTGCCCGACCAGGGGCCACCCCTTGGATCTACACTTACCTCAGAGCAGTACATATCAAATAGCCGGGCAGAGCCTTGCTCGCCCGGGCACATATCGAGCAGGAAGTACCGGAAGCTTGTTCTCCAAGACAAGTCAAAGTTTCCATATTCAAGCAGGAAACTTGCCTTATCTGCTCCTATATTTACGCGGCCAGCCACTGATCATGCCTAAAATCAAGGGATCTTTTCCTTGATTGGTTGGGTAACTAAGGAAATTGAATCACACACGGATTCTAGGTCATTAGGGGCCTATAAATACCCCTCCATAACCACAAATAAGGTACACACACTTTATTGAGTCTCGGCATTTTGTCAAATTGCTTTTTGACTATCACCTACGATACTTACTCTAACGCCGGAGGGGTTTCGTGAGGCCTCCTTACACTTCCACTCATGTCTTTTGTGTTCTTAGCCAGATTCAAGGGAGCAAATTTAAGCCCAGATATCCAACCCAACACACGGACGACCCAAGCTGTGATTTTGCCACATCAGTTTGGTTCCATTGCCGGGAAACGAAGTTTTAACATTTTCTTCAAGTTTTTTCGGTGGAAGTTTCCAGAAATCTTCTTGTTGCAATGGCCGGTAAGGGTAGCAAGCATCATGCCACCGTCAGTAACCACCAGGCTGGAAACAATAACCCACCACCTCTGGTTGATTTGCCACGAGGCACCCGAGGAGTGCAAGCGAAATCGAGAAGGTGGGCAGCACGCAACTCATGGTAATGGCGTGCCATATGTTGAGGCATTGTCGGCATGCCCGAGCCATGCGATAGCGATGCCGAGCAAGTTATCAATGAGAAGCGCGATGCTCGCGCATTAGATCTCAAGACACAGTTAAACCGCCAGCGGGAGAACGACCAGGATAGCCACATGAGTTTGCCCAGGCAGAATCCCGACCAACAAGCTGCGGCTCTGCAAGTCCAGGCAGAGTATTATAACAAGATGTATGCGCTCAACCAGCAACTGCTCGTCTTGGGCCACACCCCGGTTCCAGTTGCAGATCTGGTGCTGCCCGCTCTCAGCAATCCAACACTTGTTGGCAATGGCCATGCCTCCCAACACTTGCCCGCACCGAGCAGACGGATTCCATTCGTCATTCACGTACCATCGGAGAGAGCTGAGGCGGTGAAACAAGCAGATGACCAGGCGGAGAGTAGATACAGCCGTCATAATCTC
Source organism: Codonopsis lanceolata (assembly GCA_013146195.2). NCBI lineage: Eukaryota > Viridiplantae > Streptophyta > Magnoliopsida > Asterales > Campanulaceae > Codonopsis > Codonopsis lanceolata. Next base: position 105,999,200 of record CM028382.1, on the reverse strand, counting down.
TCCCACAAACACCATCATCGGTAAGAATATCGTGCTCTGGAAAAGAGTCATGGCCGCCGTAGGGCCTGTGAGTGCGCAGAAGCAGATGCGCAACGGCCAAGATACAAAGCACGTGTCGAGCAGGAAGCTGAAGCTTCCTATGAGCCAACTTTTTGTCCTTAGGTGCGTAGCCACCAATCAGACCTTGCTCGCTCTTCCAGGCTCACTATGGACGCGGAAAGGCGACTGCCCGAGAGGATGGAGGCCATGAAGAGAAACATGGCCAAACAGATGGCTAATCTAGCCGTGGCCAAGCTTGGCTATGGAGCCACCAAGCCACTGGAGGGCAGCCCGTTCACTCGAGAGATTAAGAATGCGCCACCTGCGCAAGGGGTTATCATCCCGCAATCGCGCAAGGGGTTATCATCCCGCAATTTAAGAAGTACTTTGGGAAGATGCGGGCAAGCGACTAGCTTCGATCATTCAAGGCACAGATCCGAATGTCATCGATGTGGAAGCCCTGAAGATGCGGGCATTTGAGGGAGCTCTTCAGGGAAAGGCACAAGCATGGTTGAGGAGAGTTCCCCGCGGATCGATTGGCAGCTGGGCAACGTTCCAGGAAAAGTTCTTGGAGGAATTCGGCACTACGGGCCCAACCCCCAAAAATCGTTTTGACCTTGTCAAAATCAAGCAAGGTGACAACGAATCCTACGGCAGCTACCTGAAGAGATTCGAGGAGATGCTCGATCAGGTGACCGCAACCAGTGACCCAGAAATCACATTCTGCTATCTAACAACATGAAGGCAGGGCCACTGAAGACAATGCTAGCAATTAATCCGGGGGCTTCGAAAACAGAGCTGCTAGCAAGTTCCCATATTTTCTGCTCGATCGAGAGTGTCATGGGTGACAAAGCCAAAGGCAAAGACAAGGCTCAGGGCAGCTCGGCCACGCCAGCTGACCAGAGCCCGGAGGGCAACAACCGCTCGACTAGAGACATGAAAAGAACATCTACCCCCGGGCAAAGATTCAGGGAGGCACAATTCACCCCGCTAAACACTACGCGGGAAGAGATCATGTTCCAAGTGGGAAATGCGCTGCCAGTCCCCTATCCACTCGACCCTGAGCTCGCTCATACCAGGGACAACATAAAGTGCTGCGATTACCATCACGGTAAGGCCACGTCACTGAGGAATGTTTTGTGTTGAAGCGTGAAATTCAAAAGATGATCAATGGGGGTAAGCTAGACCGCTTTAAAAGAGATCAGGGCGCGGGAAATAATGTCAATAATGACCAACAAGGAAGACCCCTAAGAGGAAGAGGTGGTCAGGCCCCTCAGATTCAAGGGGTGATGAACATGATCCAGGAAGAGCTCTCGTCCAACACACAGCTCGGGAAGCACATCTATTCCTTGTCTAAAGCTGTCAACACACCAACGATACAGCGGGCATGAGAAAGTAAAGCATATGTTTTACCCGCAGTGAGTTGGCAAGCACTCCTTTGGCGTCCGAGCAACCGCTTGTTATTTCCTGTCTGGTGAACGATTGGCAAGTTCATAGGGTACTACTCGATACATGAGCATGTAGGGATATCATGTACTACTCCTTCTTCAAAGGATTGGAATTGCCAGATGCCAGGCTCAAGCCTTATATGGGGAAGCTTGAGGGGTTCACTAACCATCAAGTAAATGTCAAAGGCACCATCGAGCTGGTGGTATTCATGGGCGACGGGGCACAGACCCGGATAGAGATGATCACATTCCTAGTGATCGATCTAAAGTCCGCGTATAACTGCATTCTGGGTGCCTCGGCAATGGCCAAGTTCCAGATGGTCATATCCATTCCCCACCAGAAGGCTAATATCTACACTGAGGATGGAGTAGACATCCTCAACAGCAAACCCCGGGCAATGTGGGAGTATGTTCGAGATTACCAACAGAAGAAACAGAAACTGATCGTGGACATTCCCGACCAGATTGTAGCAGCTCCCGAAAAAGGGGTTCCCACCGACACTGCCTCAGCCTCCATCAACAACATCGAGCTCGGGGAAACTTCTAAAGCGGCTGAACCCATGGAAATAGAGGATCCCGAGCAAGCCCCGGCACCAGTGCCCTCCAGGTGCAAGGCTAGACGCCTTGAGCCATAAGAAATTGAGATGGATACTCTACAAGTTCGCGATGAGCCCGATATTTAGCCAGAGGGCGAGCTAGAAGAGATAATCATCAATCCCGCCTACCCCGAGTAGAAAATTAAAATCGGGAAGGTCATGCCTCCCGAAGCTCGAGAAAGGTTGATCGAGCTGCTGAAGAACAGCCTGGATGTGTTCGCCTGGACCGTCGAGGACATGTAAGGTATCAGTGAGAGTGTTGCACGCCATGACTTAAACGTTGATCCAACTTTTCGGCACATTCAGCAGCGCCCAAGGCAATACTCCCCTGAGAAAAATGCGACCATCAAAGCAGAGGTCGATAAGCTTCTAAAAGCGGATATCATCGAGGAGATCCAGTACCCGACTTGGTTGGCAAACGTAGTAATGGTCAAGAAGACCAATGACAAATGGCAGATGTGCGTCAACTTCACAGGCCTCAACAAAGCCTGCCCAAAAGATTGCTACCCGTTGCCCCGCATAGATGTGCTCGTAGATTCCATAGCTGGGTTCGAAATGCTAAGCTTCCTAGATGTCTACTCAGGGTACCACCAGGTCAAGATGAACGAGTAAGACAAGGCCAAGACAGCTTTCCAAGCAGCGGGGGGCCTTTAATACTGTTACAAGATGATGCCCTTCGGGCTGAAGAATGCAGGGGCTACCTACCAGCGCATGGTCAACAAAGTTTTTGGCTCTCAGTTCGGTAGAAACATGGAGGCGTACATAGATGACATGGTCATCAAAACAAAAGGTCGCGACCATACTCTTAACCTGGAAACATTTGCCAACATGCGCAAGCATAACATGAAGCTGAACCCGAACAAGTGCGCCTTCGGGGTCCGAGCAGGAAAGTTCCTCGGGTTCATGGTCAACAAGGGCGGGATAGAGGCGAACCTAGAAAAGATCCATGCCTTACTCGATATGGAGCAGCCTTACTGTATCAAGCACATCCAGTAGCTAAACGGCAGAGTCATCGCCCTCGGTCGCTTTATCTTCCGATTAGCGAAAAAATGCCTCCCATTCTTCAAAGTCTTGCGCGGCAACAAGGGTTTCGAGTGGAATACAGATTGTGCCAAAGCCCTCAAGCAGCTCAGGGAATATCTTGACAAACCACCCCTCCTCAGCAGCCCCGTGCCCGGTGAGCCTTTATATGTGTGTTTAGCAGCCACGGACCAGGCCGTGGCCGTTGTTTTAGTTAGGAAGAAGATAGACATTCAAAAACATGTGTACTATGTATCAAAGGCCCTCAGTCCTGTTGAGGGTCGTTATTTTAATGTAGAAAAATTAGCTTACTCGTTTGTTATAGCTGCCCAAAAATTAAAGGCTTATTTTTCTGCAAATGTAATCATAGTATACACAGACGCACCACTACGCAAAGTTCTTCACAGGCCTGATTCATCAGGCAGACTGCTCAACTGGTCAATCGAGCTCACGAAATTCCACATAGACTACTTGCCCAGGCGAGCAATCAAGGCTCAGGCCCTTGCCGATTTCTTGGTAGAAACAAGTTTCACTCAGCAGGAGGGACCGGAGGCCCGGAAAGCCAACAGCCCGAGCAAGGTAGCCTCTGTTGGGATTTTATATGGATTTTATACGGAAGCCGGCGAGTAAAGTCGGAGCGGAGGCGGCATCCTTCAGCCTTGGCGAAATCACGGCACTTCTTCAAATTCACGCCTCAAATAATGTTGCAGTATTCCGAAAATGATCACGTAGTTGAATCGGCGTGCAGTTTGGCCTGACGGTGTACTCGGATTCATAGCTAGTAGTGAACCAATTCCAGGGGGGAATATATGGTGCATCACTCTTCCCTGGTCAAATACTGTGAACTTGTCAAATAAATCTTGAAGAATTCAAGTTCTGGGAGATCATTAGAATTGATCGCGCCGACAATATGCGAGCAGACTACTTGTCCAAGATCGCTGAGGCAAACCTAGCACTGTTAAATCCCTTAGTAATGATTGAGCATCTGGAAACTCCAGCCATTAATAGGCCAGTAGTCATGAAGATCGAACTAGCGACCAGAAGTTGAATTGACGACTACAAGGACCATATCGAGCAAGGAGTCCTCCCAGCGGACAAAGTTAAGGCCACCACAGTCAGAAGTCAAGCTTGCAGATACTCGGTAGTCGGGGGAATCTTGTACAAGCGATCTAAGGTCAGGCCTATGCTTCGTTGCGTTCCCCCGGAGCTAACTGAGGGGGTTTTTATATGAAGTACATGAAGGGGAATGTGGCGGCCACCCGGGAACCCGAGCTCTAGCATAAAGGGATCTCAAAAGGGATGCAGAGAAGTATGTCCGCGAGTGTGACAAATGTCAACGATATGCGGACATACCAAGGCTTCCATCCACCGTACAAACCCTAGTCGTTGCGGCTTGGCCCTTCGACATGTGGGGAATCAATTTGATCAGCCCATTCTCGCTAGCACAATGCAAGTACAAGTATGCAGTGGTCATCATAGACTACTTTACAAAGTGGATCGAAGCAAAACCTTTGGCTAAAATTTCAGAGGCAAACGTCATCAAGTTTGTCCATGATCAAGTATGGTGCAGGTTCGGACTGCCCCGACCCCGAGCAATTATCTCCGATCACGGCACCCAATTCTCGGACAAATTCACAGCTGAGTGTGCCCGCCTAGGCGTCAAACATTGGTAGTTGTCTATCGCTTACCCTCAAGGTAACGGCCAAGCAGAGGCCGGGAACAAATAGGTGTTACATGCACTAAAAAGAAACCTAGAGGGGTGAGCTGGAAAATGGGCAGAGGAACTACAATCGGCCTTGTGGGCGGTCGAACCATCGTCCCGAAGGACCAGCAGGGAAACTCCGTTCGCGCTTACCTATGGATCTGAGGCAATGGTTCCGGTAGAAATGGCCTTGCCTAGCTATCGAGTTTCCCATTACAGCGAGCAGAACAATTAATTTGCCCACGCAATAGACCTTGATTTACTCGAAGAAAGGAGGTTGGATGCATGACTCAGGATGGTCAACTACAAGCAACGAACAAAGGCTCATCATGACAAAAGGGTTCGAGGTAGATCTTTTATGGTCAGAGACTGGGTACTCAGAAAGATTGAGGCAACGGGTCAACGGGCAGAATGGGGAAAGCTATCGCCTAACTGGGAAGGGCCTTTTCAAGTCACTGACATAGTCAGAGAAGGCACCTATACGCTTCGAACTCAGGAAGGGAAAGACTTGAAGCATCCTTGGCATGCAGATCACCTAAAAAAGTATTATCCCTAAGTCGGTCCCCAGTACACGAACGGGCAAGACCTAAGTCTTGTTGAGGGTCACTATTATTGATCAATAAAAGGTAAGTTTTTCCATATTTGTCCATTCAAGTTGTATAGTTGTCTTTTATCAACTACTTTCTGATTGCTTGACAAAATTTGTTCTCCTGTCGAGCAGATAGGGCCATGCCCGGTCAACCTTCCTCTACTCCCAAGTATTAGTGGGCTTATCTTATCCTCTTCGCGAGTAAGATGGGGCCATGCCCGGTTCGCATACTTGGATGCCCGCCAGGCGGTAGGGGCCCTGCTCGTAAGATAGCGGCTAGTTACCTCGGATTCCTATAGTGACCGAGCAACACTGTTAGTCGTATATCTCTATACCCAGTTGATATACTAGCAACCGCTTCGATATGCCAACATCGAACTAGGGCCCAGCCCGGTTGCTGGTGGCCGTTCAGAGTAGGGCCCTGCCCGCTTGGCAATCTTCTGGATGCTCGCCCAGGGCGATAGGGGCCATGCTCATTCAAAGCCTTGGCCCGATCCACGCACCTGGACCGATCGTCTGTCTGGGTAACCTCTCAGCTTAAATAATAGGTCTGTTTAGTTAGCCTTATTATTTTCAAGTTGATAGTTACAAGTTTGCATGCTCGACTAATTCTAGTTATCTATGCTCGACATGTTTTTGGGGAATACATGTACTTGTACTAATCGATGGCAGGAGAAATATGAGCAAGAAAACAATTATCGAGCAAAATCAAAACAGAGTCAAAGAATACTAGCGAAAGAAGTAGTTGATAAACGAAAATGTTTTCTATCCATGAGTATGAAAAGGATTACAGTCAAACATAAAAAATAGTGGCACGCAGGCCAAACAAAGTTAATGCTCCTAGACAAAGCCTGTTGGGGAAGGAGTTCTTTAGCGCTGGCCCGATATTGTATTTCATATTGGAGGTTCGACTTCGGCTCGTCTTTCAATTCCGCTTGGCAATCGCTTCATCTTCGACTCAATCGCCGCTTTTTAAAGCTTCATCTTCGCGATCCAAGCGGATTAGCGGCATTCGCCAATTAGTTGGTGGAACCAGGTTCTAAGGAACCCAAGGAACGAGGAGCATGGAAGGGGCGATAAGCAACTTTTCGCTATTCTCTTTATCCCCACTCCGCCATGGTCGGCAAGCATCCTCAGTATGTGATTGGTGCCATGGGTGAAGTAGGGCACGATGGCCGCGTCCACAGCATCCTCGAAGGCCGGGGATTTTTTATAATTTTCCACCGCGGACTCCTTAACTTTCTTCAGTTTCTCCAACGGCTCTTCCACCAGCTTCCTGCATTTTCAGAGAATCCCGTTCCACCTGCAGATTTTCCCTCTGCTTAGTGACCGCGGCCAGAGCAGTCTTCCCCTGCTCCAGGTCAGCCTGGTCCTTCTTCATCTGGCCCACCAACTATTTTTTCTCAGCAACTAGAGTGTTGTTTTGGGCGGCCAAATTCAAGTTACGTTCAAGCATTTCGACTTCTTTCTTTTTGGCCGCCACTTCGTTGGTCTCTAGTTGGTCGACCATAGCGGCTGCTTGCTCAACTTTCTCTTTCAGAAGGGCCTCCAGCTCCTTGTACTCGGCCGCCATCTTTTTACGAGCATCTTTCTCCTCGTTATACCAATCATAGAGATTGGTACATGTGGAGGCGATCCGTAGGTAGAGGACAGATAGTCAGAACGAGAAATAAAGAAGAAAAAGAAAGGCAAACTACGGGCAAATACGTTACCTCGCTCAGACAGAGCCCCACATTTCCGACCAAGATGTGGCCGGCAGTATCTCGGTCCCGGGCAAGGTTATCGTGCATGGCCCTTTTCTATAATTCCTTTGCCCACTAGGCCCCCCGGGCTCCTACGGGCATGCAAATCGATGCCTCCCAATAAGGGGGCATCCCAAGAGATTTCTTTCACCAACGCGCGGGCAGCACTAGTCGTGGAGGGCATCTGGAAACCAGTCTGCCTCCAAGTTGCAACCCCGCCTTGAGTGGGGGCAGAGAAGATAAGATCAGGGCTCGAGCCTCGATTGTGGACATCCCGAGCAGGAGGAGGAGTAGAGCTCTTCTTTCTTTTCCCCGTGGCCTTGGCATCCTTCGCAGCGGGCACCACGGAGATGTTTGCAGCTGGTGGTTTGGCTGCCTTGTCGGTAATGACCACGGGGGCCTCTTTTTGTGCGGTGACGACAACTTTTGGCGCCGGCACTTTCTTGACCGGACTTGCGGCCCTGCCCAAGGCCGGTGTCTTCTTAGCAGGGGGACAAAAGGGCACCTTAGGCAAGGCCACAGTCTTGTTGGCCTTTAGATCGGCTGCCCACTGGTCAGCCTGCTTCTTCCTCATCTTCAGCACTACCAAATTCTTCATCCCTGAAACAAGACAAAGCAAAACAGAATCAGAATTGCTACGGGAAAAAAGGATGATTAAAATAGAGGAGGGAACATATTCATAATTAGCAGACAACCATCCCGGTCTTCATAAACTGGCCGACAGTCTGCACCCGGGCCTAGCCGCTGGCATTCAACACATTCACGCTTGAACATATTCCCGTGGCAATCACCCCAATACGGATGAGGGCTTTCAGGAACATGAATTAAAAGGGGCTCCACCTCGGGAACTTCTACCCGCATCACTCCGGCCAGGCACAAGTTGCGTGGATTACATACCAGCTCTTTCCAGTCGAGCAGAAATTGTTGGCCGACGCGCTTCTCATTCTCCTCGATAACCCCTACGGTAGCCTTCAACGCCGCTAGTCGGGAAATCTCCCCCGAGCTAAAGTCTTGCTTTGAGACCTTGGGGATCTTGATTTCGCTGGTCGCTGTGGGCGAGAATGGCCAGCCGACCCGGTACTCAATAAACAAGACTCTCCTGTCCCAGGACTCCACCTTCCTAGGAACATCGCCAAAGAACCCCGAAAAGTTTGAGTTGGTCTGCATCTAATCCTCCCGCCTCGGGGGTAAAAATAAATAACTTACGGAGCAAGTACATATCTGGCTCAAACCCTAGCAGCCGGCTCGCCACCGTGAAGGCTGTGATGGCTCTGACAATGTTCAACATCAAGTCACAGGGCATGGCTTTGGTCTCGTGTAGAAATTCCACCAAGAAGGGCTCCAACGGAATGCGTAGTCCAACGCAGAAAAAGTCGGCGAAGAATAAAAGTTCATTCCCTTCCTCACGGGAAAGCTTAACACCAGCGGGCACGTCCATCTTGCTCGCCCGATAGTAAGCGGAGTCGATGCCAAGAGATGTAAGCCATGCGGTCACCTTGTCCATCGTATCCAACGCGCGTGGCCCAATGAGCGGCATACCGGCTCTCGTCTACATTTACATACTAGTCGGGCTCTTCCTCTTCTTCCACAACTTCATCAAGTGTGACCTCCACTTGAGAGTCGCCGACCATTGTGTAGCAGCGAGTAAGGGGGATGTCGTTCTAGTTATCTACATCATCCTCAAGTGTGGCTTCCACTTGAGTACGACCTGTCCTCTTTAGGCGCCGGGCAAGAGGCATGTTATCCACCTCGTCAGCATCTGAGGCCTCTCCGGCCACCTCCCCTTGCTCGGCCCTTACTTGCTCGGTTGTACTTTCAACATTGGTTGTCTGCTGTTCAGGGGCCTGCGCGCCAGCATAGCCTCCAGTAACACTCATCTCGCCAGAATCTTCCCCGTTGGAAGAATCAACTAAATCAACTATTGGGGCGGCCATGCGCCTAGGGACCGTCGGCCCGGCCACGGATCTCGCTCCCTCATCAGACTCATAGTCAACAGGAGGGGTTTCTTGCTGCTCAAAGAGTCATTCTTCCCGCCGTAGATGAAGGCCTCACGGTCATTCTCCGAGATATCAGACATCTACAAAGAGATCGAGGAAGGAGAATCAATGTTCTGCCCGGGTAACCGACAAAGTAAGATGGGGAAAGAACTTATAAGTCTAGGTACACCAAAGGGGTCATGCCCGCCTAGCAAGTAAGACCACATGGTCTTTTCCTCGATCTCTACCTAAGGGCTAACTCTAATCCTAAACCCTACCAGGGATACACGAAGACGAAGGGCCTAAACCTATAAATCTTTGTTCAAATCGAAAAAAGCAAAAAGCATATCAGAGAAAGGGCAAGAAACTTACCGTTTTGTGGGGTTGAAACGTTTCTCTGTGAATGATTGGTGTTGAAACGGGACCAAGAATAGACCTGGAACGCCGGAAGGAGGTGGGTCGTCGGAAGGGAATGAGGTTCACTGGAATCTGGGAATGTTCAGGGCAGCAGGAGCTCTCCAGAAATTTCTCTCTCTAAGGAATCAAGAAGCGGTAAAAGATTTCACAAAGGAGGGGTTTGGCTTTTTATAAGCAGGGTTTACGGTTTTTGGGGGGGGGGAAAGAAAGGGTAGAGGCCGAAACGACGTCTGGAGGGACGAGTCACGTCACCCAAAAGCACGTCGCATTTAATGCGCCGCTTCGTGGTCCGCACCCCATCCATCGCCTCGCTCGACGGCTCACGCCTGCTCACCCATCGGCCCCAGACGCCCTCACCAGAAACTTCTCCAAGACGCTCCAGCTGCCTTTCCATTGAATGCCCCAGAATCTTCCACAAGTCTACTCTCTCAATCCTCTTTTTTTCTCAAAAAATCACAAGTGTTGAGGCCCGTACGAGCATCACCCATCATGTACGCTCCCCTCCATAATCACAAATAAGGTACACACACTTTCTTGAGTCTCGACATTCTGTCAAATTGCTTTTTGACTATCACCTACGATACTTACTCTCACGCCGGATGGGTTTCACGAGACTCTGCCTTGCACTTCCACTTAGGTCTTTTGTGTTCTTAGTCAGGTTCAAGGGAGCAGATTCAAGCCCAGATATCCAACCCAACACACGGACGGCCCAAGTTGTGATTTTGCCACATCAAGATTAAACAATTAATTTATTGAATCGTGGTGTAAAAATTAATGCAATAAAATTGATGAATCGTGGTGCAAATATTGATGTACCGCGATATAATTAGACTAAACAATTAAACTATTGAACCCCGGTGTAAAAATTAATGCAATAAAATTAATGAATCACGGTACAAACATTGATGTAATAAAATTAATAAATCACGATGTAATTAGACTGAACAATTAAACTATTGAACTATAATACAAAAATTAATACATCATAATTCAATAGGTAATGAACCGTGATGTATTTTCGTAACGCATATTATACTCATTAAGGATATGATTAGGGATGGCAAAATGGGTGTTATGGATCAATGGATAATAGGTCATTATCATGGATAATGACCTATTATCCATTGATCCATAACACTTATTTTGCCGCCCTAGATAAGATACTCTTCTTACCCTCAAAAATCTCAATCAGTTGTTTGAAAAAAAACATGGGGTTGAAAAGTTTGAAAAGAGACCGGCTGCAATTATTCCCAATTCGGTCGTAGCGAGTTGCGACCCATCGTTTCCCTCCAAATGTATTTATTCGAAACGGTCGTCTTGCCTGCAAAAAGAATAAAATTAGAATCCCCCAAAATGCTCACTCTTTGTCTCTTCTGCTTAATCGAACGAAGAAATCGAAGTTCCCCCGCAACGATGGCACAAAACCACGGTCAGTCCACACACATTCACTACGAAAGCTCCCAATTCTCTGCAAAATTGCATCGCCAATCGCCATGGAACTGGATTCTTCTTCGGCGCCAAGGTTTCGATTCAGAGATCATAATCGAGAAATTGAGGACGGTGACTTGAGGGAAGGCGGGGATACCAGTTCGGATTCTTCGTATCTCTCCACCGACGACGGCGACGATGATGTTGAGTCTGAGCTTGACTCCATGACCGGAAAGGTATAGTCCCTCTTCTACTGTATACACTCCATCACTATACTATAAGTGCACCGAGCTAGGTTTTTTTAGTGGTTTATCATTTTTTGAGAGTCAGGTTAGTTTTGAGTTTGGTAGGTTTGAAAAGGTTATTAATAAATATACCCCATTTTATTAGACCTGATCGTAACTTTGGTTAAAATGTAAATCACGATACCGAATTTCTGCAGCTTGATGACAATGGTTTATGATACTATGATAGTATGATTGACTATTAATATTTGATTTGCTCCACGAGTCGAGTTCGTGTTAAATACACAGCGGCCTTACCTCTTTGAATATAAATGACACTACTACTCTTCAAAGCTGCAGAAGAAATGCCCTAATTTGAATAGAGAGTATTTCAGGTTGGTTGTATGAGATGTCAATTGAATAGGATATGCATTATTATGTCGGAATTTCACCTCAGAACTAGTTGCTCTGGTGGAATGGAGTTCAATGTGGTGGCCGGTGGGCAAGGATCCTTCTTATTAAGATGCAAGTCTTGTGTATATCATAAGGGGGATTTATATCTAAACATGCATGGTCTCAAATTTCAATTTGTTGCTTCACAATGTACCAGATAGGATATCTGTTTCCTTTTGCTATTGCCTATTGACTTCAGTGCTTGGCGGGATTTTTTGATTTAATATCTGGTGTAACTGACAGGTAGGGGTTTTTTAATTTAATATCTATCACTCGACCTTTACTTGCAAGCCACTCAATTCTGCACAGGGCAAAGTACTGTTTATTGGGGTTGGGGCTTCAAATGAACCAAGCCGAGCCGAGCTTTGGTCTGTTTGAGTTTGGCTTGTTTAATAAACAAGCTTTAAATAAAGCTTGAGTTTGGTTAGTTTACTAACCGAATGAGCTCAAGCCAAGCTTACGACAAGTCGACCTTTTCGCGAGCTATTCTTTACTTTTAAATTATATTATATCTTCTAATGTTTTGAAAAAGTTAATATTTTTTCATAAAAATCTAATAAAATAGTATATCTTAACGTCATTAAATAATACAACTATTATATTATGTGGCATATAAACAAAAAAATTCTAAATGATATAATTTATTATTTTATAACCTATAGAGAAAATGCTCTTATCTTGTATAAATTAATTATTTTTCTAATATTTCACAAACAAGCCGAGGAGAGAAAGACTGCGAGAGCAGCTTTTGTGAGTCAAACACACCCAAACTTGAGCTTGGCTTGATTATCTAACAAGCCTAAATATCAAAATTAGGCTTGGCTTGCTTGTGTTACAAACGAGCCCTTACCGAGCCGAGCTGAGTCAAGTTCACAAACCATTTGGTTCGCTTGCAGCTTTACATGTGATTAGGGCTACAAACAAGCCAAGCTTTGGTCTATTTGTGTTTGGTGTGTTTATAAATGTGTTTAAAAAAAAAAGCTTAAGATTGGTTAGTTTATTAAATTGAATGAGCTCAAGCCGAGCTTTTTCCCGAGCAAGCGAGCTAAGGTTGTTTATTTTAAATTATATTATATCCTATAAATCTATTCAAAAGTTAAATACATTTTTCAGAAAATAATAATAAAATAGCTATATTATGTGGCATATAAAAGAAATTTATTAAATTATATAATTAACTATCTTATTATCTTATAACTTAATTTAAAATGCTTATTTCTTGTAGAAATACATATTTTATTCCAAATATTGTATAAAGGAGCCGAGCCGAGCATACCCAAACTTGAGCTTGGCTTTTTTATCTAACAAGCCGAACAATCGAGCTTGAGCTTGGTTTGTTTGCATTGCGGATGAGATCGTAGTGAGCCATTACCAAGCCGAGCTGAGTTCACAAACTGCTGGTTTGCTTGCAGCCCTAATTGGGTTGTGCTTTACTTTGTTCAACGGCCAAGGCTGCACGGGTAGTAAACATTTTCATTAGAAGGGCTGCTTATTTGTTCTCTATGCCTTTTATTCCTTTTTCTCTTTATTGGGAAAAATATAATCGAGTTCCTTCCGCAAGTATATAATTGAGCTTTACCAATATTACTGGAAATGCTGAAGGTAGGGAAAGTGTAATTAAACTAATATGGACAAAGATAATGAAGAAATGATGCATATGTACATAGTTGAAAAGAGAATTTCGGTTTCATTGAATTCATTTCTTGTGGCTGATCCCAAGTAATTGAGACAAAGGTTCAGATGAATAGAGTTGTATAAGAAGCTCATCTTAGTAGACGTGATTGGAGTTCCTTTTCTTTAGCTGTGTTACGCTGCTTGTCTAAAAAGAATCACAGAAAATCCACATTCTATCAATATGAATATATGATCCATAATTTGTACTTATGAAGTTCACAATTTCGCAATGAACAGATTTCTTGCATTTTCCAGTGCGCTTGAAAATCTCAGTCTGTTACATATTAATCACACATTCTTCCACATGTTTTTATCTCCTTATCAACCAATCATTCCACTTCTTTTTTTCTTAAAAGTTATCTACCACTCTTCTGACCTTTCGTAGTCCTCCAAATCTGGGATTATCTTAAGGTTTTACTGAAAGCACAAGATAATTTTTTTAATGCAATTCATTTTATGACTACTTTAACCTTATACAGTGGCTTCCTCAATTTCTTTGGTCACTTGCACTTTTGTATGCTTGTTCGTGTTATGCGGCACTTTTATATGCTTGTTCATGTTATATGCGGATGTAGGGCATCAAGCGTCTTTGTTCAGAACTACTTGAGCTGAAGCAGGCATCAGATGAGGAATTTCAGAAGAACATCATTTTCAATTTTTCATCCTTTATCAGGTAGGTCGATGCTTTAAGGAATTTAAGTGGAATATGTTATGACCCTTGCTCTCACATTGAACTTATTCTGATATTCTCTTGAGAGGCCCTTCCTCTAGTGTCAAAGTCTGTCTGGATGCCACCTTGGAAATAAGATGGGCGTGCTTTTTGGGTGGTTTGAAGCTGCCATTAACTGGTCATATCTATGTGGGGGGTGTAAATGGTTCGTTTTTCAAACCAACCTGGTTTTGTTTCTTTGCAAAAAATTAAACCATACAGCCTATTTAAATTGTGAAATAGAATATAAGCAAATCACGTCACTTCTGTCTGTCGGCTCAATTTTTATCTTTGCAAGTCTTTTGATTTTCCTTTTAGGGAATGGGAACTTTGATTTTTCTACATAGATTAACACATTGGAGGGTCGGGTAGACAATTTCATGTTGGCTCATAACATGACCTACACAGAAAATATGAACTTTATTCAAAGACAGACCAAGTATATCTGAACTTCAACAGGAAGAATAGAAGTACTATTCTGCCCACCATGATGATTAATGTCTAAAGCTTATTGATGGCACTTTGATGCATATCTATACTTTTTTCAATGGCAGGCCTGCAATGGTTTACCGCTACAACGTTGCTTCCTCGTATGGACAGAAGTTGCAATAAATATTGCATGTCCTTTTAACTTGTACTCTCTCATTCCTAAAATAAGTATCCCCCGTTCCATTTTGGGGCATCACAAAATAAGTGTCCCGTTTCATTAACAAAAATAAAGCCATTTGACTATAATACCCTTAATGATTGTAAGATGACAAAACAAATGGGGCCCATTGATTTAACACCGCTAAAAGAAATATTAAGGGTATTAAAGGAAAATCACCTAGAGTTCCTGTTTAAAGTCAATAGGGAACACTTAATTTGGGGCGAAGAGCGAATACAAATCTCTGCTTAAAGCTCATATCAACACAATATATCGATCTTGGAATTTTCCACTTCTCATATTGTAAGAATGAACCAAACAAAACATACAAAGATCAGTTTGGTTTGATACCACATTGTTTTGTTTGATGGTTTAAGCCATTGTTACTGCAAGTGCCGGCCTAAACAACTCTCATGCCCAGAATGTCTGGGCATCAACAGCCTAAATGTTACTGACCCCTGCTAGCAATTGAGCATTTGTGCAGCAAGCGCCTGACTATCGATTTTGTATGGCCTAGGGAGCAATGAGGCTACTGCTCAGGCTGTGCCCAAATTCTAATAGTGGGGTTCCCTGTCCAATCAGACTGTCTTGGTGCCTAGGACTACTTTGAGATATTGTTTTGGGCCTTTAGGCTTACTCCTGTAAAAGCCACGTAGCGTTATTCCTTTTGTCTTCTAAGTTTCTGGAGATTGTAATTTACTTGAATTTTATATATTTTTTTAAATTCTTGCTATGCTTTAAAACTGTACCTGCGTACTTTTAGGGACAAAGCAGGGGCTTAATCATGATTCATGCAGCATTATACCTCAGGTATGACTTCCTCTATACTTGGGGCTATATTCTGTTGGAGAAGAATTGAGAAAAATTGAAGAACGAACTTACATACCCCTGGTGCCAACTATAGGAAACATTTAACAGTGAAAGGAGGTGTGGACTAAGTAGCTTTCTTTAAGACGGTTCCTGCCCCTACGGATGAAGCCCGGTGCAGTAGGTTGTAGCACGCCACCTCTAGGATACAACAGACCAAAGAGGAGTTACAAACAATGTAGTAATTTTAGAATTTAATTAAAAAATAAACCGTCACTAATTTATTCGTAAATTAAATTAAAGGCTAGTAATTTGAAAACTGATAATTTATATGATGCCAAGGCTGCTCATTGACAAGGGTGTTTTTAATAACATGCTCCTTTTAAAACCAACATATTCTGCTCCTCTACTGTCGAGGAAGAAAAATGGTCTTTCTATCGAATCTATCCTATTGCCGCTGGCATGAAAGAAGCAAGGTGATTGCCTATTTTATTACTTAAATAAATTTCAATCATATTCAGGATGACTGGGGTGTTCTCCATACCACATGTATAAGTGAACTTAATGGAGACAAGACTGAAAGGTGTTTATCAACCCATTTTACTTTTTCCGGAAATGGACAAGTAGCCCCGTACCAATCAAGTCATCCAGCAAGTAGAGTTTGACATTTTTTCATCATACTCAGGATTTTCGAAGAAATGGGAGTTATCAAAAATGAAGTGTTGGAACTGAAGCATTATGTTACAACACAAAGAAAGCTAGTCAGGGATCTCATAGACGGTATTTATCTAAAGATTCTATCAGAGGAGATGGTCTACTTAGATTTGGAAGAACCTTTAAGTGATGAACCGCCTTCCACAAGCATATTAAAGAATCACACTGATGATGTTTCAGAAACCCTGGACATTCTTCTTTCAGAGCATAGATTAGATGAAGCTCTTCTAATTTTTGAGATGGAAGCTGAAAGATCTCAAAGCATGCAGTTCCGGAAAGATCATGTGCCAGATGTCTGGATGCCTTATAAATCCGCAATATTGGAAAGGAAGGCCATGCTCATTGATCAGCTGACACTGGAGGCCAAGAACCCCCGAGTATCAGCAGCAGAACTGCAAAAGGCATTAGCTGGACTTTGCAGGCTTGGTGTCAATCATCTAGCAACTCCATTATTGCTTAGGTATTACAACTCTCGCATTGCAAGTGGGATACATGCTTTGCAGTACTCAAAGACGTTTTCACAAGGAGCACACATTTGTGAAGTAGCAAAATTAGTATTTTCAATGATCTTGCAAGCAGCAAGGAGTTTTTTGGCCTTATATGGAGAAACTTCTTCCTATGCTTCAGAATTTGAGAATTGGGCATGTGAAGAAACTGCAGTTTTTGCATCATGTTTCAACAAATATGTTAAATCTATTTTAGAAATTACTGGTGGATTGTCAGCTGCAGTGGAAGCTTTGAACTTTGCAGTGTCTTATTGCTCTCTTTTAGAAACTAAGAAAATGGTGTTGCGACCGTGTTTAATAAGACATATCCTTCCTTGCATGGAAGAAGTTCTACAGATCCACACCGATCACTTTAAGAAAGTTATCCGTATCTTCACATCAATGGATACTTGGGTTGTGGGCAGATATCTTCTATCAGGAATTTTAACTGAAGGGAGCTCTCCCAAGGCTGTTGAGCAACAACCAGAATATTGCTTGCTCACTAATAGCGGCAGGAAGTTTGTAACACTACTGCAGGTATATTCAATTCTCTCCTCATATTATTGGGTTTTGGAATTACTTGTTAATATATGTTATAGCATGTTATGCAGTGCCTAAGCCTGTTGTGCTGCTGCATAGTTCTTGGCATGTGATTTTGCTCTTTCAAAGCTGCATTAACCATTTTGATCATGTAAATCAATTAACACCTTAGTTTTATTGTGCTTCAAGGTTTCAGATAATGTATATATGCGATTGCAATTTCTTGTTTTTTTTTTCTTTTCCTTTCATCGATTAAATGAGCACAATGCGACTAAACTCTAACGGAACCAAGAAACAAAGTTGTATGCAGTACAAAACCATCCGTTTTAAATAAACTGGAAGATCACATGTTGATGGCTTTTTTGTTCACTTCTTAGTTTAAAGTCGTACAATAAAATGCAATTATTTGGCTCCTTATTCATAATATAATGGTGTGTTGTGACTCTGTAATTGGTGCAACATGGAGCTCTCAACTTGACCTATCACATTCCTTTTTAATGAAGGCAGTCAAATGGTGATTCCTTGTGTTTTCTCCTAGCTTCACTTGCTCCTATTTCTTATTCTCTAACCTTTTGCAGGCTATCACAGAAGACATATCATCTTTAGTTTCTATCCAAATGGAAGGCTCAATCATCAAAATGCTCATGGATCTATTTTCTGAGTACTGTATCATGCTTGAAAGAGCTCTCATTAAAGGCACAAAAAACACAGAAAAAAGTGGCTCAAACATCAATTTGACAGAGTCACTGGCACAAAAAGTTTCTATTATTGCCAATTTATCAACGCTTGTACATTTCCTCTCCAGCATAATCAGAAATGTCTTCAAGGACATTGATCATTTGAAGTTTGAAATTGATAGTTACGTACTAGCGGTTCAAGACACTAGCAGTCGACTAAGGGCTCATTTCTGCGAACAATTTATACAAGAGACAATCTCTCTTGAGGATGACCAAAGACTTAATCCAGCAGGTTGCATTGAGGAAGAGGGTGATTCTCTAATGCCCTCAGTTTCTTATCAGGTAAAAAATGCAACTTCTTAGAAAAGATTTCTAGTGGAACACTTCTGAAGCCTTTATTGGTATTTACTTGGAAGTTTCAAAACTTGTGAAGCCTTTTGTGACTGTTCACATGTTTTGGGTTTTAATGACAACATCTAGGCAGCTGTAGTTTTCTATCGTGAAGTTCTATTCTTCTGCACATTATGTTTGATGATAACATAAATGCCAAAAGACCTTTCTTCTGCTTGACTTGCAGATCTGATTATGGTATATTCTTAAAAGATATTTTATTGGCTGCAAACACTAATCAGTGATCCACATATTTTGTTCCTTTTATAATTTTTTTCTAATATTGATTTTCTTAGCAACTAGAAAGGAATATTTTATGACTCCACTTAATCCCCTTAATCTTTTTGGTTTTAAGCAAAAAGTTTACAAAGAAAAGATCTTCTCGACTATTCTGGCCTACTCAATCTTGCTATTTACCACCTTTTTAATATAACAGAGTCCACCGTCAAGTCTCAACAAATACTTTAAGTATTACTATGCTTGAGGTATTCTGTTGGTTTCAATCCAAAGTTATATAGCAATTGCCGACAAATTTCTTAACTGTTTTGGCTGACTGTATGTCTGACTTCACCTTGTTTCTAACATTTACAAAGGATCCATCTTTGTCTCATTAGTTAAGAGTAATGCTCGGGATCCCAGCATATTCAAATATGCATTCTTGTGAATTATCAGACATCAAATGATTTTCGGGACATTTTTTGGGGTCACAACGTTTTCCTTGTTAATCTGCGCCTCCTTTCATTCCAGAAATGTAATAATCTTGAGAAATTGTTTCTTCTCTCAGCATGATATTCTTCATTGCCTTCTTGTCCTGATAAGAGAATAGGATTAGTTTCAAATATATGGTTGATGATAGTACTCGGGAAATGACCCCAAGGGGTGGGAGAGATGGCAAGGTCACTCAGGCAAAGACTTTGAGGTCATTGGTTCCAATCCCCAAACCAACAAGGGGTCACACTTACCTATCAAAAAAAAAGTACTAGGGAATAATTAAGTTGGGAAGTAATGGTTGCTTCAGGGAAAAAATGTAGTAATGAAATGGCAGTGTTAATGACCCTAGTAAGGAGCTGTGTCACTTTCGATAAGTTTGCATTTGTGTCACTTGGCTGACACTGATAGATTCTAACAAAGCTGGAAGGAGACTAAGCAAAATAGAGCAAAGCAATCTCATTATTTTCTAATTTTCGGATGTCATCAGTTCAGCTCAATAAGAATCGATAAATAGCACATCTCCACAATAAGAATTGATAAATAGCACATCTAAGCTTAATATTTGGATCCAGATTTCATAGTTTAAGTAATTCTCTGCCTAACACTTTGGGGCTCAGGAGAAATTTCCGTTCAGTGAATCAGTGTATGTGGTGGGTAATAGTAATATGAAACTGAATGATTTGGATCATCAGTTGATTGCGGCTGACTGATTGAGATGCCAGCTTATGTGTTTATTGTTGGAATGTTATGGTCAGGTATTATTTTTGGAACTAAGGAAAGTAGAAAAGCTTGTTGAAGACAGCATTGTTGAAGTGGTCTGGTTGAAGGGTCTACAGACGGAATTGGTTGAGTCCATATTTGATTGGATTTCTACTAGTAACAAAATCTGGATGATTACTTCTGAGGATTCAGCTGTCCACCAGCATGGAAAATTCATGCAGGTGAAGTTCTTTTGCTTCTCAATGTGCTGGAATATATCCTGCTTGATCATTGTGCACTTGGATTACGTTGTTGTCTGTTTTGACATATGCTTGGCTTTCTTCCTTGTTAGCTGATTACAGTAAGCATCATAAACTTTCCAATCCTGTTCATTCATTTGATGTCATCTTCCCTATTCCACTCCCCTTCAACGTGATTTTGAATGAACGGGATCATAATTGCCTCCCTATTACTTTTCTTCCTTCTGACAGAATAAAACTATTCTAGTCTCTCTCTTTTTTCTTTCTTTTTTTCAGAAGGGAACAACCTATCCACTTAAATGTACTAGTCAACAAGGGATACTTTGTCTCAGATTTCTTTGATTCACAATTTCCTGATCTGCTCTCACCAATATTTCTTCCATTAATATTGTATTTGATTTCGAGATGAAGACACGGTCAAACGTCCTGTTCGTGTCTTCCAAGACTTCTGTTCTTGGTACTAGAAAAAGAGGTCAAAGACACCAGAATTTACTAGGATATAGGGCATTCCTGCTGGCGAACAGGACATGTGACTTCATACTACAGGAGCAACTCACCTCACTCATACTTCAAGTACTTGCTCACTTATTCTCAAAAACCCATTTGTTGAACATTACTGCATTCTTTCAATCTCATCATATCAGAGACGATACCATCTCCTCTACTTACTTTCAATTAAAGTTGCTGAAAGTGAAACTCTCGATTTGTGTGCTTCATTCCATATTCTGTGTTTACCTTATAGCTTATCAGTTGATTCGTCTCATCACGATTTTATTTGTGGTTTGCAACAGTTTAGCATTGACGTACAATTTCTGGTTGAAATAGCAAGGTGCGGTGGTTACTTAACCAACAAAATGATTAATGCCTCTCAGGACCTTATATCTCGCATGAAATTAGCCCTGGTTTCTGTTGGGTTAGATATAAATAGGTAATACTTTCAATTTGCATTATTGGTTGGTGATTACTTTTGACATCATTTATTTCATTTTTACTAGTTGTGCTGTTTTGAAACAAATCATTGGGTTCTTATGCTTTCGGCTGTAGCACTGCTAGCACTGCTATATGTCAATGATGAAATCTAGAAAGAAAATTAAGGTCTACAAAGACCCATGAGCTGGAATAAATATGCAGGAACTAGGCACCCACGACTCCATAAGCTGGAAGCTAAGAAGCAGCGACCGTTAAAAAAACCTCTAAAAGATGTATGATACTAAAAAATTGCCAAAAAAAAAAAAAACAAGAAGCAAAAGATACTCTACAAGTAGTAGAGTAGTTATCGTATGAGGTCTACCCAATGGTAGATGCAGAGGCACATTATAAATAGATATGATCCTCAATCCATAATCAACTGGTTATAGTTGCCACTTGCTACCTACGTTTTGCGCTCTTCAAGGATAACAAAGAGAAAAGGCAATCCATAATATAATCCGATCCCACACATCAATGAATGTATACACTTGCACATTTAAGTATGGCCCTCCATTTAACATAAATAAATAAAAAAACAATTATTCAAGATACCATTCAACATTCATCAAGGCATCATCAAGTTGGAATATGCGATGTTTTCCCTATTTATCATTTGCATCAACTAGTTGGGGTGATGAATTTTTATCCCATCGAATAAGACTGCCCCTCAAACCTTTGATGTTTACACGAGTCCCAAGTTCCCAACATGATCGAGCTATGCCTAAAACTAATGCTCCATCTATCCCAACCACCCCCCCCCCAAAAAAAAAAAAAAAAAAGTCACTTTCATTATGTTTTTATGTTTGTCTTTCCTTCCGAAAGCATGGTATCTTTCTCTCATTGCATACAACAAAAATAGTATACCATTAATGCAAATTGAGGAAAATATAGAAAAGTGAAAGTACAACATTAACACGTTCAACTTCACAAATGTGAGTCTCTTTTTAGCGACTGATGGTGTATTATGATACTTTGGATTTTGTTCGACTGCGGTGTCTGAGGCCAATAGATAATGGCCTCACTCAAAGTTATCCATTAACACCCAATTGTCACCCCTAGTCAACGTTGTCTTTGCAATGCTGGCAAATTGGCAATCATGCTCAAGTAACTCAACTTTCAAATGTGAAGCCATTATTGCTTCTGTTCTAGTGGTACTGATATTACATCAATCTTCAGGTAGAGATTATTATGGTTCAATGTTCCTATTCTTCTTTGCAGGTACGTAATATATAATGGACAGGCTACAAATGCTGCCGTATTCAGCCTTCAAAAGCTGAAAGATGAAGAGGAAACAAAATCATTCTCCGATGAAACCTTTGATGATGACCTTGAAGAAGCAATAGACAATTACTCAACCCATTCGGCAAGCGACTCAATCGAGGACCATGAGGGCAATGACAGAGCGGAGAGTTTAATAGATATAGATGAATTAGAAGTCGCCTCCAGTGATGGAGCGGATATCTCAAAACTTGAAGCATTCCCTACAGAAGGTCATGATGCATTTGAAGAGAATGGTGCTGTTGGCGAATTATAAATTCTGCCGATAAAGATGTGCAGACACAAATTGCGTGAGCAGACAATGCCGTGTATGTGGGGGAGGGTGAATTTCAGAAAATCCTGAAGATGGCAGCGATATTTTAAAGTATTCAGTGGCACGGTTTTGTATTCCCGAGCCGTTGAACAAAAACCATCACGATTCACACGAGAACCCTATTTGAATATCAGTAGCACTGTTTTGTATTCACGTGGCATTAAAAACTATCACGAGAACCCTCTTTTGGTAATTTAGTAAAGCGTGAGCATGGAACAGTTCCATGCACGAGGATAGTCATTCACTCATTCTTATAAAAAATGAGAGTACTAGTGATGCCCGAGGCACGAATAAGGCAGAATCAAGAATTAGAACGTTAAGTTACAATTATATTACGACACGGGGGTAGCTTTGTTCGACTTTTCACAATTTGTCTTCTTTTCAATCGCATCAGTCAATTAAAGCCACAGCTTAAAAATTTCTACACATGCACAGATTAACTCCACTTATTGAATATTAACAGGAAGGGAGGAAATATGCATGCACCCAAATGAAAATCCATTACAGATGTACTAACATGCAGCATAAAAAGACAAACTACAAGAACTATGGCAGATTATAGAACCAGGAACGAAACCACCCCCAACTAAGAGGTAATTATCTAGTCCAAGAACCAAGCCTGGCAACATGACACCATTCCCACTTTATACATTCATAATCTAAACATATCATATAGCTTTGAGATGTGCCGACTGTGATATTCACCGCATGTTTTCCTCTTTAAACGTGCAACAGGTTTTGACCATTCACCGCATGTTCTCACGACGCCTCACGTAACGGGTACGGTCATTGTACCGAGGTCTATCCTTATGTTGTTGAGGAACTGGCTCCACTCTCCTTTGTCTCTCAGGTGATCTCTGAACTATCTCACCGTTCACAAACAACTCCGCTGGAAATAAGAATAAACAGGTATTAGAGATACAAGTCGTGATACTTTTCCATGTAACAGCAATTATGCCGGAATGAACCATGACAGATGAGATACGATAATCATCTAGTTAATAAAGTGAACGGATAAAATACAAACCCCTTATCCTGCTTACATAAAATGTGCAGCAATTACAACCCTTATAAAGGAAGTAATACCATAGGATACAAGTTTGTGTTGCCAAAGATATTCTCAAAACAAGAATTGTCTCTCAAAACTTTTTAAGTTCCACATCACTGCTTGAGCATGCAGTATAATTACCTTAGTCACTACTAAGTGGTGTCAACTATAACTAGAGTAACAAACCTAATTAATCTGGCTTAGCAGGAAGAATGGAGAAATTAATACCATACTTGGACAAATATGACCACCACATGAAAAGAGTAACTTGATGCATTGCACCAGGAAGCCAAGAATCTGAATTGGAATGGCGTACTACAATTTTCTACAGCCTAATGAAGCTACATTATGCTCTTGCCAAGTTGAGAAATCAATTAAGATACTATTTTTTATGTTCCATCTCTACAAATCTGCAACCTGAATGCATACAGGAAGCATAAAACAGACAAGAGATGCATTTAGTTTTAGTCCATTAGCATTCAAAGCTGATCATTGCCTTGAACAGGCTCCTCAGCATTGCCAAGATGGACTGCCAGAATAAAGCAGTGAAAGATTATACTCCCTTCCATATCAAAACGAGTCCCTTTAAGTTCATTGCAAAAAACAATTAAATCGACTTCTAAGCATTTGCATGAAGCCCTAAATGTCTATGCTTAAGTATTGTAAGCACACATGGGACATTATATGAATACCCTTGGTGTCAAGTAGTATTGCAAGTGAATATTGGGACATAACAGATAGCAAAGGTGAAAATAGTAACTTCGTACAAAGAGGGAAACCTATTTTACAACCAGATAATATTCACAAAAGGGACACCCATTTGGGTCGGAGAGAGAGTGATGTAATTTTTTTCATTTTTCATCTACACTATCTGCAGTTCTAATGCATACAAAAGAACAACTGGGAGCTACATTCATATTTTTTTTCCATTAGTATTCAAAACTGCTCACAGCCTTTTAAGGTTCTTGAGCAGTGCTGCGATGGACTGTAACATAACAGAATTCCTAGTACCGCCCCCACCAACACCCAAAGGTCCCATTGTAAAATAGTATGCTAAGATTTTCCATGTTGCATCTCCACCACCTACAACTCCAATTTATTAGAGAGCATATTTTTTATTTTTTTATTAGTGTATTAAAGATCAAGAGATGCATTTAATTTTAGCCCATTAGCATTCAAAGCTGTTCATTGCCTTTCAAAGCTCTGTAGCTTTGCCAAGATGGACTGTCTCATAATTCACCTTCGAAAGATTACCCTGACCCCCATGCCCGGTGAAGAGAAACAAATTCCCCCCAGTTTTTTCTCTAAACATTTTTATTAGCAACCAAGTAAATCATTTCAATTTTTACTATCTTACCCCACAACTAAGCCCATATCCTGAAATCATGTAAAAGATAATGTTGCAATATGTATCATCTCCACTGATCTACAACTCCACAGGATGAGAAGCCAAGTACAGTTAATAAAGAGATTTGATGCAAATCTATCAGCATTCAAAGCTGGTCCTTGCCCATAATGGGCTTCGCATGTTTGCCAAGATGGACCACCTTACGAATTAACATCATAAAGTGAAAAACAAGTGTCATCGTCTCTATTGATCTGCACCCCCTTCAGTGTGGGAGGCAGAAAATTAAGATAGATAGACATTTTGATGTAAGTCCATTAGCATTCAAAGCTAATCATGGCCCATATTGAGCTATTCAGCTTTGCCAAGATGGACTGATTCAGAAGAAAGTTTTTTCTTCAACAAGTACGACCTTTGAAGAGTATTAAGCTTAATAGGTTCAGATCAGTAGAGAACAAACATTATAACTATATCAAGGAGTCAAATATGTAAAACTAATAGAGGACATCAATTTTACACAGGTGGTCTAACAAACAGCCCACGGGCCATGGCACCAAGCCACCCATGCATGGACCGACGAGACAGAACCAAATTCAAACATAAGCTTTACAAAAACACATTGTATGAAAGAATGAAAACTAAATTATGGGATTTGGCTCAACCTAGCTGCACCAAACCAAAAAACGTAAAGAAATATTTATAGCGTAACTATCTCACTCCACTAGAGGGAACTTGATTACAGATCTTTATCCAATCTCAACTAGTTTTGTCATAGATGATATTTGTGATCAAATTAAAAAAAATTGATCTCTGTTAATTGACTGGAAGGATCTTGATTAGTAATATTTATCTGACCTCAAACTAGTTTTGTTATCAATGGCATTTGAGATAAAACCTTAGAAATCAAAAGGTAAATAGTTCAATATAATTATTGAGCAAATGCCAAATTATCGATAAGCTTACCTCCATAATCCTTGTTCTCAGCATCAACATAAGAATCCGGGAGCACAAAAAGCACACCAGGAATATCTGTAAGGTATCCAATGATAAAACATCAAGAATAAAAGTAACCATCAATCGTACTTGAAAGAATGAGTAACATTAACACATACTTTCCAGCTTATTGGATGTCTCCTCGTCAATCTCACACCCAAACCCGAAGTACCTCTCGCAGGATACATTGTATATCTTCCTTTTTGCTTCTTCTTCACTGGTACAAACACAAATATTTCAAATACCGGAACCCTAAACTACAGTCAAAGCCAACCTACCAACACTGAGAGTAATGAATAAACTGCTCACCAAATTGAGCATACATGTACGTTTATATACAAACGTTTCTACGGAAAAGCCATCAGCTAACAAACCAATACACAAATTAAAAAAAACAAAGCATACTGGAATGTCTAGACTATTGAGTGGAAAATAATTGAGAATTTACCTTCCAAGGACCTTAGCTAGGGTTTGGACATAACAGTCAATCATCTGTTGCTTGGTGGCACCTTCGCCGCCTGGCTTATCCATTACTATAAGCCAATGCTCGTAGTCACATCCGGGGAACAACGGTGCCATCTCCGTCGGCGGCCGGTCACTGAAATTCGAGCCGGAGTTGAGCGGAGAGTAGGCGCTCCCGGAACGGTTCACACGGCAACGAATCGGATTCAAGCGAACTGAGGTTGGGGAGAAGACTCGGAGCGAGTGGTTTATGGATACTGTGGAGCGGGCGGGGCGGGCAAATGCGGAAAGAGAGGGGGGCTTGGTGATGGAGGGGGACGAAGAAAAGAGACGCTTGGAAAAGAGGAGGGAGGAAGACCGGATGGCTACGATTGACCGCACGATAGTTGCAGATGTTGTCGCCGCCATGGCTGTGGAACTGGAGGAATGAAGGACTGGAGAGAGACGAGGAGAATGGATAAAAATGGAAAGGAGATCAGGATAGTGATTAGGGTTTTGGACTGCGGACGGGATTTTGAAGGTGTACACTTGTCTTGTGGTTTGTCGCGTGCGTGGCTCGTGTGCGGGATAAGTAGGGCTACAACCATTTTACTCTTCTTTTAGCAAACTACCCAAATCGTTCTTTCCAGGATTAGCCCCTAAACTGAAACTCCGAAAAAATTCAGTCACGTACGTTGATGATACTAAACATGTAAACATAATCGGTCCTTCCATCCAATTCCATTAAAATCTTTCCATTAAGTGTCCTCACGAGCAGTGGCGAATCTAGGATTAATGTTGACTGGTGTCCAAAATTTTCACTACTTCATCCGTCCTAAAATATATGACGTTTTAGCGCTTTCACACCAATGAAACATATTATAAAGACTAAACCGCCCTTATCCAAACATTAACGGTTGGTTTTCGATATTCTCGCCTAAAGAAATGAACACCTGCTGCTCAATAACATGAGTAGAATTGGAGAAAAAAGGAAAAAATTTTTTGAAAATTACGAAGTGTCATTTATTTTGGAACAAAAAATTATCACAAAACGTCATATATTTTGGGACGGAGAGAGTATTACATAAAAAAAATTAGAAACTACAATTTGTCCTTTACGTGTTTTCATACGTTGAAAACAAGTAATTACATCATCATCACCAACATTCATTAACACGTTTTTTCGATATAACATACAAGAGTTATAATCATTTAAAAATTGATCGACATTCGATTTCAGAATGCCTCTGACAATATTTTTTACGCAATTTGAAGGGTCCAATGAATTTTTTCCACTACTAAATATCACAAACCTACTCTCAATTTTTTTAACTAAACATGTCCAAGACACCCCTAAGACTAATGTGGATCCGCCACTGCTCACGAGCGTCTCATATGATTTTGCCCAAGATAATAGTCACTTCAATAAAAATAGTATAGGGACCTTCAAGGCAGACCTATCAGGGCCCTTCCTGGACTTTTAGGGGCCAATGACAAAAATGATAAAATGGGCTCTTATAGATATAAAAAATAAAATTTTGAAATAAATAAATTTTCAATTTTTCATCGTTTAAAGTATTTAATTGATATAATATCTACGAACATACTAATATATAAGTATATGAAATACTATTATTTAAAATTACTTCATTTGCATATTCCGGTACACTAGTTATTTTCTATCTTGATTTGGTAATTTTCTTATATATTAAAATATACAAAATGCCTATAAATCATATCTATAAGAAATTTCAGATTTATTCACTCTTCTAAGATCTTTCTCAACTATATCATCAAATTATATCACCTTCTCTCATTTTTTGGCTCATTCCTTACATGTTCATTTGGTTTTTTTTGTTGATTATTCGATTATTGTAATCAATTAATCCATATTCTAAGATAATTAAGTTTTTTGTTGATTAGGCATGCCATTTTATTATTAATAAGCTACTAAAAATGTCATTTTTTTAAAAAAGTTTGACTTTCAAACAGGAACTATTTACCCGGAACGGAGCGAGGGAGTATATAATACTTGATAATTCACAACTCAAAAATAAAATAAATTTTACATAACTTTCAAAAGTTGAACCCATGACCTCTCAGTCAAATCAAAACATTTTATCCAATGGGCCACTAAATCACCTATAAAATTTAAGTGACAGTATAATATTTATATCTATATATGATTGTATTATAAGTTTGGGCCCCTCAAAATTGGGGGCCCAGGGCGGTCGCCCTTCTAGACCACCCTCAGGGCCGGCCCTGAGCCCTGTGAAATTTGGGGCCCTAGGTCGATTATGTTGGTCGAGGCCCTTCCGGTTTGTAGCATATTTTTTCTCTATTTTTTAAAAAATTAAAGAAACAAACATAAAATCTTTGTTCCAAACAAAGAATCAACTGTACTATTTTGTATATTCCACTTTAAGAGTTTAAATTCAAAAATTATGCTTACAATTTCTATAACATTTCATTTTTACCATTTACTTGTGTCGTAAACATGTTGTTTATACTTAAATGTTTTTGTAATTATGACCAACTTCAACAATATTAATATTTCAATTTAATAATTGGACTTTTCAAATGATGAGTCGTTAGGTGAAACGGAGGAAGTAATAAGGCAAAACCCCTTATTTTGGTCACCCAACTTTTCAAAAACTTATAAAATGGCCATCGAAAGTTTAAAACCTGCAATGAGGCCACTGAACTAAATTCATGTTGCAAGTGTGCCCATAGTGTGGACGGTCGTTAGCTCTACCATTAAATCTGAGTGAAATCTTTATTTTACCCCATTTAAATTGATAATTATTCTCTTTATGTGATATTAAAAGCCCAAAGGGATCCAATTGAAAAATAGGGCAATGGGAGATAATGAGTTTGAATGAGTTAGAGCAATATGGCAATTTTACTAATTAATATGTTTTAAAATTTAGGTTTACGTGATTGAAACAAGCATGCCCCAGCATTCTCTCTTCGCACATCTCCTCTTAGTTCCGCTGCCCCAGTTCGGGCCTCTCTAGCCGAGCTCCACCATCAAGTCCATCATCCAGTCAGTTCGCCACCCTTCAAGCCGTCCTTCATCACTTTGGGTTTCCTCCTTCGCCATCCCTCTCACATGCCGTCGATCACCACCCATCCAGCTCGTTGTCTCTTCTCCAGTTACCATCGTCGTCTATTCAAACCATGGCCGCCCTCCTCGCTGTCTGCTCGCATCAATTTTGGGGTCCCTTATTCAACCATAGTTCATCTCCATCAAGCAAATGACGAACCTTTGCGGTCCCAATCCATTCACACCAACGCCGTATCGCCTTCCTTTCTCTGCCAGCTTCAATTCACACCGAAGGCAAGACGCTTTCTCCCCCAGTACACCCAATCGCTGCCTTCAAGCCCCAGTTCGCCTTTCACTCATCTCGTCTATTCCTTGATCCACTGCGGCTGCTGTAGTAAAATTTGGAAACAATGATTGGTTCGTAGAAGAAAATGATTCAGTGATTGATTATTTGAATATGTGAGGGTTTGAAACAAACTACGGGTTAAAAGGTTGGGGCTTTTGATCTGGGTTTGCGAAAGGCAAGTAATTAAGAGTTGAATATGGTTTTGCGAAGTGTCTTCTACGTCGCCGGAAATCTACCAGAGCTGGGACTGGTATTGACCACTAGAAGCATCAAATTAAGACAATAGCCAGTCTTCAGCATAATACCGTCTTCTTCATCCTCCTCTTCGTCGCGGTCTTCCACCTCGCCAATCGCCATCAGCTACCGCTTCATCCTCCTCCTCAACCTCTACCTCTTCTGCAAATCACCGCCGCCGTAAAACCATAATGACCATAGACAGTCACCAACTTCTACCTTTTCCAGCCATCTCGTAAATTGGAGAATGAAAATATAATTTTAAAAAAAAATCTCTTATTAATAGGAGCACGATAGTGGAGAAGGTGACAATAGGAGCTCTCAATGGTGTTGTACTGAATTTCAAAATTCTTGAGGTTTACTGGGAAATAAGGAATTTTAGGTTATGATTCAATAATTTGATGCATTTGCTTACATTTGGGTACAATTTGACCCCCTACTATTTACATAAATGACATGTATAATTTTTTTTCAGTTATACCTCTTTGGGTTTCTAATATCACATAAAGGGAATAATTGTTATTTAAATAGGGTAAAATAAGAATTTCACTCAAATTTAATGGTGGAGCTAATGGTCGTGCACAATATGGGCACACTGGCAACATTAATTTAGTTCAGTGGCCTCGTTGCAAGTTTTAAACTTTCGGTGGCGGCTTTACAAGTTTTTGAAAAGTTGGGTGGCCAAATGAGAGGTTTTGCCAAGTAATAAACAAAAATGTCATTCTACAATTAAGGGCATAACGTATTTATAGACTTAAAACAATAAGAATATCAAAGAAATGGAAATAAAATTGATAAAATATGAAAATAAAAATAAGAAAACTTATTGGCCACTACAGTAGAATTGGTGTGGTGGAGAATCACTGGCCCCACAAGGGCTACAGTGTAGTAGACTTACCGACTACTGTAGGAAAATAGCGGAGGCGGGCGGAATGAAAAATCAAAAATATAAGGGATAAGGGATAAGATAAGAGAACGACATGCAAACAAGAGTTTATTTATAACCATAAATGTTTTACAGTGTAAACTAAAAATGACTTGTTATGAACAATGTTCTTAAAGTCGCTAGGCACGTGTCAGACGCCAGAGGCCAGACGCTAGACTGGGGCCTAGCGCCTAGGCGGGGCCTATAAATTAAAGGATGACTACAATAGTTTTCGATTTTTCTAACATAATTTAAGTAACAAGTATTAAAATCTTCATATATAATAATATTAAAATTCATTTAATAATCTAAAAATACTAAAACTATGACTGTATTACAATTTACAAGATTAAAAATTTAAATCTAACAATTCAATTTCATTACATAAAGTGCAAATCCCAAAAAAAAATGAGTACCAAAAAGGAAATTTTAAGTCAAATTTACAAATTGTGTATTTGAATAAGAATAAGGGGGGAAAATAAAATACAAAGCTAAAGGGCATGTTTGAAAATATGGCTTGTAAATTGCACAATTCGCCTTTTCCAACCGGGATGGACAACTGGATACCATTTACTTTTTCCTACACAACCTTTTTTTTATTATTTTGAAAGTGAGTTCTCACTAGAGCCGTCAAAATGGACCAAACCCGTTGGGTTGGTCCGCCCCGCAAAACAAAAAAAGTGGGTTGGGTTGGCAAATCATTGATCCGCTAGGAGGCGGGTCTAGCGGGTTTGGGCCGCACGAGTCACGGGCCAAGGCGGGGCGGGTGATCCGTCAAAATTGGAAATATGCAATATGTCTAAAAATATATATTATATAATATATACACACTGTTGGTTCTCAAGATTGAAAATAAGAAAAAATATTTTCTAAAAAGTTCAAATGTCAACATTTAAAAAAGTGAAAAACCCATCAGTAATTTACTCTGGTTCACTGTTCACTCATCAATGTAAGTCCCGTTGGCAACTGACAAGGCTAGAGTGGGGGGTGAATAGTCTTTTAAAAATTTTGAGGATGGATTTTAAAAACTATAAAGGTTTGCAGCGGAATATGTAAATTGTCAGTCATCTAATAATGTGTCAGCTGGCTGATGATTTAAAGAGGATGAGCTGAAGAAGATTGGTCAGCTGGCTGACGCAATAGTTTTAGAAAATTTATGCTTAAGAGATAGATCACTAAATATAAAGAATGAGCTGAAGAACAATTTATCAAAACAAATAATTAAACAATTAATGTAAGTAACTGACTGACATTTAAGTAGATCAAGAATTCTTAAGTGTTAGATCAGTTTGTAAGAGTTGATGAAATAACTGACAAATGAATTGAAGTGGTTCACAGTAAAACTGCTACGTCCACTACCAAGTTGGTCAAACTTGGATTTTTGAAGTGCACTAATTTTATTAAAAATCTAATTGATCTCTAATGGATCAGTGTACAACAAAAGACCGGTGTTTATGGAGAATTATTGAAAAACAATCAAACTCGTGAGACAAACAGACTGATTTCTAAAGAGTATGAGATAAATCACTTAGTGTTTGTCTAAACAATAACTATAAAGATAATTATCAGAGAAGAGTATCTAGCTAAAGTTTTTCAAGAAGACTAAGGGAGAGAGAATTTCTCTAAGAGTAGAATGCTTCACACTTCTATATCTTTTCTTCAAAAGATTCCTGGGGGTATATATAGATGATCTTGAGACTTGAAGTGTAGCCTGTTAGGAACACATTTGAATTTGAAATGTGTTAAGCTATCTAAACGTATCTTCTCACAAGATCACATGAATCCTGTTAGACAGATAATATACAGAATATTTATTAAAACACAAAATGAGAAAGTGTCAGTACAAGAGAATGTTCAAGTAAATAAAGTAAATAAGCTGACACTTTTAAAAGTTGTAGTCAGTCGATGGAAGTGACTGACAAAGAGATATCCCACAAGCTGACTAACAAGCAATAATTGAAGTATTGGCTGACAACAAGTGAAATGATTTTAAGCAGATCTATTTTAAGGCAAGATTCAACAATCAATAAATCCAAGTTTCAAGACTTCCAACTTCCAAGCAACCACACAACCACTCGTGGCTCATTCGCTCAAAGTCTCTAAAATGAAACAACTAATGTTAATTGTTAAATGTAAAATACATTTATACCGGTGAGAGTGTGACCCAGATCCTTCACCCTTCTCGAATCTCTCAATTTCGATCTCAAACTCAATACTCGTGTCTAATTGTCTCTCGGAGTCTCTGTGTGAGAGACAATTGGCCATTGTTGAATAGTCCACCAGGCAGGACCACCATCGTCGGCTCTTTGCTCACGCTCTCAGTCTGCCATCATCAGCGGTATGAAATCAGAAATGATGGTACCACAACACATCGGTGGTTTTTGTTTTTTACTGGAAAAATGTTCGGGATTTCGATGAGAAAATGAAGGGTTTTTATTAAAATCGATGTAAGGGAGATGACCTAATCAAAGGAATAGAAAGAAAAGGGCGGTGTCTTTGTAGTAATAGAGTACTCAACTTTTACCAGATATAGAGAGAGGAGGGGCCAGAGGGCGGATATCGACAGGAATGAGGCAGTCTGGGTCTGGCTGCCACAATCGCCATATTGTCCATTGTTGAAGTGCTTAATTTCCAATATTACATTTTAGTCCACCATTCGACCTTTGGACGGGTTGGTCCGCCCCGCAACCCAAGGTGGGTTAGGTTGGACCAATGTCTTCCCGGTCCGCCATTTTCGTGGGTTGGTTCGCCCCGCCCCGCCAATTGGTGGGCCTCGCCATTTTACGGGTTGGTCCGTTTTGATGGCTCTAGTTCTCACTCATCTTTCGGTCTCCTTGCCAAGGGCTGTTAGCGACGCAGAAAACAAGATCGATTCCAGAAAACGAAGCAGATTGTACATTGTTTTTATCTCTCTCTCATGAGTTAGATACTTGTTAGAATTTGAGGCCCAAAATTAGAGGGGCAGCCTTCTAATATTTATTATGAGCCAAAAGCCCCTGCTTGGCCCATCTTCTGGGCGGCCCACTTCATCCCAAGCGCAAAACTAGAAGGTTTTTCTCTTTATAGCGTCACTTGATGCCCACCCCTTGTGCCATACCAACCGTCAAATATATTCTGGTCTTTCTATTTTGGATGCGTAAGAGAGATAGATTATTAGATATTGGCATCAGCCGTATACCCCTTTCTCTCTCTCTTTTGTTTATGTACCTTCAACAGAAATCTATGGGTAGATTTTTCTTTTCGTCCTTCAAATTCTTGGTGAGCTTGAGAGTGTGAGAGAGATATAGATTAGGAGTTCTTTGTGAGATTGGACTGTCGAGAACAGAGAGTTGAGAGTTTGGGCTGGGTCACGGGTTTGGGGCTTGGTAAGTAGTCTTCTATGGTTGTCTTCTCTGTTATCGTTGCCAGAGATAGGTGGTCGAGCTTGTTTTCTTTGTGGCTCTGACCTTGAGGTTTTTCAGTAGGCTGGTTATGCGGGCTCTTTGGTGGACAATGTCCGGTGAAAGGGTTTCTGAGCCAAAGAGAGTGTAGCCGAGGTCTTCATGATTGATTACGGTGAGTCGTGTTTCGGAACACGACGCTTACTGTTTTGCTCTTGTTTAGATACCTCTTATTTAGCTAACCTTTTCGGTTTATTAGGTTAAATAGATAGACTTATAATATATACTCCACATATATATTATGTAGTCTAGCTAACTGTGGTTTCTATACTTACATTGGTCTTATGCATGGGCTCTTGTTCAAGTAGCTTTGTCCTTAATTTGTCCCAGATAGATAATCTGTTACCCCACCCTTGCTGTAACCGTGTGTGTGTGTGTGGTTTATTAAAGAATATGTAATATCTAGGTTATTATTTAAAAGGTTGTAATATATGTATCTTAACCTACCCGATTCTATGTATGTGTTCGATCTCAGATATAAAGTGTGGAACAAATCCACAACAGTGGTATCAGAGCCTCTCGCGTTCCTCGTATTGTGAATCGGTAGATCTCTCTTCAATCCAAAATTCTTGGCGAGCCTCAGTTACCCTTGATTTTCTTTTATGATACATATGCTAGATCTGTTGAAATAACTTCGTAATTTATTTGCTTGGGTTGTTGCTCTGTTTGCTCCAGATCTGTTAACTATGTGTTTTTTGATCTATTAAGCTATTGGTAATCTTCCTGCTTGGTTGGTAATTTTTCCTTGAACTTGTTTAGTGTTATTTAGATCTGCATGGTACTTGGTGGTTTTCTTGGGTTTTAAAAATCTGTTTTTCAAAACTTTTGGGATATTGTGTGGATGTTCTGATATTTTGATTGTTCTATTGTTTATGTGGTAATATTTCAAATTGGCTTAATCGTCTTATGGTCTGGAACACTTTAATGGTAAAAGTGAATTTTCTATTTGGCAACAAAAATGAAAAGTATTTTAATTAAAGAAAAAGTTTTCAAAGCCATAACTCACAAGTTTGTTAAAGACGCTTCTGAGAAAGCTATATATGAAATTGATGAAAGTGTCTACTTATCAATTATCTCGAACTTGTCTGCTCCGGTTATGCAAAAATGTGGTAAACATAAACATGCGAGAAGTCTTTGGGAAAAATTGGAAGAACTTTACTTTGAAAAAACTTTACCATGTAAAATTCATCTCCTTGATAAAAAAAATCAACTTTAAATTGGATTTAAACAAAGATATATATGAAAGATAATATCGATGTTTTTACCAAATTAGTTGAATATATAAAGCACACCGGTGATGAACACATTGACGATTATACCTCGATTGTGCGTTTAAATGCTATACCCGAATCTTAAGTCGATGTTAAATCTGCTATTAAGTATGATAGAGATAAGATCACACTTGCTACAATGATTAACAGTTTAAAAGGCAACTAATTAAATTTAAAAGCTGCGGGAAAAGGTAAATCTAATTCTAGTGAGGTTAATATGGTGAGAGGTAGGACTTTTGAAAGAAACAGTGGATAGGAAAACAATTACAATCAGAACCAAGACAAAAATCAGAATTATGGAAATGGAAGAAATAGAAGCAAGAGTAGGTATGAATTGAGAACTAAAGGTCGGAAATGTTACAATTGTGGAGAAGTAGGACACTTTAGGAATGTTTGCCCGAATCCTAAAAAGAAACATGAATCAAAGTCAATACCAAATCCAGCAAAATGACTGTAATGTGGCTTCTAGTTGTGAGAACAATGCTGATGTTTTTATGGTAACTGAATTATGTGATGATGCTTTGAATTATGTGCATTCCATGTTTTCTTAAAAAAATGAATAGTTAGTTGGTTTTGGTTGCACCTATCACATGTCACCTTTTAAAAACAATTTTAGCTCTTACAAAGAATTGGAAGTTGGTTTTGTTTCTATAGCCAATGAGAAAAAATGTCAAATTGTTGGAAATGGTGATATTTGTCTAAAATTTGATTCTGGAAATTGTTTAACTTTGAAAAATGTGAGACATGTGTCTGATTTGTGCAATATTTTGATGTCTTGTGCTGCTCTAGAAGATGATGGGTTAGAGAGTAGATGGGGTAAGGGTACGATGAAAATTACAAAGGGCAATTTGGTGATTTTCAAAGCTGAAAAACAAAAAAGTTTGTATGCTTGCAATGTTGTCCTGGTATCTTTTACTGAAAATCAAACAAATATTTTTAAGGATGAAAATTCAGAATTGTTGCATAAAAGACTTGGACATTTAAGTTTTAAGGGCTTGGAAATTTTTCATATATTTTTTTTTTGATAATGTGATTTCCTGTGTGCCTTTATGTTATACTTGTGTGAATTGTAAACATCAAAGGGTTAATTTTTCACATCCCCCTCTTGAAAAATTCTCTTTCAAAAATCATCTTGAGTTAATTCATGCGGATGTGTGGGATCCTATGTGTGTGTCTTCACATGGTGGGAATAGATATTATTTGTCTATTGTTGATGACTTTTTAAAGAAAGTCTGGGATTTTCCTCTATAAGATAAAAGTGATGTTTTTGGAAAAAAATAAAACTTGGAAATTTTTGATTAAAAATCAAACCGGTAAGAAAATAAAAAAACTCAGGACCAAATAAGGGGTTAAAGTTTTGTAACAGTGAGTTCGAGAGATTATGCGTTGAGAGTGAGATTGATTATGAAAAAAATTTCCCTTGCAATCTTGTCAAGCGTATGAATAGAACTCTGTTAGAATGGGTGAGGGTCATGCTTACTTCGTCAAGTCTTCCTATAGGCTTTTGGGGAGAGGCGGTTGTTACCGCCGCCTATGCGTACAATAGGTCCCATCCTATCCCGCTTAATGGTAGATGTCCTATAGTTGTGTTTTCTGGGTGTGAAATTGATTTTTCAAACTTGCATGTTTTCGGTTGTGCTGCTTATGTTCATCGAGAAAATATCAAACTTAAGCCTAGGTCGGTTCGTTGTGTTTTCTTAGGATACACGGAGAGGGTGAAAGAATAAAGATTGTGGTTGAGAGATGAGAATGATGAGAGACTTGTCATTTGTAGGGATGTAGTGTTTGACGAAACTAAATTTTCTTACTTGATACTTGCTCAACCTTTAAATGCTATTGATGCACCCCCTCCCCCGGCTCCAATTGTGGTGGAGCAACCTTATGTGTTGAGTTCTCTTGATGTGAAACCTTTTGTGCAATCTGAAATTGTGGAAAATCTTGAAACTGTGCTTGTTAATCCTTAAATTGTTGATAAAGAATTTGAACAAAATAGGGAGGAAGAAAATGTGATGAAAATTCCTATAATTGAAAATTTAGGTGCGTATTAACTTGCTAGGGGTAGGCCTAGACCTTTTGTTAGGAGGTCGTCTGGTTTTGAAAACAATTTTCACATTTCCTCATTTATGTGTTTGTATGCTTGATTCTTTTAACAATTTGAATAAACCCAAAATTTACAACAATGGTGCTTTAAAACATGGAAATCATAATGATTGGTTGAATGCTTTAATGGACAATATTAATGATTTGCATGTGAACCATTCTTGGACTTTGACGCCATTACATGTGGCTGAATGTGTTACTTTTAAATAGGGCTGGTCCTGAACTTTTGGGAGTTCAGAGCAAAAATAAAATAAGGGGCACTTAAAAAAATATTAGATAAGAAAATAAGTATTAAATAATTCCTGAAAATTGTTATTTTTCATTCGTTAAAATAATTTGTAATAAAAAGAATATACTCTAATCAATTTTTTGCTTTTATTTATATTTTGACTTGTGGATTGATATTTTTTTGGTAACATGTATTATGCACTATAAATTCAACTAAAAAAACAAAGATTAAATAAACATAAGCAATACAAATGATAGTAACATAATAATAAAATTTGATTTTTGCTTGAAATATTGATATTATATACCCAATCAATTGTTATTTTTCATGACCCAGATAAAAAAAAAAGATGATCAACTAACATTTTTTTAATAAGTAAATTTAGTGAACCCAAAATAAAATTAAAGTTGTATAACTCTGCTTGAACCGAATACAAAATATGTATCTTTGTATAGTAACTCTTCATTTATTAGGTTCCAGAGTAATTAAAACATATATAAGTAGTTTTGAAGTTGGTAATTAATAAAAAGTACTTAATTATAACCATTATACTTACAATACAAGTGGAGGATAAAGATGAAAGATTTTGAAAATTATAAGCATATATTTTTTAAGTTGATTATTACATAAAACATCTCAAAATAGTATAGGAGACTATTTAACTAAATCGGGGAAGTATATGATATAATATGCATATAAAAAAAATTAATAATTGATCGTAGATCCAAAATATTTTTTTTACATAAATGGCAGAGTAAGGACTTGAACCGATTATGAAAATTATAAGTTATTTTTTACAGCTAATTATTACGTAAAAGATCTCAAAATAGTTCATTTACTAAGTTTACATTCTTTATAATATATCTAAATTAAACTAACCTACGCATATATAAAATTGGGTCCTCTTGCATTGGGGGCCCTGTTCGCTCGATCACTTTGAACTTCCCCAAAATCGGGCCTGCTTTTAAAGCTGGGTTGGTTGTAAAAGAGTTTTTCTCAAAAAAACAAGAGGTTTTGATTAAGCTTGCTTTAGTTGCCCAATTTGAATTGGGAGGTAAAAACTTTGGTGGTAACAAAAATTCAATCTCGTTTTAAAATTTTGAAATTTGATTAATGTGATTGATGCTTAGTTTTGGTTGCCCGAAAATCCTCGACATACTTGGTGTGTGTTGTGGTATCTTTCATGTTCTTACTTTGGTGTTAGAATAAGTTAGATTTGCTTTCTTTATGTTGGCGATGGTGATTTCCCCGAAATCCATGACAGTTCTTTGTGAACATCTATGGTGTCTTGACTGATTCTGCTTTGTGTTTAATTAAATTAATTAAGTATTTTCCATGTTTTGGTCTTGCTTTGTGTTGGATCAAGTGCAGGGATAAGACAATTATTAACCTTTTTATGTTTAAATGTCCTTGTGGGTCCATTTATGTGAACCATCACTTGTTACAAGGTGGGAAATGTTAGAATTAGAGGCCCAAAATTAGAGGGGCATTCTTCTAATATTTCTGTGAGCCCAAAGCCCTTGCTTGGCCCATCTCCTAGGCGGCCCACTTCATCCCAAACGTAAAACCGAAAGGTTTTTCTCTTTGTGGTGTCACTTACTGCTCGCCCCTTGTGCCCTACCAGCCGTCATATATATTATGCTCTTTGTGAGCTTGGATTGTCGAGTACAGAGAGTTGATAACTTGGGTTGGGTTACAGGTTTGGGGCTTGTTAAGTCGTCTTCTGCGGTTGTTTTCTTTGTTACTGTTGCCAGAGATAGATGGTCGAGCTTGTTTGTTTTGTGGCTTTGACCTTGGGGTTTTTCAGTAAGCTGGTTTTGTGGTCTCTTTGGTGGACAATGGCCGGTGAAAGGGTTTATGAGCCGAAGAGAGTATAGCCGAGGTCTTCGTGACCGATTACGGCGAGTTGTGTTTTGGAACATGGCGCTTACTGCTTTGCTCTTGTTTAGATACCTCCTATTTAGCTAACCTTTTTCGGTTTATCAGGTTAAATAGCTAGACTTATAATATATACTCTACATATATATTATGTAATCTAGCTAACTGTGGTTTCTATATTAACATTGGTCTTATGCAGGGGCTCTTGTTCTAGTAGCTTCATCCTTAATTTGTTCCAGATAGATAATCTGTTACCCCCACCCTTGTTGTAACCGTGTGTGTGTGTGTGGTTTCTTAGAGAATCTGTAATATCTAGGTTATTATTTAAAAGGTTGTAATATTCGTATCTCAACCCACCCGATTAAGTGTACGTATTCGATCTCGGCTATAAAGTGTGAAACGAATCCACAACAATACTTAGATCTCTCCCTTTACCGTTGCTTTCCATCATCGAAGCATCGTCGTCGCCGTGGCCGTAAGTCTTCCCTTTCTTCCACGTCTCTCTATCTCTTACTGCCGTCTTGAAGGAATATGTCCAGGCGGCGAGCAACGAGCAGGACGCCTAGGCAACACTTAGTACGACTAGATGACGATTTTTTTTCCGACGATTTTTTGAGCGATTTAAAGGAACTCACGACGTTGGGGAGGCGCCTAGCACATATGTCGATTTTTAGAACACTGATTGTGAAATAAAATAAAAAAACAGTACCAAGAAGGACTCGAGAGATGGGATCATTGGGCCATTTGGAATTTTTTGATGAAATAATGCATTTTTCATTTTATCGAATAGATCATTTCGTCCCAAAATTATTGTCTTGTTAAACCTAACACAAATTAAGGAAAAAATGACATAATCTTATATTAACACCGTGCCATTGGCATGAGTACAATATATATATATATATATATATATATATATATATATATATATATATATATATATATATATATATATATATATTGTGACTAAATCAAGAGTTTAGACTAGCATATCAGATGATCTAAATGTTCAAAATAGTTAACAAATGTTATAAAATATATACTAGTTTTACACCCATGCGTTAAACACACGAAGAAAATTATTTTTTAAATTAAATAATATTCAAACAAAACGAATAAGCAAATCAAAATCAAAAAAATAAATTAAAAAAATAATGTTTGAGGCTACTACTTAAATATAAATACATTATTTTATTGGTAATAATATAGATTTTGAAAAATTTCCTAATACATAACATTTGTTGTTTTATTTATTGGTTTTCCATCTTCATCAGTATTAATATCTTCAAGCCATAACGGTTTGTTACCCTAGAACCTGCAATATATAACTGACCGTAACTGAATACTGGCTTCTTCAAGAAGAGTCCTACATGCAAAAGTGATTGACCTTGACTTTTATTAATTGTCATGACATACGATACTACCAATGAAATTTTTATTTTTTTTAAACTTGAAAGACAACCGCACATTTGATGGAGACAATGACATTCTTCGTATAAACATTTTGTCTCCAACATTTTTTCTATTCAAAAAACTTACTTCAACAGCGTGATTCTCAAGCATGATAATGATTAGTCTTGTTCCATTGCACAACCTTGTAGCAGGGTCAATGTTTCTCAACAACATCACTGAATCACCAACCTTAAGTGTTAATTTATGGTTAGATAATGTTGAACACTTTATACTATTCAAAAACTCTGTAGAATTATTGTCTTCAAACAAACTTGTGTTGTTCTCTACCCTGTACATATAATTTGAACTCAAATAAGTTATTTCTTTTAAGTGATTGTTAGATATCATGTACTCATTTATGGTGTCAAAAATATCAAGAGTCGGGGCAAGTATAACCCTTCCTTGTAAATATGACACGTCATAAAATACTCAACGGTTAAGAAAGGAAAAAAAGTACTTTTGCGGTTAAAAAAATATTTCAGCGGTTAACATTTTAGAAAAAAGGGACTGCCCGTAATTATTCCTTACCAAAATGAGAAATAAAAAAATTCACCTCATTGAAAAACACTAAAAGGCCTACTATATATAAAACTCAATTCATTAAAATTTCATATCCACCCTTAAGCCTCTTGCCATGTAAGTTATCACTTTTAATCTATTAATATAAAATAAAAACTTGGAAAAATAATAATATTATATGTATTTTATGTAAGACGGATCTCCTTGACCCGACCCACCGTGTGTTGGTGAGTTGCATTGTGAGATAGTGAGACTCCCTCTTACGAATTAAAACTCGTAAGACGGTCTTACCGGATAACTACTCTTAATAAAGCAATACACGACCTCAACATCTTACCAAATTCAATATCTAACGTCTAACAAATACAACCTTTCAGTTAAAACCCTTTATCTAGAATCCTTCATTTGACGTATATTTTTTCACTTTCAAAATTTCATTTACCTAACATTCGGTTAAAAATCGTAAGAAATCGTAACGATCTCTCCCCAGATTATTCAAATCCTTTTAATTTTTTATTGAGCTGAAAATTGAGCATATATCATTTTATTTTACATTCTATTTCCTTGTACAACCTTTAAAGTTTTTTTTAAAAAAAATACAAATCTAATAATCTGAGACTTCAATATTTAAAATAAAGTAAAGTATTTAGTAAAAACATTGTTTAATGATAAATATTTTATTTTACTGTCCGAGATTTGTTATATTCTAAATTTTTAAATATACTTCTCAAGGTTATTTTGAAAAGAATACATAGCTCAAGTTTTGATATTTGAATTTATATATATTTTTTTTCCTCCTAAGGGGGGCATGGGAAGGGATCGAACCTGAGACCTCACACTTTGTGAAGCCACATGTCTACCACTGGGCCACCCCCTTAGGGGCATATTTGATATAACTAATGAGTTTATCTGTTACAATTCTTAATAGTTTTTATTTAATCATTCTTTATGCTTATAAAAAAATATATAATTTTATAGTTAAACTATGTCAACAATTTCATTGTTTATTTCAGACGGGACTAACTATTTCCTTGCAACTTTGACTTTGAGAATCCATTCGAATCTTTGTTTGTAGATGTCTCTTAAGACGGATGATACGGAAGCCATAATAGTTGTAGTAAAAATTTTGAGTTCAAAATGTCTGAAGCTTATTTCATGTCTGATTTTTAAAAAACTTTGCAGAAGATTGGTTGAACGTTCGCAAAGAACATCCACATACTTTATATAAATGTAATGAAAAATAAAATGTCAAGCATGATATTGTGAATTGTGCTGAGAATACCAACAGTTTGGATGTATTCAAAGTTTCTAGAAATATATAAATACTAGATTATATGCCCGTGCCTATGGCACGACACCAGTATGTGATGATGTCAGTATGGAAAGGTGTTATTATTCAAATGAATTAATATAATAAACAATTTAAAATTAACATGTCTTGGTAAACAATTAAAACAATATGATCATCCACAGTGGACTAAAAATCTAAAGTTACTTTTGTATTTTTTTTTTTAGGGAAATAGGGACGGTATCTGCTATATTTTATTAATATAAATAATATTACAAACTTGAGTCGCTGCAGCTTTTCTAATAGGGTCTGTTCACAAATAGGGGCTCGAATAGGGTATGTTCACGAAATTGCTTGAGCTTTTCGTCTGACTTGATTAACTGTTGCTGCTTCTGCTTACTTCCTTGAGTATCTGTAAAATCGAAGTAAACGCAAAAACTGTAATAATTAGTAAAAGCCC
The DNA here is from genome assembly GCA_013146195.2 of Codonopsis lanceolata. Classification (NCBI taxonomy): domain Eukaryota; kingdom Viridiplantae; phylum Streptophyta; class Magnoliopsida; order Asterales; family Campanulaceae; genus Codonopsis; species Codonopsis lanceolata. Next base: position 105,955,679 of record CM028382.1, on the reverse strand, counting down.
ATGAAAGATTGATACACTTCTCTTATTAACCTGTTATTTGAGATCGATTGTATTGAATTTCTTAAATTTCCCATGAAAATTAAAATAATATATTTATGAAATTCAGTTTGAGCCTTTAGTGTTTGACATTCAAATATAGACTCACTGAGTTTCCAAATATATATCCTAGTAGCATCATAAGGAGAAAACTCAGTTGCCTATGAGTGGAATGATTACTTTACAATACATTAATAGAGTTAAGGAAAATGCTAGACAATATCCAATCTCCATTTAGGGTTCTGCAATTAATTAGGAGTGTACAACTTTCACAATAGCAATCTATGTATAAGATCCGCTTTGATACTGCTACTAAATTCTCCAAAATTCAGCAATCATATACTTTTCTACGGCGTTGGGACACCTGAACTTGAGTACAGATATGGCTGTGCACATTGCAAGAGAGGTACGCAACTATGTTGTGTTCTTTTGGAAAATGACCTCACGCTTCATCTCCAGCTCATTCTTACAGCAGGAGACTCATAAAAATATGTATGAAATTAGAAGTTTGATAATAAGGACGATATTATATGCTTATGATATTAATATCTTGAAGTCATTCTGGATCAATTGGGCTGCCGAGGTTGTAGAAATTTGTGTTCTATTTGATGTGGTTCTCAAGTCTTGAACTGTTTATATCTGTTTGTCGGGAGTTATCGAACTTTCTCTCTCCCTTTCTCTCTCATGGTTGCAGTTCTTAAGGAAGATAGCTCAACCATATGATAAGATTGGTGGTGGGGGTAAAAAGACCCTTTTGTCGCAAGAGAACCTGAAGAAGATGAATGGTGGTCTTAGGGAAATGTTATTTTGAGGATTTTGTACTTTAAGGAGTAGTACCTGTGCCTTGAATGCTACAACATGCCATTCACTTGTATCTCACTTGTCATCACTGTTCTATGTGCTAACATCGGAAGGGGTCGTAGAGATTGAAATACACACGGTGAAGCTAGCCAAATAGATAGTCATGTCTACTGGCCCCTTTTGGAGTACAAATTTGAGTAGCTTGGTTGTACAGTCCTTTTGTTTGAGCAGGCATTGTTGATGACTATTGAAGTTTCGGTGAACTGTGTTGCGTATTTTTGGTATACTGTTTTCACGTTAAATATTTAGTCAGTTAATTTTATTATATACAATGGTTGACTTTGTTGCATGTGTTTTTAGCATGTTTTAGTTCATTGTGATGTATAAACATCTGGATGTCAAAGACTGAGAAATTCAAAGATATAAAGATCATTTCCTCAAATTAGTTCCATCTTATGAATAAATCAAATGTAGGTACCGAAATTTGGTTTTATGCGTTCCAACTGAACAAACCTAAGGTCAAAGAGCATTGCTAGTAGATCTGGTAACAGAGATTTTGTATTTGAGCAGTCAAGCTAGAATGCCTATAATTAATTTGGATTTTACATGAAAGCCTACACAATGCAACACGAACACAAATTTCCATACAACAATGACATAACATCAATATGGATAATTGAACATATATGGGGCATAATATCCCATAATAAGACGGCAAGATAGCAACCATCTGAACTATTCCCAAAATATTAGTAAAATATAGTAAAGAATAACCTGAGGCCGTGAGGCGTGAGGGGTGCGCAGGATAAGTGACAAAAGGGAGGTTGGGAACTACCCTGAGTGTGTCTCTCTCACTTTCAATCTCTTTCACATAATCCTCCGTAAGCGTTACTGTACTGTTTAGACAGAATGAATGCACATTAGTCAATTTACGCAACCCACATTTTAAATTCCAACAATTAGCAACCATACGAATCAATTATTCCTAAGAAAACCAAAACTCAATGAAACAAAATATTCCACATTGTACCTTTTAAACAAAATGAACGCACATGACTCAATTCAGGCAACCCACAGTTCTGCAACACACACACACAAACACAAAACTAAACAGCATAAATGCACAGGGGTCAATTTAGGCAGCCCATATTTCCCAACACACACAAAAATTCAAGTAACTATATTGCAAAACAGAAAAGACAGAGAACTTTGACCACTTTGAACTTTGCCTTTTCTTGGATCTATCTGTCATGACTGTTTATGCATAATCATAATTCTCTTCAAAACAATAGGATAACATTGAGTAGTTAAAATAGGAAATTGCTTTCCTGCAACCATAAAAGCATGCTCAGTATTGAAGCTCTCTCCCAAAATTCTTTTTCTCCATCTTGTATGTAGAATAACATGAATGATCCAGTAAAGTCATTAATCATCAGTCTTTGTCAGTTTCTGACCTTAGGTCAAGAACAAACACCTATATTTCTTCATACCATTTGGAATATATTTGATTTGGCATCCTGTAATCATTATATTTTTATTCCATTCAGTATCAGTTATTCTTAAAACTCTTTCACTCTTTTGGATATAGTTAGAAACTAATTTAGTGGCTTCTCGATCTTATACAGTCTTGCATTAAAGTTGCTATTGACTTCGTGTCCCCTGAAAATGTCCAAGAATGCATTCGATTGACAGAAGAATTCCACTTGGTCCCAAAATCTCATAGATCCAAGGAAGATAAATTAGAGGTATGTTATATTTTATATTTTATTGCAGCAACAGTACCTTTCAATTTGCATTTCATTATGAGTGTTAGTGATTTTTTCTCACCCTGCAAATTCTAAATTTATAAGGTGAAGAAGATGGAGCTCTATGCTGCGATTCTTGCTGTTGCTGAAGCCACTAAACTGATGTCAAACCAAAGGTAAAGATTCTTCTATTGTTCTCATTACGGCTGGGAACAGTTATCAATGTTACTCCTCTGCTGAAAGTTGAGACATTTTGACTAATCAACTCTACCAAGGGTTGAGCTAGTTAACTGTACATAAAAGAAAGAAAAAAAAAGAAACAAACTTTATTTTGCTATTTAATTCATTGGGCAGTTCAGCAGAATGGTAGGCCTCAAACTTGAGCTAAATCTAGACTGAGCTAGTGCAAGATGAAAGGTTTAATAGGGTTCAAAAGAAGCGTTGGGATTTTAGTTACATCTCCTACTAATAGAAGGTGTCCGGCAGTTTAGGTGGCTTACTGCTCTTTTATTATCTTTCTAATTCAAGAATGTACATTATTAAAATTATTCTCTTTGCAATAGTTTCATTTGTAGTCGAAAATTGAGGAAGTAGTTGGGGGGAGGGAATGTGGAAAATGATCGAAAAGGTTTTCTTGTTAATCGTTGCTCTACTTTCTTGCAGTTCTATATGTCAGTCTTGCTGTTCAAACGACAGGAAACAAACTTGGATCTAGTTGTTGTAGCCAAGTGTTGTACCCCCACCGGGGAGGGGAATAGCTGAATATTATTGCGCTAAAGCAATTACTTGTCCGTAAAATGTTGTAAAACTAAAGATTTTTTTAAATGTAACTACCATTTTAGTGTACTTCATCTTATAAATTGTTACTTCCTTCGATTGTATGTATGTACAATAATTATAGACCAGATAGACCTTCTTTAAAAAAAATAGAGGCATATTTGATAAATCAATCTTGTTCATTTGAAAGTTCGCAACAAAATGTTCTATGAAAAATCGAACCTAACTTACATGGAAGACTTCAAAGAGCAAGTCTCATATGAAATTGTCATACGGATCCTAATATGTAAGATGGAACACGGTGGGTTGTGTAAGTAAAATCTGTCTTATAAAAAATGTTCATAAGACGGTATTTCGTAAGTTTTTAGAACAGGAGGATTGGGACTCTTCTATTTGCAAGATTGAGAAAATTTGGTTTTTAATATTTAACATTTTCTCTTTGATCGCACCGACTTCAATCTGTCTCTAACTTTTTCTTAAGTTGTCTTAACGAAATTAATACTAAACATTATTATATTTTTAACTAAACATGCCGCAAACAAATAATAATCGTACCTTTGAAAGGGACTAAGAACGCAAAGCTCCTGCAAATGTCGACCGGGCGGAGAGGGCAATGCTCGGTTTCGAAAAGAAACAAAGTGGGGGCGTTTAATGCAAAAAACTCCAATAATCGTGCTTTCACTTGAACAGCCTAACCCTACCATACATGCCACAATGAAATTAAAGGATTACTCAAGCATTCTGTTTAATTTAAGGTGAACTGGGTGGAGCTCTCTCCCATAAAAAAATCTATAAACAGAATAACAAAAATTGAAACAGAATCATACCTTTGAGAGGGACTAAACAACCTTCACTTTGAAATCACTACCAAGATGAACTCCTAGTAAGCAATTTTGATATGAACTCTTCACTACCAAGATTGAGTTTCGAGACAATGTGCAACAAAAAGATGCTTAGTTTGATGAACCTTTAAATCACATTTCAAGAACATCGGGTATACATGGCAAAGGAAATAAATAAAAAGCTAACTATGCGCATATTGGTTGAACAGAAGTTGATCCAATTAAGCAAGTTAGGAATTGAGATGCATTGTGATTTGTAAGCATTTGGAGCCAAACATGTTCCTTAACCATTTTCATCCAAAATACACGCCCCATTGTTTATTGTTTTCTTTTTTCTTATACGTCCCAAGGAGTTAATGGCTGCAAAAATATAGAAGTAATGATAAGTTGTTATGATTTAGGAGAATAAAGCATCAACCATACATTGGCAGTTACAAAAAGGTATTAACTAAGTTTTTTTGTTTTGTTTTTTTTTTTTGATAACTAAGTTAAATAAATTCATTTCTAATCAACTCAGGCTATGTCCTAATCCCTTGGGGAAGATCATTCCCTCACAGACGTGGTAAGATAATAAACCCTCCTGCCGAATTTATAAATCATATCAGTGAAATTAAGCTTTATAGACATGATGATATCTACGGCCTAACTGAAGTGGCAGCAATCTTACATCCATGTCTTAACATATTAGAGTTAACTAAAAATTATGTGTATCACTTCAGCTCGTAAAAATTCATGAGTTTTAAGTTTTATGAAAAAAACGACTTCCTTAAATTTGTAGATTTACCCCCAATACTAAACAGTCAGAATGCCACCCCACCATACATGTCACAATGAAACAGAATAAGGTGAACCGGGTGGAGCTCTCTCCTATAAAAAAATCTATAAACAAAATAACAAAAATTGAAACAGAATCATACCTTTGAGAGGGACTGAGAACGCAAATCTCCTGCAAATGTCGACTCTGAAACAACAAAGTGCCCAGGGCTCGAATCTATGAACAAAAAAGGAGGCGGTGAGGGACTGATAAAGAGACGAAGAAAAGGAGGCGTAGAGGGCATGAGCTGGCGTGCGGAGAGGGCAGCAGGGGCAAAGGGGAAGCAGAAAGAAGGGTTTTTTAGTTGGGAGAACCCATTGGAAGAGGAAACAAACACCGCAAATGAAGAAAAAAGGTTGAACTGTCGCCGGAAGACTCAGAAAGATAGGGAAAGCGAGAAAGGAGGGAAAATAGTTTGGGAGAGGGGTACGCTTGCTCAAACCGTCGTTCACACTTTTGAACTCGGGTAGTGGTTATGATCGTAGAATCTCCATAAAGGAATCGATCTCAGTCCTTGAATAGCTTTTGTTAATTGCAAGCGTGCGATTATGAGCTGTATTGTATTATAAACTAGTATTTTTGCCCGTGCCAATGACACGACGCCAGTTTGAGAATTTATCAATAAATGAAGCAGATATTGTGGAAATGAATTACTAAAAATATTATTTTCTTAAAAAATTTGACCTTCAAATGGAGCCTCTTTGCCAGGAACGAATGGATTAATTAATAATTTGTATATGAAATTACGGGCTGGAAAAAACGGGCAGGACAAAAATTAAATTGATTAAGTTAATTACGATAACAGTTAAAAAGAAAAAAAAATCAAATTACAAAACTTACGATTTTTTTTTAAATTTTTTAAATTTGTATACGAAAAAAATTAAAAAGAAAAAAATACAAATATAAATTTTTGCAACCATAAAACTATAAAACCATAAAATATTAATTGTAAAACCGTAATATCTCAGTAAAAGAGTAACTAATTTTTGTAAAAATTAATTAAAATCTATAAATTAAATATTTGTTTAATTCATAAAACTTAAATTAAAAATCTATAAATTAAATATTTGTTTAATTAGTAAAACCTAGTTGTAAAACAGTAAATCAGTAAAAGGAAGAAGGGAATTGGTAACTGCCTTGACACATGTGGGAGTAAAACAGTAAATCCTGACTTTTTTTTTTATCTCAAATCAGTTGTAAGCGTGCAACGCTGAGCTGTAATGTATTATAGACTAGTACGCTTGCCCGTGCCGATGACATGTCGTCAGTTTGAAAATTTATCAATAATGAAGCAGATATTGTAGAAATGAACTACTAAAAAAATTGCTTAAGTTAATTACGATAACAGTTAAAAAGAAAAAATAAATATTTCAAATTACAAAACTTACGTTTTTTTAATTTTTTTTAAATTTGTATACGAAATTACGGGCCGGAAAAAATTAAATTGATTAAGTTAATTACGATAAAAATTAAAAAGAAAAAAAATACAAATACAAATTTTAGCAACCATAAAACTGTAAAACTGTAAAATATTAACTGTAAAATCGTAATATCTCAGTAAAAAAGTAATAAATTTTCGCAAATAACTATAAAACCGTAAAATATTACTGCAAAAATATTAAATGTAAAATAATAACTGTAAATCGTCTTGTAAACCGTAATATCTCAATAATTTTTGTAGTAATAAAATAGGGATGAAAAATAACGTGATAAAAATAGTTGAGATTGTGAGATTAAATGTGACAGAGAGACATTCTTTATATTTCAATATTACATTAAAATGAATGCGCGTACATAATTTTTCGTTTAAAAATTTGACATTCATCAAGTTTTTAAAAACTACAATGAAAATTATTTAAAAAAATTAAGAGACATTATTTGGAAATTGGTGTCGCAAAATAATTTTTTATTCAATAGCCGTAAAATCTTGGTAAAACAGCAAATTGATTAATTTGTATACGAAATTGCGGGTCGGAAAAAACGGGCCGAACAAAGAGATTACGATAACAGTTAAAAAGAAAAAAAAACAAATATTTCAATTAATTTGTATACGAAATTACGGATCGGAAAAAAATTAAATTGATTAAGTTAATTATGATAACATAAAATTGTAAAACTGTAAAATCGTAAAACAGTAAACCCTGATAACATAAAATTGTAAAACTGTCATTCGCACATGTGAGAGCTGAGGGAAATAAGCGCCGTTGGATCACTGTAAAACAGTAAATCCTGACCTCTTTTTATCCCAAGTGAGCGTGCGAGAGTGAGCTCTATTGTATTATAGATGGTGTTGCAAAATAATTTTTTATTCAATAGCCGTAGAATCTTGGTAAAATAGTAAATTGATTAATTTGTATACGAAATTGCAGATCGAAAAAAACGGGCCGGATAAAGAGATTACGATAACAGTTAAAATGAAAAAAAAAACAAATATTTCAATTAATTTGTATACGAAATTACGGATTGAAAAAAAATTAAATTGATTAAGTTAATTATGATAACATAAAACTGTAAAACTATAAAATCGTAAAACAGTAAACTCTGATAACATAAAACTGTAAAACTGTCATTCACACATGTGAGAGCTGAGGGAAATAAAGGCCGTTGGATCACTGTAAAACAGTAAATCCTGACCTTTTTTTATCCCAAGTCAATTGTAAGCGTGCGAGAGTTGGCTCTATTGTATTATAGATATTCATGTCAACTTATCTAAAAATATTAAATATTTTGTATAAAAACAAAAGAAAAAATAAAGTGTTTCAGCTTCCAATGTTTTCATTTATGAAAATCAATTTTAGGCAGAAAAATCATGTTTGTTATTATATATATATATATATATATAGAGAGAGAGAGAGAGAGAGATTATATAATAAATAAATAAAATTATATATGTTAGTTTGGATCGATTTGGTTTGCTTTGATACAAAAAATCGTGAATCAACTGAACTGAGCGGTTTTCCAATTTTTAAAATCGAAACCGAACTGTTTTCGACCAAAATCGAACTGAGTGGTTTTCCATAAGTTATTAATTCAATGACATATAATTTGTGTATGGTTAAGTCGTTACGAATTGTCGCTCCAAGTATCGGCACATATTGAAACTTTATGCGGTAAATATAAAAATATATTATTATTAGATAATAAATTTATACTCCATCCGTCCCTAAATTATCGTCCTCCTTTTCTTTTTCGTCCGTCCCAAAATAATTGTCCACTTTGAAACTTACCTTTTTAGAACATCACTTTTACCACTTTACCCTTACCTTTTCACCCTACTTTAATTATGGGTCACATACATATGAGCTTTAAATGAAACTACATATTAAACCAATATTAATAATCTAGGGGAAATTTCAAGTGGGTACAATTTTGAAAACATGTTTTCATCTAGGACCATCAATTTTTTGGACATTTCATGTAACTACAAATTGCTTGCCAAATGACAAAAATGTCATTAATGAAAACAAAACTGATCCTTCCTGCATTTTGAACGATCAAATTAATCCAGAAAGTCTGATGCCAACCACTGGCATCAGGTTGCATTTAACTTGATTTTGGAGGACCAAAATTAATCCAGAAAGTCTGATGCCAACCACTGGCATCAGGTTGCAATTTAACTTGATTTTGGAGGACCAAAATCAATCCAGAAAGTCTGATGCCAAGCACTGGCATCAGGTTGCATTTGACATGATTTTGGAGGACCAAAATCAATCCAGAAAGTCTGATGCCAACCACTGGCATCAGGTTGCATTTGACTTGATTTTGCAGGACCAAAATTAATCCAGAAAGTCTGATGCCAACCACTGGCATCAGGTTGCATTTGACTTGATTTTAGAGGACCAAAATCAATCCAGAAAGTCTGATGCCAAACACTGGCATCAGTTGCATTTGACTTGATTTTGGAGACCAAATTTAATCAGAAAGTCCGATGCCAACCACTGGCATCAGGTTGCATTTGACTTGATTTTGGAGGACCAAAATCAATCCAGAAAAGTCTCGATGCCAAGCATCGGCATCAGGTTGCATTTGACTTGATTTTGGAGGACCAAAATTAACCCGGAAACTCTGATGCCAACCACTGGCATCAGGTTGCATTTGACTTGATTTTGGAGGACCAAATTTAATTCAGAAACTCTGATGCCAAGCACTGGCATCAGGTTGCATTTGACTTGATTTTGGAGGACCAAAATAAATCCAGAAAGTCTGATGCCAACCACTGGCATCAGGTTGCATTTGACTTGATTTTGGAAGACCAAATTTAATTCAGAAACTCTGATGCCAACCACTGGCATCAGGTTGCATTTGACTTGATTTTGGAGGACCAAAATCAATCGAAAAATCGATGCCAACCATTGGCATCAGGTTGCATTTGACTTGATTTTGGAGGACCAAAATTAATCCGGAAACTCTGATGCCAAGCACTGGCATCAGGTTGCATTTGACAGGATTTTGGAGCACCAAATTTAATCCAGAAAGTCTGATGCCAACCACTGGCATCAGGTTGCATTTGACTTGATTTTGGAGCACCAAATTTAATCCAGAAAGTCTGATGCCAACTACTGGCATCAGGTTGCATTTGACAGTATTATGCATGACCAAATTAATCCAGAAACTCTGATGCCAAGCCCTGGCATCAGGATGCATTTGACAAAGATTATGCGAGATCGATTAATCCGAAACTCGATGCCAAGCAACGGCATCGGGATGCATTTGACAAAGATTATGCAGACCAAATTAATCCGAAACTCGATGCCAAGCTCGGCATCGGGATGCATTTGAACGATTATGCAGACCGAATAATCGAAACTCGATGCCAAGCAGCGGCATCATGATGCATTTGACAAAGATTATGCAGACCAAAATCAATCTAGAAACTCGATGCCAATGGCATCGAGATTCATTTGACAGTATTTTGGAGGACAAAATAAATCCAGAAACTCTGATGCCAAGCCATGGCATCAGGATGCATTTGACAGTATTATGCAGGACCAAATTAATCCAGAAACTCTGATGCCAAGCCCTGGCATCAGGATGCATTTGACAGCATTATGCAGGACCGAATTAATCCAGAAACTCTGATGTCAAGCACTATGCAGGACCAAAATCAATCAGGAAACTCTGATGCCAAGCCCTGGCATCAGGATGCATTTGACAGTATTTTGGAGGACCAAAATGAATTTAAAAACTCTGATGCCAAGCCCTGGCAAACCATTGTTCCATTCACAGGAAAGATGACCCGAGTTTTTTGGTTGCAAAAATGTGAACCAACCTAACGCATCGAAACAATCAAATAGAAACTCTTTCAACGAGAAATTCCTTAGAACAAGTCTATGACAGCTTAGGGTTCAAGAACAAAGCAAGAAAACTCAAATTTTATTAAAAACTACCGAAATAATGTTTAATAGGGTATTTATATGCCCTAACAATCCAAACCCTAAAAGGAAAAGTCTTAAACAAAAAAGACGAAAAAACCCAAAAACTTCAAAGGCCCATAACAGTACTTAAACAGCGTTTTTTGGGCTAAAAATGAATTTTTCACAGGGTAAACCTGGTGAATCTTGTAGAGCTCATCGAGAGCTTCGATTTGATATGCTGTGGGTCCCGTAATTCATCCGGACGCGAAAGTTATGCTCCGTTAAAGTTCGCGCCGTTAGGTGCTCTCTACTATTGCTTAACGGAAACTAACGGAAAAACTTAAATAGCGTAAAAAGCTGCGTTTCTATTATTATATAGCTGCAAAACACAAAAATAAAAGTATCTTGCAAGCATAGATTTTAAAGTCTGAAAACAAAAATAAATTTATATTAAACTCTTGAAATAAAAAGAGACTTATTAAACAAAAAAAAAAATCAAATTAAGATCATTCCCATGAATGTTAATAAACATTATCAACAACTAGCTAGAATATGTTCCAGTATTTCAAACATAAAGATGGATAATACATCAAAGATTCATCAGGGATGCAAGTAAATTAGATCCATAACTAATTGGGAACGAATAGCAAAATTTGGAAATGTTGAAGTAGAAAGCTCTATGATTACTAACTAAACTGACACACACTTGTTGAGATACTAATGATGAGATAGAAACCAACATGTGACCTTGATGAGAAATTTAAAATATGGATATCAGAAGGGGATGCTGACACCAGACCTTGGTGGGTAAAATTTGTAGTCTATACAAAAATGTGTCGCACTTCGCAGTAGTTATGAGTGGAAAATTGTAATGTCGAGAAGGCAGTTGACCTTTATGAACATTATGTTCACATCTGTACCGTCCATCAGGTCCAGGGCTTGCAACTGCAAACTCAACAGTTTCTTCAACCACCTCATTTATCTTCTTCTTAATTCCTTTCAACTCTGCTTCTGTGGCCAGATTGTTTACAATCAAGTACTTCTTCAAGCCAGTGCGCCTAGCTTTAGGAAGCGAAGATAAGTTTCATCGGCCTTGGAGGCGGGTCTTCGATCGGCAGTTCATGGCGGCGAGGTTGTGAATGGTGTGAGAAATTTAGAGAGGGGGAGAGAGAAAGAGAGGAGTGGCGGGACTTACCAGATGTCATCTCTCGAACAACGAATCCCACTGAATTCTTCCTTAAAGGGTAGTGACGTACTTTTGTCCCAAAATTGTATCTAAAAGATATGTCCAAAAAATAGCTGGATTTATTTGAAAACATGTTTTAAAAAATGTACCGGCTTGTAATTATTCCAATAATCTAGTCAAATAGGTTTTCTTAAACGATGTGCCGGGTCAACCAGGACAATAAATTAGGGACGAAGGGAGTACTTTTTAGTAGTATAATTTTTGTGTCACGAGTAGTCGTATTCTTATAAATTTCTCTAGTGGCGGGATTCAAAGCCAATTGTGCAATTTAACCATAAACTATCATTTGCAAAATTAAAAAGTTGTCTTCTAGCTCAGATAAAATTTGTCATCTCTTTACTATAAATAACTTCATTAATTTTTGATTGTTGTGATTGTGATGAAAGCGCACATATTTGGAGTTGTTTGACCTTGATAAATTTCAATCTTGTTGGGATGCTTAGACACTATGTACCAACTACACGACTTGTATCAATTTCAGTATGATTCAGAGCCGCCAGCTAAAGGTTCAGGGAAATTTTGTATTAGAACCGAACCCATTATATTTGGTAAAATTATTTGCTTAGATCATTTGAGAGGCTTGCGAGGACACCTAAAAAGACAAAAATAACGAAATTTGATGGGATGACCAACAATGTTTAGCGTGCTCAACATTATTTTTTCTTCAAATTTCACTTTAGGACCCAATGCCTAAAAAGTCGTATAGCACAAGTACGATTGTTTTTTTTTTTTTTTTTTAAATTCAGTTGGTAAAATGATTTGTTTAGATAATCACCAAAACTTCATTTTTTTAATTTTAGAAACAAACTATTCAAGAGGTTGTCGAACTTAGCTACCCTATATATGAAATCTAAATTATAAATAATGAAATTACGCAAAAGGGGAAGCATAAAAACCTTACCCCGTGGAAAATAAATGAGCATGGATAAAAAAATTTAATATTCTTGTTTGTATTTGTTTAAAAATATGAGATTGAGAGTGAGGCGTATATTTTTATTATGTGTCAAGTGGTAAAATTTTAAGAATTTGTATATTACTAATAAAAGTTTTAGAATCTCAATACAATAAATAAATTTAATAAGTTTTTCGTCAAAGTTTAAGTTGACCAAAAAAATTAAAGAAATGGTTTTACCAATATATATATATATATATATGAATTTTAAATTGTTAGATTTTTAGAGCATCCCTAATGCATTTTTCCTATCTCCTCTTTCTATTAAGAAGATGTGATATAGCATTGGGGAGTCTTCTTAGGCTCTCATCTTAATTGGTCATGTGGGGAAAAAGAGAGAGAGATTCACTTCCTAAATAAAAAGAGAATGGTTGGTGGAAGAAGGGGGGGGTAACAGGCGTGTGGTGCACTGCTTCCTCAAATCAGGCGCATGTACCACACGCTTGAGGGAAGGGCGTGGAAGGCGTGGAAGCTGGGTTGGCTGGCTACCAGATGTGGGTCCCGTGGCGACTATGTTGATTCATTTCAATTTTTTTTTAAAAAATTTCAAAATTGTAGCCGTTTTCAAACTAACCGTTGGAGTATTATTATTATTTTTTTTAACAAAGTAACCGATGGTGCATTATTTGTATATATATATATTTTTAATTTTTTCCCTTCTACCTTATAAATATATCACATCAATCTTCTTTATTTTCTCAACAAATTCTTCATTATCTCTTATATTTTTTCATAATCTCTTCTAAAAAATCAATTTATTTACATACTTATCTTCCAAATAGATCCAAGATGTACTAATTTTTACCAAACATCATAAACTTCGATCTAACTTGGTTGAACATATATGACGTCGTTACGACGCCGTTTTTATGTAATTTTAATTTTAAATTGTTTTTACATAATTTTTAAGTATTTATGTTTTATGTAACTTTATCATTATGTATTTTTTTCCTTCAATTTTAACGTTTTATGTAATTTTCTATTTATGTTATTTTACGAGTTATGTATATATGTATTTTATTGATAATTTATTAATTAAATTATAAATTATTTAATTTATGAGTAATTTATTATTTATAAATTAATTAATGTCTTTATTTATAAATTAATTAATTTATACAAAATATTTAAATATGAAATATATTAAATAAAGTTAAACAAATTTATTTGTTTGAAAAAATAAAAATAAGATTGAAGTGTAAAGTTAATGAGGTGATAGTGAGACTCAACTAAAAATATATATAAGAAGATTAACATTGGGAAGATATATATTCTTAAATGAAATAAGAAGAGAAAAATATATAGGTGACTAGTGAGACTCGACTAAGAAGATGGAATATGAAGTGTTGCATTGGGGATGCTTTTAGGGTAACTATTGATGATGGTTATTAGTATATTATCCAGTAGATAAAAAATAAATGCTTAAATTTATTAATTAGTTAGATAATATAATTAATGCATTAGCAACTAATCAATAAATCTCAATTTTCTATTTTTAATTCAATTAATAATATCTATATTATAAAAGATATTAGGGGCTAACTGGCGGTTCAGATCGAATTATGTCAAATACAATTAACAGTCCAGATTGATTAGTAAATATCTGAGTTACATATAAACTCCTCAGTTATGAGTTATATTTGAATTATCTCATTCTATAACAAATAAATATGTAATAACCCCTCAGTTATGTTTTTTTTTTTGAATTATCCTCTCTACAACCAATTACAGTTATATGAATGCTTTTCTCTAACACATTTTTTTAACTACATACTTTCGTTTGAGTTAACGAGGCGGTTATCTATAATTTATTCTGAGCATCCATTGAGTTGTTTTAATGAGATATTTGTTTGTAACTTTTGTAATTAATTTTTGCAATTTTTAGTATTTGTATTTTAATTTTATTATTAATATTTAGTTTGTACTTTCGTAATTAACTGTTATCGTAATCAACTTAATCTCAATTTAATTTTTGTCCGTCCTAGATTTATTTTTTAAAAAAAACATTAGTTCATAAGTTTTGTAATTTTAAATATTTGTATTTTATCGTAATCAACTGAATCTCAATTTAATTTTTGTCTGACCTAGATTTATTTTTTTTAAAAAACATTTGTTCATAAGTTTTGTAATTTTAAATATTTGTATTTTATCGTAATCAACTGAATCTTAATTTAATTTTTGTCCGACCTAGATTTATTTTTTAAAAAAATATTTGTTCGTAAGTTTTGTAATTTTAAATATTTGTATTTTAATTTCTTTTTTTTTAAATGTGTGTTATATTTTCCTTAATAGTCTGAAATATTTGTGATTTCAAAATAGTCTTTTGTTAGTTCATTTTGTCTCATTCAATTTATTTTATATTTTTTGTTTGCCACAATTTTTATTTTTAAGTTTATTTCAATTAACATGTGTTGTATTGATGTGTGTAAGAGAGAATTTTTTTGAATGCTTAATTATGCTCTTTTTGAACGGGTTACAAAATTTTAAAGCAAATAAAATGTTTTATTTCTTTAATTTTCGGGAAGTCATCTTTTTTATTTCTTTAATTTTCAGGAAGTCGTTTTTTTTTTGTAGTGTACATTGATCTGACCCCTAAAAAATCTCAAGCATATACTAATTTATTCGCATTATGCTCGTTTCAGACATTGATCACGTTTATACTGATACCGTGCCAAAGGCATGGGTACGAAATCTAATAATACTATTTAATCGTAACCATTGAAAATCTAATAATACTATTAAATCGTAACCATTGAAACCGAGATATTAGTAATTCGTGGGAGCTTTCCATTACCCGATTTCCCACTGGATCAAAGCCGGAAAGGAAAGAGCGCGGGAGTGAACTATTCCCTCAAAGAAAAGAGCGCCAAATTCAAAACGCCGGCTACCCGTCAAATCGCAAATGTAGCCCACTACCCCCTATATTATATATGCTCATTTCCCGATGCATTTCTAGTCTCCCTTTTTTTTTTCTGAGCATTTGCCCTAATTTTACTGGTATCATTCGTCCAATCAAAACCCAGAAAAAGAATCCCAGCGGCAATGGACGACGCACAAAGACTTATCAATCCATGGGTTCTTCACTTTCAAAAGCTCTCCCTCGAGCTCATTTGCCCACTCTGGTTAGCATTTCCCCCATATTTTTATCGTCATTTATACATTCAAATTCATATGTATACATTAGGGTTCATTACTTCTGTAATTTTTGACTCAACATGACTAATTTTGTTTTGTTTTTTTTTTTGCATGTTTTTCTGGTCTTTTTCAGCCTTAAAATGCTCAATCAACCAACGCTACTCCCCTGCAATCACATTTTCTGCAAGTTTGTTGCCATTTCCATATATCCTCAGATTTTATCTCACACCTACTTGTTTTAATTCTTATTAATTAATTGCCCCGTTTCGATTGTTCAGGTCATGTATACAGAGATCGACTCAGTTTGAGTCAGAATGCCTTGTTTGTAAACATCAGTATCTAGACGGAGGTATGGAAATGACTAAACCTCAGAATGATTCCTTATAAGTGTATTTTTAACTGCTTTATTTTTAATGGGTTTGTGAGTATTATTTTTGAACAGGCTTTTGAAATATCTGGAGTTCAAGATTTTGGGGAAAATGACAATTAGTTATTCACTGTTTATTTTGACTAGCAAACAGCGTCATGCAAATGCGTGTGCATCTTTTCCTTTTCCATTACGTTTTCTCATTTCATAGTTTATTATATTTCAAAAAAATTCTCAAAAGTTAATTGTTTTAGGTAATTAAATGTTAGTGGATATAGTGGGTAATTAATTTCAAATTAGTATTAGTAAAGTGATTAGTATTTTGAATTAAGAGTATTTTCTGCAACACCAACAAGCATGATAGGGCTTCATTTTGAGCCCTTCCTCTTTATAAGAGTATGGGTATATAAAATTTGATGTTGTATGATATATAACATTTGATGTTACTTTGAGGGCACGTACAGAAATTTGAATACAATGTTACATTGATAATTCAGCTTACATATTTGTAGAAAAAATATTATTCCCTCTATTCCAAAATGAGTGTCTTCTTTTAAAAATTTCTTGCCCCAAAAACAAGTGTCCTTTCGATAAATTTACCAAATGTAGCTTTGCCAACTAAACATGTCCTGGTGTGCACTTGCAATACTATGATGTGGACACTAAGTGCATTCATGTTTATGTGTTAGTAAAATGTCTTGAAAGTCAATTCTTTGAAAAAATAAAAAAGGGACACTCATTTTTGGAATGGAATTGGAGTAATATTCTGGAAAAGAGCTTTCAAAACTATAAGGTTGCTACTAATTTTGAGTAATTTGTGCAGTAGGGCATAGTAGGTATGTCTTCATGCTTTGGTTTGGTTATTTCTTTTATTGGAGGGAATGAAAGAAAATGAGCAAGCAAGCATGTCACAACTTACTCGAAATGGGATTTGAAAAATGAGAAAGGAAAGCAGTAGCATTAATTTTTTTATTTGTTCTCAAAAGACCTTGTGGAAGGAAAAAAATAGTAATATCCCGAATGTTAGGTATTTCATTCTTTTATGGTATTTTGACTTGAACATTCGTTCAGCTGAGACTTGCTCTATTTTATAAATAACAGGGCTTTCTTAGATTTTATAAAGAAAGTTGCAATGTACGTCACGCAGGGGAATAATTTAGTATTTTGAAGGAAGAAAACTTTCTTGAAAAACCATCTTGTTGATTTTTTTATTTTTTAATTTGGATATATGATACAGATCTACGGCCAGCACCATTCATGGAAAATATTGTGAGCATATATAGAAACTTGGATGCTACTTTTAGTGCTAATCTCTGCCACCCTGGTACGGAGTTTTATCATTACACTTTCAGTTCTTCTAAATTTCCTTCAATCAAGCTATACGCTAAAGGATGTTTTTGGTGGCTATTGGCTGCATGTTATTGTTTCATTTCCCAGATGCTGGTAGGGTATCTGTGCACATGTCATCAAAGTCGAATGGAAATGATAAGTTAAGAAAGGAGCATATTGAAACATTACAAGAGGGAAATTCTAGCAATGGTCAGCCTACACCAAATGGCTGTGATAATAATGTGGTACATTTAAATGGGAAATTGGACAAGTGTACCACACCAGAAAATTTTCAGAAACAAGGGTTTAAGATGAGTCATTGCAGTTTACCTGAAAGGGTGTTTAGTGGCAAGGCTAAGTCAAAACCCGTAAGGTCAACTGGGCAAGTGGTTGCTGAGAGGCAGGGTATGCTTGGCAACGAGGAGATGGGCACTATTCAGGTGGAACAGTTAAGCCCTCCTTCCTTTGGCAATGTCAAAGACAGGGATGATAACAGCAGTGATCCAAGCAGTAGCAATCAGGTAAGACTACAAGTTTACAACTCAAAGCATCTATAACGCATCTCTTCCTTCACTAATCCACAAATGGTGTAGCTTCACTTGGCTATTGACCTTTATATTACAAATCAAGATGTATTTCTCATTGTCAGTTCTTTTATCTTTTGCATAAAATGTTCAATTTATTTTAAATTCATTATAGCATGTTTGACCAAACTCAGAATTATTGTGGGAACATATGCTTTGTAATAGTTGGCTCATATATTGTAATAAAGAGTCCTTAAGTTTGATTGTCAAGTTGATAATTATAGGTGTGTAATTCATAGAAAGAAATTGAGCACGGGTAGTGTTCTTTTGGTGTCTTTTTAGTTGTATGCCCTCTGTTCCACTTAAGGAGTCCATGTTTGAAACTCTATTTTTATTGGGATGAAACAGTATTTCATTAGTGCCCGAATTTTAGTCACTAATAGGTTTCTTAATTTAAGTCTAATGTAATATGGATAAATTTGGAAAACTCAAAAGACTTAATTAGCTTAATTTTTCAAATAGGCTATAAGGGAGTCAGCAAAAAAAAACTTGTACAGCTTGGTTTTTTATGCTATAACTTCTTTTGGAGGCAATGATTTACTTAAATGTGTTACTTTGAACTTGTTGCACTACGGTTTGTACTTGTGTCTTTTGAATGATAGTGCACATGGTGATTATAAAATAGATTTGATCTAATTTGCTTGAGCTTTATATTTTACATCTAAATTTCTGGACTCTTGAGATGAATGTTGCAAGTGTTGTTAACAAGTGTTAATTGATCATGCTTTCAGAACTTAGAAAGATATTCAACAAAGAGATTAGGTGGAAATGATGCAAATGTCAAGTGGGACGATGTCAAGAGACAAAAGATGCTGAGTAATGGATTATTTGAGACGGGTGTGGAAACACATCATCAATCCAAAACCTCACAAAATGAAAATTTAGCCACTTCCAATTGTAAATTGAAAGCTAAATTTGACGAACCTCTTTCTGTGATGCAATCAAGCGTGATTCCGAATGCATCAGATGCAAACAAGAATCTGTGTGCCTTTTGCCATTCTTTTAAGCAAACGGATGTGAGTTTTCGAACCCGAATTCCCATCCATCTATTTACTCAGCTGACATTGTTGTTCACAGTTCCTTTTTTGAGGGTTTTGTAGGGAAGTGGGCCACTGCTGCACTATGCCAATGGGAGGGAGGTAGTTGGAGATGTGGCCAGCTTCTCCAAGGTCATACATGTTCACGAGAAATGTATTAGCTGGTAAGTATATACTATTCAATGGTAATTAGCCTACGGATACCGTAAAGCATGTTACGACATGTCATAGATTGTTCATACCAACATTTACAATTTTAGGACACCTCGAGTTTTCTTTGAGGGTGGAACTATCAAGAATTTGGAATCAGAAGTGGCAAGGGCTGATAAGCTAAAATGCAGTAGCTGTGGTAAAAAAGGAGCCGCACTTGGCTGCTACGTAAGTAGCTGTCGGAGAACTTATCATGTGCCTTGTGCATATGACATCTTAGATTGCAGATGGGACTGCGTAAGTCACTAAGTCAACTAATTATTGTCGGATGATTATCAGGTTGACCCATTTAACAGTTATCTTATATTTTGTTTTCTTCTCACACCTTTTCTAGGATGAGTATCTGTTGCTGTGCCCAAAGCATGCATCTCACAGATTTCCAAATGAAAAGTTAATGGCTCGAAAGCTAGCTGGTATGGAAAATCAAAAGTCAAAGTCTGGGAAGCAAGCTGTGGGAAAAAGGTCTAACTTGCTTCAACATAGATTGATATTAATGTGTGATTTACTTGATAAAATATCCAACAATCAGTTGTGAATTACTGACAATATATTTTTTTGTAATTCTCAGATACATTCATTTTTCATTTTTGGTTTTTCTTTGGTCCAGAAAAGTTTTGCAAGATTGTTTTCAGCCTATTTCCCCCCTCTACTATTCTATGAAGGAGCATGAAATTCAAATCTTTCTTCCCAATTACTGATCAGGGAATAACTTTTTCTTGATTTTTACGAAAATATGCCAGCTTTTCTATGTGATTGAACACTGCATTATCATAATTATTCTGTTATGGATGAAATACATACAACCAAACATTTTCCCAATGTTTTTCTGATGTACAATCATTGTGATACAGTTTTTCTACTGAAGCAAACTTTTGTGAAACAATGCCTAGTGGAGGGAAAGGTTTGGTTTTCTGTGGATCAGCATTGTCTTCTGAAGAGAAGGTAAATATTGTTTTTTAAGTTGGGCATTTGGCTTCTGTGTGAGTGTGCGTGTTGGAGATACTCTCTTAGAAACATAATTTGTGAAAAGTATCTTTCGTTGTTGTGGTAATGCAGTGTTTCATGGTTGAATTTGCACGAACTTACGGTGCAACTGTCTGCAAGTACTGGAAACCGAATGTTACCCATGTGATTGCTGCAACAGATGCAAATGGTGCATGCACGAGGACATTCAAAGTTCTGATGGCAATTCTGAATGGGAAATGGATCGTTACAACAGAATGTAAGCCTGATCAATCTTCTTATGTTATCTGTTTGTCTTCTTGTTACTTTTGTTTTTCCATTTTCTTTTTATTAGCTTTGTAATTTGAAAACCATTTATGTGTTTCTGGCTATTTATGAGGAATTTATTTCCTTTCATTGATCATTAATGCAACATGACTTGTGTTTTCAGGGTTAAAGGCTTGCGCCAAAATGGGAGAACTTGTAAATGAAGAACCTTATGAAGTTAGGCTAGACAATCATGGCTGTTCTGGTGGACCCAAAGCTGGGAGACTTGGGGCTGTGAATAATGTAAGTGCAAATTATTTGCAATAAAAGAGTATATTCCCTTCATCCCTGAAAAGAGTACATTTGAAAATTCAAAATTTTGATTTTGTATTTGTACTATGTGAATCTTTTTTGTACGTGTGGGACAAACCAACATGGCAAGTAAGACTCTTTTTTGGAAGATGTAACGCCTTGTAGGAGTAAGTGGTTTGGTTTAGGCCAAAACCACAAGCCAAATCGTCTCCCAATGGTCCCATTTTTGTAAAAACAAACCGAACCACCGAAACCCCTTGATTTGGTGCGGTCTGTTTCGATTTTGTGGTTCATATAAATAATAGTATGAGGTTACATATACTCCAAAATAGATGGAGGGGGGGGGAGAGGTGTGCAGAGAGAGAGAGAGAGATGTGTGTGCGTGACTAAGTGTGAATGAGAATTAAGTTTTGGCTACTTTGGTCTTTAGTATTACTTTGGAAAATGTAGATTACTAGAAATTAGAATTATGAAAGAATTATTATATGTATAATTTATATATATATATATATATATATATATATATATATATAAATATAAATAATTTATATATAAATAATTTATATATATATATATATATATAAATATAAAATATAAAGATATATATTAAAATGGTGGTTTGATTCAACTTGGCACCAAAAATCACAAATCGAATTGAACTAAACCAAATCAAACGATTAATAATAAACCTAAACCAATCTAACTCAAAGCGAACTAAACCGGCCGATTTGATTTGATTTAGCGATTAGTGGTTGGCTTAGGCCCCACAAGTCTAAGTTTGCTAAAAAACAACATACATAATCTTCATTGTTTCCTTTTTGTTTTAAGTTTTTAACCATGACCGGCTACTAGACATGAAGATTACTGTTTGCATGGTTGAGTGATTTTAAATACTTGATGATACTCTTGATGCAAAAGAGCTGAATAATTTATTTTTCTTTGTGCAGGCACCTAAACTTTTCAACTGCATGAACTTTTACTTTATTGGGGAATTTGTGCAAGAATTCAAGAGCAATCTCCTTGACTTGGTCATTACTGCTGGAGGCTCTGTAATTGAGAGCAAGGAACAGTTACTTGCTCTAAGTAAAGATGATGAGGCTATCCCATCAACAACCTTGGTTGTTTATAACACTGATCTTTCACTACATAGCATGCTAGGAGATGAAGATTCTATTAAGCTGGAGAGATGGGCTGCAGCAGAGGAGTTGGCTCGTGAAATCAGAGGTCAGGTCATTGGACACACTTGGATATTGGAATCGATAGCTGCATGTAGCTTGCAAACTATGCCCAGCAGCTAAGTTATCTTTTGCCCTGGGATTTTTGATATTTTCAACAACCAACAAGGGCAGGATTGCAAGTTGAATCATGAAGATGCTCAAGTCACTTGCCTTTTAAATGTTGAATCATTTTGAAAGATGCTAGGGTAAATCTCATAGATGTTTATGTGGGTGCTATGCATTCTGCAAAAACATCCATTTTTGGAAATACTTTAGTTTTCTACGATAATGAATTTTTGTGGTTGCATTGTGGAATCACAATGTTCCTGGTAGCCCTGTCAATCTGGTCCCTTGCTTGATGGAGAGTGAGCCAGTTTGTGCTGCCAGGGTGCTAGGTGTATTTATTGCAAACAAGATTGGGATCAGTTTTACCATTTGCTTGGTCTGTTCAACTTTGGGTCATTGGACATAAGGCCCATAATGAGGTTGGGCCCTCGGCTTCAACCAACGCTTTAACGAGGAAGTTACAGGTAATGCAAGTCAATGCCAGTGAGGAGAATATGATGTATATCGGTAAAGGAAAAATTGTGAAGTAGTTTGTAAAATTGGAAGATGTGCACAAGCTTTGTTTAGGCAGTAAATGATTGAACTTATGGCATATTGATTCATTTGCAGCCTAAAACAAGCAACTTCACTAGAGTGGAGGAAATGACTTTAATGTTGGGTAATGGTCAAGCCTAAAATTTCCAGGGCTAGAGTACTCACCAATCCAAGCTTAGCTCAAAAAGCTCTCGAGTCAGAAGGAACAACCACCTTCCACTTCCTGACAGAGGCCACAAGTACCTGAGCCATTTTAGTCAAAGGGCTTCCTGCTGGTGGCTTTGAGAGAGAGATAGAGAGGGAGCGGGAGCGAGTGAGGGAGAGGGAGAGAAAGAGCGCGAGGGAGAGAGAGAGAGAGAGAGAGAGAGAGAGAGAGAGAGAGAGAGAGAGGCTTGTTTTAAGGTTTTAATGTGAATTAAGTTAGTTCAAACTATGGTGAAAGAATTTTGTTATGATGCAGTAGCGTAGGCGTTATCAAACTTAGTGAAAACTTTGATCCAAATTCAAATTCTTGCTTTGAGCGAGGATGAACTCACCGATGACGTGAAAGATGCTATTTGCAAATAATTCGAGCATGAAATAGTAACTTTGGCCAATTGGCCTGTTTGCGGGCGATGTTGGGATGGACAGAAAAAGAGATTCATGATGAACTAGTTTGTCAAGGTTGTCTCTGATTCATAAGATTAAGGAGAAAAAAGAAAAAAGGAGTGTCTCACTCCTTTGTATTTAGTTATTCTTTGATGCTCTAGGCCGGTTAACTCGCCAATTGATCAGAATCTCTTTATTTAAGAAAATGTCCACTTCGGGTATATATATATATATATATATATATAGAGAGAGAGAGAGAGAGAGAGAGAGCAGGTTTCATGTAAGATAGTCTTAGGGATCTGAATTCGTAGTACAGAATTCCACTATCTCATAATCTAGTGACAAATTAAGTCGGGATATTGGAGGTTTCGATGATCCAATATTCGGCATACATCCAAATTGGTTATTGTGTTCGTGTGTAACCAACCCATTTGCATATAAATGATAGAGTACTGGTGGGCGATTATAGTTTTAAGGAACACGTCTGTTCTCGTAATATATAGTTTGCTGCAGAAGAAGTTAATCTTGTCTGAGTCACATTATATTAGGATATTGAGGCACCTAAAAAAGACCATGCACTATGTCATATGTTATAATGGTCGAGGGACTTAGTGTTGTCAAGTGGAAGTGGGTGGATATTCAGTACTCAGCCTTGGTGGTTTAGGAATTTATTCCAATATGGCCTAATTAAGCCAATGCCCTCAGTGTCACTGTGATTTGATACTTGATATTGATAGTGCCAACCACAGAGGTTCCCAGTCCTTGTACGAGTGGCCAAAGAGATAAAAGTCAAATATAAAATTCTAAACGAGGTGCATGCTACAACATTATATTTAGGGCCTTGGATGCGGCATACATGAACTAACAATTGAGTCACATGCAGCATGCTCCAACTTCCTTAGATCATCAACTTGCAATGAAGCCTTGTTCTGTAAACTTACTGATACCACCTTTCTGCAACTCTCTTTCCAGTTCATTCACATCTGTGTTGTAAACAAACTGTCTTGCAACCACCAGAAAGAAAATGAAGTTCAATGAGCTCAAGATTGCGTAAAACGCATAGTAATAGTCTAAATGAGAGACATTTAGGTTATCCAAAATCCAACCCTTGTTTCCACTCCTAGTGATATCGGCCACAGTCGTCAGAATAAAACTACTAAGGAAAAACCCTACTCCCAAGCTAGTTGTGAAGTAAGCAGTCCCAAGACTTTTCATCCCTTCTGGAGCCTGATCATAGAAGAACTCGAGCTTTGCAACTTCTAAAAAGTTATCAGCTACTCCCATTAAAGCAAACTGAGGAAGGAGGATGAATATACTTAGAGGGACTGTTTGGCCTTTACCCAAGGTACCATGCTCTTTCGCCACACCAAGCCGCCTCCTCTCCACTAAGCTGGCAGTGACCATGATAATAACATGGAGTACTAGGCCAATCCCCAATCTTTGCAACAATGTGATCCCTCTTGGATTTTTAGTGTATTTTCTGATAGTAGGAACGAAGAATCGGTCGTAGAGTACAATGCTCATCAACATGAAGATTGTCACGAATGCAGTGAGACATGCTGGGGGTATCTCAAAATGCGGGCCTATACTCCTAACCAGAGTTGTTCCTTGCTTGATGAAGAGTGTCTGAGTTTGTGCTACCAGAGTGCTAGGTATGAATGTTGCAACCAAGATTGGGACCATTTTTACCATTTGCTTTGTCTGTTCAACTTGGGTCACTGGACATAAGTCCCATAAAGAGGTTGGCCCATCGGTTTTGACCGCTGCTTTGTCAAGGTAACTGCAGTTCAATGCTAGTGTGAGAGAGAAGAATATGGTGGTACAAACTGGTAGGCGTCAGTTACATATTACCACTTTCCTTGTAATATGATGGTAATTTTTTATTTTTTTTTTGTTGTCGAGGAAGTTAGGTATTAAAAAGGAACCAGGACTAAAAACAAATTGAAACCATGTTCAAGCTCGGCTTTGCAGTAAATGAACCAAAAAGTTGGGCTTGATCTCAATTTCGTTTAGAGTTGACCGGACCTGAGCTAAAGTTTGACTCATGAACATCGCGGTTCACTGCAGCCTAATTAACAAGTGAAATGCATAATACAGAGAGAGAGAGAGAGAGAGAGAGAGAGAGAGAGACCTTAATGTAGGGGAGTGGTCAAGTCTAAACTTTCCAGGGTCAGAGTAGTCATCGAAGCTTAGCTCGAAAAGCTCTTTGGGGTCAGAAGGAACAACCACCTTTCGCTTCCTCATCGAGGCCACAAGTACCTGAGCCATTTTAGTCAATGGACTTCCGGCTGGTGACTTGTGTCTAAAGTAGGGTGTTCCCACTATAAACATGGCTATTGCAACCGTGAGGGCTGCTGTTGGAATGGCATAGCCAACCCCCCAGTTGACATTATCTTGGATGTAAACTAGGAAAGTGTTGGAAAAGAGTGTACCAAAGAAAATGCTAAACATCCACCAGTTGAAGAAAGAGAGCTTGTGGGCCCTTTCTTTAGGCTCGTAATCATCGAACTGGTCTGCGCCCATGGTTGAGATATTTGGCTTGGTTCCTCCCGTTCCGATTGCTATAATATACAAGGCACAGTAGAAAATGCCAACTTGGAAAGATGAGGCCCGTTTGTCACAGTCTTGGTATGACACACCGTTACCACAAGTTGGTGGCTTTAGGCCTGGTACCGAGACGACTAGAGTCAATAATAAGATACCCTGCACAAGCGAACGTGTCAGATCAAGTTTGAAAATCATTTAGTTGAGATGATGGATCGTACCACGAGGTAAATGGCAGAAGCAATGATGAACGTCCAGTATCGGCCGAGATGAGCATCAGCAACGTAGGCACCTAAAAGGGGTGTCATCCAAACGGTGCCTACCCAATTGGTGACATTGTTTGATGATTTCACAGTCCCTTCGTGTAGCTTCCTTGTTAGATACAAGACTAAATTTGTTGCTATTCCATAGTATGCCATCCTTTCACATACTTCATACCCTACACAACAAAGAGTATAGCTAGTAAACTAGGATAGGGTGTTGTTGACTTGTTTTTAGAAATGAGAAAATTTGTAATTATAAATTACCTAGCATGAAGTAACAAGCTTTCCATCTCCCTGTCTTTGATCTTAGGACAGGTCTGCCCTTGAGATCAACTGTTCCATCCAACGTATACTCTTCTTCCCCCCTTTGCCCTTTCTCTGATGCCATGGATCAAGAGAGAGAGAGGCTACAACAACTATATCATCATCATGCATGTAGTAGGCCTTTTATGGGTTTTTCTTATGCCAATTTTAGTCTCCATCACCAAGATTGATTTTTCAAACTTGTATTTCTGTCTATATGCTCCATACATTTTTAAATTAGAGTCTTATTTCACCAAGAAAAAAACATTATTTGAAATGAATAAGATATTAAATTTCTTCCAAATTTTTGAATAATTTAAATCCCATCCAATCAAGGTTGGGTCCCACAAGTTAAAAATGTAAAGTTAAAATATTTTCTTAAAAAAAAAAAAAATTACAACCAAGACAAATTTTTGTTGTTGGGGATACCCGTAACATATGTTAAAGATTTGCTGCTGGGGACACCTTAACATAATGCTAAAGCTTTGCCGCAGAATTATTCGTATTTTTGTTTTTAATTTTATACTTATATTCCATTTGGAGCAAAGAGTTCATTATTATATTTTTGAATGTTTCACATAAAAAGTCAAACTATAAAAAAACTAAGACATAAAAATGTCAAATTTTATTACCAATAAGTTACTAAAAGTGTTATTTTTTAAAAAAGTTGACTTTCAGACGAGAACCATTTATATATATATATATATATTGATTAGTTTTTTAACAAATGGTTGCCTCTTATTGATCGTCAGATAATCGACTGATACTCTGTTTATGAATCAATCAAATTTAATAAAAAAAATAAAATAAGTGTTGTGACAATGACATGCCAGATGTAAATGGGTGATAGGGTTGTGGTGTAACCAAGAAATTAGGATTCCGTCAACCTGGAGTGTCAAAATTGAGGCAACTTACAATTTAGATGGCCGTATTTTGGATTCCGTATTGTTTGTTTACAATTTATATATTAGCCAACAAACAAAACTTTTTGATGGAGGCACTGATTCCTCGGTTTCTCCAATCCCAATCCTAATCCTATACAAATGAAAGCAACAAAAGATTGGGTTGATAGCCAAACACTTGACAGGCACAAATTACTTTAAACATCATCTGCCAAACATTCAATCATACACTCTTTCCACGAATGTCTTTCGTTCAATTTAATCGTTTCCTACTTTTTTCTATTGAACTCGAAATCACTCACAGTTATTTAAGGCAAAAGGCCATAATTAAGAGTGATGCTTTTAAATCATATTTCCATTTGTTGTGAAAATTATCAGAAATCAGCTATGATTTAAGTTCAGATATAATAAAACTCACACCCTAAGGCAAAACAGGCCACCGTCTTGTCACAATCCCATGTACATTGCAGAATGTATAACTATCACTAACTCACCTACCTAACAATTTAATGAAAACCTCCCAACAAATGGGACAGGTGAAGTAGTGACCCCAAAAAGGAAAAAATATTAGATATCAAAAGCCATATCCATCACATTATATTAAACTGTAAAGATTAATAATAGTACAGATGAAAGCACTCAAAGATTGGGTACGAGAAACAGAGAGGAACCATTGTTGGAACACGCCACCTTCCTGCCCAGCCAAGGAAAGTACTTGACGGGTATAAATGATTTTAAGTATCATCTGCCAGCTTGCTATTCAACCAACACTGAATCAGAAACATGTTCAGAGACTTGAAAAAAAAAAAAGAACTTGTTTCGTTAAATCATTGATTCCCAAGAATAACAGCATTATATCTAAGAATGAAATAGATTTACCAAAAACATTAGCACAAGACCAGAAAAGAATGAAATCTGCAACCGTGCAAAATTAGAACAGAACAGCCATGAAAGAAAGCTGAACCCTCATACCCACAAATACACGTACCAGTCTGCTTGAAATTGGACATTAGCAAACACCCTCCATAACCTGTATCACGAAGAGGATGACCAAAGCCTCACAATAGAGCCCACAATAAACTCCATCAATCTCAATTCAATGGGCCAGTTTCTTCCTGTACAAAAAAAAGGAGAACACAGCAGGAGAAATGATTATGCCTCCCAAAGAGAACTTCTATCACTAGGAACATTTCTACTCACTAGTCACTACCCAGAAACCACAGATCCACCAACAATAGCAGGTATCAACCTCCATGTGATTACTTCTACTCTGAAATCTATTAAAAGAAGAAAAGCAGCATCTACAGAACAAAGTTTTATACTTGCTACTCTTTTAAAACAGAAGGTGAAAAAAAGCATTAACAAGGGGGGATAAAAAAGAGTCCAAACCAACTAACACATACAGCTATAAGGAACCTTAAGTTTAACATGGAGCAAACACAATGTAAAAATGAAGTACAGACACTATCCATAACGATCAGTAGTTATATATCACCAAAATAGCTACTGCAAACTAATTTCAAGATTCAAGCAATCCAACCAGTCCAAAATCTTGTCAGCAAGCAAGAGGTGTCACATTGTGGCAAGACCATGTATACCAATAACCAAACTCCAATCCTATTGTGGAGCCTGCCAAGATTCATTGCCACCATAACATAAGCTTTTTCTGAGTCAGACCTCCAGGTTTCCGTTTTAGCACCCTGACGAGTGACGACCCATTACTTCCATTTGCACACCACCACTTGATCCTTGTTGCTCTCCCCCACTAGATGCCGTTTCCAGTATTTGGAGCACCTCCACCATAATTGCCATATCCATATCCTTGATTTCCATACCCAGAAGAACCATTTGGAGATTGACCAATTGGTGCAGAAGCAGTACCACTGCTGCCTGGAGCACTCCAAGAAATAGCAGCCCCATAGCCTGGAGTTGCACCATAGCCCGACCCCCCATATCCAGGAGTCTGGCTGCTCCAAGCGTTTTTCAATGCACTGGGAGTGCCGCTTACATATCCAGAGTTTGCAGCATTTGGGTTTCCATATGCTCCAACAGGGCCACCGAAGCCGGCATTAGCATTTCCGTAACCGCCAACACCATAACCACCATAGCCACCATAGCCAGAGTTGTTGTTTGGTGCTCCAAAACCATAACCTGCAGCACCGTAGCCTGAGTAAGCCGGATAGCCACCACCAGTATTTTGCTGCAGGAATCTATTACCATCCATTCGACCATCAAATGAACTAGCATTGGCACCAGAAGAACCATAGCCTTGGTAGCCTCCACTACGACCACCACCACTGCTTCCACTACCACCACCACTTGGATTCGCATCTTTGGGAAGGGCTCGTTTCACCTCAACAAATTTATTATTAAGCTCATGGAAGGGCTTTTGGAGAACTCTATCAACAGCCTCTTCTGAGTCAAAGGTGATGAAACCAAAACCACGAGGTCGGTTAGTGTTTTGGTCGAACATTATTACTACATCAGTTACATCTCCATAACTTTCAAAATACTGCCGGAATTCTTCATCAGTCAGGGTGGAAGGCAAGCCTCCAACGAATATCTTTTTAGTTCTGATATTTCCTGCCCCTCCAGAGCTTCTGCCAACGTTTGCATTTCCAGGTCTGGATGTACGCTGTTCTTCTCTAGATAAAGCCCTCTTTGCCTCCACCTGAGTAGCAAAAGTTAAGTACTAAATTGAACGAGGCATACACAGAATGGTACTACTCAGACACATCTACAATTATTCTGTAAGCATCTCCAGGTGAGCAGCCGATCACTTGCTCGCATGTACGCAAAAGTACAGAAGAAATAACGTTAAAGACTACCTAGTGAACTAGTAAGCCTCAGCAAATTTACAAGAAATTCCTAGCTCATGTATTTGCAAAGAAAGAAGACTTGAGTTTCAAGAAAACACATCATTAAAGAGTTCAGACTAACAAACACAAGAAATAAACATACTCTTTGAAACATTAATACATCAAATACCCAGGAAACTTCATATTTAATACTGCCAAAACCTCTACGCAGCAAAAGATCCCAAATATCATTCACAATCTAGATTAATCTACTTTTAATTTATAAAATTGAAAATTCAAAAACAATAATTGTAATTTAAAAAGCTAAAGGACAAAAGACATTAAGCAAGGGGTTTCTGATTCCAGAAATTGGAGCAACCAGAGAGACACCCATTTTTCCTATCTATTTGAACAGTTTATATTTGTTTTTCAGCAGAAGAAGAAAAAACAATTTCCCAGCCTTGTTAGCAACTACTAAAGTGAAGCTAAGTATCTAAGATCCACATTTATTTAATGTTCTGAACAAAAGAATCCACACTGATGTAAAAATTAAGGTCTAGTGAAGACATTCTGCAATCTTCACCCCCACAGCACGGAGAGAAGAATACACTTTCTTCAACTATAACTCCTAAATTTACAGCACTCGTGAGCAATATCCCATATATCCAAACACATATTTCAGGGTAGTTGGCACTGATTTTACTAGTATCTGATTTTCAACAATTAGTAGAACACATATCAAATACTCCCTCCGTCCCTAAATTATCGTCCTCCTTTCCTTTTTCATCCGTCTCAAAATAATTGTCCACTTTGAAACTTACCTTTTCAGAACATCACTTTTACCACTTTACCCTTACTTTTTCACCTTACTTTAATTATGGGCCACATACACATGAGCTTTAAAGGAAACTATACATTAAACCAATATAAATAATTAAGTCAATTGTTTTTTCTTAATCTGTGCGTCGGGTCAACCAGGACAATAATTTAGGGACGGAGGGAGTAATTGTTTCCTTGGACCCTAACCATTTCTCATATTCTTTCAACAACCATTTGGAACACACAGACGCCAGTGAAATAATATCAACTTACCCCTACGTTCCCCTCAAAGATTCCTCATTAAAAGTAAAATATCTTCTTGCATAACTACCCTTCTAAAGTAACCATAATAACAAAAACATTGTTCTATCCCACTTGCTTTATTTCATATACTCCACTATGTAAAGCAAGAAAACCATGGGAAATGCAAGCTTAAATTTGAGAAATGAAACACTTTTCGCTCGTTCAGTACTCAAGAATAAAGAGTCCTTTCCAAGCTATTTGGGCTACCATATGGAATAAAATTCATGCTGAAATGGCATGGAATTGAATCACATCACCATTCTTGGTGTACCAAAGAGCACTTTGAGTAGATCATTTGAAGAACCGAGTACATAAAATGAACTGCACGAGTTCACGCCCAAAATTTTGACCACAAAAACCAATCAAAACAACGAAATCATAAAACCCTGAACTAATTAAAACTTGAGCATCAAAGCATCAACACATACCATCATTTCAAATCAAATGAGGATCGAGAACATTGAATTAAAAGGGGGGTTCTAACCGTTCGGCCATCAATGGTGTGTCTATCCTGAAGAACAGCGTCAAGAACGGAAGGATCGGAGAAAACAACAAACCCAAATCCCCTGGGTTGACCGGTAGTCTTGTCGCGCATAATCACAGTCTGCGAGACCTCGCCATACTTGCTGAAGTAGTCGCTCAGCCTTTCTTCAGTTGTGTCCCACGCTATCCCTCCAATAAACAGCTTTCCTTCGTCCGAATCCATCTTTTTCACTCTATCTCTCAAAAACTGAGCTTTACCGTAAAAATGGTGTACGTATGTGTGTGTATAAATTTATATATCAATGGTTGTTATGGAATTTGGGGAAGGATATGAATTTAGGGTTTTGGTCTGCTACTGAACGCGAGTGAATAGAGCTCGTGCTCACGAGAAAGTAAAGCTTTGCAAAGTCGTGAGGTTGGTATTGGAGGTTCGTGTTGGTTTGTAATTGGGCCTTACGGTATTGGGTTTCAACGTTCAATGAAACCCATATTATGCTCTGGGCCTGAATGAGAGACCGAGGGACTCGGTCCGGTCTCATATACATTGTCGGTGTATTCCATTATACATTTACAATCATGTCCATATATGTGTTCGTGCCTTAGGCACGATGTTTGTACGAAATCAGTCAATCAAAACTCACAACTCAAAGTTTTATATGTAATTGTAGATGTGGTAATTCAAACAAAACTCATAATTGAGAGGTTTATATATGATTAAACCTAGATTTCGTGCCCATGACTATGACACGACGTCAGTATAAACGTGATCAATATATGAAGCGAGCATGATGCACATAAATTAATAGATGCTTGAAATTTTGTAGGGGTTGGATCAAGGTACATTACATAAAAAAAAGGACGACTTTCCGAAAATTAAAGAAATAAAACATTTTATTTGTTTTAAAATTTTGTAACTCATCCCAAAATAGTATAATTAAACATCAAAAAACACTCTTTCTTACACACACCAACACAATACCTGTTAATTGAAATAAACTCAATGAGATAAAATGAACCAACAAAAGCCTATTTTGAAATCACAAATATTTCACTATTAAGGAAAACTTAGCACACATTTTTTAAAAAAAGAAAAGAAATTAAAATACAGATATTTAAAATTACAAAACTTATGAACAAATGTTTTTTTTTTAAA
This sequence comes from Codonopsis lanceolata, assembly GCA_013146195.2. Classification (NCBI taxonomy): domain Eukaryota; kingdom Viridiplantae; phylum Streptophyta; class Magnoliopsida; order Asterales; family Campanulaceae; genus Codonopsis; species Codonopsis lanceolata. The sequence goes on along the minus strand of CM028382.1, from coordinate 105,922,956 downwards.
AAATAAATCTAGGTTGGACAAAATTAAATTGAGTTTTAGTTGATTATGATAACAATTAAAATTGCAAAATTAAAACTAAATATTAATAATAAAATTAAAATACAAATATTAAAAATTGCAAAAATTAATTACAAAACACACAAACAAATATCTCATTAAAACAACTCAATGAATGCTCGGGATAAATTATAGATAACCACCTCGTCAACTCAAACGGAAGGATGTGGTTAAAAAATGTGTTAGAGGAAAGCATTCATATAACTGTAACTGGTTGTAGGGAGGATAATTAAAAAAACCATAACTGAAGGGTTACTACATACTTATTGGTTGTAGAGGGGGATAATTCAAACAAAACTCATAACTGATGGGTTTATATGTAACTCACATACTTACGAATCAATCTGGACCGTCAGTTGTGTTTGATACAACTCAATCTGGGTCGCCAGTTAGCTCCCGATCTCTTTTATAATATAGATACTAGCCACTTTATGTAGTATTAAATCTTCATGTCTGTGCATATAACACGGAGTCAGTATATCTGATTTCGTCAATTGAAATGATAGTGCCTAAATAGAAGGTGCGATTTAAAAAAAATGTTATAATTAAGGGGTACATTGCTTCAAGTGATAGTTAAGTGATTGATGTTTTATAAGGGGTGATTGTTTAGAAAATTAATCGTAAGGTATGACTTTGTAATATGAAGATAAAATATAGGGAAAATAAAAAAAGGGTGACTGTTCATAATATTAATTATAGGAGGGTTAAAAATGGATAATTACTTACACATGTGAATGTGATGATGAATCTCAACAGTTAAATTTTTAAAAATAATTTAATCTCAACCTTTGAATAACCCTAATAAATTACCTAATTATTTTATAATATAGATATTCTACTCTTTAAGCCAATAATTGAACTCTCTAATAAAGTTGGAGATTACTTTTTGGAGGACGCTCTTAAATGCTTTCATTCAAATCAACTTCCAATTTTTTTTTTTTTTTGACAAATTGATGCTCTTAAATGCTTTCATTCAAATCAACTTCAAATTTTTTTTTTTCACAAATTGATGCGTCCGTAAACACCAGAGATGATAATTGAAACCGAATGATCAAACAATTTAAACTAAAAAACTAGGGTTTGGTTTAAGTTTTTAGCGACCCATTTAAACTGGATCGTTTAAACCGATTAGACACATAAATTAATAATACTGGCCCGACTAACATCTCTATTGCGATTTTTCAAGTAACCAATGCAGTCCATTATATAAAAATAAGTTTTTCTACTATTTAATATTTACATAGATTCCACCAAAATCTAACCAAATAGCCTACTTAATCATAGGAAATTACTAAAATACCTTGAGTGAAAACAGAAGAAAACTAATTTGAACTGATTTAATCTAATAATACATATATTATAACTATTTATTAAACAACTTGATAAATTGAACTAAAGTAAATTATGAAGCTTCAATGATTTGTGTTTTGAATTTTATTAGGTGATATCGTTATATGACTTTTTTGTTAGATTTGTGATGATTACTTGATTTCGAATTTTCAATTTAAATACAAGTGTTAATATATTTTTTTAATATATAAAAAAACGACATGATCAGAGTTATGTTTATACTTTCAATGACCCATTTAAACTAGATCATTTAATTTTAAATATATTAAAAGTCGAAACCGATATAATTAGACGAAACCGGTAGAGTTAGCCGATACCTAACAACTAGTTTTGACTTTTGAGTATAAACATGCAAATTGAGCAAATATGGGCTAAAATGAGATGGGGGCATTAATGGTTTTGGTCGCCCATGGACTAGAGAAACATTTTTTTTGACTTTTAATAAGTTATTTTTTTGGATACATATTATATCGGTCCATTTCTTAAATATTTAATTCCTTAAGTATTATATATTTCTTTTAATTGTATAAGCCAACTTTCATAAATTTGTTTTAATAATTTTCAATCAAATAAAAATTTCTTATTCTTCTCTCTCGTCGTCTTCCTTTTCTTGAAATATCAGACTCTGACCACTGTGAGAATTCTCTGTATTTCAATTCATGTCAGGTAAAGTTGTGAAGAATTACTAAACTGAAGTCGAGGCCGTTCTCCTTTGTCAAGCTTAGTTCATTTCTTCTTCTGTGCATCGTAGAATTTCTCAAAGATCAGCCTTCTTGTTTCTCCCTCGGGTGCTTAGGCAAACTCCTTTAAAGTTTAAACAACTTTGATTGACTAACATAAAGAAATCTATTTCACTTTATTCTTACTATACCTACGAGGGGGACTATAGATTTCGAACTTGGGCCAAAGACTCGTAGTGAATTGCATCAGATGACTTTCCACTAGGGATGTACAATTGAACCGAACCAAACTAAATCGAACTATGTGGTTTAGTTCAGTTTTGGTTTTTAGAATTTAACAATTGATCGGTTTTCGGTTCGGTTTATAGTTTATGTTTTCAAATCGAACCTAACTAAACTGAACCATGTTTTATTTGATCGTTTATTATACATAATATATATGTATTTTCGGCATATATATAATAAATAGGCAAAACACACAACTGGGCCACCCAACTTTGGATCATATTACAATTCGGCCACCGAAACTTTGGTTCATCTATTTTGGCCACCCTACTTTCATTCTGTTGCAAGCGAGCCCATTTTTTGGATGACCGTTAGATTTCACCGTTAACTCATGTTAAATGTCTATTTTACCCCTGTAAATATTAATAGAGGAACAATTATATTTAAAAAGGGGTCAAACTGTAAATTATAGAATTTGGGGTTAAAGATCTGTTCATCTTCATCTTCCATTAATTTGGTTTATCCAGATCTGGATCAAAGTCCAAGCAACCACGAGCAAGCCAACCTACCTAGGCACTCTGCTTGTGAGGGTTAGGGGGTGTTACAGATCTGTTCATCTTCATCTCTCTCTCTTTCTCTCTCACACAAACACACAGATCTATTCCTTCATGATTTCAAATTTCCCAATCTCCAACCCAGTTTAAACCCTAACCAAAACCCTAATAAGAAATCAGAGGAGGAGAACTTAATCGTGGTGGGGAGGATGGAGGAAGAGGAGGAGATCTTAAATAATTTCGCAAGAGGCCGCCGGGTAAACACACAGATCTGTTCCTTCATGATTTCACATTTCCCAATCTCCAACCCAGTTTAAACCCTAACCAAAACCCTAACAAGAAATCAGAGGAGGAGAACTTAATCGTGGTGGGGAGGATGGAGGAAGAGGAGGAGATCTTAAATAATTTCGCAAGAGGCCGCCGGGTAATGTCTTCGCCGGATCTAAAACGAAGGGATGCAATGACTTGGATGCAGATTCAACAAATCTGAATCTTTCTTGCATGATCTGCAATCTTCTTTCTATGTTCGTCTTTCTCACCCTCCACTGTCACCAAGGTTCGATCAATTTGCAATTCGCCCAGATTATTTTCTCTGACGGGTTTGGTGGAGCAGCTTCACTGGAGAAGAGAGAGCGTAGATGGAGTTAGACCAACCAAATGTAGGTCAAGCAATGTCTTAGCCAATCAGAGGAAGGAACGTCTTAACGAGATCTGATGCGGCGTTGGCAGGCGAAGGTGTTGTTAGGTCGGAGATGGCGGGTGAAGGTGGAAGGCTTGACCAGAGCTGCGTGTGAGATTTTTTCACATGCTCTGCATCCGTGAGAGAGACGAGAGTGAGAAGAGAGGAGAAGGGAGATGGGTTTGGGTTTTGTGGGGAAGAGGAAGTCGACGGGGAGGATTACTTTGGAGTTGGGAGTTTGGGTTTTCACATGCTCTGCTCATGGTCTGCATTTGTGTGTTTGTGTGAGAGAAAAAGAGAGAGATATGAACAGATGTGTACCTCAAATTCTATAATTTACAGTTTGACCCCCTTTTTAAATATAATTGTTCCTCTATTGATATTTACAGGGGTAAAATAGACATTTAACATGACTTAACGGCGAAATCTAACGGCCATCCAAAAAATGGGCTCGCTTGCAACAGAATGAAAGTAGGGTGGCCAAAATAGATGAACCAAAGTTTCGGTGGCCGAATTGCAATATGGTCCAAAGTTGGGTAGCCCAGTTGTGTGTTTTGCCTAATAAATAATGTCGTTCTAATCAAATGTCACGGATTCAAATGATATCTTGACTTGTATTTCATTGTTTGTTAATATTTGATATTTGTAAGAGAAATTTGAATTTTTTAAAATTAATATTTGATGTTAATTTACAGATTAAAATTTTATTTGTCTAATTTTTAATGTTTTTTAAGATGATTAATTTAATTTTATGTCAAACTATAAAATCGAACCGAGTGGTTTGGTTTAGCTCGGTTCCAAGCGTTTGTCTGTTCAATTTGAGATTTTTGGAACCGAGTGGGTGTGGTTCGGTTCACGATTTTGATCTAAATCGAATCACGTATACCCTACTTCCCACTTGTTGAATAACAGTATTTCAAATTACAACAAATAATATCACAGACAGGTGTGAATGAGATCCAAAAAAGGAAAAGGAATATCACATTCCTTGTCGCCCAAGGGAACTACATTAGCAAGAGGGGATGCGTTTGATTGATCCTCGAAGAAAAAAATTGCTCGATTAACTCTAAATTCAGATGCATAATTTTGGATTTGCGATGCAAAAATTAGATTTCTCATGCAAAAAATTTTGATACACAGTTTTGGATTTGCGATGCATAATTTTGAATCAGAATACAAGAATAAATCCCGATGCATAATTTTTTATTTGCGATGCACAAACTAGATTCTCCATGTAGAAAATCCTAATGCGAAATTTTAGATTTACGATGCACATTGTGTAATTAGAATACAAAAGTAAATCTCGATGCATAATTTTGGATTTGCGATATACAAACTGGATTCCTGATGCAGCGCGCCTCATCCAATTTCATTAATGCTATACTCGTCCTTTCGCAAAAAAATGTCTTTACTGGTTAAATAGAAGTATAAATGACTTTAACGATTGAAAATATGGTGGAAGAGACCGGCTCGATTATCACCCTATTTTCTTCGGTAAATAAGTTGGACCCTTTAGAAAATAATTTAGTATAAATTGCAGGTTAGTACACTTTTCAAAAAAATTATCCTGTTTACCCCCGTATTTTTTTAACCCGAAAATGATACTTATATAATTTTCATCCTAAAATACCCCAACGAGCAAAAGACAATAAAGATACAAGAGAAATGATATTATACTATCACAATTGTGAAATCTCAATTTTTGTGAGGTCTACAGAGGTTGGCAATGATCCCCCCACAAATGACTTGTACGCCGACCTCACGAAAAAGCAGAAACCAGCTTCTTCGCATGGTAGTTTATCATCTCTTAAAGTAAAGACCACTGATAACCACGGCGAAAGATGACGAGGAAGAAGATTACCAAGGCAAAGACGATGTAGATTCCAACGACTACGACAATGATGAAGATGAAGAATCGAATGAAGAAGTTGAAATTGACCGCTAGTGGAAAGGAATAATTTTCGTGAGATGAAGAATCAAATGGAGAAGTTGAAATTATGATGGCTAAGATGATGCATATTCCGACGATGATGACTCAGATGTTGATGAAGAATTGAATGGAGAAGTTGAAATTGATTGCAAAGGGAAATGGATAATACATGATTATTCCTTCGAGGACTCGGCGCTGTTTGGTTCATCCTGGATTAAATATTCCCAATGATGGTGCCAAAGATAGCCATGTTGATAGCAATGCTTAGTTCAAATTGAGGTTAGTTGCAAAGAGAACAATTGATGATGACGAAGGAATATATTGTGTTTCGCTCGTAGGGGAGAGAGCCGAAGGAATACCAATTTGTTTGGAATTTATTAACGGCGATGTACTGACTTAGAATCACAGTTTATCGTTTTTGAATCTCAATGCATCGTTATGTTACACAATTTGAAATCATGCATTGCGATCCATAAATTATGCACCGCGATGCATATAATTGCAATTGAAAATCATGCATCTTAAATCATAATCATGCATCAAAATTAAATTTGTGCATCGTGACAATTTTTGTGCATTGTGATGCATGAACGGGAGCTTTGTGCGCACACCTTTGTTCATTAAAGGTATACTCGTTTTTTCATCCTAAAAAATATCATTTACCGGTTAGCAAAAAATGTCGTAGACTTTAGAGGTTCGACCCGATTATCACCCACTACTTTACGTAAATTATAAATATTTAAATAAAATAGTTATCAACCATTGGATTGCTCATTTGTGTGTTGGCTTCATTATAAGTTTATAAATGTTAAATTTATCTACTAAAGCATCCAACTTATCCACGGTGAGTTGTAACATATTTATTAAAATTTAAACCTTTGTCCTAAAATTATCCACCATGTGAAATTTTCCTTTAATTTCTAATCAATCATTCTAAATTTTCCTTTAATTTCTAATCAATCATTCTTACTTCTCATCTATAAATTGCATATAATCCTATACAAGCAAAGAAAATTCACATTTGAACCATATCATATGCATCCTGAAGGATATATCTAAACATATATCATACAAATTCGTTATCAAGACAATAATCATGAGTTACCTTGTGCGAACTTGAACTTTGTGCGAAGTGGAAGAATTTCGCTTGAGCTACGATCTTCGTATGTCACGATCTACAAACCTGCAAGTCTCTCTCGTCGGATTGATATCACGGAGCATGGATATCAATATTGATTCACACCGCAAATCCAAGTCTCTTAATGGTTAGGCTAGAGGGAGTATTTGGTGAGATATAATTAGGAGAGAGAGAAGGGGCGGCACAATCAAGAGGACGTGTTCCTCAATTTTTGGTCTTAGGGTTTTATCCCTTTAGTTGCCTTATTTATATTATTACCAAGAAACCCTATTTCTTGTAGGTTAAGTCAATCCTAAACCCATTCGGATTAGGAAACTAATTAACAAATAATAATAATAATAATAATAATATAAATATATTCCATGTGGGCGGAAGTAATTAATTGGGCCACTAGCCCAATTACTAACATCTCCCACTCGCACACATGGACTCACCTCTCTAACCACATCGTATCATCGAAACCCGTTAAACACTGCCTCTTCATACTGGAAGTGAAGTGTGTGACATGACGAGAAAGATAAAGGGTGGAGCGCTATACCAAATCACCATCTGACTAGCATAGAACGTCCTCGTTAGAAAACAAAACTCGTCTATACCCCAGACTGTATATATGCATCAATTTAAGCATCCTCGATCCCTCAAGAGCGGTGCTTAAAACTCAATATGTTTGTGTATCAAGATCAATCTCTTCAACCGTTTGTTCAATATGATCGCCATGACATTGAAACACAAAAATAGAGATGCATATCATACTATCTTCCTTAGACACTCATATCAATCACTCTTGCTTAACTGCTTTCCCAGCAATGCTCCGTAGGACTGTATGTGCATAGCCCGTTGGTCGGCATGCCAAAGTAGCATCATCAACGTCCAAGTTCATGATATAGTTCTAAGTCACATAAGGTATAATCGTGACCTGGATTTGATCACTAGATCTCACACAGTGATGAAGCATGAATCATTCAATCACTTTCTTAAGTCGCATTATAGTCACATACAGTATGAAGTGTATGCTATGACGGAACTCCCACACGAAGTAGGCATGTCATGCTCACACGTCATACGAACCTTAGTCTAACCGCCCTTCTGGCGTCTAACTTGAGTACTTAAAAGTAGTCATTCTTCTAGTGTTCATTTTAAGATCTCACATTCAGACTTTTCCTTGGGATATGAAGTCGACCTTATAAAAGGTCTCATCTTGGCCGTATGCCAAGGCGATAAATGTAATGTCATTTGCGTACCCCTCTTCGTAGGTGCCAAAGACTTTTACTATCTCAAATTGCTCGCCCAACTAGCGACAAGGTGAATTACCCGTGTGAGAGGGACAATTCAATATCCACGACATCTTTTTAATCAAAATATATATGCTACACAATTTCATATTAAAATATCCAATTAACATATAAAAAGAATAAAATGAAACTGCAATTTATTCAAACGATAATGAAAAATAATAATCAAATGTCAACATAAGTGTTCTCAGAATAAAAGTCAAATCCTACGAAGCCCTAGACCCAACATATGATCCCGAAAGATCTCTCTAGCTAGAGGTTTAGTCATAGGGTCAGCCAACATGCTTCTAGTAAGAAGATATTCTAGAACAACTTTCTTTTCTGCAACCATGTCTCTAGTGAAATGATACTTGATGTTAATGTGTTTCGTCTTCCCATGATACTTGGGATCTTTAGTGTAACCTAAAGCAGCCATGCTATCACAAGCAATGACTACAGGACGATCCACATGCGTCGTAACATCAAGATGTTGAAGAAAGCTCCTCAACCACACAGCTTCTTGAACTGCAGCTGAGCAAGCCATGTACTCTGACTCCATCGTAGATAAGGCGGTGCTAGTCTGTCGCTTGCTACTCTAAGAGATAGCTCCACCACTAAGGAGGAAAGCGTAGCCCGAAGTAGATTTATAACCATCTACATCTCCAGCCCAATTTGCGTCAGTGAAACCTTTCAAGCTCAAATCCCCACCTTGGTAACATAGGGTTAAATTTGTGGTTCCCACCAAGTAACGCAGAACCCTCTTCACTGCCATCCAGTGTTGAGGTCCAGGATTACTTTGGAATCGACTCAACATCCCAACTGCAAAGCATAGGTTAGGCTGAGTACACACCATAGCATACATCAGGCTTCTTACCGCATTTGCATATGGAGTCGTAGACATTCTCTTCTTCATTCTTAGAGCATTGGTTTGTACTAAGGACACATCCTTTTTCCATTGGAGTGACAACGGGTTTTGAGTTAGTCATGCCAAATTGTTCGATAACTTTCTTAATGTAAGTCTCTTGAGACAAACCGAGAAATCTTTTCGAACGATCCCTAATGACTTTTACTCCAAGCACATAGCTTGTTTCACCCAAGTCTGTCATATCGAAAAGCGCAGACAACCACTCTTTAGTGGCATTTATCATCTCCATATCATTTCAAGCTAGTAGGATGTCATCAACATATAATGACAGAATCAAGATCTTTTTCTTGGATCGTTTAACATACACACAGTGGTCTTCCTCAATCATCACAAATCCAATTGAGGTTATCGCTCGATGAAAGCGAATGTACCACTGTCTAGATGATTGTTTGAGACCATAGATGGAACGTTTGAGTCGGCACACTTTGCGCTCTTGTCCTTTGACTTCAAAACCCTCTGGTTAAGTCATATAGATCTCTTCATCTAGTTCTCCATTGAGAAAATCAGTTTTAACATCCATCTGATAAAGTTCTAGATCCATGTGCGCTACTATCGCTAGGATTAGGTGAACAGAGGAAAATCTCACCACAAGGGAGAATGTCTCCTCATAGTCTAAACCCTCTCTTTGGGTAAAGCGTTTCGCCACAAGACGTGCCTTATATTTGTCAATTGATCCATCTGCCTTTCGCTTGACTTTGAAAACCCATTTCTTTCCAATAGTCTTCCGACCTTGCGGAAGATCAACTAACTCCCAAACCTGATTCTTTTTCATAAAGGAAATTTCATCTTCTATTGCAGTCATCCATTCACTGTTTGTAGGTAAAGAAAGAGCTTCTTTGAATGACGTAGGCTCACTAGAATTGAAAGAAGTAGTTAGGAAAGATTCCTCTTCGATCGCGAATCGACGACTAGGTATATTTCCATGTTTACTTCTTCGCTCTAGTATCAGACTCCCACTAGAATCCGTACGCCCACTCGGATGAAGATCACCTTGACTCTCATTGACGACTTCCATAGGCTCAACTTCATGTTGTACTGTAGGATTAGGTTGAGGCAATTGCCCACTTTCGCCAAAAGATGTCATATGTTCTTCTTCCATTTCAAAAAGTTCAAAGTCTTTCCTAACTTCACCTATCTGTGGGAAATCATTCTCAATGAAATCAACATTGCCCGACTCTGATTCAGTCATTCCTACGTTAGGTTTTCCACCGTACATAACATAACCCTTTGAGGTATCTGAATACCTTATGAAAACACACTTGTTTCCTCTAGGGCCTAGTTTTCCAAACTTATTGGAGGTACTATGGACATAACCTGTACAACCCCAAGGATGAAGATGCCCCAATTTAGGCTTCTCACCTTTCCAGAGTTTAAAGGGGTTTGTGGGACCGACTTAGAAGGCACTCGGTTAAGTATGTAGGCGGCGGTCATTAGCGCGTCCCCTAAAAACGAAATTAGGAGGTTGGCACATGCCATCATCGACCTAACCATTTCCAACAATGTTCGATTCCTTCGTTCTGCAACACCATTTTGTTGCGGAGTTCTAGGAATTGTCAACTGTCGGTGTATTCCCTTTTTCTCACACAATTCTTTAAATTGATCAGATAAATACTCACGGCCCCGGTCAGTTCTAAAAGTTTTAAAGCTTTTATCATTTTGATTCTCAACCTCTGCGAAAAAGCGCTCAAAACACTTGAGAGCTTCATCGCGGTGAGAAATAAGGTAAACATAATCATAGCGTGTGTAGTCATCAATAAAAGTGAGAAAATAGGAAGCTCCATGACGTGCCTTAACATTCATTGGTCCGCAAATGTCTGAATGGACTAACTCAAATGGATGTGTGGCTCTTTTTGCCTTACCAAAAGGCTTTCGGCAAGCTTTTCCTGCCAAACAAGATTCACACAAAGGTAGGTTGACTTTGCTGAGAGACCCCAATAAGCCTTCTCTAGCCAATCTAGTCATCCTATCTTTTCCTATATGTTCAAGTCTAGCATGCCATAACTCAGAATTAGAATCATCATAAACCATGCAAGAAGAAGAATTAACAGAAGAATTATGGGAATCCAACAAATATAATTTAAAGAAATTATCTGACAAGGAACCATGTCCCAAAATCTCATCACTAAAACAAATATCCAAGTAATCAGTACTAAAATTAAAAGAATATCCATGTCCTTGCAATTTTACTACTGATAATAGATTATGTCGAATTCCAGGTGCATAAAGAACTTCATGAAGAGTCAATGTGCATCCATTCCGCAATTGAAGTTGGTATGAGCCAACTCCTTTGACTTCAACAGACGAACTGTTTCCTTTGAAAATTCTTCTTGTACCCGTAGGAACTTTTCGATAATCTACAAATCCTTCTCGATCCCTCGTCACATGTTTGGTTGTGCCTAAGTCTACAATCCACACAGGGAGAGAGTCAGCCAATAAAACATGAGAGCAAACACAACTTTGCATGGAGATAGGATTAAGGGATACCTTCTTGGGCTCAGGACGAGTCCGAGCAAAATGACCCAAGGCACCACAATTGTAGCACTTCTGCTTAGCAATATTCTTTTTGCCTCTTCGGCGTTTAGCAATCTTGTCACTTTTGGGACCCAAATTCTGAGTCTTCTTGCCTTTAGCTTGTTTCTTGCGTTGCCCATGTGGCTTGCGCGGACCCTCAAGGGAAACAAGAGCAAGATCACGAGTCGCAGTACTTATTGCGCGATTCGCTTCATGACACTCAGCCTCAAGCTCAACATGGCGAGATACATCTGCAAAAGTCTAAATGAAGTCTGTATGAGTCAAGATACACCTCAAACCACTCCAAGAGTCAGGCAGTGAACGAATCACCGCTTGAACTTGCTGTTCATCAGATAAGATAGAACCAACAGCCTTAAGATCACAAATCATTCCGGACATCTCACGTAGTTGTTCAAGAATGTTACGTTTCTGGTCAATTTTATAGCTTTCAAACTTGTAAGTCAAAGTCCTCAACTTTGTAGCAGAAGTATTCTCATAAATGTGCTTAATGTCGTCCCACATTTGTTTTGTAGTCAGGCAGTCCTCAAACTCGCCAATCAGATCGTTATGCATGCTACTCAGCATAGTAAAACGTGCACATCGATCTTTCTTTTTCCATTTAAGGAATTCCTGCATTTTCTGGCGATGTTGGGCGATGGTCAAATTACCCATCTCTGGTTCTACCATCACAGTATCTAGGTTGTCCAGAACCTCTTGCTCGTTTAGCAAATATGTGATTTTCCTTTGCCAAACACTATAGTTTGTGCCATCCAATTTCTCATCCTTGTTAAGGTCAGCGATTACATTTTTAGAAGCCATTTCACAACAATTTATTTCAAAAAATAAGACATAAGCATATATATATTTCGATTCACTTTTGTTCTAAAAAATCAATTACTAAATATAATCACATCATACATGTAAGGAGGGAAAATCCGTGAGGCTCGTAATCACAACCAAAGTATGTACAACGTGAAAATATTCATAAATTGATGATTTAAACAAAAGAAATAAGATAGAACAAATCCATCAATCACATATTATGTACATAAATATTTTCACTACTGAAAATAAATTTATTGGGTCTCGTATAGTCCCAATTGCAATTTTAGAGCCCAAAACGACAATTAAATATGCTAAAAATGACTTAAAAATAGTTTAAAATTCACAAAGAATTTTAAAAAATTTCAGAACAGTCCCAAATAGACCTAAACAGTCACAGAATGACAAACCAACCCTTGGATATTATTTTTGAATTTTTAAAAAAATCAAAAAACATGTTTTTATACACTGAAAAAGTAAAAACAAATATTTACATACTGAATTGATCAAAACAGAGGCCACCATTGGACTCATAAGGCCGAAATTAGTCTAGACGCGTCGGCCGTTTCTCCAAAACCGTCACAGAAACGCTGCACGCGCCCTCACGCGCGTGTGGGCTTCTGGGAGGCTGACTGTCAAAAATGAGTTACTGGAGTGGGCCCCACTGATGACGTGGCAGACACGTCATCAGTCAACGCATTGACCGTTGACAAGTCAACAGTTGACTGATCATCCTTCACTCCGTCTTCCACGCTCCTAGCCGGAGAGTGAGCTCCACGCGCCGCCTTCCGGTGCTTCGATGATCTCACGGACGGTGGCGGTGGATTCGTCTCATCGAGTACTTTATAGTGATGTACTTTTTGCATCAAAAGGAGTGCCACAAAAGGCACGTACATCAAGGTCATACCAATGAAGGATATATCTAAACATATATCATACAAGTTCGTTATCAAGACAATAATCATGAGTTACCTTGTGCGAACTTGAACTTTGTGCGAAGCGGAAGAATTTCGCTTGAGCTACGATCTTTAGAGATGTTAATCGGTCTAGCCCTAACTGTTTCGGTCCAACCCTAATGGTTCCGGTCCAGAATAGGTCCGATTTAGTCGGTTTTCACTGTTGCCCGGTCAAAAAACTAACGGTTTCGGTCTGGCCCTGTCGGTTTCGGTTCAAATATGCGGTTTCCAGCCAATGATTAAATTTGTACGTTTTTTCCCAATTTCGAGGCTTGTACGCTTATTTTAGCATATTATACGCGTCCCGTATATTATACTAATTATATTAAAGCTGTTAATCGGTCCAACCATAACGGTTTTTGGTATTATACCCATCTCGTATATTACTAACTATACTAAACCGTATGCAAGTCGGCTTCCGGTTCAACCCTAACGGTTTTCAGTCTGGCCCTAATGGTTTCGATCCCTAATCGGTTGCGGTTTAAACGGTCTGCTAAAATTGCAAACCTAACCCTGAAAAAAACCCGGTTTAATTGGTTCAGACCTGCGGTTCTCGACCCTATTAACATCTCTAACGATCTTCGTATGTCACGATCTACAAACCTGCAAGTTTCTCTCGTCGGATTGATATCACGGAGCACAGATATCAATACTGGTTCACACCGCAAATCCAAGCCTCTTGATGGTTAGGCTAGAGGGGGTATTTGGTGAGATAGAATTAGGAGAGAGAGAGGGGGCGGCGGCACAATCAAGAGGACGTGTTCCTCAATTCTTGGTCTTAGGGTTTTATCTATTTAGTTGCCCTATTTATATTATTACCAAGAAACCCTATTTCTTGTAGGTTAAGTCAATCCTAAACCCATTATGATTAGAAAACTAATTAACCAATAATAATAATATAAATATATTCCATGTGAGCAGAAGTAATTAATTGTGCCACTAGCCCAATTACTAACACATCCCAAAAAACAATTACGACTACAGCAAACACCAATGTCTAAACTCATGTTTTTCGATATGTGATTAGTCAGATACTTAACCGTTTCGAGTAAATAGTCTACTATTCAATTTTAAAATGTTTTTTTTAAAGTTTATTTTAAAAATTAAGACATAAACATATCATTTTAATATTTTATCACTAATGATCAACTAAAATGTTATTTTTAAAAAATAAATAACTTTCAAACAGAAACACTTTACTCGAAACGAAAAGAATCTATATTACAATATAGCTCATTCTCACACATGTGCAATTGACTAAAACTATTTAGTGATTGTGATTAAATTATCTTAAAAAATTTAATGGTTGAGATTCACTCTCACATACACATGTGTGAGAGTAGTTATCCACTTTTAACTCTCTATTTTCTCTCACCCTGTTACAAAGTCACCCCATGCAATTAATTTTATGAGTAGTCATACTCTGAGATTAATCTTCTAAACCATTACCCCTTACAAAACATCAACCTTACACTAATATAATCTCACAATAGAGCTCAATTGATTAACTGATACTATCTGACCATGGGGGTTGATTCCGTCGCAAAATCAGACTTTCATAGGTCAGTTACATATAACTCCTTACAAATAACCCCCTCAACTATGGATCGAGTTCGAATAGTGCCTCTCAACTACCACTTGAAAAAATATACCCCTCAGCTGTAACATTTTTTTTTAAAATCGCACCTTCTATTTAGATATTGACATTTCAATTAACAAAATAACACTGTACCATAAACACATATACAAAGATCTAGTATAATATAATTCAACACAGTTGTATCATATTTTAATCTATCACACGCTTAACATCTACAAACTCTAAAACTTATTTTAGAGATTTTTAGCTGGAAAAAACCAACTTGTCAACTAAACAACTCTTCTAATTTGACAATAAACATATATCTCTAAATACAAGGTTGCTAGCATAATTAATATTTAACCATGTTAAAACAATTTTGTCTTTAATCCCATCCATTTTTTAAAGTGAAATTTAAGCCCAAAAGTAAGTGGCCCCACAATTAACACAGCCTGTGATGTTTCATTGAAAGAGTTTACTTTCAACCCAGTCATTTTATTACTAATAAACTATTAAAAGTGACATTTTCTTAAAAAGTTTGACTTTCACCACCATATATTTTATAAATTTAAAATATAAAACATTTCATCAAATTGCATCATCATCAACCCTAAACATCTAAGCTGGAAAAAAATTGGACAAAAAACTTATCAAGATAAATTTTTAAAACAATTTTGTCTTTAATCCCATCCCCCCAAAAGTAAGTGGCCCCACAATTAACACAGCCTGTGTTCTCACCCGGATTCCCACCACCATCAGCATCATCATCAACCCTAACGGTCACTTCCCCCTTTTTTTCAAACAAAAACCCTACACCCCCAGTCCCAATTTTTACCGTTTTGCCTACGCTCTCTCTTTCTCTCTCAAACATGAAGAACCCTTAACACCCAGATTTCACCATCCATTAGAGCGAAACCCCAATTCTTGAGATCAAGAAAGAGGGAGAAAAAGTTAATTCCGATGGGTTGTTTTCTCGGTTGTTTCGGTTCTAAAAAAGATCGGAAACGGCGAACACAGAGATACACAGTCATCCCTCGCGACCAACAAGTCAGTCAATTTTTACGTTTACTCACTTTATGCTATTCAATTTTCAGTTTTTCTTTCTGTTTGTTTCCCAAGAAACGGAAAGAAAATTTTGTTTCTTAGGTCGAAGATAGTAAATTGACTTTAAATTAGCATTTATTTTAGCTTTAAATTAGTTGGGTTTCATAGCTTCAGGAATATGGCCCCATACTTTTGTGATATTCAAATTTGATTTTTTTTTTGTTTCATTTCCATCAGCCAAACAGAGCTTACTGAATTTTTGGTTTTTCATATATTAAATATGGGGTTAATTCTAGAAATTTGTCGCAGAGACATGTAAGCCAGAGCCTTTTGCAAGCTACTGTGTCTTTAGAACAAGACACTACAGAAAAGCCCCCTGGTCCAGTTGCAGAATTGAGGTATCTAGGGCTTCGATTGTTCTCTTGATTTTTCGTGCTCACTTGTTTAATTGTGTTTTTTTTTTTTAAATGTTTTTATGTTTCTTTTCCTTTCTAAACAAAGCTTGATGGTTTTGGTTGTAGAGTTGAGCCTGTGGAGCAGGCAAGCTTGAGCTGCAGAAAGAAAGTTACTTTTGATTCAAATGTTAAAACCTATGAGCACATTCCAGTTAATGACAGTACCGAGTCTTTACTGGAAAAGAAGGAGAAAGAGGAAAATTTTACCCAATCGCAGTCGCAGTCGCAGTCACAGTCACAGTCACTGTCACAATCCCGTTCCATTTCTGAGGATGATTCTGTCACCTCGAGTGTTGGATCTTATCCACCAAATCATAGGTACCAAAATTGCCAAGAGAGTGATGATGAAGTTGAGGATTTGGAATATGAGGATAGTGATTTTGATGATGAAGATGATGACAGTGAAGATCAAGAAGATTATGATGATGATTATGATGAGGGTCACCATAATAGAATTGTATGCCAAAAGGTGTGGTCAGAGGCAATTCCAATTGCATTGGAGGAGTCTGGAGTTGAAGCTTCTTTGGAAACAGTTGGGATGAAGCGAAGTGCAAGAGATAGGAGTGAATATGTTCATCCCGTGTTAAATCCAGTCGAAAATTTGTCTCAGTGGAAAGCTGCAAAAGCGAAAAGGACAGCACCACCATTGAACCCTCAAAAGGAGAATGTTTCTTTCAGTTCACAAACTCCTAAACCCCCCAAGAGTACTAATCAAGAAATTGCAGTAGATGCAAGCCTTTCCAATTGGTTAATTTCAACCGAAATCACTCCCAGCAAGAAGGCTAGCTGTATCGGTCTTGAAACCATTGCCTCGGAGAAAAGCTTGTCTCAAAGCCTAGAAGATAGACCTATTTTAGGTGCGCTGACTGTGGAGGAACTGAGGCAATTTTCAGTAACTTCTTCCCCTAGGAAGTCACCTAGTCGAAGCCCTGATGATATGCCCATAATAGGCAGCGTTGGAAGCTATTGGAGTCACACAAGCTCAAAAGATTCTGGCCCAGTTTCCTACAAAGGCATACCAAATACAACTAGCAAGTACAGAGAGGTATACGCCAAGTGAAATTTGTGGGTTTGTCTCTCTATTTCTTGTAAGCGAGTTTGGTTTTAATCAAGTTTTGTGGGTGTGCAGGATAAGAAAGTGACTTGGCACTCTACCCCATTCGAAACAAGGTTGGAGAGAGCTTTGAACAGAGGTTCTGCTGAAGCTTGATCTATTACTTGTTTTTTGCCATTGTATCATTTCATACAATTGTTTGCGAGAGTGTCTTTAGTGTCAATCTTATACACAGTTTCTCAGTTTTATAGTGTCTGTGAACCTTAGTGTCGTTATTGTTGTTTGTTGTAATTCTTTGTTTTTTCCGGGATATGTGATGAATTAATAAAAGATTGAATATTTATCTGTGTATAATTTTTGCATTGGTTTCCCTTGCCAAGGATCTGTCGCAATGCTGTCAAAGACAACAACAACCTGTTCAAACCTCGTCTTCTCCCTTCTCAAGTACGGAAAATGGGTTTATGTCTTCTGGTTTGTAAGAAATTGAGAAATGTTCTTATCCAAAAATAATAGGATTGAATACTTGCAAGTACATTTATAATGCCACCCAAGAAGAATCCCGTAGAAGTCACTTTCCATGGGTTCTTGTCTAGCACAAGCATTACCCTCCCTCCCAATAAAATTATCGACTATCCACTACAAAAAACATCAATGCACAACAGGTTTCAGTAAAAGACACTTTGAACGTGAAAAAACTACGATACCATTAATGAACTGGAGGCATGCTACAAATCATTTACTCGATGAATTGAGATGCATCGCAATTCAAATTGATTCACCTCGATGTATTGTGATTCAAAATCGATGCCTCGCGATTCGAATTGACAAACATTACACAAATTAAATACAACCACTATTACAATGCATCAATTAATATAGATCTCCATTGAATTGATAAGTTACATACAAATTAAATACCACAACTACAATTCAAATCGGTAAATCCACGCAAAAAGACTAAGCAATGTCGTAGTAGAGAGAGAGAGAGATGACTAAAAGCGATGATATTGAAAATGGTGACCAAAACCAGTAATAACTTGGAAGCCATTGGAGCAAAACTGAAACTTGGAAGCCATTGGAGCAAAATTGAAAGTTCTTCGATTCACACATCACGGAGGATGAAGACAAACATTTTACGAACAATTTTATTAAGTGTCATTTCCATTTCATAGCGATGCATCACGATCCAACTGACCCATTCGATCTCCATTTCGTTACCCCAACAATTACGATTTTCAAACTAATTAGATGCACGTGATGATTGAGTCTTGAAGATTTTGTTGAAGAAACATATGATGAAGATTACTTGATGAAACAATTTGAAAGACTCAAAGAAAGACGGGCAAACTTGACAAGATAGCGGGATGACATTATTGGAAGAATTTTATAAAAGTACATTTTACCGATAAAAAATAAAGGTACTATAATGATTAATTTGTGTCAACTCGTATATCTATTAGAGCATCGCCATTGTTGGTTTTGCCAACTTCTTAGAGTATAGGAAATTGTGCAAAGTAGGGAATTGTGCAAAGTGGCCACATAAGAATTTTTTTTGGCCAACTAGGAAAGAGGGG
Organism: Codonopsis lanceolata; assembly: GCA_013146195.2. Lineage (NCBI taxonomy): Eukaryota > Viridiplantae > Streptophyta > Magnoliopsida > Asterales > Campanulaceae > Codonopsis > Codonopsis lanceolata. The sequence goes on along the minus strand of CM028382.1, from coordinate 105,904,152 downwards.
GTGGCCCAACTTCTTAATTAGGAATCTGCAAGTGGAGAGAGAGTGATGGGATATTAATCGGGTGTGTGTGTGTGAGGGTGGGGGATTTTGTTTATATTAAATAATGTTAAATTTAATATTTTTTTGTGTAAGAAGTTGTGTAAGAATAATATACAATGGAAAGATATATTCTTAAGTGGGTAAAAAGATAAAAATGTATAGACGATAATAGGACCCAATTAAAAAATTGTATTAAGAATATACACATTGAGGATGCTCTTATAAAGCCCATGTAAATAACTACTACATGATTCCCATACCAATGGACTATACTTATATCAAAGAAAATAACTACTATAAATATTCCCTCACTTTAAAAGAAAACATAAAATCCTGGGCCATTTTTTTTTAGGATATTGAGTTTTATTTGTTCCTCCTTTTAGTAAAAAATGTCACGTTATTAATAATCATATCTATTCACCTAAGTGCGTAAATACACTTTTGTGGTCCTATCCAGTATCCACCTCAGGTTATTGCGCTTCGGGTTGGGATACCTTAAAAAACTCAAAAAAGAAAAAAAAATCATATATTTCTCCATGCCTAACATTATTATTTAATGGAAAAATTGCAAACCGGTTTACTTTTATAGTAAAGTGCATATATTTAATCTGCCTAAAAAGACATATGAGCCTCAATCAGGCAAGGGGTTCTTTACTATACCCGGTCCACTTTACTATACTTGTTTACTGAATGCTTCGGGCTGAGCTCATGCGTGACAAACAAACACCTAACCCCTCAGGTATAAATAAACCACATTAACTCATAGTAAGGGGACACTTTCTCTTTCTTTTACAGTTTTCACTCCACACACCCCCGACTCATGTATCTCGATGACTTTCGACACCCCCGGTATGATGATATTTTTGCCACATAATATCAATATTGATGTTATTTTCCCCAGTCATGCTAATAAAAATACTTATTTATTGTCATTTACATAAATCACTAGCATGTACACATCTTATTATCAAAAGATTAAATGCATAATACATACCTCAATTTTATTTAAAATGGGACTATGTTTGCTTCGCAAATGATGCACTAAACTTTCAGGTACTCAAACCAAGTCAACTAAGCCTTGGTAACTACGAGAACCATGACACTCTCCTTGTTAGAGTTGATTCCGCTCGCGCTGAGCGCCTTAGGCACACTCTTGGTGCCAACCCAGACTTCCTCCGAAGGAAAACTGCAGCAACCATAATTACTTCCTGACTTCAAGGTAAACACATACATTCGGAAAGTAGGGGGTCTGCCCGCAAACAGAAAAGCCTAGATATCTTTACAACCATTCAGATGACCTAATGCACAAACGGGTAAGACCCTCGGCCCTGTTGGGAGCCACTATCATTTTATCAATAGAAAGACAAGTTATTTCATTAAATTGTTAATATGCTTATTTATCATATATAAATTGCTTTCGGATTGCTTGGCAAGACCTACTCAAAAGCTGAGTAGGTAGGGTCATGCCCGGCCAACCTTCCACTATACCTAGGTGTTAGTGGACAAATCTTGTCCTCTAAGCGAGCAAGATAGGCCCATGCGTAATCCATTCACTTGGAAGCTCGCAAGTCGGTAGGGGCCATGCCCACAAGATAGCGGGTAACTACCTCGGGTTCCTATAGTGACCGAGCAACACTACTAGTCGTTTATAAACTATACCCAGTTGATATACTAGCAACAGTTTCGGGGTACAAACGTTGAACAGGGCGAAGCCCGGTTAGCTGGTCCCCGCTCAGAGTTGGGCCATGCCTGCTAGGCAGTCATCAGGATGCTTGCCCCAGGGCGATAGGGGCCATGCCCTCTTAAAGCCTTGGCCATAACCAAACACTTAGTCTAGTTTGTGCATGTGCACACTACGTTCGTGCCACAGCCGAGTTTCAGATTACACTCGTGCTAGAGCCCAAGCTTCAGATTATTATTCTCGTGCCCAGGCACACTATGCTCGCGTCAGAGCCAGAGTTTCAGATTATTATTATCGTGCCCAGACACACTACGCTTGTGCCACAACCGAGTTTCATATTACACTTGTGCCAGAGTCTGAGCTTCAGATTATTATTATCTTCCCCAGGCACAATACGTTCGCGCCACAGCCCGAGCTTCAGATTACACTCGTGCTAGAGCCCGAGTTTCTTGTTATCACTCCGAAGACCCAAACCACGGTGAGGCTTCTGGATTTCCTTTATACGTGTTTGGGCATCCTACGGTTGAGCTTCTCGCTTGAGTATACAAATTTCTAAAGGACTCTCACCACGGTGAGGCTGCTTGGATTCTTGAAGACCCTCACTATGGTGAGGCTTTTAGATTTCCTTTATGCGCTTACGCTCCATGTTAGGGCATCCCACGGTTGAGCTTTTCGCTTGAGCATATGAATTTCTAGAGGACTCTCACCACGGTGAAGTTGCTCGGATTCTTGAAGACATTCACCATGTTGAGGTTACCGGATTTCTTGAAGACTCTCACGATGTTGAGTTCCATTAGCCTCCCGTTCGAGCATCTTGCGGTCGAGCTTTATCTTATCCTCCCGCTTGAGTTTACTTGCGGTCAAGTAGATTTTACACATTCCCGCGCTTACGCTCCCGCTCAAGTTTACTCGCGGCTGAACCTTATATTGTCCTATCGCTCGAGTTTTACTCGCGGTTGAGTAGTACACAGCGCCTACCTGCGCTTACGCTCCCCGCTCGAGTTTACTCACGGCTGAGCCATATATTGTCCTCCAGCTTGAGTTTACTCGCGATCGAGCAGATTATGCGCATTCCCGCGCTTATGCTCCCTGCTCGTGTTTAGTCGTGGCTGAGCCTTATATTGTCCTCCCGCTCGAGTGTTACTCGCGGTTGAGTAGTACACAGCGCCTACCTGCGCTTACGCTCCCCGCTCGAGTTTACTCGCGGCTGGGCCATATATTGTCCTCCTGCTTGGGTTTACTCACGATCGAGTAGATTATGTGCATTCTCGCGCTTACGCTCCCCGCTCGAGTTTACTCGCGGCTGAGCCTTATATTGTCCTTCATCTCGAGTGTTACTCGCAGTTGAGTAGTACACCGCGACTACATGTGCTTACACTCCCCGCTCGAGTTTACTCGCGGCTGAGCCTTATATTGTCCTCCCGCTCGAGTGTTACTCGTGGTTGAGTAGTACACAACACCTACCTGTGCTTACGCTGCCCGCTCGAGTTTACTCACGGTTGAGTCTGATGTGCATAAAAACGCAACTCGGGCAAGAATACCCAGCCGTATCAAGTAATAAAGTGTACAAAAGTATGAGTTGTCGATTCCATAGGGAATGTACGTAATTCTCACTCAAACTAAGTACCAAAATTAGGCTAACTAATTATATTTAAGCGAAAAGAAAATGAATTAAAATCTAAAAATATAAACAACCTAAGAAAGCAATTAAATCTAAACTAAAGCGGAGGTGGTTTGGCAACAACATATCAAGATAAAAATATAGGAGTGCAATATTTCTAGTCTAGTCGGTGTTTAAATTAATCATCTTTTTACTTTTCTTTAACTCGAGGCTTGGTAGTCGGCCGCACTATAATATTCACTATATGCTCTCGCAACGTATAAAAAATCTAGCTACAACTCCTAGCTACGGGCTGTCGCGTCTTATAACATAGGAGAAAATAACCGCATGTCAAAGCAAGCACCCAATGACTATCTACGTACGATCTCCTCTCGGTCTCACGTAACGCAAACAATTATTACGATTTTCGAAATTAAAAGGACGGGTTCTCGCATCTTATCCTAAAATTCTAGTGATCATCTAATGGTTCCCTACGCCATTAAAAGCATGAAGAACACACAATAATAACCAAACACATGGGTAATACTTCGCAAAAAGAAATTCCCTCTATTTTTCTACAAATCATGTCGGTAGCCGATACAAATAAAATTGGTTAACTACGGGCTCTCGCATCTTATAGTCAACCCTAATCTCCCCGGCCTCGCAAATGACTAAGGTGGTTCGATCGTGTGTCAAACTAAGTCTCACAATGGCTATCGGTGTGTGTCACAAAACACCAACTATTAAATTGATTGATCTGAAATATAAAGGTAGCTCTCGCAGATCCTAAATATTTCTAAAATCATTTAATTAATGGTCAATTAATTAGAAGCATTAAGTTCACAAAATAATAACCGACATGAATGTGTACTAAGTAAAGAGATAGATTAAATTAAAACACTACATTGGACATAGAAAAATAATTGCATTCCATAAATAAATTAAGCATAAACCAATTCGTCATTTACAAAATTAATCAACCCAAGAAATTATAACAACTATCATAAAATAGAGATATGAAGAATTAAATCGAACAAATCGCATCTCAGGGGTTGAAATCATTTGTAGATGCATCGTTGGCTCTTGAATTGAAGCTCCAAACCTTCAAAGGTGATCAAGCTTTGGAGACTTGGAAGAAATTTAGGAAGAAATGGGGCTGGTGCCCCATTTGGGAGCAATGTCCCGAAATGGGGACTTGTTTTTCCAAAATGAGGCTGGCTGGGAAGTTTAAAGGGAAGGCAACAAGAGGGCAGGGGTATTTTTGGTAGCACAAGGGAGAATTGGGGGCAAAAAGGGAAGGGAAAAAGGCTTTGGGTCACGGCTGGGCATGGGCAGTCCATGGGGGGAAATTCGCGGGTTACCCGGGTGATATATGGGGTGACATGAGAGAGGGAGATGGGTTAAATGGCGGGAAGGTGGGCGAATTGGGTCGGGTCTGGCTTGGGTCCATCAAAGGACACGCGAGCCGTCACTTGTGGAGAATGGACATCCGGATGACTCGTGGCTCCACAGGGAACCGACAACGCACAACAGCAGTTTCGAGCATTTGTTCCGGCCTCCCCTGCTCTTTTAAAGTTTGCTCCGGTGTTCTTCTTGGATGAGCTGCCGAAGTTCCTTCCCTCTCCAGGTCTATCAGTTTAGTCTACCGTTAGCGTTGTTAGCCTCCGTTAAGCCTCTATTGCCTTGGAATACTTAACGAACTTAACAGACTTTGACCAAATGACTTGCTACTTAGCTTTAAAGCCCAGAATTGCCTCAAACTTCATGCTAAACACCATATAAATGCTTGATTATGCATGGAAACCTACATTAAACACAAATACACAACTAATAATATTTCCAACGCATAATTAACTGAAAAATAACACAAGATAAAAGGAAATTCCCGAGAAAATTCGTGGAAATCTTGGGCTCATCAGAGCCATATATTGGCCTCCCACTTGAGTTTACTCGCGGTCGAGTAGAATTATGTGTATTCATGCGCTTACGCTCCTGTAGACACCCCAATTTTGTACCTCTGTTATATGACATGTCATAAAATATCAAGACCTGTTAAAAGGACTAACGAATGTCAAGTTACAGGGTTAAAAAAACAAAAGAAAATAAAGAATGCATAAACAGTGAATTGCAGGGGTCAAAGTGCAAAATCAGAAAAAGGAAAAGCCCAGTGCGCAGCCCCCATCCATCCTGGGCGCCGCGCCCACCAAGACTATGTGCAGCGCCCACAGACCCCCTCTGCACTGTAGCTTTTGGCTTTTGGTGCAACTCTTTCAGCGCGCGGTACAAGTTGTTGGAGCACGGTTGATCAAACTTAATCACGAAGAAAGCCGGGATTTCTGCCTATAAATAAAGGCATCCGGCACTCAGAAAACACACAGTTCACACACCAATTTTATGGAGAGAACATTGCAAAGTTACGCAGTTGTTTTCCATCCCACTTCGAAGCTCCGTTAGGTTGTCAAAACCTCCCCTAAACACTTAAACTCTCAACCCAAAGTGAACCCTAGCTACCAAACTAGGTTTCGCCCTATTTCACCGGTTCCAAAAACCAAAAAGAGCTATTGCCTTACCCGAATCCAGATGTCAAATCCAGTAGAAGCAAGCAGTTGCTCTGCCCAATTTCAGACTCGACGACAACAATAATCAAGTAAAAGCAAGCAGTTGTGCCGCCTGGATCCCGAGGTAAAAAAATAACTAAAAGGAGCAGCCACATTGCCCGAAATCCAACAACAACAAAGAAAAACGACTTCCTTTCTCGGAAGGACAGGGGAAGCATATGTAGACCACATAGTGGGCTTAGGCCCAGGCATACCGGGTTTAGACACTCATGTTCCAAGAGGTAGGTTCTGTCGCCGTAGTTATTATAATCTATAACTTAAATATAAATATTTGAGTAAGATTCATTTCGGTCTTTACTTTAATATATAAATATATAGTTAAAATATAGATATTTAATTAATTTATTTTATGTCTTTACTTTAATATAGAAAATAGTTATATTTTCTTCTTGCTTAAATTAGTTTCTTTCCCGTTCGTACTTTGATGTAATAATAGTTATATTTCATTTCTGTTTAAATTAGTTTCCTTCCCGATCTTACTTTAATGTAACAATATTTACATTTTCTTTCTGTTTAAATTAGTTTCTTTTTTGTTCTTACTTTAAATGTAATAATATTTACATTTTCCTTTTATTTAAATTACTTTCTTCTTCCGTCTTTACTTTAATGTAAAATAGTTGTAATTTCTTGTAGTTTATTTAGTTTCTTTCCAGCATACACTTCAAAATAAGAAATAATTATGTCTCTTATTATTTAATAAATTTCTTTCCTGCTTATACATGTAATATAAATAAAGTTTGTTACTAGCATAGCTATTTTATTATTAAAATAGCTTATAAAAATGTTGCAATTATTCTTTAAGTTGTATTATTTCAGTTGTAATTTTGTTTTCTTTTCTTTAATAAATACAAAGTTATTTCTCCTTATTTCTTTATATCGTATATAAATATATTGTTCTGAGCCAAAGTGTATAAAATAAAACAAGCATATTAATAAACCCATTGTGAGACCGAAAGGGCAAGTGGGGTGCCTAACCCCTTCCTAACTCATAACTTAGCCCCTAAACACATATATTCTGGTAATTTTGGGTTTTCTCTGTTTAACCATAAAATAGAGATGACGACTCTGTAACACATTTTTGGGTCCACAATTGAGGCCGAGCATATTCCATGCGCTTTAAAGTTTCGAAACCACCCGCTTTTCAGTAGCAGGGGAAAGGTCGAAAAATGGGGCACTCACAGCTCCCCGCTCGAGTTTACTCGCGGCTGAGCCTTATATTGTCCTTCCGCTCGAGTGTTACTCGCGGTTGAGTAGTACACAGCGCCTACCTGCGCTTACGTTCCCCGCTCGAGTTTACTCGCGGCTGAGCCATATATTATCCTCCCGCTCAAGTGCTACTCGCGGTTGAGTAGTACACAACGCTTACCTGCGCTTACGCTCCCCGCTCGAGTTTACTCACGGTTGAGCCATATATTATCCTCCCGCTTGAGTTTACTCGCGGTCGGGTAGATTATGCGCATTCACGCGCTTACGCTCCCCGCTTGAGTTTACTCGCGGGTGAGCTTTATATAGTCCTCCTGCTCGAGTGTTACTCGCGATTGAGTAGTACACTGTGCCTACTTGCTCTTATGCTCCCTACTCGAGTTTACTCGTGGCTGAGCTTTATATTGTTCTCATGCGCTTACGCTCCACGTTTGGGCATGCCACACTTGAGCTTCTCACTAGAGCATCTCATTTCTTGAAGACCTTCACCACGTTGAGGTTTTTGGATTCCTCGAAGACCTTCACCATGTTGAGGTTGCGGGCCTTCTTGAAGACCCTCACTACGTTGAGGTGCATTATCCTCCCATTCGAGCGTCTCGCAGTTGAGTAGATTATCCTCCCACTTGAGCAACTCGCGGTTGAGTTTTATTTTATCCTCCTGCTCGAGTATCTAGCGGTTGAGTAGATGTTCTGCTTGTTAGAAAATTATACTCCTTACCCTTGAGATAAATCCCAAGGACTAGGGGCTACTGAAGTGCTTATATTTAATCTGCCTCAAAAGGCATTTGGGCCTCGCTTAGGCAAATGGGTTCTCTACTACACCTAATCCACTATGCTATACATGTCTATTGAACGCTTCGGGCCGGGCCCATATGTGACAAGCAAACCCTAACCCCTCAGGTATAAATAAACCCTACTAGCTCATAGTAAGGGGACACTCTCTCTTTCTTCTACCGTTTTCACTTTATACACGGGGGCTACGCACCTTCCTGTTTTATATACTGGACTGATTATCACACCGGAGGGTTTGGGGATATCCCCACCCACTCACGGTGCTTATTTTGCAGAGACCTACATATCACCATATATCCGACTCAGACGATGATTTCATCACCAATTCGGTCAACGAACGACTCACATATCTTGACGACTTTCGACACCCCCGGTATGATGATATTTTTGCCACATCACATAGATTTTAAACCTTTCCAGTCCGCTATTTTTTTTACAAGATACATAAAAAAGAAATTTTTATAAAATTATTCCTGAAATACCCCAGATATATCAGTGACACAATTATACCATAGAGGGTGATACTCGCCTCCACAAGGCTTACCACATCGACTGAAGGAAGATTTCATCATTATCTATCCACTTTTACTAAGAGCAGGACTGGACTAAGCAGCTCTATTCGCTTCCAACAGCCAAGCTCTTTTTTCGGGTCTTCCTCATTATTAAAAAGGATTCATCAAGTTAAAGTAGGTTCAGAATGAAAAAGTAGGATTTGCAGGGAACTTCTTACTTCAACTGGTCAATTAAAACTTTTTGTCCTTCACTTACTACAGTCGCTAAGTACCATGAAGGAAGCTATAAAGAAGATCATTCTTCTTTCTTACTGCTCTAATGCGATTGCTTAATCATTGATGATGTGCATGGTAGTCCGCTAATCTGCCCTCTGCTTCTTTCGTTGGCTTTTCTTTCTTGTTAACTTGGAGCATGGAGCCGAACTGTACGAAGGGAGTGATGAATTGAGCCAGTGATTTGAGAAGGTGCAACTTTTCGTGATTGTGTCTTCTCCAAAGCAGTCTGATGCATCGATTTGTTCCCGATGCAAGCATCGTATTTTTCGATTCAAACATCGAAATTTTTGATGCAAGCATCGAAGCTTAGGTCTGATGAACTTGCTTACTTTCCTGAAAAGGATGCAATCCCCTTCATTGGAGCTTCATAGCTTTGGGGATGATGCGGGAGCAAGGACTCAAGACACCATCAACTTAAGAAACTATGAAGAAATGCATATGAATAGCAAACAAAGGGCAATGCAGCCGTGGGTTAAGGGAGAAACAAGGGTTGTAAAAGGATTAAAGGACCAAGAAGACATGGGTACAATCAAGGAGCTTAGGATGCAAACAAAGTGGAAATACTTCATGGGTGTTTAGGGCACAAATCAAAGGGGTTCAAGGAGTGGACGTAAACAAAGAAGTGGAAGGGTGGTACGTGCTTGGACCTAGGAAGCCTTGCATGGGTGTGAATGCAAGGAACACACGACTTAGCTTGGAAGGGGGGCGGCCTCTATGAGAGTGTGAACACTTGGGTAGTTAATTTAGGAAACAAAATCTTCTATTAGTTTAAAAATTTATTGCTTTCTAGACTAGGATTTATTTTAAGTAGTATAGTCAAGATAGGATTTCTTTTCCTCCAAAGTTTGGGAGTTCTTTTCCTATTAGAATTAGGAGAACTTTTGTAAGCATTTATAAGGCATTTTAATTTATGAAATAAAACATATTTTTGGTGTGGAAAACTTTGTGCAAAAGAACAAGTTCGTTCTTCTTTCGATTCTCCTTTCCAAGGTGGGTGAAGCCTTGATCGTTGAATCAAACATATTTCTTTATAACGAGTGAGTGAAGCTCGTTTGGTGAAGCTGATCTATCCTTTTCTATTTTTCTTCTTATTTTTATTTGGTTCTTTGGTTCACGGCAACCTATGGCAGCATCATAGGCGTGGCGGCTCAAGTTCTCTGGAAGCTTTTGGCCAAAGGAAATCAGGGCACCTTGGGCGTGTTCTAAAGGAGAGAGTTGGGACAATTTCTACCCACTTTAATTGGCGGGTTCAAGACTGTTTTAAAGAAGGTTTTTGGGCTGTTTAAGAAGGGTTTGGTGTGGCCAAGGGCTGCCCGAAAAAAAAATAGTTTGGATAGATTTGGTTTGTTTTAAGCAAATTGTTATCTCAAGCAGATTTTCACGTATCAAGTGGTATCAGAGCTAGTCCTTCGTGAATCCTTATTCGCGAAGCATTCATGGAAAATCAAGGAGATGGATGACAACCACAAGAACAAAATTATGAGCCAATAAATAATCTACGGAGGGATCGAGAATTCCGAGAATTACAACGTATGGTAGAAGCTCTTTGACTAGGGATGCAAGCAATGATTCGAGTGAATCCACTATCCGATGATGAATAAGAGCGATGAGCTAGGGTTCGACCTAGAAGGGAAAAGGATGATAATGATCATGGGTTAAAGCTCGATGTTCCAGAATTCGAAGGCTCCATGGATCCAGAAAAGTATCTCGAATGGGTTCAAAGGGCAGAAAGAGTTTTCGAGTACAAGGAGTATAGCGATCATAAAAAGTTCAAGGTATCCATTTTTAAACTCACTAAGTATGCATTGATATGGTACGAGAACTTGAAGGCTCAAAGGAGGCGTGAAGGGAAGGAAAATATTGAATCTTGGGACAAGTTAAAAAAATATATGGATCGTAGGTTTCTGCCTGACACTTATCTCCAAGATAATTTTACTCTACTTCATCTTCTTAAGCAAGGAGAATTGTCTGTAGAAGAATACAATGAGGAGTTTGAAAAACTTTCAATTGTTTGTGATGTGCAAGAAAGGGTGGAACAAAAGATAGCTAGGTTTGTGAGTAGACTTGAACCCGAGATTGCTAACATGGTGGATCTCCAACCGTGTTTTACTTTCGAGGAGATGAGTAAGTTGGCTATCAAGTGTGAGAGACAATTAAAAAAAAAAGAGCATCCAGGGTTACGTTTTCCAAGGGAGGGGCAAATTTCAAGACTGCTCCAATTGCTTCAAACCTTAAAGTAGAAGATCGAGTGGACAAGAGTGACATCAGTGATAGAAGAAAAGGTAGAGGGAAAAAGACCAGTGAGGGGTAGGGATTCCGTGAAGTGTTTCAAGTGTCAAGGCTATGGACATTACCAGTCAGAATGTTCCACGAAAAGGGTGTTATCCATGCACGAGATTAAAGAGATAGAAGCTGTTCTTGCATCGCAAGATAACGAGGTTGATAAAGGGAAGGAACATGTGTAAATGTGTGAAGAAGTGCATGGCAGTGCATTAGTGTTGAGTAGATTTTTGCATGCAAAACCTATTATTCCGGATGAGGGGCCTAAAGAACAGATTTTTCACGCAAAATGTCTTGTCCAAGGGAAGGTGTGTGATTTGGTTGTGGATGGTGGAAGCTGTACGAACACTGTTTCAACCGTTCTCATCGACAAACTCAAGGTACCTACTTTGACTCACCCTCGTCCTTATAAATTGCATTGGCTCGACAACAGTTCCGAGGTCAAGGTAGACAAGAAAGCTTTGGTTACGTTCTCGATGGGAAACTATGAAGATGAACTTTTATGCGATGTGGTACCAATGGATGTATGTCATATCTTATTGGGGCGTCCGTGGAAATTTGAGCGTCAAATGATACACGATGGAAGGGAAAACATGTATACTCCCACGAAGAATGAAAGAAAGTTCAAGATAAAGCCATCAACTTCGATGCCAAAGGAAAAGAACAAGGTGAATCTGTTTTCCAAAAGAAAGTTGTTCGGGTTTATGGAAGTTTCTACGGCAAGGCAGTCCGTTCAATATTATCAAGGGGAAGACTCGGGCTTTGAGGTAAGCAAGGATGAGAGTGCGTTAGCAGCCCAAACTTTTAGTTATGAAGGCCATGGGTACAAGTTCTCTTGTCATATGGTCCTTGGGGAGAATGAAGTTGAAAAATGGGTGAAGTTCTTGGATACTTTCTCCAATGCATTCAAATTATATGATCAGTCCAAGGAAGGTCCTCAAAGCATGAAGGAACAAGTGGGCAGCCTATTTGAAGAAACACGAGTAGAGGCTAAGGTATTGGGTTTTGACTTGAGTATATAAGGGTTAGTAAGAGAAGAAGCAACAAAGGGGATTAGGTTGTTCAAGCACACGACAAATGAAGGATTCCGACAAAGAACATACGGACAGCCCGTGAAGGAAATACTCTATCAAGAGGTGTTTGGGTTTTCACAAGAGGAGAATGACCAAGGATTGAAGACTATCCTTTTTAAGGAAAGGGGTATGATACGGGAGCAAGGACTTAAGACACCATCAACTTAAGAAACTATGAAGAAATGCATATGGATAGCAAACAAAGGGCAAGACAGCCGTGGCTAAGGGAGAAACAAGGGTTGTAAAATGATTAAGGCACCAAGAAGCCATGGGTGCAATCAAGGATCTCAGGCCGCAAACAAAGTGAAAATACTTCATGGGTTTAGGACACAGATCAAAGGGGTTCAAGGAGTGGACTTAAACAAGGAAATGGAAGGTTGGTATTGGCTTGGACCTAGGACGCCTTGCATGGATGTGCATGCAAGGAGGGCACAACTTAGCTTGGAGGGGGGGGGGGCGGCCTCCATGAGAGTGTGAACACTTGGGTAGTTAATTTAGGAAACAAAATCTTTTATTAGTTTAAAAATTTATTGCTTTCTAGACTAGGATTTATTTTAAGTAATTTAGTCAAGATAGGATTTCTTTTCCTCCAAAGTTTGGGAGTTCTTTTCGTATTAGAATTAGGAGAACTTTTGTAAGCATTTATAAGGCATTTTAATTTATGAAATAAAACATATTTTTGGTGTGGAAAACTTTGTGCAAAAGAACAAGTTCGTTCTTCTTTCGATTCTCCTTTCCAAGGTGGGTGAAGCCTTGATCGTTGAATCAAACATATTTCTTTATAACGAGTGAGTGAAGCTCGTTTGGTGAAGCTGATCTATCCTTTTCTATTTTTTCTTCTTATTTTTATTTGGTTCTTTGGTTCACGGCAACCTATGGTAGCATCATAGGCGTGGCGGCTCAAGTTCTCTGGAAGCTTTCGGCCAAAGGAAATCGGGGCAGCTTGGGCGTGTTCTAAAGGAGGGAGTTGGGACAGTTTCTACCCACTTTAATTGGCGGGTTTAGGACTGTTTTAAAGAAGGTTTTTGGAGCAGTTTTTGGGTTGTTTGAGAAGGGTTTGGTGCGACCAAGGGTTGTCTAAAAAAACAGTTTGGACAGATTTGGTTTGTTTTGGACAGATTGTTATCTCAAGAAGATTTTCACGTATCAGGGGAGCTTCCCCGAAAGAACACCTTATTAGTTGATTTGCATCCTTGGATCAAATTCCAAAGGCATAAGGTCAAAGTCTGAAGAATCAGGAAAATTGAGGCAGACTTCTTTCTTGGCTTTAAGATGCAGTTCGTCCCCTCTGTTACTATATAATGAGAGAGCTCTCGCGCCATTATACCTTTGCCCAATTCTTTGATTAGGATAAGACAAAAGAAGATAGATTCTAAAATGAGAATCGATCATAGGAAAAGTACTCATTCCTTTCCGTTTTCAGTTTTCAAATCCTAGCCCTAGCAAATCTTCTCATTCTGCCTTAACTAGACATCCTATTTCGTATCCTACTCTTCACTCTATGGGGAAAATGCTCCGATCTTACATGAGAGCATGTTTTTTTTCTTATTTTCGTAGTGATTGGAATTTGGAAGTGAAACTTGATTTCCAGTTATTTGATTTTGGGGTTTTTTTTTGCTTGTTTGAGTTGGGTTATTTAATTTCAAAAATTAGTTTTTCGATGCAACATTGTATTTTTGTTTGATGCACGTGGTTTTCTTTTCTTTAATTGCATAATCGTTATTTTGTCCCCAAAAAATGTACTTTATCGGTTAAATAAAAACATGATGGACTTTTGGGGTTAGACCGGCCAGAATTTCACCCTTTTAATTAGATAACCCTTTCTCGGTGCCTAACACAATTAAAGAGCATGATGAAGTATAAAAATAGTAGGGGATGAAGAACTATGTTCCCAAATTGATAACTTATTAACATAATCCAAGTTTTACAATTGACGGGAAAACTATCCCAACAAATATGACCCTCACCAATAGAATGTCAAAACGGCTTTGCCCGTTGGGCTTGGTCGCCCTGCCACCTAAAAGGGATGGGTTGGGCCGATGAAATGGAGGACCGTTTGGGAGCGGGCCTCACGGACTTTACCTGTATAGGTTGCGTGCTTTTGCGAATAAGAGCAGGGCAGTGACAAGCAGTCCGTAATTTCTCAATCTTTTAAAACTTAAAAGTTAAAAGATAAAACCTAAAATCCCACAAGCTCACAGCTAGGCAGAGGCGGCCCAATGGTCCATGCGCCCATTCCATTCATTCAGTCTAACATTGAAATTAGCCAATTAGGTTTAAAAGTAAAGTAAACCTAAAAATTAAAATGACAAAATATAAAAAACCCTCATCACTTCTTAGTTCCTTCCGCCGGCTTTCGGACCTTCCGTCTTTGTCTCTGCTGATTGCGGCTCGCGTTTCCAGCTTTGCGTGTCTCTCTCTCGCTCTCTAAGACTCTTCGTGCTCTCTCTCTCAAAAATCAAGCCAATCTGCTTCTAAATCCGGCACTGCCTCACGGTTTCTCGAAATCGAAGGTGTAGAAACTTGCATGCTTTAGATTTACTTAAAACCATTAAGTTAAAACATCTAGTTTATATTTGATAAAATCCTTAAAACTATTTAACTTAGACTTTATATCAAGTCTATATCTACGTGTTGAACCTTCAGTAGATAAGATACCATATTTTGTTTAAGTATTGAAGATACCCCTTTTGACTTTGTTTAAACAATCTTCTTACTTGCTTCATTCTATATGCCTATAACATAAGTCATCAGCAGCTGACAACTGCTGATAACAATGTCAGCGCCTGCACATACATTCGAAATTTCTTATTTGCTGAACACTGTATTCTGTTGAAATATGTGACCTTCATGCGCTTATATTAAATTATTAATTATTAATTGGTCATCTTTTTCAAACAAAAGAACTATTCACATGTCTTGGCAATAGAAGATTTTCGTGTACATCTTAAATACTCTTCATGTATTCAATCCTAGCTAACCACTCTCTATATTATTTTATGATGGGAAATACTTTTTGTCTCTCACTCTGCAAGATTTCCGGGCATTCAATGAAAGATCTTCATCATCATTTCTTCAAGTAATTCAAAATCCAACCTTACTCTCTCAAATGACTACAAACCTGAAGATCTCTATAAAACGTTGGAAGCAAGGGTTAAAGAAAAACCTTCGCAGAATTACGTGCATTGTATTAAAAAATCTCAAATCCTCAAAGCACACTGAAAGAGACAAACACGTTGAAGCCTTCATTCAAATTCAGAACTTCAATATTTCTTTGAAGAGCTTCTTCTCTCAAACACTAACTAGATAGTCTTCCATATCTTATTATTTTCTAGTTCTTGTTTAAACAATCACTGTTTAGATTGTTCCTTTATTCTTTCAAATCATTAAGGAACCTTTGATTGTTGCATGGGTTTGATTGTTTCTTAATCATACTCCTTAAACACTGGTTTTTGTTGTACACTAATCCATTAGAGATCACTTAGAATATATTTAATCTTAGTGCACTTCAAAATCCAAGTTTGACAAACTTGGTAGTGAACGTAGCAGTTTATTCTGTGAACAACTCCAAATACTACATTTGGTGTATCTGTTGTTTTCATTGTTTATACTTTTAAGCAGCTGCTATCTATTTAAGTATTTAACAGTTACATTCTTGAAATCGTTGCTTAGTTGATCTTATATATTGTCTTTTAATTCAATCCTTATACTTTAGTGATCAAAAGAAAACCAAACCAAACTGTTTTACGTTCAGCAGCTGCTACCTGCTAATTTTACATCAGTTGTTGAAAACTTATTTTTTCCGTTGCAACTTTTGAAGGTTTTCAAAATAACCCTTAAAGTTTTTGATAAGGTTATTCATCTCATTCTAGCCATATTTCGTTGCCTACTAGACTTATAGAAGGGAGTAATTGCCTTTTGCTTGAGAAGATCTTTCTAGAACATAGGGTGAACGTTGAGAATCTCAAAACAAGCCATCGTAGATCCTTTTTTGAAAGTATCTTTTTTCTGGGAAGTAGAGATTTCTGATTGGTAGAGCTTCTTCTTCGGCTTGGTAAGCTAGTTCAGGAAGCTACTCAATAGGCTTTCTAAGACAGAGTAGAACTAGCTTGATCCAGTGCCATCAATGAATGGGGAAATGATCTGCTGACCGGAGATGCATTTCTGTGGTCGTATTGGATTTTGACTAAGGCTTTCGTACTCATCCGAACAGTAGCACATGGACAGGAAGAAAATGTAGGGGGAAAAATGATTTGGGCAGAAAAGGGCAATGGCTTCGCTGGATTCCTCCTCCTATTGATCTTCTATTAATTTTTGCAAGCATGCCCGTTTTTCCCGCAGCCCTACGCGGGGTGGGCTGGGCCAAGGTTTTTAGGGACCGCCATATTTTTCGGTAAACTCGCCCTGCCTCGTCTTATAACGGGTTTTTTAGGCCCGTGTGCAAACCCGCCCTGCAAGCTCGTTTTGACAGCTCCAGGGGTCGTCATTTTCGCAAGCTTTCCCGCCTTGCCCTGTTTTATAGCGAGCTTTCTAGGCCCGTGGGCAAATCCGTCCACAAGCCCGTTTTGACAGGTCTATTAGTGCCTTAATAGACCCTGGTGATCTAGAATAGTGGCAGTGCATGTCACGTTGAGTGAGGATGTGAATGTTTAGCTATGTTAGAGCATTATCAATGCTAATGTGAATGTGAAGAAATTAGATGCTATCTAGAATTTATACTATATTTGTAAGAAAAAACATTTTTAATGCAACTGTGGATGAGAGGTGTGGATATGACAAGTCAAACAAATTTCTTCACTTTATGTATAATAATGTCAAATTTTCACATTTTACTTGAGGGTGTGAATATATCATAGTTATCATTTTTCATTTTAAAAACTCTTTATATTGGTTGTTTCCTTTTCTTTTATTTTTTAATTTTTCTCACAATTCATTTTAGTGATGAGACGCATACCACATAAGATTAAATCCACATTTATATTGGCGATGTCAATTTTAATTGAATATGAATGAAGAGAGAAAAATTATCATGTATAATCGAGAATGTTAATTATCCACAACCATATAAGATCAAAAAATCTACGTTGACATTGGTAATGTTGTTAGATTTACATAATACCTAAACGTAACACCAAAATCCCTAAACGTAACACCATTTAATATGTTAAATTACTCTATTACCCTATATCTCATTTAAACCAATTTTCTCCTACAACATTAATTTTCTAATAACTAACCCCATTAAATGCCATAACCCCTAAATTACTCCCTCAACCAACCCCATTACTCCCAACCCCTCTAACTCCCCTCCCCAAAACCGAGACCTCTTCCCAGTAATCTCCCCATCTCTCTCAATTACTCTCCCAGTCCCTCTAACTCCCCTCCCAAAACTGAGACCACTTCCCACCGTAATCTCCTCATCTCTCTCAATTACTCTCTCAACCAACCCCCATTACCCCCAAATTAAACCCAGCAGAAAATAGAGAAATTACTCCCTTTTCCCACCGTCATCTCCCTCTCTCTCTCTCAATTACTCCCTCAACCAATCCCCATTATCTCCAAAAACAGAGAAGAAAAAGATGATAATGAAGATGAATTTCTCGAAATCCATGGAGAAGCCCGCCCCTGTTTTCTGGTAAAACAACCGCTATATAGTAGCGGACCTTCGTCACAACTGCCGCTAGAGCAAAGCGGCACTAAATACACACTACCGCTAGAAAGGCGCGGATGTCGAGCAAAATAACCGTTGGGTGGTGGCGGATGTTTGACCAAACATCCGCTATATTCAAGCGGATGTTTGGCCAAACATTCGTTTCCTATTCGCGGATGTTTTTCTTTTTGGTTCAAATATGATGATTGGTGTTTAAAAATTATTTTTTTATTGAAGATTTGAGCCATCTGTTTTTGTTTTTAAATTTTCTGATGAAAGGCCATAAAAAACGGGGTCATGAAATGATGACTGTCCAGTCTTCTGTGATGCTGCCAAAGGTCATTTTGACCGGTATTGGGTTTTTGATGAGGATATAGAAGAAAAATAAAAATGGGAAGATGATGAATAGTAGGGTGAAAGGATGGTGAAATGAATTGGGGGAGGGTATGTTGTAATTGAAGTTAGGGTTTTTTTGTTTTAATTAGAGTGGGGGTATTATTGTCATTTCAGCTATTAAATGGTGTTGCGTTTAGTATTTTAGGTGTTGCGTTTAGGGTGGCTCTTAGATTTATTGTCTGTGTCATTAATGATAAAAACTTAGGTAAGACAGTCTTACAGATATTTTTTGTAAGACAGATTTTTCTTATCTGACTCATCGTGTGTTGGTGGGTTAAACTATAAGAGAATGGAATTCTATCTTACCAATAAAAATTCGTAAAATCATCTTAAAAGAGACTTACTCATCATTAATTTTAGGCGATTGACACATATCACTATAGTCAATTAAAGGTGGTTATTAATTAACTATTTGTGTATATCAAGTTGAAACGTTCCACACCTTTTTTTTATATTTGTGATTACGACAAGCTACGCGTTTAGACGTAAAGTAGAGGCACGCCAAGTTCTTATCAACTAGATTCCTGGTCTAATCAAGAGTAGTTAAAGGCTCCGTTTTGTTTCAATGTAAATTTTTTTCAAGTCAACGAAAAATAAAGTTTTTTTTTTAAAATGATTTATAAATTTATTTTTTATAAGTTATTTTTCGAATATTCGAGCACCCTTCTGTGTGTTTTCATAATTACATATATTTACAATATTTCATTCAATAAATAAATTGTTTAGAAATAAAAATAAAGTTTATACACATTATTTATAAATTATAATTTTAATAAATACTCATTATGTCCTAAAATTAGTATACACTATATTATTGAAGGACGTTTCAAATATTATCTATTTTTAAAATATTTTTTTCATATCAATTATTAATTTTTTATTTGTATTTATGAGATTGAAAAAAGATGAACCTTATTAATTTGACAATATTAATGATAAGTAAATGGTTTTTAAAAGAAAATTATTTAAAGTTCAATATTATTTTATATTCAAGATGTGTATTAATATTAGAATATACTTTTTGTATTTATTTATATATTATTTTCCGTAACATTTCTCGTGCATTTACCAAACACTCGAAATTGTTTTTCGGTATATTTTGAATTTTTTTTACCAAACATCTGAAAATAAATTTTTTTCATTTTCCAGAAATCATTTTTCGGAAATCATTTTCCGTGAAACAAACGGAGCCTAAGCTTCCCATTAATTTAAAAATAACTAAAAATAATTGTAAACTACCCATAAGTTATCTATTTTTTTTATTCTAACGGGGACACAAACTCTAATAATTTTATATTAATATATAATTTTGATGTCAAAATAAAGCACAACCTTCTGTTTATAAATAAAAATGTAAACTTTCATTTTTTTAAATTTCTTTTTTCTTTAATGAAAAATAACCAAAATTTAGAAAAAAGCAACAACTTTTGGCTCTTAATATGCTACCCCTCACTTCGCACCATAAGATGCTACCCAAAAGCGAGGGGTATAGTTAATTTACTCCGTGATAACCATTACTTCCCCCATTGTTATTTGCTCCCCTTTGAATTTGATCCTTGATCTATCCAATTCATAAGAGCAAGAACAATGAAGGGGGGGTGGGGGTGGGGGTGGGGGTGGGGGTGGGGGTGGGGTGGGAGCACCATTTGCTCCCCTAAACTATCCATTAAATTAAAAAAAAAACCTTATTTATACATGTATAAGAATATTGTACGAGCACGGTTTTAGCACATATTTAATTCATGTGCTATTATCTCTTTCTAAGAAATTTCCTAGCTTTATTTCCTTCTTTAAATGACTAATTATTGATTGATTGTTGTTGCCTTTCTCAGCAATCTTGGTAATCAAGTTTAGATTATTTATGAAATGATTTATTTGACTAATAAATTAATCATTTCATGTTTAATTCCTTCCTTATTGCCTTACATGTCTGGATGTGTCTTCAAGTTTTATAAAAGGGAGGATCAGCATTTAGAAAGGGTTACACTTTTTGAGAGAATTTTAGATAGAGAGATTGTGCTGGAACAACCGATGTGCCTTGGAATGTTACAACATTACCAACTACATTGATCAACTTTCTAGTTTTTCGTGTTTTACCCACTGTTGTTTTTAGTTTTTAGTTTCTGTGAGTGCTAGTACTGAATTGATTATATCTTACTTTGTTAGGAGTATTTTCGTTTGATTTTCACATAATGATGGTTTTCATAATTATAATCGTTGGAATAGTTTTTTATAGTGAAAGTTTTTGGCCATATTAACTTGTCTACCCTGAACCTAAACCTTTGTCTCTCTCTAATTTATTTTCTTTCTTGGTTTCTGCTGCCATTTAGTTAAATGTGTTTATAAATATTGCAATGTTTGATACTATATTCACAAATTATCCCATTTTAATTCAAGAACCCTCACTACAATTCTTTTAATTCTTGCTCTTCCTTTATTGCTACTTCGTAGGTGGTCTAAGTACAACCTCACTTTTGACTCGTGCTGAAGTAAGGCACAGGTCAACGGGTCATCGAAGCTACAGATTTGGTCTATCACTCTAGAAGTCTAGATTAAAAGATGAGATAACAGTTTTTGACAAAGATTAGGCAGCTGAATATTAAAATACATTTAGGCTCTTTGTTTTACGAAAAATGAATTTTAAAAAATAATTTTTTAAAAATGATTTCTAAAAAATATAAATATTTCATTTTAGATGTTTGGTAATTTGTTTGAAAATATGTTAGAAAATATTTTTGAGTGTTTGACAAATACATGAAAAATATTATGAAAACAATATATGAATAAATACAAAAAATATATTCTAATATTAATAATATAAAATAGTGTTGAATTTTAAGTAATTTTCTTTTAATAACCCTCAATTTATCATTAATGATGTCAAATCAATAAGGTCCATCTTTTTTCAATCTCACACATACAAATACAAAATTGATAATTGATATGAAAAATGTTTTAAAAAATAAAATGGATAATGTTTAGGACGTCCTTAAATAATAAAGTGGACACTAATTTTAGGACGTAGTGAGTATTTATTAAAATTATAATTTATAAATAATGTGCACACTCCATTTATATTTTTAAACAATTTATTTTTTGAGTAAAATATTGTGCGTGTATGTAAATATGTGTAATTGTGGAAGGGCGCGAGGGGTACTCGAACATTCGAAAAATGACTTATGGAAAATAAATCTATAAGTCATTTTCCGGAAAAGTAGATTTATTTTTCTGTTGACTCGAAAATTTTTTACATTAACTACATTTTCCTAATATTACCAAACACCAAAAAATAAAATAAAAATTTCTAAAAATTATTTTCCGTAAAACCAACATAACCTTAATTTCTAGTTGAAGTGGTAAAACTTAGGGTGTGTTTAATAATATTAAGAGTTACGCTGAAACCTGAATAAACCTTAATGGTCTCAATCAATAAAAACTAGTGGTGTGAAAGGTGAACAAATAAGTTTCTTTTACCATTGAATGCCAGTGTTATTTGAATAAATGTAGTTTTTTTAAATTGTTAGTAACATCTGAAAAAATCAGTATTTCTATTATGATCTTGAGCAACTGTTGATGTAAATTAAACTTTGAATTTACCATACATAAACATTATATTACATTTTTATACATTACTAATTCAATATTGAAAGGCATAAAATCAAACAGATAAATATAACTTAGGACATTACACAATTGGTCCTGGTTCTTGGCTTTTTGTCTCTACACTTTACAAATGGTCCTAAATTGAAGATTTTTACACAAATGGTCCTTACGTCTAATTCTGTTAACCTTTAGCCGTCAAGTACACTCATGTGCCACGCTCATGCATTTGTGAAAGGGTAAAATAGACATTTATCTAGCAAAAGTATATGAACCAATATTACAAGGCATTTGTGAATGAATATTCCAGTAAATATTGAACTCATACTTGATAGAATTGTTAAATTATATTATAAAGATGATTGAAATATTTCTTTTAATTAAAATAGAATTGTTAAGTTATACTACCTCCGTCTCAATATAACTGATCCTTTAGAATTTTCCATATAGTTTAAGGTTAAGTATACCATTAGTTCATGAATTTTTGACCAAACTCATCATTAGTCCCGCAACTTCAAAAAGTTTCACTACTGACCAAAGTAGGTCTTTTTTGCTTATCGGAGGTCCCTAGCTCTAACACTGTTTGTGTATTTTCGTTAAGTGAGCATGTGCCACTCACATGCACAAAATAAGAGGGCAATGTGAAAATATTTTAGATAAGTAATTCAAAATGTAATCACATACAAATACTAGTCTATTGATAATTTTGATTCTTTTTTTTGTTTTTGTTTTTTTAGACGTTTTTGGGAAATTTAAGTATTGAAAACTCACTTCAATGAAATCAGAAAGAAGACAAGAAGGGACGTTTTTGGCAGGTTTGTAAAACGAAATCTGTGTCAACTCGCTCAACTTTTCCGGCGTCTGGGCCAACAAAATCTCCACCGCCTCCTCCCCTTTCTTCACTCTAAACATCCCTCCATCCAAATCACTCAATTCCATACAAACCCCAGCATCACAAATCACCACCTTCTCCACCGCGTCCAGAAACTGTGCCGCGAAATTGTACTGGACAAACCCACCGTAACTCATCCCGAAAACTTTAAGTTTACCGGTGACGCCTAGGGAGGTCATCGTTTTCATCAAACATTGGGCTTGGAAGTGTTCGGAGCGGCCGAAGAAGAGTAGTCAGGAATGTAGAGGTTGAACTTGGAGAGGAGTGGGGAGACGAATGAGTGCCATTGCCATATGGCATTTGCGCCGAGGCCGTGGATTAGGAGGAGGTTTGGTTGGTTGGGTTTATACGTTTTGGGTACCCACATGTGGATTACAGTGCCCTCGTCGAGGTCGATGGTTGTGGATTTTAAGCCGGCGGTGGTGAAGGTGAATCTGAAGCACTTGTCTTTTGTTGATGTGAAACTAATGCACTTCGTTATTGGAGCTGACGATAAATTGGTTTGTGACCAAGAATTGGGGAGAAATTGAGAGCGTGATAAATTGAGGACATTGACAGTAAATTTTCACATCGTCCCTTTATTTTGATGATGTTATACATAGCCCTCTTATTTTGTGTATGTGAGTGACACATGCTCACTTAACGAAAATACACAAACGACGTTAGTGCTAGGGACCTCTGATGAGCAAAAAAAGTCTACTTTGGTCAGTGATGAAACTTTTTGAAGTTGGGGGACTGATGAGTTTGACCAAAGTTTAGGGATTAATGGTATACTTAACTCTATAGTTTAAGAAAGTTTATAAAAAGACTCATTTACCATTATTTAAGTGCAATTATTGTTTTTATAATTATTTTTCTCTTTCCTCTTAACATCCCTATTTAAATTATTTTACTTTTTTCCAATATGACAATTTAATTAAAGTAATTAATAAGGGAAGTTTCGGCAAAATGTTGATAATTTTTTTTGTGGAAATCCTATAACATAATTCATTTTGAGACAATTTTTTTGTTGTTGTTGCCAAAATATAATTTATTTTGGGACAGAGAATAGGTCTATCAATGGATTAAATATGCATCAGATATATGTATATCTGAACTAGATCCAAAACGTTATACCGTCGATCTGATATGCTAATCTGACGGATCAAGTATATATGTCAATACATATTTGAATCCATTACCTATTAATTATCCGTTTGAAAATAAAGATTTATGAATCAAGAACAATAAGAATATGAAAAAAGACTTAAGAGATTACTCAGTGATAAAGTTAAATATTTACAAAATGTAAAGTTTCAAACTCGATCACTTCTTATGCGCTTTTATTCTTATGCGCTTTTACGAGAAAAGTCTAAAAAAAGAATATTAACAAAAGGAAGGAAGACTAAAAGAGAATGCTATAATTATCTCTACCTAATCTTTTAATTATAATAATAATAAAAAAGAAATAAAGAAATAAACAAACTTATGAGTCGCAGTAGACAAGACAATTAAAGACTTTTTTTTTTTTCTTCTTTTTCCGTCTCTTTAGACTTTAGTTCAATACCTCACCACTTACGACTACGAGTACTATATCCAGTAAATAGGGAAAATGATTTAGTGGCTGGAATTCATGTATTTAACAATTTTCATTTTGAAAGTCAAACCAAAGGGATAAATGTATCCGTATGGAAACAAGTATTTTCTTGGTCAACTCTTTTGCAAGCTGGAAAATTCCCTTAATTTTATTTTCTTGGAGGTGACCAAGTGACAACTGCAATTGCTAGGTTGGTTCCAAACCATTTACTCCCCGGAAAGTGAACCGACCAATAAATGGGCATTACATTATAGACCAATTCCCCTTAATTAGTGTCTAATACTACATCGTTATTAACA
Source organism: Codonopsis lanceolata (assembly GCA_013146195.2). Classification (NCBI taxonomy): domain Eukaryota; kingdom Viridiplantae; phylum Streptophyta; class Magnoliopsida; order Asterales; family Campanulaceae; genus Codonopsis; species Codonopsis lanceolata. Next base: position 105,879,665 of record CM028382.1, on the reverse strand, counting down.
GCCCCATTACATTTATGATTGAGTGAACACGATCATCTCAGTTTGACAAAAACCTTTCCATAGATCCTCTGTTCAAACCTCTCTCCTTCACACACTGGTATGTGTGTGAGCGTGTATAAGAGAACATCTCACAATTTTTTTGTGAGAAGTAGGGTGAAAACTGAAAAAGCAAAGCAATGACAACAATTCAGAAGCCAATTGTCCTTTGTTATATTCTCCTCTGTTTTCTTCCATTAAAGATCCATTCAACACCAACAACAGAAGCACAAGCTCTTGTTAGATGGAAAACAACCTTATCTTCTTCTTCCTCTCTCAATTCTTGGTCTCTTTCCAATATCTCAAATCTCTGCAGATGGACCGGTATCGTGTGCAATGAGGCTAGGACAGTTTCCGAAATCCATCTCTCCGATTCTGGTCTTGCGGGAACACTTGCCCAATTCAGCTTTTCTTCATTTCCAAATTTGACTCATTTGGATTTTAAAAACAACATTCTCTCCGGCTCAATCCCACCCACCATTGGCAATGTCTCCAAGATCACTTTTTTGGACTTGAGCAACAATCTCTTGGAAGAAGAAATTCCATCAGAGATTGGAAAGTTGAATGAACTTGAGTACTTGAGTTTTCGCAACAATAATCTCAATGGCACAATTCCATTCCAGCTTAGCCATCTTCAAAAGGTAATATACTTGGACCTTAGTATAAATTACCTGGCTACTCCAAACTGGTCAAACTTTTTGAGCATGTCATCATTGACCCATCTCGACTTATATCTCAATTCACTTGAAAATGAATTCCCAAATTTCATACCCAACTGCAGGAATTTGACTTATCTTGATTTGTCACTTAACTCGTTGACCGGCTCAATTCCTGAGTCTCTTTTCACCAATCTTGGTAATCTTGAATATCTCAATCTTACTGATAATGCATTTCAAGGGCCATTGTTATTGAAATTTTCCAATCTTTCCAAATTGAAAGATCTTAGACTGGGCCTTAACAATTTTTCTGGCTCAATTCCTGATAACATAGGCTTGTTTCTCGAGTTGCAGCTCATTGATTTGTTTAACAATTCATTCCAAGGAAGCATTCCTTCTTCAATAGGCCAACTCAGGAATCTCCAAAGTCTTGATCTTCGAATGAATCACTTGAATGGCTTAATTCCTAATGAGATTGGCTTTTGTTCAAACCTTTCTTACTTGGCACTAGCTGTCAATTCATTTAATGGGTCCTTGCCATTGTCTATGTCCAATTTAACCAAGATTTCTATTTTGGGTATCTCTGATAACTTCCTTTCCGGTGAAATCTCTCCTTATTTTATCACCAATTGGACCAAATTGATATCTTTGCAGCTTCAAAATAATTCCTTCAGTGGAAGAATTCCCCAGGAAATTGGTCTCTTGACAAATCTAAATTACCTTTTTCTCTACATCAACAATTTCTCAGGTCCAATTCCATCCAGCATTGGAAATTTGGAGAATTTGGTGAGTTTAGACCTCTCAGTGAATAAACTTTCTGGTCCAATTCCCTCCTCAATTGGAAACCTCACACACCTTGAAATCCTTCAGCTTTTTTCTAATAATCTGAGTGGAGCGATTCCACCGCAGATTGGAAACTTAACTTCGTTGGTAACTCTTGATCTCAATACCAACCAGCTGCATGGAGAGTTACCTGACACCATTTCAAGCCTTAGCAATCTACAGATACTCTCTCTTTTTACCAACAATTTTTCGGGCAGTATTCCTAAGGAATTGGGAAAAAACAGTCTCCGTCTTGCCAATGTTAGCTTTTCAAACAACAGTTTTTCTGGAGAATTACCCCCTCGATTGTGCAGTGGTTTTGCTTTGGAGCAATTCACTCTGAACGGCAACAATTTTAGTGGGCTGCTGCCTGATTGCTTGAGAAACTGCTCCAAGTTATCTAGACTCCGGCTCGATGGAAACCACTTCTCTGGTGACATTTCCGAGGCATTTGGAGTTCATCGAAATCTCATTTTTATCACACTTAGTGGGAATCAGTTTACGGGTGAAATCTTACCTCGGTGGGGAGAATTTGAAATGCTAACCAATTTGCAGATGGACGGAAACAGGATTTCTGGTAGGATTCCAGATGAGCTAGGGAATTTGACTCAGTTGCGCGTCCTTGGCCTGCAATCAAATCAACTGACTGGTGGAATTCCAAGTGCATTGGGAAAGTTAGGCCAATTGTTCAATCTCAACGTCAGCAACAATCGTCTGACGGGAGAAATTCCTCCTAGTATAGGTGACTTGACAAACCTCCAGTTTCTTGATTTGTCTGCTAACAGGTTGAATGGGAGCATACCGATAGATCTTGGAAATTGTGGTAGTTTGTTGAGCTTGAATTTAAGCAAAAATGGGTTGTCTGGGTCGATTCCATCTGAGCTAGGCAACTTGAGGAGGTTACAAATCCTTTTGGACCTCAGTAGTAATTCCCTCTCTGGAACAATCCCCACAAACCTGGAAAAGCTCAATTCATTGGAGAATCTGAATCTTTCACATAACAATCTTTCTGGTGGGATTCCTTCAACACTAACTAGGATGGGCAGTTTGCAGTTTGCAGATTTCTCATACAACAGGTTGTCTGGACCAATTCCAACTGGAAATGTATTCCAACGATTTCCAGCAAGTGCTTTCATCGAAAATGCAGGTTTGTGTGGAAATGAGACCGGATTGTCCCCTTGCTATGGAATTTCCACATCCAGGAAGTCGAGAAAGGTCAACAAAAAAGTGCTTATCGGCATCATTGTTCCAGTTGTCGGTGTCTTAATATTGGCAGCGATACTTTTTGCTTGTATCATGATTCGTAAGAAAGATAAGCAGCGTGATGAAGAGACTAAAAGCTCTTATAGAGATGAGAGCTCTGAGTCACTGATTTGGGAAAGAGAGGGAAAATTCACGTTTGGTGAAATAGTGAAAGCCACTGAAGACTTTGATGACAAGTACTGCATTGGAAGAGGAGGATTTGGAAGTGTGTACAAAGCGGGATTGGCGAAAGGCCAGACTGTGGCAGTCAAAAGGCTGAACATGTCGGATTCAAGCGACATTCCTGTGATCAATAAGAAGAGCTTTGAGACTGAGATTCGTACTCTAACTGAAGTTAGGCACCGGAATATCATCAAGCTCTATGGATTCTGTTCCAAGGAGGGGGAGATGTACTTGGTTTATGAGTATCTAGAGAGGGGTAGTTTGGGAAAAATGTTGTATGATGAGGGAGCAAAGAAACTGGGTTGGGCTGAAAGGTTTCAAATTGTTCAAGGAGTGGCTCATGCACTTGCTTACTTGCACCATGACTGCTCTCCACCTATTGTCCATCGTGATGTGACACTAAATAACATTCTGCTAGAGTTGGAGCTGGTGCCACGGCTTTCAGATTTTGGCACAGCCAAATTGTTGAGGTCAGACTCGAGTAATTGGACCCAAGTTGCTGGATCTTACGGATACATTGCACCAGGTACACTAAGATTTCCCTGTTTGATTACCCTTTTCAAAATTTCTTATTTTGGTCTTCCATGAGGAGTCCTCAAATCACATTGGGTTTGAAACTAGTCCCGTCTTGCGGCACTGAGCGCTCCTCAAAGGAACTCAGTGGTCAAGCCACTGAGCCAACCCGCTGGGTTGACTACCTTTTGCACTTCTGTTTGTAAAGTATGTTTAAAGTTCGTCGTTCTGGAATTTGTGTTGAACATATGGTTGCCACAGTGACTAAAGGTCACCGGTGTGAACTACAAAACAGTCTCTTTACTTGCAATAGTAGCCCTGCATACACTAGACCCTTTGCATGCTTCAAAATGGTTGAAACGTCATGCGCTAGACTGTCCTCTTTCTTTCCTTTCCTTTTCTTTTTTTTGGGAGGGGGGTTGGTTGTGTAGTCTAATCTTTTTTGTATACAGACATGCCTTCCAAATGTCTATCCTGCCGTCACTGAGGTTGGGAGAACATGCTAACTTTGTTATGTTTATGTTTCAGAGCTTGCGCTTACAATGAGGGTCACCGAGAAATGTGATGTTTATAGCTTTGGCGTGGTTACATTGGAGATTATGATGGGGAAGCACCCAGGAGAGCTCTTATCTGTGCTACAGTCATCAAAAACCAGCACCTCGTTGTCAAACGATCCAGTTCTCTTCTTGAAGGATGTGCTAGACCAAAGGCTCCCTCCTCCCACTGGAAAGTTAGCAGAGGAAATCGTTTTTGCATTCAATATAGCAATAGCGTGTACACGTTCCACTCCAGAATCCCGGCCTACCATGCGTTTTGTTGCACAAGAACTATCGGCTACTACTCAGGCTTATCTACCCGAACCAGTGGACTTAATACCTGTGAGTAAACTTACAAGCTTCCAAAAATAAAACAGTTGAAGTAGTCAGTTAGCTAGTATTTGGCTGTAAAATATTTTGTATTCATTCCACATATGGCTTTTTTTTTTCTTTCTAGATTGCTAGTAGAAATGTAATTATAGCAGCTGTAGACATAATAGTATGCTTGTATCGAATATAAATCTCTGGAATTTGAGTTATAATCATTGAAAGGCAAGCTCAAGAAATTCTGCCTTGGGAAATTCAAAGCCATTGTACATTCTTAAAGTTTTCAAATTTACAGAAGCCATGGCACTCAATACTTGGAAATAACAACTAAATTTCTCACAAACACTAAACGTATTGACCGCTGTGTGCTTCGATGAAGTTGCAAAGTTGATCGAATTGTAAAATCATAAGAATATGCTTGAGGATGATCACTAGCACTCGACTCCACATTGTTTAAGAATGGGACCGGTTTGTTTAGGCAAGAAAGGATCGATTCTGACCCAAACCAGAGAGAAGATTGAAGCCAGAAGAATCGACCAAAGGACAACAATTGTAGGAGTCCTGTTTTGCCTTCCCATGAGCCCCTTGAGGAAAGGATAAAGATGTAGGATGACCCAAAAGGAGAAGAACAGCTTGCCAAATAACGGACCCCACGAGCCGTAACCGTTGTTTATGGCATCAGAAACTCCAGCAACAACACCAACCATGTTCAAGATTATTAGAGTGGTTGGTGGGATGAGAAGAGTGGTCCATTTGAAGAGGTAAAGCTCCCCAAACTCAGCATCATCAGCTGCTTTGGTTGTGACAGTAAAGTTTGTGTCAACACCACCAAGAACCTTGAGAAGTCCCTGGAAAACTGCGAAAAGGTGGGCTGAGACACCACCAATGACCCAGAATTGTTCATTCCGCCACCAATCAGTGATGCTGACCTTACTCCACCTAAGCTCGAGCACACCGGTTACTATGATGGAGAGGAAAAGGGCAAGAAACCATACGCTAGCAAGATTGTTCAGCTGCATAAAAAACATGTCTGAATCAGAAAATCTCAAACAATATAGTGACTATAGACCTTCTAGGAACTAGTTCTTCACATCAGGAACATATAGTTCATGAAAACAGTTAGCAACCAGGTACCCACTAAGTTGCAGAGAGTACTATGGCAGAATGTTTTAAGAATTAACTTGAATATGTGATTATCAAAGCTCATATTAGTCTATAAATTGGCCTAAAATTCTGGTCAGGGTGATCTGACTATACTTACAGTAGGGATGATGAACTTTCCGGTTAGAAGACACACAGCAGGAAGTATGCAGTAGGCAAGTAGAGGGATCGAAGTGAATGGGTAGACAATGGTGTTTATATAAGCCAGCCTTTCCAGCATTTTTAGCTTCCCCGCATAGCCATACCAAAGGGGGCAGTGGCGACTGAGGAAGATTTCAACTGAACCAAGAGCCCATCTCAGAACTTGGTGCAACCTATCTGATAGGTTGATAGGAGCTGAACCCTTAAAGGCAGGTCTTTTTGGCATGCAGTAGACTGACTTCCATCCTCTACAGTGCATCTTGAATCCCGTCAAAATGTCTTCTGTAATGGAACCGTATATCCATCCAATCTGTTTATTAGCACACAAATTCTCAGCTATTAGCTTAGTTGAAGTAAATATATTTTGTGTATGGCGACAAAGGTGGTAAGGTATAATGTGTTATATTCACCTCTTTGCCCCACTCGGTCTTCTCTTCATATCCAATACTGATAACATGAATGGCTTCTTTGATAAGAGAAGTGCTATTTGTTCCTTCAGGAAGGCCACCATTTTCCATGAGAGTAGAAGTAATAAAAACAGGTGATTGCCCGAACCGCTTTTCAAAATTCTTTTGAGACATGAGTGACGATTTTTCTAACTCATCATAGCCTTCGAGCCCTTCTTCTATACCCTCGAGATCAAAGACGGGTCCGGAGGGTCTCCGGGAGTAGTTCTTGCCCATCATTTTCTTCTTGCTACGAAATCCACCAAGACCTAGCAAAGCTTTAAGACCTTTCTTCTTGGACTTGGCTGCCTTTTTCCTTGAACCACCACAACAACAGCAGCACCATGTAGGCCAGCAATCACATGTCATCTTGGGCCGCTTCTCCGACGCTGGCGGGTCGTAACCGTATAGTGCCTGGCGGTTGAAAACACAACCGGTACCAACATACACTGGCCCTTGAATCCCATCAAGGCCTCTCATGTTGATCTATATCCAAAACAACATGATAAACCATTAGATAATAATGTTAATTTATGATCACGACCATAGTAAAACTAGCTAGTGGACCTTACATCAAAGAACACAACATTGCGATTAGCATATCTATCGTGGCGATCTATGCCGTCAAATCTCTGTGGAAATTGAACGTAGCAGAGCTTTTTCCCGAGCTGAGGGTCCATTAAAAAGCACATAGCCTCCCTAATTGCCTTGCTGTTGTTAATATAGTGGTCACAGTCCAAGTTCAACATGAAGGGTGCATTAGTAAGCACCGCAGAGACACGAACCTGGTAACACAGAAACACAAAAACAGAAGAATCATTGTTCTGTCATTAATATTGATATGCATTCGAAGTTAAACTTGATTGCTACTCACTAGGGCATTCATGGCTCCAGCTTTCTTGTGATGTTGATAGCCTGGGCGTTTCTCACGAGAGACGTAGACCAGTCGTGGCAGCTCCTTGCCTTGAACATCAAGTGCACCAGCACTTCCCAAGTAAACCTGTCAATCATAGTAAAGTTATACACAGAAATGCTTAACAGAAGTCAAACAGTCCAGATCGAATCGAACCGAAATGATACCTGAATCATGCCGGGATGATCCCGAGTGTTGTTTCCAGGCCATGGAGTTCCATCTTGCATCACCCATCCTTCCTCTGGTTTCTTCATTGCCTTTGCCACCAATGCATTTATTCTTACTTTGAACTCTTCATATTCTCTCTGCAATATCAAATCATCATTTCACATGTAAATAAGTTAAATAACATTCAAACCTCAGGCTTTGTGAAGCCGTAGGACAGCACTGACGGGTGAAAATAAGTATGTTGAAAGGCTGTTATCATGTGCTTACTTTCATGGCTCTACGGTCCTTCACAAATGTCGGTTGCACCTTGTCCTTCAAATAATCGATCTTCTCGGAGAAATAGTACTCAGGAGCCCTTGGCTCAATGCTATACTTCTTGCAAAAAGGCACCCACCTCCTAGCAAACTCAGCTGTCTCTGATAATGTATCAAAAAGCAACATTGATGCACCATCATCTGATACATAGCAGCTCACTTTCTCGACTGGATAATCAACGGACAAGATCGATAAAACTGTGTTTGCAGTTATAATCGGTGGCTCCTTTAAAGGGTCAACCGAACTCACAAACACGTCAACGGGTAATAGACCGTTAGGCTCACCCTCACGCTCAAACCTCAAGGACAGCCGGTCCAGGTATGTTTCACGGTTAATTGGGAACCATTTGGGGAACTGGTCAAGTATCCAAGAGAAACCAAACCATATCTCACATATTACAGAGATGAGCCATAAAGGGTAAGCATCATAAGCTGGAGTCAAGATGCGAAAACGGAAGAAGAAGATGAGAACTATGAGGCGAAGAACAATGATTATGCGATAAGGGTTGATTAGGTTTGAGGAAATCGGGACTTTTCTCCATAGTGGTTGTCGAGCTTCTGCCATACTGGAGAGAAATTACAGTGTTAATAACAAGACCATTGCATCCAGAAAACAAAAAAGGCAGGGAAAAATGAAGAAGAATTTACAGGTATTCCTCATCTTCATCGCCTTGATCGTTTTCTCCATCGTCTGCTTTTGTCACCAAACCTTTCTTCTCTTGCCTGGTTTTCCATTTCTCTACTCTCTCTTTCCATTCAGCATTTGTGTAATTTTCTCTCTCACCTTCAAAGTCCTTTCCAACAACTAAATACACAACCACCAAATCAGGTAATTAATTGTAAACTGCCCTTATTTGTGGAGAGATATAGTAAGTACGAGCATTCCATAGATAAGAACTGAAAAGACTGTTACCACTTCCGGCAATAGAAGAAAAGGCAGGGCCATTTGGATGATACTGCTGTGGATTATAGTCTCCATTTTCCTACAAAAAATGAGCACTTTGAGTAATTTAAATCTAGATATATAGTGACATACCGGCATGAAAAATTCAGTAACTCGACTTACCGAAGGAGTATGGGCATGCTTCTTGTCAGTGCCTTGGTGATTTTTCATTTGAAATTCATTACCGAAATCATCTGCATCATATTTTTCTTCATCATCTCCGGCAACTCTTGGACAACCTGTAGAAAGACAGCCACACTAAGTTGGTTCATTTTCCATAATTAACGAGATGCTGAACATACAGAAACTTTTATACAGTATTCTCTAGACTTAGCAATGGTAGTTTTGAGATGAAATGAACTCACTTTTAGTATGCACAAAAATATCTAGGCATAGTCATAAATGCTATATATATTCACGGCCAAGAGAGAGAGAGAGAGGACCTTTGTGACACTTATAGCGAGTGCTACACTGAGGACAGCATTGGCTCCCTTCACTCCGCTCATACTCATAACAAGGCCGACAAACAGGGAATCCACACTCATGACATGCCACGAACAATTCACCATTTTCCTTGAAACCAATATCATCCCCACAGACTCTGCATACTTTAGATGCTGATTCTCGAGTTGGAGGCTGATGCTACAAATACAAGAAATGAACACACAGAATTAAAGATCAAAATGTGTAATTCACTTTAACTGGTACAATAAGAAACACACTCAAAACGAAAAGAGCAAGAGTAGCAAGTGTTACCTCGTCAGCGCCATGCAGAGCGTGGAGTTCATTCCGGCCATGAGAACCCGTAAACAGGCCAGCCATGGTGTTTGACGCCACGGCCAAGCGAGATCTAAGTTAAAGATGAGAGAGAATTAAAGATAGAGAGAGAGATTTGTGAGGTGGGAGAGTGACTGGTTTAGAGGGTGTTTTAAGGATTGAGAAGTTTGTTGCAGGGGAGGGGATGTGTGAGTGTGAGTGTGAGTGTGTGTGTGTGTGTGTGTGTGTCTACCAACTGATAGTTGAGGGGTCGTAGGTTTGAGTTGAAGAGAAGTTAATACAAGAGAGTCCCGGGGTGACAGTTTGCTTGTTCCTTTTGCCACTTTTCAAGGCAAAATACCATCAAAACTCTCTTTATACGTAGATTGCTTAGACCCAAAGGTGTCCAAAGCTAGTTTGCATCTTAGTTGTTTTATTTTTTACAAATCAAAACTTAACTAACCATTTCCATCCAAAAATCTCAAAATAGTATTATTTATTATTTGCTCCAGAGATGATTTCATTAGGTAATCCGTCCCTAATAACTACTAATAACAAATAACTTAACTACCGTAATGTACTCCCTCCGTTCCGGACAAAGAGTCTACTATTCTATTTTTGGAATATTTCACTTAAAGAGTTTACTTTCAAAAATTAAGGTATAAAAGTGTCATTTTATTACTAATTATAGAAACTGAAGGATATATATATTGTTGGAAACTTGGTTTCCAATAGCTTGAATAAACTAAGTTATGTAAGTGTAAAATGTGGGAATCCCACATTGGGAACAAAATGAAACAAGCTCTACCTTATAAGGTAGAGCTTTGAGGCTTTACTTTCAGGCCCTTGGGCCACTACACTTTTGTGTAGGAGGGAAAACCTACCTAGGTGTAGGTCCAAACACGCGCGCTGGCTGGTTGGTCGGTCGGCCGGCTTGCCTGCCTGAACCTATCTTTTTGCTACCAGTTCATTTGGCGTGTGAAAGGTTAATCGGTTTTGTCTGAAAGGTTGTGTCCCAACTGCCAACTGTCATCCCAAAGATTGTGTCTGTTTGAACAATTGTGACTGTTCTGTTCCAACTGCCATTTAAATACAACCTTCAAACATATTTTTGGTATCTAAAAATTCTGCTCTTTCTATTCTACTCCCTTCTGCCCTACAGAGATTACAGCAACGGTTGCATTCGTTGGTGATTGAAGCATTGAAGATCTGCCATCATTCAATCACGGTAAGGTCAATATCCTGGGAGACTCACTAGAATCACGCCGTGCAGATCTAGAACACGGCTTCTAGTTTTTGTCTTAAGGACAGAGATATAATCTCGTTGATCTTAAAACAAAAACCTACCCAACACTGCCAGACCAATATAACAATCTTAAGACAAAAACTATTTCTTTTTTGGCCCTGGTTTTAGTGTTCTGAATTCTGCATACACAAACAGATTCCAGATACTGCATGTTAGTTTACAGATATTGCTTGATTACAGATTCTGCATGCTTAATAACCAACTGATTCTGGAAAGGTTGATCTGTACAACTAACAAATTGTTACTGAAACTGTTCAACTGCATATTGCATGCTTAATACAAAAAGATTCTGCAAGATAGTCTAAAAGTTTCATAGAAATTATAGAACTTCCTGCAGTGTTTAATCTGTTCATAAGCTGTAATCTGCATCAACTTATGATCCATATATGTTACAGATTATACAACTATAACCAGCCTGTTCATGCTTAAGATTATAATGCGTTTACGAAATTCGCCTTCATAAAATACAATCGCAGTGCATATATAATGCGTACAAGTTTGCTTACGTTATAATCGTACAATTACTTTTAAAGCCGATTAGAACCTGTTTATATTACAAGTGTGTTTTCAGTACAACCAAACCTGATTCTGCATATTCCAGAACTCAACTTCTGTATACAACCTGCTTGTAATCTGCATGCTTAGAGAAACAGTTTCTGTATGATAATCTGGTAAACATATAGACTGTGAACAAAATTTTGCTTAAACTGCTTACACAAACAGATTTTTACAGATTTACAGAACCTGGTTTATGTACTATCACTGCATTCAGAAATCTGCTAGAGTTTTTTTTTAACCTGTTCATTACAGATTCTGAAATCAGCATTATTACTGCATTTAATCTGTTTTCTGCTTACAGATTTTATATCTGTTTCAGTTTTGCTAAAATTGACAGTACTTCATTTTTAGTTTACAGATTCTGTTTCATATCTGTTTCAGTTTTGCTTTTAGTTACTGTCTTGTTACAGACTACACTGCCTGTTGAGGTACAAATTCAGTGTGTAATCTGCATAATCAGGTTATAAACAATTTGCAGTAATCTGTACAAAGTGTGTAATCTGCAGAAATTTCTATTTAAGTTACAAATTATAATCTGTTTTCATTACAAAGTCTGCTTTCTGCCAGCCATTCAGAACTGTGATCTGAATATTACTACATTGAAAATCTGAGCTTTGCATCAGTTTATTATATGAAAAGTGCATTCAGCCTGATCAAAGATTAATCTGAAACTGCTTATTACAGATATTTCTGCGTCTAATCTATTTCAGTTCTCTAATCTGTTTGAAATTTAGTGCTTGCATTACTGAATTCTTGCAATACTGCAATTAACTTGCATCAGTTTGTTCACCGAATATAATCGCTTATATAAACATTTATAAAGCGTTTCGTTCACAAAACTATCTTGTTTACGGACACTTTCAGTCTGATCCAAGTTTGTTTCTGACACTGCATTGAACCTGTATTAATATACAGATTCAGAATACATAGTCTGTATTTCACATAATCTGCATGATCGAGCCGCTTGAGTTTACATAAAATGATTCTTCACTACTTACGAAAGTGCAAAGGAAACCGTTGTTGTAGTCGAGCGACCAGTTGTTGCAACTCCCGCCTACCGCCAACGATTCATAGCGGCGACCGAAAAGTTCAATGGCACGAATTCAAGCGATGGCAACAAAGAAATGCTCTTCTACTTGACCACCTTGAATCGTCCAAATGCTTGAAAGAAAGCGGCCCTAGACCCTAACGAGACGACAGACCACGGGCCGCCGAGTCGTGGAAACACTCGGATTTCTTATGTCGCAATTACATTCTAAATGGACTTATTAATTCCTTGTATAAAATTTATAGTCCATTTAAGAGTGCTAAGGCATTGTGGGAGTCCTTGGAGAAAAAGTACAAAACCGAGGACGCCGGGCATAAGAAATTTGTGGTTGCTCGCTTTCTTGATTTTGCTATGGTAGATACTAAGCCTGTTGTCTCTCGGTTCAAGCTTCAAGTTTTGTTGCATGAGTTGGAAGCCGAGGGTATGCAACTCCCCGAGTCTTTCCAAGTTGCTTTGCGTAATCGAGAAGCTCCCTCCCGGTTGGAAGGACTTCAAAAACTACCTTAAGCACAAGCGAAAAGACATGTCTCTCGAAGACTTGATCCTAAGGCTACGGATTGAACAAGACAACAAGGTAGCGGATAAAAGGAACAACCGCACTATGGACGGGGCCAACGTTGTTGAGCAAGAACCGAGGGGCAACAAGCGCAAGCACGCCGAAAGCTCCAAGAAGCACAAGCGCCTCGGTACCGAAGAGCCCAAAAAGCACAAGAACTACAAGTTCAAAGGGAAGTGCTTGAACCGCTGTCGGCCACAAAGCCGCTGAATGCCGCGGGAAGAAGCGGGTCAAGCGTGAAGCAAACATGGTTGATGAGGAGATCAGCATGATATGTGTCGTCTCCGAGACAAACATGGTTGGCACGGGCCGCGAGTGGTTCGTGGACACCGGCGCGACGCGTCATATTTCTTGGCGATGCCAAGATGTTCTCCGCTACAACAAGGTGACGCCTTGGGAGAAGCTTTTCATGGGCAACTCATCTACTTCGAGTGGAAGGCAAAGGCCAAGTGACCACGAAAATGACGAGTGGGCGGGAATTGGTGCTAACCAATGTCCTTCATGTTCCGACATTCGCAAAAATTTGATCTCGGTTCTCTTTGGTTAAACATGGGTTTAAGTTGGCTTTTGAGTCGGACAAGTTTATCCTAAGTAAGAGTGGGGTTTTTATTGGTAAAGGTTACCTCGATGAGGGCCTTTTTAAGTGTAATGTAATGGTGGTTAACACCGCATACAATGTTGATAATAAAAGTGCTACAAAGACCATCTTCTTCTTACTTGCTTGAGCATTTTGATCTTTGGCATTATCGATTAGGTCATGTTAACTATGACTCTATGAGACGATTAATGAAAATGGAATTAATTCCTCCAAGTCGCATTAATAAAAATAATAAATGCCATACTTGCGTTGAAGCTAAGCAAACAAGAACGTCGTTTAAGACAATCGAGCGTGACACGACACCATTAGATTTGGTTCATAGTGATCTATGTGACTTAAAATCCATAGAATCTTATGGCGGAAACAAATACTTCATCACCTTTATTGATGATTGTACCCGTTTTGTCATCTCTATCTCTTAAAAAGTAAAGTTGAAGCCTTCGAAGCTTTTAAACTTTACAAAAACGAAGTCGAGAATCAACTTTCAAAGAAGATAAAAATTCTTAAGTCTGATCGAGGAGGCGAATATGTGTTTCCCTTCAAAGACTTCTGTGCTGACCACGGGATTATTCACAAAGTTACACCCCCATATAGCCCACAATCCAATGGGATTGCCGAAAGAAAAAATCGAACCTTAAAGGAAATGATGAATGCATTATTGCTTCAATCCGGCCTACCCGACGAAATGTGGGGGGAGGCGGTGCTCACTGCCAATTACTTGTTAAACAAGCTTCCCCACAAGAAATTGGACAAAACGCCCTATGAATTATGGCATGGTCGAAAACCATCCTACAAATACCTCAAAGTGTGGGGGTGCCTAGCTAAAGTAGCTGTCCCACCACCTAAAAAGGTTAAAATCGGTTCCAAAACCGTGGATTGTACTTTTATTGGTTATGCAACCCATAGCAGCGCCTATCGGTTCTTAGTCCATAAATCTGATAATCCGGAAATCGAGGTGAATACCGTTATGGAATCAAGAAATGCCACGTTTTTCGAAGCTATCTTTCCTCTAAAAGATGATACTTCAGTAAAACGCTCATTTCCTTGGTCAATTGACGAACAAGATAACACCTCACAAGCAATAGTCCCTATGGCTATTGATCAAGGTATTCATCAAGATGAAGACATTGATGAACCTCGTCGAAGCAAGCGAGCTCGCACGAGTAAGACCTTTGGACCAGACTTTGTGACCACGCTTTCGTGGATAATGAACCACGACGCTCAAGGAAGCAATGTCTACTCCCGAGGCTCCACAATGGAAGGAAGCCGTCAACGGCGAAATATCTTCCATTATGCAAAACCACACCTGGGAGCTCGTCGACCTTCCCAAAGGTTGCAAACCCCTAGGGTGTAAATGGGTCTTCAAACGAAAATTGAAACCTGATGGGTCCATTGATAAATACAAGGCCCGGCTAGTCGCCAAGGGTTTTAATCAAAAGGAGGGTGTTGATTATTTTGACACCTATGCTCCAGTTACTCGAATTACTTCAATTCGCCTACTCATTGCCTTCGCGGCACTACACGGTCTCGAGATACATCAAATGGATGTCAAGACCGCTTTCCTCAACGGTGAACTTGAAGAAGAAATTTATATGAAACCTGTAAGGCTTTATTGCTCCAGCAATGAAACTAAGGTCCGCCGACCGTCAAATCTTTATATGGTCTAAAGCAAGCACCAAAACAATGGCATAAACGTTTTGATGACGTTATACTTGCTAATGGCTTCAAGACTAATGAATGTGACAAGTGTGTATACGCTAAGAATACACAACAAGGTTACGTCATTATCTGTCTCTACGTTGATGACATGTTAATTATTGGTAGCAATAATAACATGATCAAAGACACCAAAAGATGTTGGCTAGCAGATTTGACATGAAAGATTTAGGGTTAGCTGATGTCATCCTAGGTATTAAAATATCTAGAACATCCGAGGAGATAGTTTTATCACAATCTCATTATATTGAGAAACTGCTAGAGAAATTTAGCAACGGTGATACAAGCATTGCTAAGACTCCAATCGACCCTAACTTTCATCTCAAAAGAACCTACACGAGGCGTATCTCAAATTGAATACTCTCGAATCATTGGAAGTCTTATGTATCTTACGAACCGCACGCCTCGACCTCGCAAAAGCTAACCGATTGAGTCGGTTTACAAGTAATCCCGATCAATGGAAAGCCATTGTAAGGACTCTTAGATATCTTCGATACACTAAGGACTACGGGTTGCATTACTCCAAGTATCCGCAGCTTATTGAAGGATACATGATGCTAATTGATTTCGATACTAACGACTCCAAGTCAACAAGTGGATTTGTATTCACTCTTGGTGGCGGTGCCATTGCATGGAAATCTTCCAAACAGACTTGCATTGCAAGGTCTACTATGGAATCAGAATTTATCGCCTTAGATAAAGCAGCTGAGGAAGCTGAATGGTTACGTAACTTCCTTGAAAATATTCCAAAGATGGCCACGCCACGCATCCATTGCGCCGCAATTGGAAGGGCACAAAATAACATGTATAATGGTAAGTCCCGCCATATAAGGCGACGACACAATACCATTAGGCAACTACTCTCCAATGGCGTGATCACCATCGATTATATTCGATCTAAGGACAACCTAGCGGATCCATTAACTAAAGGATTGTCCAGAGAGTTAGTATGCAGTTCATCGAAGGGAATGGGTCTTAAGCCTATGAAATAAAGAGAACCTTTAGCGGAAAACCCCACCTAGTTGATTGGCAACCCCATGGTCTAGGTTCAAAGGGACAACCAAACTAATTGATCTCACTTAACACTAACGGACTCACACTCCTACTCATTCCTATGGTGAAAACACTAGTGTTACCCGTCACGGTTTAGGATAAGCACTGCTTTTAATGATTCTTGTGACTTGATTTGATCAAGCGGGTACCGACAGATACACCCTTATAAGAAATCACCTATGTGAATGTAAGATCGGCCGATCTTATGGAAATTTCGAGGCAAAATTTTCTAACAACATTCACGTAACCGTGAAGCGCTCAGGCCAAAATGAACACAAACGTAGAATCAAACGTTGTTTGAGGGCGCTATGTGAATACTATTGTCTTGGTTGACATCAAACACCGCCGGTTCAAGACACACCACCGATTAGTAAGTCTTCCCGATAGTAACTCATAAGGAAAGGTTCAAAGCCAAAAGCCACCTCTTCCACTCTAGCTACTCTCGCTTGTATCTCTCAGAAATATCAATATGTCATCAACTTACATGATATCTTATTCAATGTGGGGATTGTTGGAAACTTGGTTTCCAATAGCTTGAATAAACTAAGTTATGTAAGTGTAAAATGTGGGAATCCCACATTGGGAACAATGAAACAAGCTCTACCTTATAAGGTAGAGCTGAGGCTTTACTTTCGTGCCCTCGGGCCACTACACTTTGTGTAGGAGGGAAGACCTACCTAGGTGTAGGTCCAAACACACGCTGCCCGCCCTCGGCCGGGGTTGGTTGGTTGGCCTGGCCGGCTTGCTTGCCCGGCTCGAACCTATCTTTTTTGCTACCGGCCAACATAAAAGTCATCCCAAAGATTGTGTCTGCTTGAACAGCCGCCTGCTCCAACCGCTCCCAATTGTCATCCCAACCGCCATTTAAATTGCGCTTTTCTATTCTACTCCTTCTCGCCTACGTAGATTACAAAGAACGGTTGCATTCGTTGGTGATTGAAGCATTGAAGATCCGCCATCATTCAATCACGGTAAGGTCAATATCCCGGAGACTCACTAGAATCACGCCGTGCGCATCTAGAACACGGCTTCTAGTTTTTGTCTTAAGGACAGAGATATAATCTCGTTGATCTTAAAACAAAAACCTACCCAACACTGCCAGGCCAATATAACATATATATATATATATCATAAAAGTTCGTTATCAACAAGTAATCATGAGTTACCTCGTGCGAACTTGAACTTTGAGCGAAACGGAAGACTTTCTACTTGAGCTACAATCTTCCTATGTCACGAATCACGATCAACAATCCTGCAAGTCTCTCTCGTTGGATTGATATCGCATAGAACGAATATCAATCACTGTTTCACACCGCAAATCCAAGCCTCTTGATGGTTAGGCTAGAGGGAGTATTTTGTGAGATAGAATATAGGAGAGAAAGAGAGAGAGCGGCCACTTAGAAGACGTGTTCTTCTATGTTAGGGTTTTATCCCTTTAGTTGCTCTATTTATATTATTGTACAAGAAACCCTATTTCTTGTAGGTTAAGTTAGGTCAATCTCAAATCCCTTCAAAATTAGGAAACTAATTAACCTTTAATAATATAAATATATTCCATGTGGGCGGAAGTAAATAATCGGGGCACATGCCCAATTACTAACATCTCCCACTCGCTCACATGGACTAACCTCTCTAACCACATCGTATCATCAAAACCCGTTAAACACTACCTCTTCATACTGGAAGTGAAGCGTGCGACATGACGAGAAAGATAAAAGGTGGAGCGTTATACCAAATCACCATCTGACCAGCATAGAACGTCCTCGTTAGAAAACAAAACTCGTCTATACCCCAGACCGTATATACACATCAATTTAAGCATCCTCAATCCCTCAAGAGCGGTGCTTAAACCTCAACATATTTTGTGTATCAAGATCAATCTCTTGAACCGTATGTTCAATATGATAGCCATGGTATTGAAACACAAAAATAGAGATGCATATCATACTATCTTCCTTATACACTCATATCAATCACTCTTGATTAACTGCTTTCCTAGCAATGCTCCGTAAGGCTGTATGTGCATAGCTTGTTGGTCGGCATGCCAAAGTAGCCTCATCAACGTCCAAGTTCATGATATAGTTCTAAGTTACATAGGGTATAATCGTGACCTGGATTTGATCACTAGAACTCACACAATGATGAAGCAGGGATCATTCAATCTCTTTCTTAAGTCGCATTATAGTCACATACAGTATGATGTGTATGCTATGGCGGAACTCCCTCACGAAGTAGGCATGTCATGCTCAAACGTCATACGAGCCTTAGTCTAGCCGCCATTCTAGCGTCTAACCTGAGTACTTAAAAGTAGTCACTCTTCTAGTGTTTCTTTTAAGATCTCACATTTGAACTTTTCCTTGGGATATAAAGTCGACCTTTATAAAAGGTCTCATCTTGGTCGTATGCCAAGACGATAAATGTAATGTCATTTGCGTACCCCTCTTCGTAGGTGCCAAAGACTTTTACTATCTCAACTTGCTCGCCCACCTAGCGACAAAGTGAATTACCTGTGTGAGAGGGCCAATTCAATATCCACGACATCTTTTTAATCAAAATATATATGCTACGTAATTTCATATTAAAATATCCAATTAAGATGGAATAAAATGAAACTGCAATTTATTCAAACGATAATGAAAAATAATAATCAAATGTCAACAAAAGTGTTATCAGAATAAATGTCAAATCCTACGAAGCCCTAGATCCAACATATGATCCTGAAAGATCTCTCTAGCTAGAGGCTTAGTCATAGGGTCAGCCAACATGCTTCTAGTAGGAATATATTCTAGAACAACTTTCTTTTCTGCAACCATGTCTCTAGTGAAATGATACTTGATATTAATGTGTTTCGTCTTCCCATGATACTTTGGATCTTTAGTGTAACCTAAAGCAGCCATGCTATCATAAGCAATGACTACAGGACGATCCACATGCGTCGTAACATCAAAATGTTGAAGAAAATTCCTCAACCACACGACTTCTTGAATCGCAGCTAAGCAAGCCATGTACTTTGACTCCATCGTAGATAAGGCGGTGCTAGTCTGTCGCTTGCTACTCCAAGAGATAGCTCCACCACTAAGGAGGAAAGTGTAGCCCAAAATAGATTT
Organism: Codonopsis lanceolata; assembly: GCA_013146195.2. Classification (NCBI taxonomy): domain Eukaryota; kingdom Viridiplantae; phylum Streptophyta; class Magnoliopsida; order Asterales; family Campanulaceae; genus Codonopsis; species Codonopsis lanceolata. The sequence goes on along the minus strand of CM028382.1, from coordinate 105,860,566 downwards.
ATAACCATCTACATCTCTAGTCCAATCCGCGTCAGTGAAACCTTTTGAGCTCAAATCCCCACCTTGGTAACATAGGGTTAAATTTGTGGTCCCCACCAAGTAACACAGAACCCTCTTCACTTTCATCCAGTGTTGAGGTCCAGGATTACTTTGGAATCGACTCAACATCCCAACTGCAAAGCATAGGTCAGGCCGAGTACACATCATAGCATACATCAGGCTTCCTACTGCATTCGCATATGGAGTTGTAGACATTCTCTTCTTCATTCTTAGGGCATTGGTTGGTACTAAGGACACATCCTTTTTCCATTGGAGTGACAATGAGTTTTGAGTTAGTCATGTCAAATCGTTCGATAACTTTCTTAATGTAAGTCTCTTGAGACAAACCAATAAATCTTTTCGAACGATCCCTAATGACTTTTACTCCAAGCACATAGCTTGCTTCACCCAAGTCTGTCATATTGAAAAGCGCAGACATCCACTCTTTAGTGGCATTTATCATCTCCATATCATTCCCAGCTAGTATGATGTCATTAACATATAATGACAGAATCAAGATCTTTTTCTTGGATCGTTTAACATACACACAGTGGTCTTCCTCAATCATCACAAAGCCAATTGAGGTTATCGTTTGATGAAAGCGAATGTACCACTGTCTAGATGATTATTTGAGACCATAGATAGAACGTTTGAGTCGGCACACTTTGCTCTCTTGTCCCTTGACTTCAAAACCCTCTGGTTGAGTCATATAGATCTCTTCATCTAGTTCTCCATTGAGAAAAATAGTTTTAACATCCATCTAATAAAGTTCTAGATCCATGTGCGCTACTATCGCTAGGATTAGGCAAACAGAGGAAATTTCACCACATGGGAGAATGTCTCCTCATAGTCTAAACCTTCTCTTTGGGTAAAACCTTTCGCCACAAGACGTGCCTTATATCTGTCAATTGATCCATCTGCCTTTCGCTTGACTTTAAAAACCCATTTGTTTCCAATAGTCTTGCGACCTTGCGGAAAATCAATTAACTTCCAAACCTAATTCTTATTCATAGAGGAAATTTCATCTTCCATTGCAGTCATCCATTCATTATTTGTAGGTAAAGAAAGAGCTTCTTTGAACGATGGGGCTCACTAGAATTGTAAGAAGTAGTTATGAAAGATTCCTCTTCTATCGCGAATCGATGACGAGGTATATTTCTGCGTTTACTTCTTCGCTCTAGTATCGGACTCCCACTAGAATCCGTACTCCCACTCGGATGAAGATCACTTTGACTCTCATTGGCGACTTCCATAGGCTCAACCTCATGTTGTACCGTAGGATTAGGTTGAGGCAATTCCCCACCTTCGCCAAAAGATGTCATATGTTCTTCTTCCATCTCAAAAAGTTCAAAGTCTTTCCTAACTTCACCTATCTGTGGGAAATCATTCTCAATGAAATCAACATTGCGCGAATCTGTTTCAGTCATTCCTACGTCAGGTTTTCCACCGTACATAACATAACCCTTTGAGGTATCTGAATACCTTATGAAAACACACTTGTTTCCTCTAGGGCCTAGTTTTGCAAACTTATTGGAGGAACTATGGACATAACCTGCACAACCCCAAGGATGAAGATGCTCCAATTTAGGCTTATCACCTTTCCAAAGTTCATAAGGGGTTGTGAGAACTGACTTAGAAGGCACTCGGTTAAGTATGTAGGCGGCAGTCATTAGCGCATCCCCCCAAAACGAAATTAGGAGGTTGGCCTGTGCCATCATTGACATAACCATTTCTAACAATGTTCGATTTCTTCGTTCTGCAACACCATTTTGTTGCGAAGTTCTAGGAATTGTCAACTGTCGGCGTATTCCCTTTTTCTCACACAATTCTTTAAATTGATCAGATAAATATTCATGGCCTCGGTCAATTCTAAAAGTTTTAAAGCTTTTATCCTTTTGATTCTCAACCTCTGTGAGAAATTGCTCAAAACACTTAAGAGCTTCATCGCGTGAGAAATAAGGTAAACATAACCATAGCGTGTGTAGTAATCGATAAAAGTGAGAAAAAGGAAGCTCCATGATGTGCCTTAACATTCATTGGTCCGCAAATGTCTGAATGGACTAACTCTAATGGATGTGTGGCTCTTTTTGCCTTACCAAAAGGCTTTCGGCAAGTTTTTCCTGCCAAACAAGATTCATGTAAGGGTAGGTTGACTTTGGTGAGAGACCCCAATAGGCCTTCTCTAGCCAATCTCGTCATCCTATCTTTTCCTATGTGTCTAAGTCTAGCATGTCATAACTCGGAATTAGAATCATCATAAACCATACAAGAAGAAGAATTAACAGAAGAATTATAGGAATCCAACAAATCTAATTTAAAGAAATTATCTGACAAAAAACCATGCCCCAAAATCTCATCACCAAAACAAATATCCAAGTGATCATTACTAAAATTAAAAGAATATTCATGTCCTAGCAATTGTACCACTGATAATAAATTATGTCGAATTCCAGGTGCATAAAGAACTTCATGAAAAGTCAATGTGCATCCACTCCTCAATTGAAGTTTGTATGAGCCAACTCCTTTGACTTCAACAGACGAACGGTTTCCCATGAAAATTCTTCTTGTACCCGCAGGAACTTTTCGATAATCTACAAATCCTCCTCGATCCCTCATCACATGTTTGATTGAGCCTGAGTCTACAATCCACTTAGGGAGAGAGTCAGCTAATAAAACATGAGAGCAAACATAACTTCAACAGATGAACTGTTTCCCATGAAAATTTTTCTTGTACCCGCAGGAACTTTTCGATAATCTACAAATCCTCCTCGATCCCTCGTCACATGTTTGGTTGAGCCTGAGTCTACAATCCACACAGGGAGAGAGTTAGCTAATAAAACATGAGAGCAAACATAACTTTGCATAGAGATAAGGTTAAGGGATACCTTCTTGGGCTCAGGATAAGTCCGAGCAAAATGACCCAAGGTACCACAGTAGCACTTCTGCTTAGCAATATTCTTTTTTCCTCTTCGGCGTTAAGCAATCTTGTCACTTTTGGGACCCAAATTCTGAATCTTCTTGCCTTTAACTTGTTTCTTGTGTTGCCCATGTGGCTTGCGCGGACCCTCAAGGGAAACAAGAGCAAGATCACGAGTAGCAGCACTTATCGCGCGATTCGCTTCATGACACTCAGCCTCAAGCTCAACATGGTGAGATACATTTGCAAAAGTCTGAATGAAGTTCGTATGAGTTAGAATACGCCTCAAACTACTCCAAGAGTCAGACAGTGAACGAATCACTACTTGAACTTACTGTTCATCAGATAAGATAGAACCAGCAGCCTTAAGTTCACAAATCATTCCGGACATCTCGTGTAGTTGTTCAAGAATGTTAGGCTCCGTTTGTTTCACGGAAAATCATTTCCAGAAAATGATTTCCGGAAAATCAAAAGATTTCATTTTCAGGTGTTTGGTAAATCTTTTGAAAATATGTCAGAAAACATTTACGGGTGTTTGGCAAACACACGGAAAATGTTACGGAAAACAATATATGAATAAATACTGATGCATCCAAAATATTTCGAATGTACAATAGAAGCCCAATCTGAACACCTGGCTTTCAACGTGTCCTAGAATCCTCAAAGCACAACTCTGTAATAAGATCAAACAACTGTGAACTAGGCAGGGGCACTCCCTGCAAAGGCCCTCCGGCGTAAGAATCAGTACAAGATTCAGCAAAATGAGGAAACAATTTAGCAGAGTTTCAACTAGAGAATATGATTGCGCGTACCTTTTACCTTTATTTTCTGAAGTTTATATAGTTGCCGGAGAGCACCCACGGTCATAACTGCTCTTAACTGCCTATAACCGTCCACTCACGATTATGGTACAAATGGCGGGCGCATTAACTCCCCCATTAATTATAACGGTTTAAGGGTAGCGTTTTTCGGACATAATTGCCCTCTATTAAAAACGACTCATGCTCGGACATAGCTGTCCTCAACTGGAAACAATTCTCGCAATAGCGAACACCACCAATCATGCTCGCGCCTTACGTCTGCTCGCTGGTTGAGCCCCTAGTTCAGTGTCATCTCGCTTGGGTGAAATCAACTCTATGCTCGCTTGCTCGGATGCCATTGATCTGTCTGGCACGTGACCCCTGACTTGGGCCTATTGGGCCGGGCAGTTCAAATACAAAAATAAAAATAGAAAATGAATAATGTTTAGGATGTCCCTAGAAAATCAATAAGGACCATCTTTTTTTAATAAGGTCTATCTTTTTTTAATCTCACAATTACAAATAATTTTTTTGATGATTGATATGAAAAAAAAAACTTTTTAAAATAGAAAATAGATAATGTTTAGGATGTCCCTAAAAAATGTTACGAAAAATTATATATGAATAAATACAAAAAAATATATTCTAATATTATTGCACATATTGAATATAAAATAGTGTTGAACTTTAAGTAATTTTTCTTTAGTAACCCTCAATTTATCGTTAGTGGTGTCAAATCAATGTCTATCTTTTTTCAATCTCACAATTACAAATAAAAAAAATTGATAATTGATATGCAAAAAACGTTTTAAAATAGAAAATTGACAATGGTTAGGATATCCCTAAATAATATAGTTGACACTAATTTTAGAACGTAGTTAGCATTTATTAAAATTATAATTTATAAATAGTGTGCATAAACTTTATTTATATTTCTAAACAATTTATTTGTTGAGTGAAATATTGTGTGTGCAAGTAAATATGTGCAATTGTGAAAGGGGGTGGAGGATGCCCGAACTTTTGGAAAATGAGGCTTCGTTTGTTTCAGGGAAAACGTTTTCCGGAAAATGATTTCCAGAAAATGAAATTATTCTATTTTCCGCTGTTTGGTAAGTCTTATGAAAATGTTGTGGAAAACATTTTCCGGTGTTTGGTAAACTTTGTGAAAATGTGTTGGAAATCATTTTTTTTACAATATCATTTGTATATAATACTCCAATAAGAACTAAACATAAATTTTCACACGAGTTATCAACTCTCCACGTATACTAGCTATTTTACAAACGCGATAATGACCATAAAATGGCAGCATACTTTGGATAATTTTTGAATGTACGTTGCACAAAGCATAAAATTTCACATTACTCAAAAATACTTACCAAAAGTCTAATTAAGATGTGTACAAAACATTGTGTCACATATGATGATCATGTTCAAATACTAACAAAATATTACCAAAACTCTAATAATTGTTTTAAAAATAAACCATCATCCAAAGCTTTCTTGTCCTACAACAACAAAACATAAAACTAGTATCCATGCCACTTTTGGGTCATGAATTTTTCAATCCATTTCCTTCGAAGGTTCTCACTTTTTACCATAAATCCTCTAGCCAAATCCTTGTTGATAATCAAATGATCAAACACCGAACCAAGAAACACTTCATCAAAGCCTTCAGTTTTCATAATCTCTTTGTAGAGATCTTCTGTGTTCACTTGCTCATCAGAAAGTTTCTTGATTGCTAACGCAACCTCTCCAAGTTGTTCAACTACTTTGTTATCATATGTAGAATCCCCATCCTCGCGACACCTTTTCCGATGGGGCCTTGACTTTGACGACGGTGCACTTGAAGCTTCTTTGCTTTTTGTGACCTCTTCAAACTCATTTCCATAAAATGATTTCTGAAAAATGATTTCCGGAAAATCAAAAGATTTCATTTTCAGGTGTTTGGTAAATCTTTTAAAAATATGTGAGAAAACATTTACGGGTGTTTGGCAAACACACGGAAAATATTACGGAAAGCAATATATGAATAAATAAAAAAATAGAAAATAGAAAATGGACAATTTTTTATGATGTCCCTAGAAAATCAATAAGGACCATCTTTTTTAAATAAGGTTCATCTTTTTTTAATCTCACAATTACAAATAATTTTTTTGCTAATTGATATGAAAAAAACGTTCTAAAATCGAAAATAGACAATGTTTAGGATGTCCCTAGAAAATGTTACGGAAAACTATATATGAATAAATACAAAAAAACATATTCTAATATTAATGCATATATTGAATATAAAATAGTGTTGAGCTTTAAGTAATTTTTCTTTACTAATTCTCAATTTATCATTAATGGTGTCAAATCAATGTCTATTTTTTTCGATCTCACAATTACAAATAAAAAATTTGATAATTGATATGAAAAAAAAACTTTTTAAAATAGAAAATTGATAATGGTTAGGATGTCCCTAAATAATATAGTTGACACTAATTTTAGAACGTAGTAAGCATTTATTAAAATTATAATTTATAAAGAGTGTCCACAAATTTTATTTATATTTTTAAACCATTTATTTGTTGAGTAAAATGTTGTGTGTAAGTAAATATGTGCAATTGTGAAAGGGGGCAGAGGGTACCCGAACGTTTGGAAAATGACTTACGGAAAATGAATCCGTAAGTCATTTTCCGGAAAAGAAGCCTTCATTTTCCGTTGACTCGGAAAACCTTTTACGTTGACTGTATTTTCCTAATGTTACCAAACACCGGAAAATGAAGAAAACGTTTTACGGAAGTCATTTTCCGTGAAACAAACGGAGCCTGACTTACGGAAAATGAATCTGTAAGTCATTTTCCGGAAAAGAAGCCTTCATTTTCCGTTGACTCGGAAAACCTTTTACGTTGACTGCATTTTCCTAATGTTACCAAACACTGGAAAATGAGGAAAATGATTTCCAGAAAATCAAAAGATTTCATTTTCAGGTGTTTGGTAAATCTTTTGAAAATATGTCAGAAAACATTTACGGGTGTTTGGCAAACACACGGAAAATGTTACGAAAAACAATATATGAATAAATACAAAAATAAAAATAGAAAATGAACAATGTTTAGGATGTCTCTAGAAAATCAATAAGGACCATCTTTTTTTAATAAGGTCCATCTTTTTTTTAATCTCACAATTACAAATAAATTTTTTGATAATTGATATGAAAAAAAAACGTTTGAAAATAGAAAATATACAATGTTTAGGATGTCCCTAGAAAATGTTACGGAAAACTATATATGAATAAATAAATAAAAAATTCTAATATTAATGCATATATTGAATATAAAATAGTGTTGAACTTTAAGTAATTTTTCTTTAGTAACCCTCAATTTATCATTAGTGGTGTCAAATCAATGTCTATCTTTTTTCAATCTCACAATTACAAATAAAAAATTTGATAATTGATATGCAAAAAAACGTTTTAAAATAGAAAATTGACAATGGTTAGGATGTCCCTAAATAATATAGTTGACACTAATTTTAGAACGTAGTTAACATTTATTAAAATTATAATTTATAAATAGTGTGCATAAACTTTATTTATATTTCTAAACAATTTATTTGTTAAGTGAAATATTGTGTGTGTAAGTAAATATGTGCAATTGTGAAAGGGGGCGGAGGGTGCCAGAACATTTGGAAAATGACTTACGGAAAATGAATCCGTAAGTCATTTTCCGGAAAAGAAGCCTTCATTTTCCGTTGACTCGGAAAACCTTTTACGTTGACTGCATTTTCCTAATGTTACCAAACACCGGAAAATGAGAAAAACGTTTTTCGGAAGTCATTTTCCATGAAACAAACGGAGCCTTACGCTTCTGGTCAATCTTATAGCTTTCAAACTTGTAAGTCAAAGCCCTCAACTTTGTAGCAGAAGTATTCCCATAAATGTGCTTAATGTCGTCCCACATTTGTTTTGTAGTCAGGCAATCCTCAGATTCGCCAATCAGATTATTATGCATGCTACTCAACATAGTAAAGCGTGCACATCGATTTTTCTTTTTCCATTTAAGAAATTCTTGCATTTTCTGGCGATGCTGGGTGATGGTCAAATTACCCATCTCTGGTTCTACCATTACATTATCTAGGTTATCAAGAACTCTTGCTTATTTAGCAAATAAGTGATTTTTCTTTGCCAAACACTATAATTGGTGCCATCCAATTTCTCACCCTTGTTAAGGTCAGCGATTACATTTTTAGAAGTCATTTCACTACAATTTATTGCAAAAAATATGACATAAGCATATATATATATATATATTGATTCACTTTTGTTCTAAAAAATCAATTACTACATATAATCGCATCATACACGTAAAGAGGGAAAATCCGCGAGACTCGTAATCACAACCAAAGTATGCACAATGTGAAAATATTCATAAATTGATAATTTAAACAAAAGAAATAAGATAGAACAAATCTATCAAGCACATATCATGTACATAAATAATTTCACTACTGAAAATAAAATTATTGGGTCTCATATAGTCCCAATCGCAATTTTAGAGCCCAAAACGACAATTAATTATGCTAAAAATAACTTTAAAATAGTTTAAAATTCACAAAAAAATTTAAAAAAATTCAGAACAGTCCCAAATAGCCCTAAATAGTCACAGAATGACAAAACAGCCCCTGTATATTATTTTAGAATTTTTTATAAATAAAAAAATAAGTTTTTATACACTGAAAAAGCCAAAAGTAAATACTTCCAGGATGAATTGACCAAAACAGAGGACACCATTGGACTCAGAAGGCCAAAAAACGTCCAGACAAGCCGTCCATTTCAAAAACGGAGTTCAGGAAGCCTATTTTTCAACCCGAAAAATTAATTCGCGAATGTGATCCACGAACCAACTTCACGAGGCCGTAAAATGTTCATTTTAAGTCCAAATTAAGCATATAATATATTGTTGGAAAGCCCTCGCGGAGTACTACAAGAATAGACCATAAAACCATAGTTTTACATAAAATAACAGATCAAAACAACATACAAAGTTTCAGAAAAATCAAACACTATAGTTGGTGTCATCAAATTTCGCACCCTTGTTAAGATCAGCGATTACATTTTTAGAAGTCATTTCACTACAATTTATTGCAAAAAATATGACATAAGCATATATATATATTTTGATTCACTTTTGTTCTAAAAAATCAATTACTACATATAATCACATCATACACGTAAGGAGAGAAAATCCACGAGACTCGTAATCACAACCAAAGTATACACAACGTGAAAATATTCATAAATTGATAATTTAAACAAAATTAATAAGATAGAACAAATCTATCAAACACATATCATGTACATAAATATTTTCACTACTGAAAATAAAATTATTGGGTCTCATTAGGGGTGGCAAAATGGGTGTTTTGGATCAATGGATAATAGACCATTATCCATGGACAAAACACCCATTTTGCCACCCCTAGGTCTCATATAGTCTCAATCGCAATTTTAGAGCCCAAAACGACCATTAATTATGCTAAAAATGACTTAAAAATAGTTTAAAATTCACAAAGAACTTTTAAAAAATTTAGAACAGTCCCAAATAGCCCTAAACAGTCACAGAATGACAAAACATCACCTGGATATTATTTTAGAATTTTTTATAAATCAAAAAACAAGTTTGTATACACTGAAAAAGCTAAAATAAATACTTTCAGGATGAATTGACCAAAACAGAGGCCACAATTAGACTCAGAAGGCCAAAAAACGTCCAGGCAAGCCAGCCGTTTCAAAAACGGAGTTCAGAAAGCCTATTTTTCAACTCGAAAAATTAATTCGCGAACGTGATCCGTGAACCAATTTCGCGAGGCCGTAAAACGTTCATTTTAAGTCCAAATTAAGCATATAATATGTCGTTGGAAAGCCCTCGCGGAGTACTATAAGAACAGACCATAAAACCACAGTTTTACAAAAAATAACAGGTCAAAACAGCATACAAAGTTTCGAAAAAATCAATTTTCAACAAAACTTGGGTTTGCGATATTTTGAAAAATACCCAACGTATTTCAACGAGAATTTAGTATGTTGTTCGCCTCGTCATAGGGAACTCAGACATATAAATTTTTCTCGAAAATAAAAACGTTTTACACGTAAAATAATAAAACTAATTTGGTTCGTTATCGGGTAAAACTTTTAAACAAACCCAAAATCAAAAACATGCAATTCATGGCATAACGAAACGACCAATCAAACATATAGGCTCTGATGCAATTGCATGCTTTTGATTTTGGTATTAGAGCCTATATATATATATATTCGTTATCAACAAGTAATCATGAGTTACCTCGTACGAACTTGAACTTTGAGCGAAGCGGAAGACTTTCTGCTTGAGCTACAATCTTTGTATGTCACGATCAACAATCCTGCAAGTCTCTCTCGTCGAATTGATATCACATAACACGAATATCAATCACTGGTTCACACCACAAATCCAAACCTCTTGATGGTTAGGCTAGATGAAGTATTTGGTGAGATAGAATATAGGAGAGAGAGAGAGAGCGGCCACTTATAGAAGACATGTTCTTCTATGTTAGGGTTTTATCCCTTTAGTTGTCTTATTTATATTATTGTACAAGAAACCCTATTTCTTGTAGGTTAAGTTAGATCAATCCCAAATGCCTTCGGATTAGGAAACTAATTAACCTTTAATAATATAAATATATTCAATGTGGACGGAAGTAAATTATCGGGCCACAAGCCCAATTACTAACAGAAACTAATAAAGTTTAGGAATAGCGATATAACCTTTCCATTGATTGAATCACCTATTTATAGGGAGAGTTACAATTAAGGTTACACTTGGAGTAGGGTACAAGAAACATATACTACAAGGAAGGTAACAACATAAGGAAAGAACTATACAAGGTAATTACCACTAACTAATAGTTACAAATAAACAAGAATAATAAATATATTATTCTCTAATATGCCCCCCGCAAGATGGACGACCGAGAGGAGAGTCCAATCTTGTGAAGTAAGTGATGAAACCGTTGGTGAGCAAGAAGCTTGGTCGGTGCATCAGCCAATTGATCAGCCGAGCAGACATGGCAAACACGTATAAGTTCATCCTGAACTTATTGCCGGGTGAAATGAAAGTCCAGGGCTATATGCTTCATGCGAGTATGGAAGACCGGGTTGGAGCAGAAGTGGCACTGACATTGTCACAATAAATGACGGGCTGAATGGAGGAGGTGATACCGAGCTCGTCAAGAAAAGACACAATCCAGCGGATTTCAACAGCGGTGGCAGTGACAGCCCAGTATTCAGCCTCAGTCAAAGAGAGAGCAACAATGCGTTGTTTCTTGGAGCTCTACGAGACTGGGTTGTTAACTAGGTAAACAATGCAGACACTTGTGGAGGTGTAGTCGTCTTTGTTGCCCGCCCAATCAGCATCAGTGAATGCATGGAGAGCTTGGAGAGACTGGCGATGAAGTAAAATTTCATGATTAATAGACCCACAGAGGTACCGGAGAACACGCTTGACCGCATTCCAATGCTCGGTAGTTGGCCTATGCATGAGCTGAGTGAGTTTGTTGACGACATAGACAACATCTGGGAGAGTAAGAGACAGATACTAAAGACTCCCAATCACTGCTCGAAATTATGTCGGATCCGTAAGAGTTGTGCCCGACTGAAGGGTTAAGTTTGGTGAGGTAGGGAGTGGAGTAACGATCGGGCGAGCATCTATCATACCCATGCGAGCAAGAAGATCAGCAATGTACCCACGTTGTGAGAGCATGAGACCACTTGGTCGCTTGAGAACCTCAACACTAAGAAAATAATGAAGTTCTCCAAGGTCTTTGAGGGAGAAGTGAGCAGCGAGCAATGAGATGAAGGTCTGGACTGCAGTGGGCTGGTTCCCAGTGATGATGATGTCATCCACATAGACGAGAAGATAGATGGTGGTGCTCCATGTATTAAGAATGTACAATGAAGTGTCTGCCACATAAGTTTTGAACCCGGAGGTAAGGAGAAACTGACGCAATTCATTGTACCATGCTTGGAGAGCCTGCTTGAGACCATAGATACCCTTGTGAAGTCGACATACATTCTGAGGGTTGTCCTTGTCTAGAAAGCCAGGTGGTTGAGCCATGAACACCTCCTCGGACAGATTGTCTTGAAGAAAGGCATTGTTCACATCTAATTGCCGAAGATCCCAATCTCGACATACGACTAGCAAGAGAACAAGACGAACAGCGGTCGGTTTAACCACCGGGCTGAAGGTCTCGTGATAGTCCACTCCCTGAAGAAAGGCATTGTTCACATCCAATTACCGAAGATCCCAACCTCAACATACGTCAAGCGAGAGAATAAGACGAACAGTGGTCGGTTTAACCACCAGGCTGAAGGTCTCGTGATAGTCCACTCCTGGTCGCTGGTGAAACCCCTTGGTCACAATATGAGCTTTGTAGCGATCAATATTACGAGCATCTGCCAAGGGAACAGATCCCATGTAATATTGCGAGTTAAAACATCATACTCCTCGGACATGGCCGGGCACCACTTGACATCTTTGAGAGCTTGAGTGACACATGTTGGTTCGTTGTTCGCTCCTAGTTGAGCCGAGAGACTCATTTTGACCTTAGGTTTGAAAATATTGTTTTTGGAGCGGGTAACCATAGAGGCAGTGCCAACGGGCATAAGACCAGGGTCAGTAGGCACAGGAACATATGCAGCGGGCATAGGGCTATCCTCGGTCATGGTACGGGGTGCCGAGGAAGGTGGAGCATAAGGCTCAGTGCTGTCCACGGGCATGGAGCTGGGGGACGAGTAAGGTTGAGCAGCGGGCATATGACATGTAGCGGGTACAGTGGTAACCCCGGTCATAGTAGATGGAGAATGAGGGTGGTGTAGGGGCGAGCTGAGATCAACCACATTCTGATTAGTGCTAGAAGCCACGGATGGAGAGTTACCAGAGCGGGCAGCAGACGGTGTGTATGAATCCAAGAGCAGCTCATGCGGTGGTAACCAAAGGGCATAAGTGTAGGCATCCGGGCGAACATAATGGGTGGTCGAGGTGGACATGGGAAAGGCAGACTAGACAAAGCGAACATGACGTGAAACGAATAGCTTGGTGGTGCTCGGATCGTAACACAGATAGGCACTCTAAGTGAGCGAGTAACCGAGGAAGACACATGGGGTGGAACGAGAAACTAGTTTGTGGGTTGAGTAAAGAGTGGCAATGGTTGTTTTAAAATAATTTTTGACCAGGGCTTTGAAGCGAGGAAAGATACTCGCGACCTCAGACTTTCGTCTGAGCAGGTGGAGCCATATGTAGTGAGTGTAGTGATCAACAAATATGACATGGTATTTAAAACCATCAATAGAATGAATGGGAGAGGTCCAGACATCAGAGTAAATAATTTGGAGCGGGAAAGAAGACACTTAAGTAAATTGTGAAAACAGAATTTTGTGACTTTTATTGTATAAACAATCATTACAATGCTTTTATTTGATGCGAGTAGTGTCTAAAGCTACGCCTAAACTAGATAGAATCTGACGCTGGATGGGTTCAGAGGGATGGACAAGTCAATTATGCCAGTCATGGTGAAAGACCTTAGAGCCAAGACAAGCAGATGAGCGAGCATGAGGAACTATGGTCGGCCATTCATACACACCAGCATTAGATTGCTCGATCAGCAGAATGCTCCATGTTCGTAGATCCTTCACATGAAAAGAAGCTGGTAAGAACTCAATAGAAGTATTATTAGAGATACAAAATTGAGATATGGAAATAAGGTTCTTTTTCATGTCAGGAACAAAGAGAACATTATGCAAGACAAAAGTGTGTGATGGTGTATGAATTGAAGAGGAACCAGTTTTGGAGATGGGAAGCCCCGTACCATTACCAATGACCATGTCATTTGTGCCCATGTAGGAGGTGTGAAGGTGGAGATTACCAAGGTTGGTGGTAACATGGTGAGAAACACCACTGTCAAGAAACCAGCCCGGAGTCCCTTTGTCCGTTGAGGTCGCTAGATTAGCCCGCGGTGTCCAGCCATTTGCCGAGGAGGAAATGGTAGCTTGGGTGGTGGTGTCAACCAGATGGTAGTTCAGACAGCGAGCAATTGTGTGACCTTGTTGGCGGCAGCCTTGACACTTGCCGAGATATGGACGTTGTTGCCGAGGAGCTGTTGCCGGAGCCTGCTGTAAAGGATGCTGAGGTTGAGAGGAAACATGACGAAATGAGAGGAAGATTGCCGAGCATGCGAGTTGTTGTTCCTCGGAGTAGAAGGATTGGCAGTGACTGGATGTAAGAAGGACGTGGGCTGAGATTATTTCATGAACAGCTCGCGGTTGATGAGTTTTTCATGAAGCTCATCAAAGGATATGGGGGTATCTCGTCCTTCAACCACATCCACTATGTGGCGGTAGTCATCATCCAACCCACCGAGGAGGATCTCAATGAGGTCTTCGTGGTCAAGCGGTTTGCCTAGAGTCGCAAGTTCATCAGTCAGACTTTTGACAGACTGCATGTAGTCGGAGATCAACTGGGTTCCCTTGGTTGCTCGCTTGAGGTAATCTTTGATATGCTTAATGTGGCCGTGAGTTGGGCGAGCATAGGTGTGAGCCGGATTTCCCATGCTTCACGAGAAATGGCGGCCTGTTGAATCATAGGAACCAGGGGATCAGACAGGAAGGCAACAAGAGCGCCAAACAGTAGTTTGTCTTGGCAAATATATGGCTGGTAGTAAGGGTTTGGTGTGGTGACGTCCTTGGATGACTGAGCATCCTTGGTTAGGATTGTGGGAGGCGGGTAGGGGTGTGATCCGTCTACAAACTTGTAGAGATCATAACCAATGAGGGTGGCTTCAACTTGGAGTTTCCAAACTATGTAGTTAGTGGAGGTGAGTTTGGTGATGTTGTGGTGGGAGATGTTGATGAGGTCGAAAATTTATGTGGGATCAAGAGTGTTTTTAATGGTGAGGGAGTGATTTCCGTCAGCCATGGTGAAGGGTGGTTAGGGCGGCGGCTCGAGGAAGGAGAAGAAGGTTTAGGAGCAAAGCTCAGATACCATGTAGAAACTGACAAAGTTTAGTAATAATGACATAGCATTTCCATTGATTGAATCACTTAGTTATAGGGAGAGTTACACTTAGAGTTGGGTACAAGAAACCTATACAAGGAATGTAATAACATAAAGAAAGAACTATACAACGTAATTACCACTAACTAATAATAACAAATAAAAATAAATAAATATATTATTCTCTAATACTAATGAGCTACTAAAAGTGTCATTTTCTTTAAAAGTTTGACTTTCAAACGAAAACTCTTTACCCAGAATGGACGGAGTATATCTTAACAAAAAAAAAATAACAACCCTAATTTTTACCTACTCCCTCTTCCAAATGAGTTTTAATTTTTAATTTTCACCAAAATTTAAAAAGTTGACTTTTAGAGCATTTTAGTAGCACATGAACATATAACATACTACCACATACACCCTTCTTTCCTAAATAATCGTCCAATTTGACTGGGTCTCACAGATTAAAATGAAGTCAGAAACATGACATTTTTTTGGAATAGACAAATGAAAAAAACATGACAATTATTTAGGAATGGAGAGAGTAATATGTAGTAGAGCTGAAATTAGTGAACTTATACAAAAAAAAAAAAAAAAAAAAAAGAACATTCATTTAGGGGACTAATTTTTTTTTTTTTTAATGAACACTAAGGAGTAAGGACAGAGAGGCTACATTTTTTTTCTCAATAGAAACATGAAATAAATCAAAACTGCTTTAAAAAAAAAAAAAAAAAAAAAACTTTAGTCTTTGTTTGTTTGCTGAATTTCAAGCTTTAGAATTGAAATTGGAAGAACAATTTGATCTCCACATAATTCAAATTCTTCTTCGAATTTGAATTCCAAACGTAGGAATTAATCGAATTGCTGAAACACTAAAGTTCGGCTGGTAGGAATTAATAAAATTGGTTCTTCAGACCATAAATAAAGCGTTGAAGCGTACTGAGAGTTGTATTATACCAACACTTGATTGCATTCTGATTTCTGTAATGTATCAAGATCTTTGACATGACAAACAAGTACTTGTATTTCTATAAATCTGGTGTTTACTTAGATTATACACTGTCAAACAAATTTGTTACGAATATTTTTTAAGTAATAACATGAATATTCCAATTCATCGCCAACGAATCTAACGTTAAAACTTGTAAGAATAATGCAAGCTAGTGCTAGTAATATTATTAGCCTTTTCATTAAACGTCAACCCGCTGGGATACAGACCTTCCCCGTTCAAGGAAACAGCTCCAGCGAGCTTTGTGTTAGGCCCTCCCACAGGCAAATCTACAATTGGCAAGTCCTAAAAAAACCCGCAAGGAACCCATCATTCTCATTCAACAGAGGCTTTCCAGAATATTATCCTCTCAGGATTCCCAAAAAAACACTCTCAAATGCTGCCTAATTAGTAATTATATCCTTCTTGCTTGCATAATTTGGGAAAAAGAGAAATACGAACAGACCATCCACAAATACATTACAATTGAGCCAACTTCTAACTACCTACCTTTATTTCCAATTGATTGCAGTGATTCAAAGCATTTTAGCAGGGGAAGTACAGTGTTTGTACTAACAGTTGTCTCGAAAAAGGGAGCCAAATTACTGAATCAAGGGGAAAAATTTAAGGCTCAATTCTTCCAGTACTGAGAGCACATGGAGACAAATTCTTCACTGATTTCATCCTCACTTCAGTATAAGCTCTATAATCATCATAACTTAAAGAACTGCTTATCAACTAAACTGAAGGACAGCACGCCATTGTCCAAAAGCTTCTTACGAGAAAGGTAGAAAGCTCTATTGGTCCTAAAAGATTGCAATATTCCAATGTATCAACAGTTTGTCAGTACTTCAACGATGATTTGGTCAATCATACCGCTTTATTCATTAACTTTTGCACGCTTCAAGGGTTGGGAGTCAGAAAGGTCAACAACTTCTTTGTCAAGATTCCCTAAAGGTCCCTTCTCAGATGCCTTTTGCTTATCTCCCAGCTTTTTGGATCCTTCTTCCGATGCTGTTGCAACTACGTTAATTGGATTGCATCCTGTTTCATTATGCTCCACCGGAGTGGTTTCTGGTTCACTTTTGGCAGGGGAATCTGAGACTGAATCAGTCAACGATGTCTTGTCCAGGGTAGATGGTGATGCCTTGAGCTTGTCATTACCTGACTTGCATTGCTTCTCGAACATCATCTGGAGGTATCTCCCTTGTTCTTCTATTCTCAGCTGTAAGTTTCTTTGAATCTGCAGAGTAATGTTAGAGAGGTATAGTTATCCACCATAAGATAGTTAATAGTTAATACTTTTTAAATGCCAAGAGATTTCAAAATGAAGGCAATCTCATCCCTCCATTACAATTATTCAAGAAATTTGTAGTTTCCACCTTCTACCACAAACTCTATTCCTCTCTATTAACATTTAACACGCAACCCCTACACAAAGGAAAAAAAAGGCAGAAATCCCCCAACGGAACCAAATCTTCCGTTTTCATCCTTTTAGAGATTATAATGGAAAATAAATTCAAAAGCACAAGATAGAGAGAGCCAGGAGGCAAGCTTACGCCAATGTTGACTTTACCCTTCTCAAGGCCCATTTTATTTTTCTCTTCTCAGTTCTAATCACAAGTTTATTTTACCATTTTCATTCTACTAGTGTTCAAGTACTTCCACCAAACACTTAATCAACTTGAATATACCAAAGTTTGAGGTCTCAAATTGGGAATTGGTCATACACGGAACAAAAAAGGAAACTCGAAAATGGTACCCAAACAAAGATGCCATATGTTTCACCCAGAAAGCAATGCCAAGAAATTAAGCTCAACAGTACATAAGAGGTATCCTATTCCTCTTATATTATCCCCATCAATAAGATCATCAAGGCTGGATCACTTTACAAATAAACATGCAAGCATGGAGAGAGTCATATGACAGGAAGGCGAAGACAAGTTATACAGAGTTATATAAGACGGGGCATTTAGTCTCACTAACACCTTCATAATGAAAGCTACATCAATTCCAAATGGAAAACCCCACATAACCACAGGGAACCAACTAAAAGTACACCCCAAAAAAGGGTCATACACAGCGACACCCCCTATGGTTTGGCCAAATCCCAGCACCCCCCCCCCCGATTTTTTTTGTTCCCTCTCAACGGCACTTCTATTTTGTTCTGTTAAATTTCGTTTGTTGATCACTTTTACTTGACGAAAAATATCCTTTTACCTATGGTCCTATACCCTCGAGTTGGGAGTCAGGACAAAGACTACACAACCCCACTAAACTTGCTCAAAATGACAAATATTATTTGACCGACCCTGCGACCCATTTAGAATAAAGAAAGAAAATTTAAATAGAGAGAAAAACAAAAGATTAAGACTTCCGTTCTACAACGCACAAACACACTGATTAACACACAAATCTAAATGGATCAAAAGTTCAAAACACACCCAAAATCCCACACAAACCAAAATTATGAACTTAGAAAGAAAAAAAGTATTTGAAAAACAGTTAAAAATCAAAGCTATGATTCATAAAATAAATATAAACTATTACTAGAAAGGAGATTTTTTTTATCAGAACTGAATTAGACAGCTTCTTCTTGAAGCTCAAAGCCTCAGACCCATTTTCTCCATTAAATCAGAGAGAGAGAGAGAGAGAGTTCCTCTAATGGCAGAAGTGCTCCGTCACATGGTGGCTGTGAGCGAAGCTTTTGGAAGCTGCCAAGGGTTTCCTTGAAAAAGATGAGTAATGGATTTATTTTCTTCTTTCTTTTTCCTTTTAGGCTGTTTGGTAACCTGTATAATATTGGTCAAGTGAATGCAAAAGACTGTTTGGCCAGGGAGACAAGTTAAAATTTGGTTTATCTTTTGACCTGCTTGGAGTAAAATGAGATCAAATTTTACCCTTTACTTAAGGGATAAATTTAATAATAATAATAAAACTTGACCCAAGGGGAGGTAGCGAAACAGGCCAAACAAGAAGGAATGGCACTGGAATTTGAGGGGGTGGTGCTGCATTTTACCCCGTCAAAATAACATTAACAATAATTATAACAAGTCTACTTCATACTTCTATCTATATCACACATCAAAAGAGTAACAAACAGGTAAGAATTTAAAGGGTTTTACTTGTGGAAGAAGCAAAGCCTGTTTAGCACAAGCTCATTTGATTGATGAAGCGGCAATCAGTGGTTAGTGATTACTCTATCAAACTGAAACATATTCCCTTTTTAAAAAAGGCATGCATACCTCAAGCTGTTCATGCAATCGCTTCTGAACTTCCATCTGTAGTCGTAATGCTTCAGTGATCTCAGCACCCCTGTTAGATCGTCATGAGTAAAAGAATGTTGGGTGCATATGCAATTATAATTACAAGATAAAGCAGCAAATTTAAGACATCTTGAAGCTCAAATGCATCAATATCTGAAATTTGAAATAGCATATGGTGGATATGCACAAAATTATATATATTTATATATATGAATTTTATGATTGATTCTTAAATCCTGGTGAACAATCACAATTTACAAGTTCAAAAGCAAGAGAGACATGATCCAAATGGAACTTCTTGAGGCCCCCAACCTTCCCTAGAGATATCCTTCAAGGATTCAGTTAGTTACAGCCAGAAAGTTGCTAGCAATATATACAAGAAAATGACAGCATCAACATAATTAGGGGGGGGGGAGGGGTAAACAAACAGAACCACAACACCCCCCCCCCGGCGCACACCTCCAAACAAAAAATCAAGTGAAACCACCCCCATTGATTGGTTACTGTTCTTTAAAAACAATAGTCAATACATTGGCACCATCTTCTCTCTACGACACATATGCACCCTCCCTTCCTGGAAAAGAGTAGAATATTCCCTTTTGGGATGTTCTACATATATGTCCACATAACATCTTTCCTTTTGGGGAGTACTACTTTTACCAGTCTACCAATTGATTTAACTCAATTAAAGGCCCCACAGGGCATCTTTCATTTCAAACTTTGAAGTGTAAAATTGAAAATTGGGCAATGATTTTCTCCCTATATTACATATTATATTGTCTCATAGGCAAAAGCACACGTACTTAGGACTCCTCTTAATTGCATTGTCTAGTATTGTACTTTTCATGTACACCCTTCAGGGTATTTCTACTAGTAATAAATATTCCTTATTTTAATTAGTTTATCTCATGAATATCTTATTTAGTTAGGAGCATAATAGGACTTCTATTAATTAAAATTCAATGGAATCCTAAGAGACCAAAATCTTTGAAACATCGAAAAAACGGAAAGTTGGACAATATATATGAAATGGAGGGAGTATAAGATAGTCAATTGCCTTTTTTTAATGCGTCACTATTAGCCAGTCAAATGGGACTCTCTTTTAGGAACAGAGAAGTATTAATTTTGCAATTTGCAGTACTCTTCATAAACTATAGGCAAAATATTTGCACCATTTTCCGTCTGGTATAAACATTAGACTAGCCAATAATCATTTCACCAATAAGCATTATAATTCATATGAATGTAAAACACAAGTTTATTTCCCAATATAGTAGTAGTTAAAATATGTTATTGATGGCACAGAATATATGTTAATAACATAACAGAGACAAGGTGCACACCAAGTTACAAAGCTAAATGATCAGGTGACTTACGTTTTCAACTCCAGTGATGAGAATTCTTCAATAGGAGTCAGTTTTTTCTCTGAAGGTCCTGCAAGAAGTGGACAATCAAATTAATAGAGTTAAGCAATGCACATACCATGGTCCACAAAGATGAAAACTACGTAAGGGAGAAACTTTAGTTGTCATGAAGTGGGATCTCAATGAGTGCATACAACGAGTATCAAACAGTTATGTTTCTGAACCAGAAGATGAGAAGTAGTTGCATTTTTTGGTGGGCTAGTTTGCCACATTAGATTCGGTTTCAAGCGCAGATTTATCCAAACAAAAGTTAATAGGTTTAGATAGGGATACATAAACTAAGTATGTTGTTTGAATGCAGGAGTTAGGCGGCAGCTGCAACATCTTCTCGGTAATACCCATGACTTGCATTTTCTATCACTTGCATTTTAACTCCATGTTTATGTGCTAAGTGTGATGTTTCGAATTTAATAGTATAGTTGTAGTTGATGTTAGGAAATGGTATAACGGTATAGTATGTAATGAATGGGTAAAGCGAACTGGTTGTGTGAATCAATTGTGGTCATATGGTCTCCTTTGAATTCCTGGAAGAGAAGTCTTAATATGGGTTTTGATCAGCCTAGAATGGTACTTGTATTGAGGGCCAATACTTGGTGTTTTGGTTGTGTTTTTGATACAGTACATAGCTCGCTCACGCCTGGTGTCCGGTGCACCCACGCCACATACAAGGGAGGTCTCAAAAGTTTGCGCGCTCACCCGACGCCCTCACACCAAATACTGGTTGTGGCTCCAGTTCTTGGCGCACTTGCACCTCTTGTGGTGCTGCGCCCGCACAATGATAAGCTTGTTATTTTCCTTTTATTTTCATTATTTTTGGGATTTTATTGATTAGTTTGAGCTTTAGTTAATAATTAATTGCATTTGAGATACTATTTTTATGTATTTTGTGCTTCATGTAGGTATCTCAAAAATATTCGAGGTTTTATGGCTCAATATGTGCAAATCGAGGCAATTCCGGGCTTCAATGTTGAGTTTTGATACTTGCCGTTAAGTTCCGTCAAGTATTTCAAAGCACAGCAGGCCTAATGGAGGCTAACCAAGCTAATGGAGGACTAATCTGAGAAGTCTGGAGGAAGGATTGCGGCACCCTTTCAGAAGATTCTAGGGGCACCGGAGTACAATTCCAAAACAGAGGGGAGGCCGGCGCTGATGCTGAAATCCCCCCTTATGCGCTTTCGACATCCTGACGCTGCCACGTGTCGCTCGGCTGCTTCATCTCCCCACTAGCGCGGCCCGCGTCCAGCTTCGTGGATCCAGTCCACCCGGCCCAAACCTGCCCCATACACCCGCCATTCCAGCCCTTTCTCCCTCTCAGCCTTCGCCCGTTTCCACCTGGGTAGACCCGCGTCCCTTCTCCTGGTTGACCCAGCCCCAGCCTTGACCCAGCCCCTTTGTTTCTTCCCTTTTCTACCCCCAAATTTATTTTGTCCTTCCTAATCTACCCCTACCTCCTTTGCCTTTCATTTTATTCCATTCCAGCTGGCCATTTTAAAACTAGCCTCCACCAGTTTTAGGGCAGCAGCCCTAAAACTCTCCTCAAATCCATTTCTCCACCTCAGCACCCAATTTAAAAATGCATCCATTTTGAAGGCTCGGAGCATCAAATCAAGGGTCAAGGGAGTAAGATTAAGTGAAGTCAACCAAAAATTGCAATTTCAATTGGTTTAATTCTTCCACTTCATTATTTATTTTATTGTTGTAATTTTTGGAGAAACTTTGCATTTATCTTGATATCTTGAGGATGAGCTAAATATATTTTTGGATTGTGATTATTATCTATGTTGATTGTGATGCTTTAATTTAATTTTTCTCTATATGAAGTATTATTCATATTTTTTGGTTATTATCAAGGTTCTAAAAATCATTAGGCGGCCGCTAGGCGGCACACTAGCGCCTAGCGCCTAGGGGACTAGTCGGGGCGTAATCGGGGCCTAGGCGGGGTCTAGAATTAAGGCATAATTACCATTTTTTTTGATAATTTATATCAAAGATCAAACACATTGACTACAAATTTAATTTTTTTTATCAAACACTTGTCTATATTTGTAAAATGAACAAAAATATACAAACCGACCTTTAATCCCAATTCTCAACAAATCCAAAGCAATAAACTAGCCAAGTTTAGAACTAAAAACAAAAAAAATATTACTCCACCTACCTACTGCCCCTACAACCCACAATCTAACATATCCTCCCTAACTCCTTTTCATTCTAAATTATGAGTCTCGAAACAACCCCCTTCTTCTTCATATTTTTTCTTCTTCTTTCTTCTATCTATCTGGCAGACCGGCAACGTAGGCGCCGACTTGGTCGATTAGGCGGCGACTAAGAAAGTCGCGGCGGTAAAGAGGGGACTAGCGCCTAGGCGGGGTCTAGGCGGAGTTAGGCGGGGAGTTTTAGAACACTAGTTATTATCATTGTGTGCTTAATGCTTTTAATGAAGTCATGAATCATTAAATGAACCCTAGAATGATAGGATACAAAGTAAAAGTCCTTCCTATTATTTTGAAAATTGTGATAATTGTTTACGTCTCTAAAGCACACCGATTGTCGAAAGCCGTAGATAGTCATTGGGTGCTTGATCTACCATGCGGTTATTTTCTCCCCTATGTTATGTGTTGCGATGATATGAGCTCGTAGCAAGGATGAGTGATTACTAGGTTTGCTATACGTAGCGAAAGCCCATAGCAAATATTAGTGTGTCCGACTACCAAAAATTTGAGTTAAGAAAAATATAGAGAGTTAAATTAAACATTGGCTAGACTAGAAATATCACAATCCTACTTTTTAACCTTGATTTGATGTTGCCGCCGTTTCATCGACGCGTTATATTAGTTTACTTTCTTGCTTTTATTTTGTTTATTTTATTTTTATTTTAAATCCAATTTCCGTTAGCTTAGATAAAATTAGGTGTGCCCAATTTTAGTACTTAGGATTTATTTCTAGCTCTATCCCCGTGGGATCGACTCGTACTTAAGAACTTTATTACTTGATACGACCGGGTAATCTTGCCCGTGTTGCGTTCGCGCCCATCACACAACTCATTTTTTCAGTTTTTAAACATTAACCCCGGCAAACTCTTAAACCAGCTGTGTGGTAATTAGTTGAGCACAATCAGTTGAGATTAGCTATAATAGGGTATAATATGTTGGATTAGGATGGAGATTAGTTAGTGAGTGATTAAGTTGGATTAATTAACCTTAACAAGGTAATTAGGAATCAACCAATGGGGTATGAACACCAATTTAGTGATGGTCTCCCCCTTTTGCCACCTCCGCCTAGGCTTAAATCTGATCCCCTTTAGTGGGATTTGCTGGAAAACAAGTTAGAAAACTCATTCTCTTCCTCTCCTCTATTCTCTCCAAGCTTCCATAGTCAAACGTAAAATGATTCAAGGTTGACCAAGGTGGAACCCCAAGTTAGAAGTCTTGTTTGGCCCAAGTCTCTTTACAAAAGTTGTAGAGCAAGCCGAGGGGAGCAGGATGGTGTGATTAAATGAAGCTTTAATTGGTGAGATGATATTTCTCTAAGTAAGGTGCTACTCATTTGTTGCTATTGTTGCTTCCATGCTAATCTCTGTGTTTATGTGATAAAATGCCTTAATTTGATGTGTGGAAATCAGTTGGTATAGGTGATGAAAATATGTGATTGGTTAAAGGAACTGTGCAAGAATTCTTCTACATAGGTTGGGCATATATGTGTTGGGTAATAATTTCTATGAAGTGGATGATATGTTAAGTTTTGAACTCCACCCAATTGTATTGTGTAAGGAGTAAGGATCATCAACGCGTGAAGGATAAGTATGTTAAACGAATAAAAGGTAATGAGGTGAGTAAATATCAAACTCCATGGAAATAATATATGAACACCATTGTTGTATACGGAGTTTGGTTATGAATTTCATTGTTCAAAGAACATGTGTTTCCAGAAGTGGTGACCACTTGGTATGGAATTCCATGGCATGAGTCAAGTGCTTTGCATCGAGTAGTGTTATGGGGGCTTTGGTTATCGCTGACTATGTCACAGGGCGGAGAGTAGTGATAGTCTGTAGTGTCGGGTTTAGCCCGGCCTTTCCCCGTTATTGGCCATAACAGGTGTTGGCACTACTTCTTGCTAGCGGAGCAGTGGTACCGTCTCCATGAGTCTTGGGTCGTAAGGGACTGAGGGCATGCGAGCTTCTCTAGACGGGGTCTACGAACATGACTAAATTGAGTTGTATTTGATTATGGGACTAGATTATGCTGAAACGAGTCAAGCTTCAACAACAATGGGGTAAGGTGGTGCGGTTGGTCGGACATGTATCTCGACCCGGGATCCTATCTCATATACTTAATTTCATGTGAGGTAACACTTAATGGAAAACAATCACAAGAACTTGCTAGCAAATGTTATGGTAGTTGATTAGCATTAGAATACTTGTTATTTGTTTATACATGATGTGGATTGAATCACATTGATGAGTTAGATACTTGCTCTTGTATGATTTATATTGCATCGTAGTTCCTTACTGGGCCTTTTAGACTCGCCCCTTCCATTTTTTTTCCTTAGATCAAAATTGAGAAGGAGGTTCGCACACGTAAGACAAGAAGAGTTCAAGATATTTACTGGCGGTGAATTCTTTCGGGTTAGTGGGTTCTTTTGTTGTAAATAAGGGTAAGTTTCATAGTAAGTCAGTTTGTAACTTGGTGAGCTGTTAGTGGGTTTTGGGATAATGTTGTTTAGGCTTCTGTTGGCCTTGTTGTTAGGAGTTGATACTCTTCTTGTGTACCCTATTTTGTATATAGTTGATGGTTGGTGATGCTTAGTTGTAATTGTCGTTGCTTGATGTGATTAGTAGTTGGTTCACTCTCAAGTTTTGGGTTCCCAGTTAGAAATTCGAATTGGTTTGCGACATTTTCAGTATTTGTTTGTGTGGGGTTCCTTTCTTCTTTTGGGTGTGTGAGTGTGTTGGGGGGGGGGGGTAGAGAGAAAAAGTAAACTACCACATTCCATAAAATGATCTCCCTTTTTAAAAGATCATTAGCCATAGAAACAGAAAAAGTAAAATACTGTAAGTAAAAAGAATAGTAGAATAAAGTAAAGATGAGTTTCAAAGCATTTGCATTAAAGCAGTCTTATTTACCTTCTGATGAAGATTCGGGTTTGTATCTAGCTGTTCGATACTTCTGCAGCCAAAAGCAAACAAATACCGTGAAGATGGAAGCAGCCAATCCGTTTTTTCTATAACTTCTATGAATAAAAGTGACTACCAACGCACCTGCAGATGACTCTTTACATGATAAATTGTTAAGCCATCAACTTTCATAAGCTTCAGTACACCCTTTGGAGTAGCTCCTGCAGTTTAACATGATTAACTAATGAGAATAGTAACCCCATACTTTGGCCACACAAATTAGTGAAGTAATACAGCAAGAGAAAAGATTTACTTTCGCTCCCACCCAACTTGTTGACCGCCTCCACAAAGGCTTCGTGGAGTTCTGGTGTCCAACGCATGCGTGACTTGCTGGGCCCACCGCTTGCAGAGGAGGAGGGGGTAACTGCAGTACAAGTTTCAGGAGATGCTGCAGGAAGCAGCTGATTATTTACTTGGGGATGCTCCACTGATTTTGTAGATGTTCGTGGTACATGATATGCCAACTAAATTAACAAACAAAATTAATTTACATTACATATCATAAAGGAGAAACAAAAAATTGACCTAGATATATTTTGTACTCCCTCCATTCCACTCAAAGAGTCCATGTCTGAAAGTCAAATATTTTAATAATGAAACTAAATTTCAATGAATACACTTGGTTCAAATGATTAAATTTTTAATTTTTAATTTTTAAGTACAATATAATAAGGGTATGGTTAAAAAAAAATCGATTTTCTGAAAGATGACCTAAGAAATGTTTCAAAATAGAAAGTAGGACAGTTTGAGCATAACGAAGGGAGTAGTTATATACCCCCAACCGTTCCATCCAAACAGTTCATGTTTGAAAAAACTAATAATTAAGGGATATATAACTAACATTAGAGTTGGTCATAATTACAAAAATGTTTGAGAATAATCAATATGTTAATATCAAATGCGGAGGATAAAATTGAGATGTTATGAATATTGTAGACATAATTTTTAAAAGTGGACTCTTTAAGTGAAACATCTCAAAATAGTATAATGAACTATTTGCCCGGAAGAGAGGGAGTATAATTTGAAGTAATTATTAAAAATATTTTTATAATTTTAAGTTTAATATAGAAAGGGTAAATTTAAAAAATAATAAATCTGAAACATGACCTAAATAAAACGTCCCAAGATAGAAAGTAGGACGCTTTGAGCAGAACAAAGGGAATAGTTATTATAAATCAACGACTGTGCAAAAATCCAAACCTTGAGCTCTGGCTCTGCAACATTGGTATCAACAAGTATCTCATTCCAGTTAGGAGTCATAGCATCATCGTCAGTGATTAGCTGGTCCGCCCAGTCCTGCCAATCATTTGGTTTATCAACGTCTTCTGATGGCATGATACAACAAGCACTGTTGTCACGTTCTAGTTGACTGTTCTGCATAGTGGTATTATAAGGATAGTCGAGAAAATCAGACAGTGAATTGGTACGCCAAGAATCGTTGCTACTTTCCTTTATGTAGTGGCTTGATGCTGTAGATTGAAGTAATCCAGATAGACAAGAATGTTTTAAAAGAGCAGATGCAGCCCCAGTATCTGACGACTGAGAAATGAACGGGGCCTTTCTTGAATGCTTTTCATGGTGTGAAACAGAAGAAAATTGAAGGTCTGAAGAGAGTCCTGAAGATGAAGAAACAATGTGACCAACAGCTCCGCTACTGGATGATAAAGAAGGAAGAACAACAAAAGGATGTGGCCTAAGTTCTCTCTCCATATAGACCTGTTGAGCACTAGACAACGTTGGATATTTGTCTTCTGTAGTGGTAGGATGAACAGGCAAAGATGCAGACAGAACTCCCCCAGATGCTCCAAGATTACCATGTTGTCTTGCACCTGATCTTTGAAAGGATAAAGTTGGACGTGCCTCCATAATTACCCTTAGCAGAAAAAATAATACTAGATAGCTTGGCTATCAGCCAATAGATGTCTTAACTCAGCGCCTAAGTCCACCTTCGCCATACTTGACACCTACGAAAATCTGTGGTCATCAAAATTAACCATCTGTAACATTGGGGTTAGGGTGGGGTGGGAGAGAGAAGGTGGCAAACTATAAAATGAAAGAGAGTAAATAAATGGGGAAGGATCCTCAATGATCATTTACTAACAAGCCACAAAAGAGGAATTAATTTAAGAAACTACAGAAGCATGGATGCACTATGAAAATGTAACAACTACTCCATGCTTAAATGAAAGAGCATCTCATAATTCAAATTTATAGGAAGAAGTATGAACTTGAAAGTGAAATTCATTTGGGGACAGAGTTAGTAACTGCTTGTCACAATCTTTAGTATCTACTAGCTTGAAATGAAGAAAAAAAATTATTGCAAAATTAAGTTTCAGCAACACTCGCTTCAGGCTCTCAGCATGCACAAACGAACATCTTCTCTCTACTGAATTGAGCCATCTTTCATACTAGATAATCCTACACTTCTCCCAATCCAAAGCTCAGCATCGTGGAATGGCATGAAAAGAATCATATAAAGACAATAGGAGGCTCCACAACTCTCTCAAGAGCAATGTTTTAAAACCAGCTCAGAGCAGCACGTCAATCACATACATTGATACAAGCCTCGCATGCTCTAGTACTATCATAACAGATGAAACAGTAATGATTTTTGCAGGAAACCCTCGATTTTGGTCAGAAAATGAGACAGCAGGCCTTCCATTACTCTATTTATTTCTTACTTTGAATAAACAGTCAAGCATCTCCTTTGCCTTCATCCATAGCCTGAAAATTCCTCTAAGAACTCTACCAAACTCGTCTTTATGCAGTGAAGTAGATAGGCTAAACCTATTAAACAGTGTGAAGATTAACACATATTGGTACAAGACCTAACCCTAAATTTTAGGGGTTGGTGCTTTTCGCTTAATAATTCTATAAATGCCCCCTGAATAGGATTCCACTGGCTTGTATCTTCAGAGCTCATTTTTATCCGACATTTTGGGGATTGTCACTTTTCTCTACGATTCTACTGGCTTAAATTTTCCTAGCATTTGTTTATCAAGAAACACAGTACTTCAGATCAAGGAAATTTATTGACAGTAATCTTTTCTTTTTCTTTTTTGATAAGTAATGTCGACAGTAATCTTTACAATGTCAATATGTCATACTCCTAATACCTTCCCCATGTTATACTATTTCCAACATTCCTTAAGCATTCATCACCCTAAAGCTTGTATAACTTATGACTACCACCCTATAAATTGAAACTTTTATCATTCATCCCTCAAATATCGAACATCATAGAACCTTCCCACTGCTTATCCTCCTAAGAACTTCAACTGTGTTACTTCGCACCCATATCTCTCCTCTTCAGGACACAACCAAAGTGTTTCAAAGGGGGTTTATCTCATCGTAGGTCTTCTAAGTTAATTGAAGTCTCCATAGCTCTATTTAAAAATCACATATGTAACTTCATAAACTTTAAAGTTCAAAAAGAGATTTTTCGAGGTCCTTATACTCATGCGTAGCGCTTTTTTCACCTTATCAATAACGCAAATCAATGATGGTTCTGTTTGTCACCTTAATTGGACCCAACCCTTTGGTTTGCCAGGGCTATTGTTCCCTTATGGAGTAAGACATCAATTTCTCAATAAAAAATTTCTTTTGATTGTGCTCACAATACTTCCATGAGGAAAACCTCCACACAGACATCTATGGGCAAGCCCTCTAATAGTCCTAACTTCCTATTTCTCAGCTCACCTATGACCTCAGCACACAGTAGCTGTAACTAAATACTTCAACTCCACCAAATAGAATTCAAATTCTTTCTTACATCACATGTCCTAAACACCCAACTCGACCAAAGTGATTTAAAGCCTTACAACATATGCAAAATGGATCATGCCCAGCCTTCCACCCCATCCAAGGCCATCACCATAAGAACCACAAAACCTAAACCACTGCACTTCACACAAATCAATAAGCATCAGTTCAAACCCAATTCATTTAAAGTCGCATAATCTAGAACAGGGAAAATCTCGCATTGATCAATCCATGCATGACCAATTGACCATCAACATTTATTGCTAAGATCACACTAAACATGTTCTTGATATATGGAGTAATATATACATACACCCAAATTTCACACACACACACATAAGAGAAAGTACCAAAAATATGGAATCATCAATAAAGATTCATCAAAAACCAACGCAAACGCAAAAAGCTGTTAAACTGGAGAGTTGCAAAATTGATGGACAGTTTAGAGAAAAAAAAAAGTTATGTATTTGCAAGGATTAAATGAAAATCACGAAATGGGTATGCGAAATTCTTACCAGAAATCATGGGGGGTTGGAAAAGTTGAGACCTCAAAAGCTCCAAATATATATTGTAAATTGAAGAGCTGCTGATGTGATGCGGCGAAAATTGAAGGCAAAAAACAGGAGAAGGGGTGACGTCAAGTGGGTTTCATAATCGTAAGGAGGGGTTGTCCGTCACCGGCGCCACTCCGTAAAAGAATTGAACGGTGACGAGTGAGCGAGCCAATTTTGGTTTTGTGATAGATCCTCTGTCGTGTTGTAATTGTGTTGAATGGGAGAAAGGGGTTCACGCGCGTAGGGTGGCTGTGAGGAGAATATTAGTGGACTAGTGACGGTAATGCGGGTGGGGTCCTAGGTGACGAAGGACTGTGATTGGACAGTGAGAAAAGAGTGTTGGGTTAGGAGGTGGGGTAATACTTCCCCCCAGTATGTTTGTAATCGTATGCTCTCTATATCTTTTCAGTTGCCCAAAAGGTCAGACGGGAAACCAGTAGTTGAAGAAGATCCTATTGTATATTTTTTTTGGGTCAAAATATGAAAAACACCCCCCAAGTAATTACTCAATCCCATAATATCCCTCAACGTTAAAATTTTCTCAACTCCATACCCAATCTTACCATTTGTTTCAATCAGGACCCTCCCGTCAATAACCGTTAGAAATGCTAACAGATGAGGGGTCATTTTGGTCATTTGATTCGGGGGGCAAAGTGGGAAGCTCAATCTTAAGAAACCGAATCTCGTTGAAGTTCTTCAACACTTGGGTCGAAGAATGGTGGGTTACACCACCTTGATCAAGATCCAGATCGTTATTGTTATTACCAACAGATAACGATGAGGAAGAAGAAGAAGAGAAAGAGG
Organism: Codonopsis lanceolata; assembly: GCA_013146195.2. Taxonomy (NCBI): domain Eukaryota; kingdom Viridiplantae; phylum Streptophyta; class Magnoliopsida; order Asterales; family Campanulaceae; genus Codonopsis; species Codonopsis lanceolata. The sequence continues at coordinate 105,829,767 of CM028382.1, read as the reverse complement.
GAGAATTGAAAGATCTTTTTGGACCAAAAAATTGACCAAGGGCTTGAATGGGCTTAACGATTCCACCAAAGACGAAGTGGAATAGGCTGGTAAACGGGTCGCGGGACTTGTCGGAGGCGGAAGAAGAATCATCGTCGGATATAACGTAGTCAACACGAACGACGACGTTTTCAACCTGAGGTACAAGAGAGTGAAAGTGACGAGAAACAACGCAGCATCGACCTAAAGCCTTGACGTCTCCGATCTTGTTAAAGACTAACAACATGAGAGAGTCCAGCAATAGGTCGCAATAGTCGATGTCGATGTCGTCGTTGGGGGATGCCAGGGAACTGTAGTAGGGTTCTGGGAAGATTTTCATGTTCAGATCCAGCCTCAACGAAGACATTATATGAATACTAATAAACTCAATGCAGAAAAGGTTAAGGAAAAGAAGATTGAGATGGGGATCTGGGGAAATTTTGACTAAAAAATTATCATATCAAATTGGGTAGTTTATATGATACGAAAATTGGATCTGGTTAGATTGAAAGACTTGTAGTAATCAAGGAAAGAAAGGAAGAGCTATGGGATCTGATCTGGGTATTGTGGAGATGAAAGAGAGAGAGAGAGAGAGAGGAAAGGAATGGTGGAGGAGATGTATCCACGGTTTTGTCTTACAGGGAAGCAATGAGGATTGAGGAATAGCTATAGAAGGAATATCAAGTTGAATCAAAAGAAAAATTAAGAAATGCTATAGTTTGAGAATATTTAATTAAAACTACAATATTTTGGTAAAAAAAAACTCGGTATAATATTGTGGTAGTTATATCAAATATTCACTTAAAAATAATTTTGAATATTTTTTTAAAATTTTCACTTTAAAAAAATTGTGGTAGTTAATCTTTTGATTTTTAAAATAATTTTGAATTAGAATTTTTTAATAATTACAAATAATTTTGATTAACTAAATGTATACACATCCCACATATGCAAGTTCAATTAATGATAAAAATTAATTATTAATCAAATCTCACTATTATATTGTTTTTAAAAAATTTAAATAATATATTTTTTCAAAAAAAAATTATTTTGATTGTTATAAAACCATTTTTCACTTAAAATATCCTAAATATCAATTAAATGATGAACTATAACCAAATCTCACTTTGCCCCTCAAATCAAATGACCAAAATGACCCCTCATCCGTTAGCATTTCTAACGGTCATTAAAGAAGGGTCCTAACTGAGAAAAATGGTAAGATTGAGTATGAAATTGAGAAAATTTTAATATTATGAGACATTATGGAATTGAGTGATTACTTTGGGGTGTTTTTTCATATTTTGCCCTTTTTTTGTTTTTTCTTCTCCGGTATGAATTACTGATTTATCATTTATGAAGGGAAGGGGTTCCTTTGTATCTTGTCCACTCATAATCATTGCTTATGTTGTGGTTGTACACTTGTACTTGTACTTACTAAATCTCTCCCAAATTAATTAATCGAGTGAGTTTCTAACTTGATTAGAAATCGAATCAAGAATTAATCAAAAACATCTTAATACTTGATCTTCATTATGCTCTCCACTGAATTTGTTTTATATACATGGTTTGTCATTCTATCACTACTTTTTGATAGAAATGAACAAACAACCACATGTGACTGCCCTGTTTTTTGATCTCTTCTCCGCGAATGAGAAATAAGTGATTTCAAAACTTTTTCAAACGTGTGGAATATGTCTGGTCTTAATTTGTGGACTCAAAATGTGTATAACAGAGTCGTCATCTTTATTTTAAGAAAAAAACAAAAAAAAAAAAACCAGATTTATAAAAAGGGTTCGGAGGCTAAGTTACGAGTTGGGAAATGGTTAGACACCCAACTCGCCCTTTCGGTCTCAAAATAGGTTTTAGGCTAAATATGCTTATATATATATATATATATATATATATATATATATATATATATAAATGAAAGAAATAACAAAACTTATAGCAGCCTCATTTTTTAGAGTTGTAAATATATTTATAAAAATTTCGTCATATTAACGGCTTATTTTAGTGTTATTTGTTATAGAATTTTGGACAGCATAATTGTTTATTTCGTGATATATGATTTTTTTTAAATAGCACATTTTTTAAGATAAAAAGTGAATAAAACTTTTAAAGTATCTACCTCTTGAAGCGTAGGGGTTTTATCACGTATCAAACCTCCTTCTGGTAGGCCTTAGGGTGTGTCGCTTTGTCCTTCAAGGAGAGGGAGTCTTTTTTCTTTTGATGGATTTCGGGCAGCGTGACTGCTCCGTTTGGTTGTTTTCCCTTGGGATCCGGGTGGCACAACTGCTTATTTTGGCTGGATTTGTTTGTTTGCTTGCGTCTAAAATCGGGTAGAACAACTGCTTGCTTCGGTTGGATTTGACGTCTGGAATCGAGCAAGGCAACTGCTTCTTTTTGATTCTTTTGAACCGGTGAAATAGTGCGAAAACCTAGCAGGGTAACTAGGGTTCACTTTGGCAAGAGAGTTTGAGTGTGTAGAGAAGAGATTTGACAGTTTGACAGAGCTTCGGGGCTAGAGAGGAAAATAACCTCGGCGTTCTCTCGGGAGAACGTTCACAGACTACGCGGTGTAAATTTGTGAACTGTGTGAACTCTGATTTTTCACTGCCGAAGGCCTCTATTTATAGGCTGAGATCGGGCTTCCTTCGCAATTAAGTTTGATCGCTTTGCTTTTTAACAACTTGTACCACGTGCTGAAAAGGTTGCATCATAGGCCAAGTGCACCAGTAACTTTGGGGCTATGGGCGCTGCCCAAAAAAAAAAGATCGAGTTTTCGTTATTGAGAAAACAATAAAATTTTCTTTTCGTATTTTAACAGTAGTTATAATTAAAATATTTATTTCTTGGTTTTCTTATAAAATAAATATCAAAGTAAAATATTTTATTTTGTTATATATTTGAATTTTTTTCTCTTTTTGTTATATAATGTACATATATCTAACCCATAAATAAATATTACTTCATAATTTATTTTTACAATATCTATTTTATTTATTGATAAATTCCTAAACTGTAGATTATCCGATAATAATTTAAGAATGGGAGTAATAAAACTGTCAGTTATAGCCGTGTGAAAATTTTGTGGATGGGTTCCACCACCATCATCCTCCATTTTGTATCCAGCGAACCTCTCATCTCCACCTCTCTCCTCCATTACACTGAATCGACACAATTCTCAAACTACGGAACTAGGTGGGTTCACGCCGGGAGACCAACGTCCAGTACTCGATTGGATTTCGAAGTCCTCAACCAACCATTCTGGATTTCAAAGATCTCATCACAAACCCATCTGGTCAACGCCCGCGATGAACTCCGACGTCAGCTTCTCGAGTCCGGCAACTTGGTCCTTCTTGAATCTTGATTAATCCTCTTCTTGTGCTGCTGCCTCTACAGATTCTCGACGGTAGAGAGAGGTGGGTCTTTCTGGGTTTCTTATTGTTCGCAAATACACACACCCATTGACACAACCGATAAGTAAAAACATCAAATTAGAAGGTGGGTTTGTTATCTGGGATCAAGGGGAGGTTTCTTTTTAGCTAATTTTGCATTAAACCCTTAAGATCTGGATTTTTGGGGGGGGGGGTATTGAGCAGCCTGCGAACTCATCGAAGTTCGCCATAGACGCTGGCGCAAACCATTCAGTCCACTTCCATAAAGCGCTCATGAAGGACCTTTGTGACCTTCAAATCGGGTCTTAAAGTCATGAAATCGAACTCATCAGAGTTAGTGGTCTTCATGCCTATGATTTGTATGGGTTTCGTGGTCCGGCGAACTCGTCGGAGTTTGTAATGAATGAGGATATGCAATGACCGGAAGTTGTTTAGGGTTGATTTAGTCCTCGAATGATGTAATCTCGAATGGAGACGAGAGCGAGAGATTGAACTATGTAGTTGGTGGGGGGGGGGGGTACTTACAGTAGCATAACGAGTACGAGAGGTTGAAGATGAAGTGATTTAATTAATTTGACCCCTTAATCTTCATAAAAATGACGTGCAATTTTTATTTTTAGTTGGACCCTTCAGATTTCTAATATCACACTACGTTTTAGTACTTATAGGGGTAAAATAGGAATTTAATCAAACTTAATGGTTAAACCTAACGTCCATTCAAAAAATGAGTTAAATTGTAACATAATTAAAGTACAGTGGTCATTATGATAATTTTTAAGTTTAAGTGACCTAATTACAATCTTTTGTAAAATACAGTGGCTTAAATATGTGTTTTGTCTATCCTTAAATGTGTCAATTTTGATCACAAAGTAATATTTTGTATTAAAAATAAAGCTAATTAAAGTTTGAAGTTGATTTAGAACTAAAATGTAAAGTTTTGGTAGAAAGGGACTTCGACAGTAAAGTTTGGAAAGAGAGAAGGCATCGGCGCATGATTTGGAACGAGGACGGCACCGGAATAATTAATGAAAATATTTAGTAAAGCAATGGCACCTCCACAGAGCAGCCCGTGCACAGGTCTTCGACCCGCATGTTTCAGCCCATTTTGTCTGATTTTGTTGAGCATCGAGTATACTGGACTGCATGTGTTGTTCGTAGGTGTTGTTGTTTATATAAATCGGGTTGTGGTAAGGAGATAACATAGAAGGAAAGTTAGTATTATTAGGAAAGTTGTAATTAGTTTCCTAATATTTGTTGTAGTCTTCTTGTGTGTTGGTCAAGTTAGGACTCTTGTCCACTCTTGTAATATATATTTGGCAGATGCGTTGAATAAAAGACAAGAAAGACAAAAACCTATTATTCGGCTATTCCAATTTATCAGGGGATCAGAGCGGTAGAAACCCTAGCCCGAAGTACTCATATCGGCGACATGACAGAAGAAGGAAGTGGTAAGAACAAATGGGGAGGAGCTGATTCGATGAAGAAAATTGATTCTTCATCTCCTTATTTTCTTGGATCACAAGATAATCCAGGGAATGTGATCACCCATATTCAGCTTCATGGTGAAAACTACAATGAATGGGCAAGATCTATTCGATTGTTGTTAAAGGCAAGGCGAAAGTTCGGGTTTGTTGATGGTTCTATCATCACGCCAGAGGAAGAAGAACAACTAGACGACTGGCAAACAGTCAATTCTATGATTGTTTCATGGATTATGAACACAATCGAGTCAAGTTTACGTTCGACAATATCATATCACGAAGAAGCCAACTTATTGTGGAACGATTTAAAGGAGCGATTATGTATCGTGAATGGACCCAGGATACAACAACTTAAGTCTGCTCTAGCGGAATGAAGACAAACAAAGAACGAAGGTGTAGGCAATTATTACGGTCGGCTCAAACAATTGTGGGATGAACTCGCAAATTATGAGATCCTTCCGGGCTGCGAATGTGGGAAGTGCACATGTGATCTAGGTACGAAGTTTTCAAGGATTCAAGAAACGGATCGGCTGTATCGTTTTCTTATGGGACTAGCAAACACTTACAGTGCAATGCAGTCCAATTTGCTTTCATTGGACCCACTGCCTTCTCTAAATCAAGCCTATCATGCAGTGATTCAGGAAGAACGCCTACGAGGAGGAGCCGTGACAAGGAACAAAGAAGAGCTTGATGCTGTAATGGCTTTTAAATTTCAAACCGATGTAAAAGGAAAAGGGAAGGCTGACGCTACCGCAATGTTCTGTCGGCACTGTAATCGTGAGGGGCATGAAGAAAGTGGGTGTTTTCAACTAATTGGTTTTCCTGAATGGTGGGGAGGTAGACCTTGAAGCGGAAAAGGAGGGGGCAGGGGAGGTACAAACGGTGGTAGAGGTGGAGATCGAGCAGCTGCATATCATGGCCGTGGCAAGGGAGGAACACCTCAGATACGGGCACATAATACAACAAGCGGCAACATGAATATAAAACTTGAACATGTTCTTTATGTGCCTACTTTGATATGCAATTTAATTTATGTGTCGCAATTAATAAATAATACAAATTATGTTGTTCACTTTGTTAATAATGTGTGTATTATACAGGACCGCACGACGAGGACGCTGATTGGAGCGGTTGAACAAAGAGAGGGACTATTTTTTTCGTGGTATTCATCGGGTTCAAGCTTTGACAATTAATGGAGATGTGGAGATGGACTTGTGGTATAAACGACTGGGACATCCTTCTAAGAAAGTAATGAAATTGGTGCCAAATATAGGTAATTTTGGTAGGACATAAAAAAAAAACATGTGATGTTTGTCAACGTGCAAAACAGGCTAGAGTTAGTTTTCCTGTTAGCAAAAATAAAGCTGATGGAATTTTTGATTTAATACACTGTGATCTGTGGGGTGGTTATAGAACTCCTTCTTCTTGTGGTGCATGTTATTTTCTAACTATCGTTGATGATTACTCTCGAGCAACTTGGGTTTACTTGTTGCGTGATAAAACCGAGGTTGAAAAGATGTTTTTAAACGTTGTCGCTATGATAGATCGATAGTTTAATAAAAGAGTGAAATATGTTCGTAGTGATAATGGAACGGAGTTTCGATGTTTGCTTGACTACTTTATTGAAAGTGAGATCATTTTTTAAACATCCTGTGTTGGGACTCCTCAACAAAATGGACGGGTAGAACGTAAACATAGGCATGTTTTGAATGTTGCTAGAGCTCTGTGATTTCAGGGTAATTTACCTATGTCTTTCTGGGGAGAATGTGTGCTAGCTGCTTGTCACCTGATCAATAGGACACCTTCTAGCATACTTGAAAATAAAACTCTGTATGAACTGTTGTTTGGTAAACCACCATCTCATACTTCGTTGCGAGTATTTGGATGTTTATGTTATGCTCATAATCAGCGACACAAGGGTGACAAATTCGCTAGCAGAAGCAGAAAATGTGTGTTCATGGGATACCCTTTCGGGAAGAAAGGGTGGCAGTTATATGATTTGGAAACAAGAAAATTCTTTGTTTCTTGAGATGTGAGATTTTTCGAAAATGAGTTTCCATTCGTAGACACTAGGCAAACAATGCAGCAGTCACCAATGGTTGATGACGACGAAATATTTGGAGGACAGGGTATTGAAGGAGGCGAAGGGTCTACGATGGACGATGACGATGACGATGTCGTACACGAGCAGGCTACGACCACAGAAGACACGACTCCTCCAGTTGCAGAACTTGGGAAGGGGATGCGAACTAAGCAACCCTCGGTTCTTCTCCGTGATTTTGTGACTCATACCATACGAAAAATGAGCCCTCTCCCAGATAGTTACCCGTCTCCGCAGTCATCCTCAGGTACTCCGTATCCTATTGCACATTATGTTAATTGTGAACGTTTTTCTATACAACATAGAAATTTTCTTGCAGCTATAACAACCAATACTAAACCAAAATGCTTCAAGGAGGCAGTTCGCCATACAGGTTGGCGGGAAGCCATGTCAACAGAAATTAAAGTCCTTGAGGAAAACGATACTTGGACTATGGAGACTGCCTTCAGGAAAGAAAGCGCTCGGAAGCAAATGGGTATATAAGATAAAGTATAACTCAGATGGCAGCATTGAGAGGCTTAAGGCTCGGTTAGTGATACTTGGGAATCATCAAGTTGAAGGGTTTGATTATACAGAGACGTTTGCTCCTGTGGCAAAGATGGTGAATGTTCGAGCTTTCTTCATCGTTGTTGCTACTAAAAATTGGATGGTCAATCAAATGAATGTTCATAATGCTTTTCTGCATAGGGATCTTGATGAAGAGTTGTACATGAAACTTCCTCCAGGTTTCTCCGTGTCCAAGCCAAATCAGGTTTGTCAGCTTCGAAATCTTTATATGGTCTTCGTCAGGCTCCGCGGTGTTGGTTTGCTACATTAACCACAGCCTTGAAGAGTTATGGATTTTCTCAATCACACTCGGATTATTCTTTGTTTACTCTAGTACGGGGGGACACTCAGCTCACAGTTCTCATCTACGTTGATGATCTGATTATTGTTGGGAATGAATTGGGAGCTTTGACTACATTTAAAACGTATTTAAAATCTTGTTTTCATATGAAGGATTTGGGTGTATTAAAATATTTTCTGGGGTTGGGAGTGGCCCGGAATCCCGAGGGTATGTTCGTGTGCCAACGAAAATATGCTTTCGACATTATTTCGGAGACTGGATTGCTTGGTGCGAAACCCGCTAAGTTTCCCATTGAACAGAATCATCGACTGGCTCTTGTGACAGGAGCAATCCTCGATGATCCGGGTAAATACCGAAGGCTGGTCGGGCTACTTATATATTTGTCAGTTACTCGGCCGGATCTCGCCTACTCAGTACATGTGATTTCTCAGTTCATGCAATGTCCTCAAGTGGAACACTGGGAAGCTGCACTTCGGGTGGTTCAATATTTAAAAGGAACACTAGGTCAAGGGGTTTTCCTTCAATCAAATACTCCCTCCGTCCCTAAATAATCGTCCTAGTTGACCCGGCGCACAGTTTAAGAAAAAATAATTGACTTGAATATTTATATTGATTTAATGTGTAGTTTCCTTTAAAGCCCATGTGTATGTGGCTCATAATTAAAGTATGGTGAAAAAGTAAGGGTAAAGTGGTAAAAGTGATGTTCTAAAAAGGTAAGTTTCAAACTGGACAATTATTTTGGGACGGACGAAAAAGGAAAGGAGGACGATAATTTAGGGACGGAGGGAGTAGTTCATTGGAGCTATCTGACTGGTGTGATTCAGATTGGGCGAGTTGTCCACTAACAAATCGGTCTCTCACAGGATGGTTCGTGTTTCTTAGGGTTTCACCCATTTCGTGGAGAACAAAGAAGCAACACACTGTGTCTTAGTCATCGGCAGAAGCATAATATCGGTCGATGGCGGCACTTACATGTGAATTGAAATGGCTGAAGCGGCTTCTTGAGGATTTAGGAGTTAGGCAGGACACCGCCTTGCGCATTCATTGTGATAAGCAGTCTGCCCTTTATATTGCTAAAAATCTAGTTTTTCACGAACGTACAAAGCATATAGAGGTAGACTGTCACTTCATATGTGATGCAATCAAGGACGGATTAATCGCGCCCTCATATGTCTCTACGCGGGAACAATTGGTGGACATATTTACGAAGGCTCTGGGCGAAGCAAGGTTCGCATATCTCTTAGGCAAGTTGGGTGTTCGAGATCTTCACGTTCCAATTTGAGGGGGATGTTGAGCATCAAGTATACTGGATTGCATGTGTTGTTCGTAGGTGCTGTTGTTTACAGAAATTAGGTTGTGGTAAGGAGATAACATATAAGGAAAGTTAGTATTATTAGGAAAGTTGTAATTAGTTTCCTAATATTTGTTGGAGTCTTCTTGTGTGTTGGTCAAGTTAGGACTCTTGTCCACTCTTGTAATATATATTTGGTAGATGCGTTGAATAAAAGACAAGAAAGACAAAAACCTATTATTCGGCTATTCCAATTTATCAGATTTTTAACCCGTTCTCTTTCATTTTGACTCATTTTCTTGTTGTGTAACATGTAGTCTTCTTTGATGGGTTGTTCGTTCTAGAAGCCTCATTTTTATTACCGTTTTATGCAAGTTTTTACCTAAAATAATAGTGCACATGCATACATGATCCTATATTTACTGGTTAATTAAAAATCCTCACGTTCTTCCTTTAAAAAAATTGTCTGAGAAGTTGTACAAACTGGATGAAAGGTTGTATATGTTATGTCTAAAAATCAAATACCAATTGCGTTGCAAGTTGTATGTTTTATCTTAATTTCCAACTTACCTTTAATTGACTTCCCGTTGGATGCAAAATTTATCATAATCTCTTCACACCAAGCATATAATAATATGAAGTTGGTGTGGAAAAGAGTGGTTCGTTTGGTTTTAATTGCTTACACACAACTTGCGAATTAAATAAGATTAGGTGTCAAACCCAAATTATTCAAACCTTTTAAACATTTTGAATGATCACGATAGTGAAACTTTTATAAAGGAAAATGTAAGTTTAATAGTAAGATTGTTTTATTGTGATTTAGAGGCTATAAATCACAAGAAAGAAAGTAAGAAACAATGGACATAGCAAACATACAAGGCCAAAACAAAAGGTGCAAAAGGTACAACCGATAAGAATTGAATATAGAATTTAAGAGGCAGAGGAAGAAAGAGAGGAGCGCATGAATCCATTCCCTTCTTTTTTTATTATTCAACTTGAATCCAAACCGAGAGAAGCACACGACATTTATACTCCCTCCCTGACCTAAGAGAGAGAAAAGGAAGCAAACAAACAAACTATTAAAGCTGACAGCCACAAACCTTATACTACTAGACTATAACACTCGATACCCTGCACTTCAATTCTCCCTTATTGACACTCTTATCTTCAACACCCCCCCTCAAGGGGAGAGAGGTGAACAAATTCAACACTCTCAGCTTGGGAAGTAAATGATGAAGTTGAGCAACAGACACAATTTTGGTGAACAAGTCTGCTAGTTGATCATGAGTAGAGAGGTGTGCAGTCTTGATTAGACCATTATTAATTTTCTCCCTTATGATATGGCAGTTGATTTCAATGTGTTTTGTCCTTTCATGGTAGACGGGATTAGCCGCAATGTGGAGAGCAGCCTTATTATCACAGTATAAAGGTATAGGAACAGAACTGGGCATGCCAAGATCTTTGAGCAAGGTAGTAAGCCAAGTCAACTCACAACAGGTTGAAGCCATTGCCCTGTATTCTGACTCAGCTAGCTGGGGACTTAGAAACAGTTGGTTGTTTTTTGCTTTTCCAAGAAATAAGAGAAGAACCCAAGAAGATACAAAATCCAGTGGTTGATCTCCTAGTAGTTGGACACCCAGCCCAATCTGCATCACAGTAAGCAGAGAGAGCAGAAATGGATTGAGCAGAGAGAGAAGAAAAGACCCTGGCTGAGCCAGAAATTGGCTAAGGATATGGACAGTGTATACAATTTCAGGCCTTGTGATAGTAAGATACAGAAGCCTGCCCACCAATCTCATGTACCTGTCTGGATTTGGAATTAAAGAACCAGAATCTGAGGACAAGTTAAGATGCTGAGAAAGAGGCAGATGAGAAGGTTTGGCATGAATATGACCAGTTTTAGACACTATGTCAAGACAATACTTTTGCTGGTGTAAACAAATACCAGAGGCATTCCTGGCTATTTCCAAACCAAGGAAAAACTTAAGATTTCCCAGATCTTTAATGGAGAAATTAGAATGGAGATGAGCTTTAAGATCAGCCATAGCTTGAGAACAAGAACCTATGATCACGTTATCATCAACATAAACCAGAAGGGCAGTGAAGGAAGTAGGAGATGATTTCGTAAATAATGTATGATCAAGAGCACTGAAAAAATCCAAATGACTTTAAGGCAGTGGAAAGCTTATGGAACCACTGTCTTGGAGCATGCTTGAGGCCATACAGAGACTTGACCAATTTACAAACCAGAGAAGAGTTGGAAGACTGAGTAGGACAGTGGCCAGGAGGAAGTGTCATGAAGACTTCTTCATTTAGATCACCATGTAAAAAGTCATTTGAAACATTCATTTGGCACAGAGGCCAATTTTTTATGGCAGCCATAGCCAACAACACCCTAACTGTAGTCATCTTTGCAACTGGTGCAAAGGTATCAAAATAGTCTAAACCTTTTATCTTAGTGAAGCCTTTAGCTACTAATTCGGCTTTGAATTTGTCAACTGAACCATCTTGTTTATGCTTAATCTTATAGATCCACTTGCAACCTACAGCCTTCTTCCCAAGGGGTAGGGGTTGTAAGATCCAAGTGATATTCCTTTCCAAGGCCTCTAATTCCAAAGTCATATCCTTACACCATTGTGGACACTAAACAGCTTGGGCATAGGTTCTTGGTTCAAATATACTGTCAATGTTAGCAATAAAAGCCTGATATGAAGAAGATAGATGAGAATAAGACATGACATTGTTAACTGAATGGGGAAAACAACTTTGTACACAAGCCCCACTTGAGGATGATATGTTGAATGACAAATTGGTATAGTCCTTACATTTCACAGGAATTGTCCTCTGTTTGACAGGTCTAACAAAGACAAGAGATGAAGTTTGCTGTTCAGAAACTGCAGGGAATCTGAGGTAAGATTGGTAGGTGGAATATGTGGAGTAGATGAAGTAGATGAGGATGAAGTGGGAGAAGAAGATACAGAGGGAACATCAGAAGTAGATAAAGGAAAGAGCAAATCATCCACACATTGGTCAGTGAAAGAAGGAAACATAGGAGAAGGAGTAGGAGTAGTATTATTTGCAAAAAGGGAAATGATCCTCATAGAAGATGACATCCCTACTATAAAATATTTTCTTAGTGGAGAGATCGTACAGTTTATATGCCTTTTTACCTTGAGGATAGCCTAGGAACATGCATTTTCTTACTCTTGAGCCAAATTTGTCTCTATTATGAGGTAGGGTAGAAGCAAAGCACAAACTGCCAAAAACTTTAAGATGAGCATATGTAGGTTTATGACCTAACAAAGCTTCTAGGGAGTCTTCCAGTGAAGTATGGAACTAGGGAACCTGTTTATGAGATAGGTAGCAGTTAATAAATAGTCACCCCAAAAAGATATGGGTAATTTGGCTTGGAATCTAATAGCCCTAGCTAATTCAAGTAAATGCCTATGTTTACTTTCTGCTCTTCCATTCTGTTGTGGTGTATCGATGCAACTGCTTTTCTGGATAATCCCAAGAGGTTCAAGAATGGAGGTAACAATGGAACTGAAAAATTCAGAACCATTGTTCGATCTGATTTCTTTAACACATGTGTATTGAGTTTGAACAAGAGTAAGAAAGTATTTAAGATATGTGAGAACCTGGGCTTTGGATTTTAAGAGAAAAGTCCATGTGGTTCTAGTGTTATCTTCTACAATGGTGAGGAATGAGGTGAAGCCATTGTAAGCCCCCACACATCACACTATAACAAAGGGAAAAAGGTTTGTCAGAATGAGACTCACTTAAGGGAAATGGCAGTTTGGTTTGTCTTAGCAAAGTGACAGTTATCACAGGGAGATTTATAACTGGAATGATTAACATGGCAGATATTCAAATGCTTTAATGAAGTGATAGGAATGTGCCCAAGTCTTAAATGCCATAGAGTGACTTCTATATTGAAAGCCAAAGAAGCAGAACAAGACATTATAGGATTTTTTTGTTCAGCAGTACAAGAATCAGAAGTACAAGAAGCAGAACAAAAAGAACAGATAAACTTGTCAGAACATTTCTGTAAGGGTAAAATAGGCATAACCTATTTTAGTCTTGTTTTCACCTTTCTTGGTCAAAGTAGTTTTTTAAATTAGTTAATGTTAATTTAGGATTTAGTATATTTTATTAGATTTAGTTTAGTTATTTTTGGTAACAAAATATTTAATTAGATTTTGTTTTTCCTTGGTCCTTAAGGTTTTATCATTTTTGGAAACATAATTTTCCTAAAGATTTTTGGTTTTCTTGGTCCTAAAGTCTAGGAGTCATTTTTGGTAACAAAATCTTTTATTAGATTTAGTTTTGGTATTTTTTGGTAGCATAATCTTTTTGTAGATTTTAAGTGCACATATTTGGTAACTAAATCTTTGTATAAATCCTAGTCTAACCATGATTCTTGACCAATTTCATATTTGGTAATCAAATCCCATAAGTTTGGTAAGTTGTTGATTTTTTCCTTAAATACTAATCCTTGTCATTGTTGGAGTTGGACTATTTTATGTGTGTAGGAGATCTTGGCATTATATAAGGAGGAGCTTGGACATGGCTGGTGTGACACGCCTTGGTACAGAATTCTGAGAGAGCAGATAAAAAAAGAGTGCAGAAAATTCAGAACCTGATTTCAGAATTCCAGCAGTGCAGCAGATTTGAATGTGCTTCCGGATGTTGCAACATTGGAAGCAACATTGGGCGTTTTTGCTGTTTTTGACTTCCTAGCTGATTTTAGGAAGCTATTTCTTTCTTCCCACGTTTTCTATACCTGTTTTTATGTGGGTGTTTTGCTCTCCAAGACTTGTTGTCTTGTGAGAGTGTTTTGTTTTGTGATTTCACCTAGTTTCTTGTAAAACAATTCATCCTTTTTAGTGAAAACTTTTTGGCCATGAGGATAGATCTACAAGTATAGACTTGTAGATTGTTTGGTAAATTTTTGTGATTAATTTCGTGCTTTAGTATTAAGTCTTCCGCTGTTTTCGTTATTTTTCTGTCTTTTGTGACTTTTTAATTGTAGCTTTTTAACAAGCTACATTAAATCTTTGAGAATCCTAGCTACTCACGTTCTTTCAATTTCCTTGTTAATAAAGTTCTATACAGTCCATCATCCAATCTACCAATCTCATTGGTTCCCTTGTGTACTAGGTCATGTAGGAAGCAAACAGAAGAAGAGAAAACAAGATTGTAGTTATTATCAACAAGTTTACTTCCAGTCAACAAGTTGTATTTGAACGATGACACAAACAAAAGATTAGACAGAATAATATTCTGATCAAGTATGATAGTACCTTTGTGAATAACCTTGGTTGTGTGACCATTAGGAAGAAGAATAGATAGTTAATGCAAATAGGGTTAGTAAGAAGATCAAAGTAAGGTGTGATATGGTCTGTGGCCTCAGTGTCAATTATCCACTCAGTGTGTTGCAGATTAGGACTAGATGAAGCCTTAGAAAGACTAAAAGTGGAACAACTTATAACAGTACCTGTTGTGTGAGATTCAGAACTTTCTGGCATTCCTCCATAATGAGACATCAGTTGCATAAGCTTGTTGTATTGAGTAGTAGTCAGCTCTGGAATACAATAATTGCTTTCAGCAGTATACAAGAATTGCTTTCAGCAGTAGCACATCTTATCACTGCTCACATCCAGTATTATCACTGTTGAGGACATTTGCAGACAGACCTTTCATCTTGTTTTTAGGCATCTTACTGAGATCTGGTTTTACTCCATAGAGCTTGTGCCATTCTGGGAATCCATGTAGGAAGAAACACCTTTCCTTGGTATGAGAATCCCTATGGCAATGGTCACACCAAAACTTCCCCTTCTGTGTGTAATTAGGTCCTATTCTTAAAAGTTTTGAAACCAGTTCTGCCAGACAATATACCTTCAGAAGATTTACTAAAGCAGCATACATGTCACTAATGGTGGTGGATCCAGATCCAGAATTACTACATTTTCGTTGAGTTTCTTCCTAAATCAGTAAGTTTTCTGCCTTACTTAAGCTAGGCAATGGATTCATCATTATAATTTGGCCCCTAATGGAGGTAAAGCTACCATTGAGTTCCATCAAAAATTGAAACAGTTTTTGCTCATGTTCATAATCATCCTACTTTTGAATTGATCCATAGTTGCAATCACATACAAATTTTGGAATGCTATTTAGATTGGTCAATTCGTCCCAAAGGCTTCTGAATTTTGTAAAATAGGCTGAGACACTTAGGCTTCCTTGTTGACATTGAGACATAAGTTTCTTAACTTGGAAGATTTTTAGAGCATTACTCTGTGAAATCTAGCATTAAGGTCCTCCCACATAGCCTTTGTTGTTGGAAAATATACAATACTGGATTTGATTTCAAATGAAACAGCATTCAACAGCCATGCAATAACCATATTATTACACCTATTCCATTGATCAAGATACTTAGAAGGTGATGCAGGTTTCTTATTCGATCCTTTAACCAGACCTGATTTGTTTTTTGTTGTGAGAGCAATAACTATAGACAACTTCCATTGATTGAAATTAACTGTATCATTCAGAATTTGAGTGACGAGTACCGTACCGGGATGATCGTTTGGGTGAAGAAACAATGGATGTGAGGGATGAAGCTAAAGTGTTGATGCTTTCAGATCGTATTCGTCAGCAACTTCTTCATCGCGTATAGATTCTTCGTCACTACTACTATTGTGTTGTTATCTGACATTGCTTACAAACACGGGAAAACTCTTGAATTATGGATTTCAATTTGAAGAGAAGGACAATCAATTTTGACTTTGAATCACGAAATCAATCAGAGTTTTTTTGGCGGAAAAACATTGGATTAGAGGATATACCATGATAAGAATTGAATATGGAATTTAAGAGATAGAGGAAGAGAGAGAGGAGCGTATGAATCCATTCCCTCCTTTTCTTATTATTCAACTTGAATCCAAACTGATACAAGCACACGACATTTATACTCCCATGTTACAGTCTTACAGACCTAAGAGAGAGAAAAGGAAACAAATAAACTAACTATTAGAGCTGACAACCACAACCCTTATACTACTAGACTATAACACTCGACACCCTTCACTTCAATTCTTCCTTATTGACACTCTTATCTTCAACAACCATGCATGACCAATTGCCCATCACCAATTAAATCAGATGCCCATGGGTTAGCTAGGCAATATGCATATGCCTGCTGCAGATTAATAGTGAGCTTCAGGAGACATAGTACAAGGAATTTGGCAACTTGAATGTTCTTTTTGGTACTGTATGTCCCTCAAAACTGCTCCATTGATCACCAGCAATGCCCCATAAGCGATGACCTTCGTCTACCAACCGTTTCCTTGCTTCGGCTTTGTAGTTTTCCACTTGCTTATATTCATCGTCTAGACCCCTGCACCCCAATTCCAAAATATATATTCCTCTGGCCATTGGCTTCTAATTAACTAGAACAAATGGAAGCAGAGAAAGAGAGATTATACCTCAAAATGAGGCCACTCCATCCATGATATCCGGCACCGATGAGGTTGTCAACAGTAGCATCTCTGAGGGTTTCCCTTCTGGTGGAGATCAAGAAGATCTTAACTCCACTGTCTTTTATATCATGGAACAATCTCACCATGTGCTCAACTGCTGGTGCCTTGCACCCTCTCATCCATCCTTCCAGTGAACTCGTATTGATCTTCTCCCCCCTAGGTAGGTAGGTATTCACATTTCACCCATCAAAAATTCACATCTCAATTGTCAATGTAAAATTCATAAGCAAACAAAAACTGTTGAAAGAATATTAATTAGAAGTTACCCAAAATTGTGTGATTTGAAGTAAGGCACAGTTGACAAAAGGGTATCATCAACATCAAATATCCAAGCATCCTTGCCATCACCTTTCAAATGGCAGCAGCTGCTAAGATAAACAGCAATCTCTTCAACAGCCCTCTCCAAATCAGCCTTGTACTGAGTTGATGTCATGTATTTCCCAATGTACTGTGTGCACTCTTGTGGGACCACACTGAACCCTCTTATATTGTTCAACTCAACATTCATCCTCCAACTCTCACAAAAATTCTTCAAGCTACTCCCACCTACATTCTTCTTTCTTTGATTTAAAATGTTCCAATCTGCATTGCCTAACCCTAGGAAAAAGCTTGTGTAAGCTACCAAGAACACTAACGGACTTCTTATTCCCCTTTCCATCAGAGAAACAGACAGAGATAGGGAAGAGGAACTTTTCTTGATCACAAGTGTTTGGGAGTGGTGGATGAATATAGAATGAAAACACATGAATTGTGGGGTATATATGTTCATAAATTCACGCCAATAATGAATGATCAAGAATCAAGAGGCAAATCGGAACACAGTATTTAATAATTAATTTATAAGTTAAGTCTTGATAGTGCGGTCACGTGTCTAGCTTTAATAATCAAATTCATTGATTAATTTTTGACCATTTTAAAAGGTAGGGTCAGTCTCTTAAATCATCTAAAGTCTGAAGCTTAAAGATTAATTATATTGATGAATATTGATGTCACGTAAGGGACGGAGAAACAGAAAATCATTTCAGCAATGCATAAAGTCAGAAGAGGCTTGGTGAATGGCCGGGACCATATCAATCATCGTTTTGCTTTTTCTTTTGTTTTATTGGATTCCCAATCTGTACACTGCAAATTATCTCCACCATTTTCGGTCTATTAATAACCCTTTAAAATAAATAGGGTAGGTTTCACCATTTATTCAGATTCATTTATTTTAATTGTTAGTCTTCCATGAAATACTAATAACTTAATTTGATCCTCCTTGTATCATTTAAAAAATAATAATAATAAGATTTTAAGCCCGTGCCTATGTGTAACGCCCCAAAATTTGGGTCCTACTATATGAGTTCAAATTTGGCCACGTCACTACAATTTCAAACTTAATTAAAGACTAGTTAAACGTCACCCAAATAGAAATTACAAAAGTCTCCAATTTAAAAATACAATCATCCAAAATAAATTACGAAACAAAGTCTACCAAATTAACTATGTCTTCAATAAATTTCACAACTTATAAATTCGCCCTATAAGTCTTGATTCCTTCACGGGTATCCTCTACCTCAAACTTTGTCCTTAATTTCGACCTGGAAAAAGATGGTTGTGAAGGATGAGCGAACAAAGCTCAGTAAGATCATACGTCGCCCCTCCGGTTTCTAATGAGGGGTGACTCAAGAATAATCGTGCTGTGAGTTAAAACGAAATTTAGAAATTTGATAATTTGCAAAAATCAAAGATAAGTATCGATCGACAAGAATATAAATTCTAAAACAAAAATGGAGAGTTCAAAAAAGACAATTTGGATTAATAAGTTTGTCATTACTGGCTGTCCCATACCAGCTAGTAATAACCGAAGATTCAAAACATTTATTAGGATCACATAAGGATCTATTGACCAAAAACCAAATCCCCCGAAGGGTACACAAATCCCCCGTAGGGTATACGAATCCCCTGAATGGTACACAAATTAAGGTATATCCGGATAACCGCACTCACAGACCAAGTGGTGCAACTTAAAATATTTCAAATGTTGTAACGAAAATCCCCGTAACGGATTGTTCATACTTAGTGATCACAAATAATTTCAAAACATGAATAGTACTATCAATGTACTATTATTAAAACGTAATTCATATAAAATTCTTCATTTTTAATACCAAAGTGTATACCGACAAGGTTTATAAATGCAGAGAAATTTCTCAATCACAAAGGTATTTCATGAAAATTAAAGTAGACATGAAATTTGCGAAAATGAAGGTATAACGAAGATATTCAATAAAGCTAACGACGGAGTCAAAGCAACTACCGACATAAGGTCGGGCATGGCAAATGAAAGAACGAATAATTTCAAGAATTTTGCGGAAGCCTACATTAAAAGTTTTTTTTTTATACTTTTTCAAAGAACCTAAAAGAAACGTAATCTCTTACCTTGTTAACGTGTGCTCACGACAAAATCTCGAACCGCAATTGAAACCTTAATTCGTCTCGCCCAAAACTAATTTAAACAAAACACTAAAATTAAAATTATGAATTTCGGATCTTATTATTTTTGAACTTAAATAACCCAACAAAAGTAAAAATAATATTAATGACAACTAATTAACTGTTAAATAGTTAAAGGGTCATTTTGTAATTAATTGGAAGTGGTTAACTATGTCCAAAAGCGTAGGGGAAAAACTGTAATTTTTTTGAAACTCATCTTCTTCCCCACGAAAAAATCTGTATCCATATGCTTACCTCTTCCACCAAAACATTACTTATATATCTATCTATATACTATACACTTTTTTCTTAAAACAACAAGACTTCCATACCAAAGCTTTTGAAAAGATTTACAACTTGATTTCAACCAAAAAAAAAAAAAAAACTCGCAGAAAGCGTTCGTAAAGACCCACTTCACGGTTTTGGTTTCAAACAAAAAAAAAAACATTATAGATTATATTAAGGAACCCATCTTAATCTGATATATGAAATCTCTATCTTACCAAATCTTGGCTACAAGGAAAAACAAAGGCGAAGGTGGGTTTACCTCGGTTTCCTCGATGGAGCACACGCACAACCAAAATTTGCAGCCGGTTTGCCGTCGACGCCTCTCCCTCTCTCTCTCGACTCTACTAAAACAGAACCCCAAAGCACCGGTAGGATAACTTACAAGTTACAACCCACTTTGTGATTGATTATATCCGGACTCTTTGTTCAACCGAGTGGGAAGACTTCTTTTCGGAGACCAACACGGTAGAGGTAAGGATGATCACGTAGAGGTATTATCCTTAACATTGTTGTTATTTAATATTATAATATTATAATATTATTTTAAGTCTTCTTTATGATTGATTTATTATTATTATTGTTGTTGTTGTTGTTGTTGTTATTATTATTATTATTATTATTATTATTATTTTAACGGCCCAATTTCGAAATTTATCCAAAACCGAAACTAGGCCCAAAATAATTAGATCAGCCCAAAACAATGAAAAGAGATTAAATTATAATTTAACATTTCATACTAGTATTTTCGGGGTATTACACTCTCACCCCCTTAAAAGAAGTTTAGTCCCTAAACTTACGTACCAAGTCAAACGAAGAGTTCAGGGTGCTTCTCCTTCATTTCCTCCTCAAGTTCCCAAGTAGCTTCCCTCTCGATGTGATTGCTCCATTGAACCTTGACATAAGGAATGATTCGCTTTCGAAGAACTTGATCCTTCCGATCTACAATTTTAATAGGCTGCTCAACGTAACTAAGATCCTCCCTTAAACGAGCTGTTTATACTCTATTACATGACTCGGATCCGGGGCATACTTCCTCAACATTGAAACATGGAACACGTTGTGCACCCCTGAAAGTATTGGTGCTAAAGCTAGTCGGTATGCAACTTCCCCGACTCGTTCGAGCACTTCAAATGGTCCCACAAATCTTGGGCTAAGCTTACCCTTAATACCAAACCTCATAAATCCACGGGTAGGGGAAACCTTGAGGAACACATGGTCCCCTACTTCAAATCCGAGTTCACGTTGGCGTTTATCAGCGTAGGACTTCTGTCTACTCTGAGCCGTTAACATTCTCTTATTAATCTGTTGTACCTTCTCCGAGGTAATTTGTACCAATTCTGGTCCTAACAACTTCCGTTCTCCTACTTCATCCCAACATGTAGGCGTACGACACCTTCTTCCATATAACGCTTCGTACGGCGCCATACCAATGCTTGCATGGTAACTGTTATTGTAGGTGAACTCCACTAGAGGTAAATGATCATCCCAATTTCCCTGAAAGTCCAAAGCGCAAGAACGAAGCATATCTTCCAAAGTCTGAATGGTCCGCTCTGATTGGCCGTCTGTCTGCGGATGGAAAGTCGTACTCATACTCAAAGTGGTGCCCAAAGCCTTCTACAAACTACCCCAAAACTTCGAGGTAAACCTGGTGTCGCGATCAGACACAATCGAGACTGGCACCCCGTGTAACCTGACAATCTCATCTACATACATCTTGGCCAATTTTTCCAACGGGTCATTTATCCTGAAGGCTAAAAAGTGTGCTGACTTCGTCAAACGATCCACGATAACCCAAATGGAGTTCTTTCCTTTTAGTGTCTTCGGCAACCCCACAACGAAGTCCATAGTTATATGTTCTCATTTCCACTCGGGTATGGGCATTGACTGTAACAATCCTCCCGATCTCTGATGTTCGCACTTTACTTGTTGACACACGAGACATTTGGACACGAACTCTGCTATTTCTCGTTTCATATTACTCCACTAGAAAGTGTCTCGCATATCCCGATACATCTTTGTGCTCCCAGGATGTATCGCAAATCTTGAATTGTGGGCTTCTTCTAACACTTCCCTCTTTAACTCTGGATCCGATGGAATGCAGACCCTCTTACCAAAGCGTAAAATACCATCCCCTCCAAGTCGAAAATCCACTTGAGCTCCAATCTCTACCCTTTCACAAATTTTTACTAACTCCAGGTCGACTTTCTGGGCAGTTTTGATCCTCTCTAGCAAGGACGGCTGAAGACTCAATCGTGCCAGATAACCTCTTCCTCCCCTTACCCAAACTTCCAAACCCAAATTCTCGATATCCTCGAGAATCCTCTTCTTCTTTGTTAACATCACAGCCAATGTTCCTTTACTCTTACGACTCAAAGCATCCGCCACTACATTGGCTTTACCTGGATGGTAGAGAATGGTGCAGTCGTAATCCTTCAATAACTCCAACCATCTCCTCTGTCTCATGTTCAATTCCTTCTGAGTGAAAATGTACTTAAGACTTTTGTGGTCCGTATATATCTCGCAAGTCACTCCATACAAATAATGTCGCCAAATCTTTAAAACAAACACTACTGCGGCTAACTCCAAGTCATGTGTTGGGTAGTTTCTTTCAAAGTTCTTTAATTGCCTCGAGGCATAGACAATCACCTTCCCATCTTCCATCAATACGCAACCCATACCTTTCAACGACGCATCACTGTAGATTACAAACTTCTCTGATCCTGACGATAAAGCAAGAATTGGAGCTGACACTAATCTTTTCTTTAACTCCTCGAAACTGGCCTCACACTCCTCTGTCCAAACAAACTTCTTGTTTTTTTGAGTCAACTGAGTTAGAGGTCCTGCGATTTTTGAAAACCCTTCTACGAAACGACGATAATATCCTGCTAGCCCCAAGAAACTTCGAACTTCCGTAGCGGTCGTCGGTCTCCCGCTTACCACGCCTCTATCTTGGTCGGTCCATCGAGACTCCATCTTTTGACACTACATGACCCAAGAAACTCACCGTTTCCAACCAAACTCACATTTATTGAACTTCGCATATAATTTCTCCTCCTTTAAAATCTGCAGTACCGTCCTCAAGTGTCGCTCGTGCTCCTCTCGAGTTTTTGAGTAGATCAGTATATCATCGATGAAGACAATCACGCACCGATCTAGAAATTTTCGAAACACTCGGTTCATTAAATCCATAAACGCTGCTGGAGCGTTCGTCAACCCAAACGGCATCACCAAAAACTCGTAGTGTCCGTATCGTGTTCTAAACGCAGTCTTAGCAATATCCTCCTTTCTAACTCTAAGTTGGTCGTACCCCGAACGAAGATCGATCTTTGAGAAGTAGCAAGATCCTTGTAGTTGGTCAAAAAGATCGTCGATCCTCGGTAAAGGGTATTTGTTCCTCACCGTGACTCGATTCAACTCACGATAATCTATGCATAACCTCATCGTCCCGTCTTTCTTCTTCACAAACAAAACTGGTGCACCCCAAGGTGATACGCTAGGCCTAATGAGCTCCTTTTCCAACAATTCCTGTAATTGCTCCTTCAATTATTTAAGTTCCGCTGGAGCCATTCTATATGGTGCTTTAGAGATTGGGGATGTCCCCGGTGCTAAGTCAATTAAGAATTCCACCTCCCTCTCTGGTGGGAGTCCTGGTAATTCTTCAGGAAACACCTCCGTAAACTCCCTAACCACAGGAAGTGACTCAAGACTAACCCCTTCCTTACGTGTATCAGTAATGTGCGCCAAATAACCTTGGCAACCCTTCCTTAACAGTCTACGGGCTTGCATTGACGAGATAAAACATGTTAAGGCCGTCGGTTTAGAACCCTTAAATCGAAACTTCGGTTCTCCTGGAATGAAAAATATTACCTCCTTCCCAAAACATTCTACCCTAGCATGGAAGGCGGCTAACCAATCCATTCCCAAAATTATGTCAAAATCTCGAATATCCAAGTAAATAAGATCTATAGGCATTTCCCTACCTTCCAAATTTAACGAACAAGACTTATATACTGAAGTCACTGGAATAGACTCCCCAGTTGGTGTATCTATAACTAACTCGATATCTAGGTTTTATGACGACAGTTTCATGCGTTGTGCAAGAGATGTAGATATCACAGAATGGGTTGCACCCGGATCAATCAATGCATACAAACTACAAGAATAGAGTTGGACGGTACCTGCCACCACATCATTAGTAGCGCGAGCCTCTCCTGCATTCATTGCATACACTCTACCTTGCTCCCTTGGTTTAGGTTTGTCCCCGCCACCAGTGTTCTGAACAACCCGATTCCTCAGTGGCTCAGGGCAATCTCTGACCTTGTGTCCCATTTTGCCGCAGTTAAAACAAGCTTCGGTTTCCCTGTGGCAAGCCAACGTCGGATGCTTTCCCCCCACAGGTCTTACAAGTCTCAATCTGCCCCCGATTCGCATTCCATCTATCTTGACCTTGGTCCTGTCTCTGATCTCTTCCTTGATTCCGATTCTGACTCCACTGATTTGACCCCTTGAATCTATTATCATATGTGTTTCTCCTCTTGTGCCCACTGTAACTACTTCCTCGATGACCTGACTGATCTCGCGAATTATTTCGTCGATAACCCGACTGATCCCGAGAACTATTTCTTCGATGCCCCGACTGATCCCGAGAACCACCTCCAAGACTCTCAAAATCTCTCTTTTTCTCCTCACGCTTCTTTTGATAGTCTGCTGATACTCGTTCAAGAATTCTAGCCCGGTCGACCACTTAAGCATAAGTCTTCAACTGCAAGGCTACTAAGCGATGACTAATTCTTCCATCGAGGCCTCTTTCAAACATTCGCCTTTTGGCTTCTCATTCTCGATGAGACCCGAGCATATTTTGACAGCTCCGTGAATTTGACAAAGATACTCATCCACCGTCATCTTCCCTTGTTCCATTTAGAAACTCAACCACTTACCGTCTCCGCACACACTTTCCAAAATATTTCTTATAGAAGACCTCGAGGAAAGTCTCCCAAGTGTATTCTTCGCCCCGCTTGCTTCCACGCTTCTCATCTCTCGATCGCCACCACCGACGCCTCTCTCCTTCGAACTTGAAAGTGGCGAGGTTGACCTTTTGCTCACTTGTGAGGGTCATCGTTCTAAAAATTTTCTTCATACTTTAGACCCACTCCTCTGGTTTAATTATGCCTGGCGCGCCTGAGAAGGGTTTAGGGCTTCTCTTCTGGAATATGTCAAGGGGGTCTTTTGCTACTCTTCAAGGTTGAGGAACTACTAGCTGAAGTCAGGTGCCGTTGTGGTCAGTTTGGATAATTTGACCAATCCCTGCTTACGCCTTGGCTCAAATTTTGTAAGGTTCATCATAAGGACCGGGTCCACTAAGGTGGGATTTGTTGTGTTTGGTCGAGGCACCGCAGGGCGTGGTTTTCATCGCTCATACTAAATTGGGTTCCGATGGTCCCCACACACTTCGTAAACCGAGTCTTCATCGCTCCTCCTCCCCTGCTTTCCTGGCCACCCACCACGACCTCTGCTAGACGCCCTCCTCTACGTGCCATATTCCGTACAAAAACGAGGAAGTGTCAAAAGATATCTAAGATTCCATCACACTAAGATGTGATTGCTAACTGACATGACATAATTGGAAACAATCTACACACTTGTTATGTAATATCAGATTCCTTCCCAAAGTTAGTTCTCAAAATCATCTCGAAACCAATATCACATAGAAATATAGTTGAACGGAAACATCAATGTATTCAAAAATAATCTCCCAAAATTTATTAAGTATCAAAAAAATTCAACCCATATCTCAAAATTTGGACACGCTTAGTGTATTCCATGTCCTATAACTAAAAACAACCCTCTAAACAAACTCAATGACTAGGGTAACAATAAAACAAAATAACTAGTGTAATGTTCTATCTAGTTTTCTGTCTCCTCTTCATCTTCCTCTAAGTCTTCCGGATTCTCTTCCCCCACTGGTCCATTATCCATGGCCATTTGGACCGCGTCCCAAACGTTCTTAGCCAAGAAGTTAGTGTTGCTCAGCCTCGCTCCAACTTCCGCGTGGGCTCTCCTAGCATCTTCTATTTTGTCAAAGTGTCTAAACAAGGCATTTTGTGCCAGCTCTAATGCCTTCATCATCCCTTTGACTTGTTCTAGTAGTGCTTAGTTTTCCTCCACAAGCGTCTGATTACCATTTCTTAGCAATTGGTTCTCATTCCTTAGCAGATGGTTCTCTTGTTCCAAGACATGGTTAATTTCATCGAGTTCGGCTACCCTAGCGTGCATCGTATTCAATCTCGTTCTAGCAGCTGTGCCGGGTGGAGCGACCCTTGCTCTACTGGTGTTGTTACGCGACATTCCCTACAAGTGACACGAGTATATTAGTTTAACGATATAATAATTTCTTAATCATCAATGAGATCATAACTTAGCTATAATTACAACTTAATGCTAGTATCATAAGTCTATCGTAGTATCACTTCTTATTCTTAATTGTTCCTAAATCTTAAGACCATCCAGATCTAAGGCTTAAGCTCTGATACTAATCTGTAACGCCCCAAAATGTGGGTCCCACTACATGGGCCCAAATTTGGCCACGTCACTACAATTTCAAACTTAATTAAAGACTAGTCAAACGTCACCCAAATAGAAATTACAAAAGTCTCCAATTTAAAAATACAGTCATCCAAAATAAATTACGAAACAAAGTCTACCAAATTAACTATGTCTTCAATAAATTTCAAAACTTATAAATTCGCCATATAAGTCTTGATTCCTTCACAGGTATCCTCTACCTCAAGCTTTGTCCTTAATTTCGACTTGGAAGAAGAGGGTTGTGAAGGGTTAGCGAACAAAACTAAGTAAGATCATACGTCGCACCTCCGGTTTCTAATGAGGGGTGACTCAAGAATAATCGTGCTGTGAGTTAAAACAAAATTTAGAAATTTGATAATTTGCAAAAATCAAAGATAAGTATCGATCGACAAGAATATAAATTCTAAAACAAAAATGGAGAGTTCAAACAAGACAATTTGGATCAATAAGTTTGTCATTACTGGCTGTCCCATACTAGCTAGTAATAACCGAAGATTCAAAACATTTATTAGAATCACATAAGAGTCTATTGACCAAGAACCAAATCTCCCGAAGGGTACACAAATCCCCCGTAGGGTACACGAATCCCTCGAATGGTACACAAATCCCCCGAAAGGTACACAAATTAAGGTATATCCGGATAACCGCACTCACGGGCCAAGTGGTGCAACTTAAATTATTTCAAATGTTGTCACGAAAATCCCCGTGACGGGTTGTTCATACTTAGTGATCATAAATAATTTCAAAACATGAATAGTACTATCAATGTACTATTATTAAAACGTAATTCATATAAAATTCGTCATTTTTAATACCAAAAAGTATATCGACAAGGTTTACAAATGCAAATAAATTTCTCAATCACAAAGGTATTTCATGAAAATCAAAGTAGACATGAAATTTGCGAAAACGAAGGTATAACGAAGATATTCAATAAAGCTAACGACGGAGTCAAAGCAACTACCGACATAAGGTCGAGCATGACAAATGAAAGAACGAATAATTTCAAGAATTTTCCAGAAGCCTACATTAAAAGTTTTTTTTTTATACTTTTTCAAATAACCTAAAAGAAACGTAATCCATTACCTTGTTAAGGTGTGCTCACGACAAAATCTCGAACCGCAATTGAAACCTTAATTCGTCTCGCCCAAAACTAATTTAAACAAAACACTAAAATTAAAATTCTGAATTTCGGGTCTTATTATTTCTGAACTTAAATAACCCAACAAAAGTAAAAATAATATTAATGACAACTAATTAACTGTTAAAGAGTTAAGGGGTCATTTTGTAATTAATTGGAAGTGGTTAACTATGTCCAAAAGCGTAGGGGAAAAACTGTAATTTTTTTGAAACTCATCTTCTTCCCCACGAAAAAATCTGTATCCATATGCTTACCTCTTCCACCAAAACATTACTTATATATCTATCTATATACTATACACTTTTTTCTTAAAACAACAAGACTTCCATACCAAAGCTTTTGAAAAGATTTACAACTTGATTTCAACAAAAAAAAAAAAAAAACTCAGGCTCAGAAGACCCACTTCACGGTTTTGGTTTCAAACAAAAAAAAAACATTACAGATTATATTAAGGAACTCATCTTAATCTGATATATGAAATCTCTATCTTACCAAATCTCGGCTACAAGGAAAAACAAAGGCGAAGGTGGGTTTACCTCGATTTCCTCGACGGAGCACATGCACAACCAAAATTTGCAGCCGGTTTGCCGTCGACGCCTCCCCCTCTCTCTCGACTCTACTAAAACAGAAACCCAAAGCACCGGTAGGATAACTTACAAGTTACAACCCACTTTGTGATTGATTATATACGGACTCTTTGTTCAACCGAGTGGGAAGACTTCTTTTCGGAGACCAACACAGTAGAGGTAAGGATAATCACGTAGAGGTATTATCCTTAACATTGTTGTTATTTAATATTATAATATTATAATATTATTTTAAGTCTTCTTTGCGCTTGATTTATTATTATTGTTGTTATTATTATTATTATTATTATTATTATTATTATTTTTATTATTATTATTATTATTATTATTATTATTATTTATTTTTATTTTTATTTTTATTTTTATTATTTTAACGGCCCAATTTCGAAATTTATCCAAAACCGAAACTAGGTCCAAAATAATTAGATCAACCCAAAACAATGAAAAGAGATTAAATTATAATTTAACATTTCATACTAATATTTTCGGGGTATTACACTATGACATGGCGCCAATTTAGGACTTGATTAATATATGAAGCACATAATGTAGGAATGAATTAATATTTACCTAGGATTTTGTAGAGGTTAGATATGTACACTACACAACGAAAAGGGAAGAAAACTCAAATATCTAACAAAATAAAACATTTTACTTAAGCATTTATTCTGGTATTGTTCGGCGATATTCGGGTATTGTTTGGCCATACATTAAAATAATTAAATTAGAGTGAAAAATTAATTAATTACTATAGTGGCTATCTACAAAAATTTAAAATGAGGAGATTCATTTTTCTTAGAGGTCAACCATCAAGCACATCATAGGCAACATAGCAGACTTAATTATGTGAACATAATTCAGCACCTAAGCTATTTTCTAGAGCTGTCAAGGTGAGTTGGCGGGGAGGGTCTGCTATAACCCGCCATTTGACGGGGCGGGCGGGCCAACCCATCAAATGTGACGAGTCGGAAATTGCCAACCCAACCCAACTCATCATGGGTTGTGGGTTAGGTGGGTCAACCGACCAACTTTTTTTCCAATTAATCTAAATAATAAAAATAACCATAAATAATACAAAAAAATGTCACAATTCATTAAAAAAATTATATTTTCTACTTACTATATTTTTAATAGTGGTTTCTAACAATTTTCTTTAATATTAATAGTATAAAATGAGAAAAAAAAATAAGAAACTATTTTATCATTACTCTTTTTGTATGTTCTTATAATCATCTTTCTATAAATATTGTGGTTAATATACCTTATTCTGACATTTTTAGTTGCTATAAGTGTCACTTTTTGAACAAATTCAAAATTATTTATTAATATTTCAGATATAAAAAATAATCTTACATTTTGAACGAAAATGATTTAAACTAATTATTTCAAACTTATGAATTGGTTATTTGAATCTAGTATATGACGAGTCAACCCGCCCTGACCCACCTCAACCCGCAAAACCGCGGGCTCAACCCGTTTGACTCATCTCCTAATGGGTTCATATTTTCTCAACCCAAACCACCTTTTTTAATTAGCGGGACGGGCCAACCCAACGGGTCCAACCCATTTTGATAGCTTTACTATTTTCTATTCACCCTAACCAAATCCGATGTCAAAATTAACATTATATGAAGAAAAACAAAAAGAAAGAGGAAGCTGACCGGCTAACATAGACAAAAAGAACCATATAACTTCAACATCCCCCGTCCCCCTCCTACCCCCGAACACATTTAAAGTAAAACAAACTTTTATAATGTTTAAAACAGAAAGAGGATGAAAGAGAATAATGAAAATCTTGATTGTCAAACTCTTCTTGTGTTTATTCCTAGAATTGGAGAAATGATAAAAGAAAATTTAATTCATCCTTTTAAAATGCCCAGTGCGAAGAGAGATGTCGGATAATGACGGGGTTTGCGGTCTCCAACTGTGACGCTCGTCACCGGTGGCAATTCACTACCCGTCGCCGTCTACCTTCTTCTTGAGGTGAATAATCAGTTTCCACTTCTTAAGGACATATCGTTTCTGGCAGAGAGGACGACAAGCTTCGAAAACCCTTGGAAGAAAGAGACGAAGAAAAGCGGTAGAAACAGCGACGAGGGCAGAGAGGACGGCGAGCTCCCTTTGCA
This sequence comes from Codonopsis lanceolata, assembly GCA_013146195.2. Classification (NCBI taxonomy): domain Eukaryota; kingdom Viridiplantae; phylum Streptophyta; class Magnoliopsida; order Asterales; family Campanulaceae; genus Codonopsis; species Codonopsis lanceolata. Next base: position 105,799,894 of record CM028382.1, on the reverse strand, counting down.
GCAAAAGAATCGAAGAGAGAGGGGAAGAATTGATTTCAAAATAATAGGGCGAAAAATCCACCCAAATCGTATAAAGAAACCTATTCCAAATCGAAGAAGGAAGAGAGAGAATAGGCGTACGCACATGATGAAAAATCGGCAGAAGATGTTTGCACGCTTGGAACTCAAAATAAATCACAACCGTAGGATCTCAGAAAAAAAAAATCAATCTCAGAATAGCTTTTGTCATTTGTGAGCTTGTAAACCAAGATGTTTTATAATATAGATTGATCCCAATTTGTATGAAAAAAAAATGATGTTTATTTGGAGACAATTGAAAGAAGAAGAAAAAAGTTGACCTTCATTTCATTGCTAAATCAGAATGAAAGAGAGGAGCCGCTCGGATAGCTCGCTTCCACTTTCATTACCCCTTAGCTTGTGTTCTAGAAGTATCTCACTTTCACTTGATGAGAACACGAAAATGAACCAAGAAGTGAGGCAACAAAAGGAGAGGGGGCAGGTATCAAGACAAGGAAGCTAAGTCTCAAAGATATGGAAGAAGATTTTACACACACACACACAAATGGACAAGAACATAAAGCAAGATGAAATCCAAAAAAAAACTCAGGATGACAACATACTTAAAGGCCAAAATCGAAACTCGTGTAGTATAGGTTCAAATACCCTTTCCCCACACGTTTCATCATCCGAACCACAGAATCCAGATGGTAATCTTCATCCAGTGTCTTCTCACTTTCCCCGAATTCTATGACAACCAACCAGAAAACTATTCATGGAGGCAGTAAAATCATTCCAATAGAAAACATAATCATGCTAAAAAAACAAGATAGTTCAGAATTTGTTCAAAGGAACCATGTCAAAGTTCTGAGAGTAGCTTTTGGGATCATAGCTATACTGAATAGTGTTTCTTTGCCATTCCGGTGCTTGATTCAACTGTGACTCGAACCTCCAAAAGAACTGCCTCATCAGATAAAATCCAGGGCAGCTTTCCAGAGACTCTTCTTTTGACACTCACAAAAGTAACCGTCAAGAAGCTGCATGAGATTCTCCTTTGCCACTTCCATATTTTGGATTTTCTTCAACCCTAGCATATTCACAGTTTTCATCCTTAGCTTCTCTCCTGTAACAGATTATCACCATAAATAATGTAACACCTTTATGAGAATTCAGGATGACGGTGCTTTTTTAAGTGTCAATATCCCATTAGAAAGCTTAGTTCTCAACTTATGTTGGATGTCCATTTCACATCTTGTGCGCTGGAATGGTAATCCCATTTAGTTCACCTTGCTATGAGGTCCTTGTGGCTCGACTAATTACTATTAAAATAGAATACAAGAATTCACTATGGTGATGTAAGTATGTAACATCATATAGTGGAGAGACAGCGCATTCAAGATATGATGGAATTTTGCAACAGTGCTCTTTTTTTCTTTTTCCTTTTCTTTTTCTTTCTTTTGGGCAGTGATATTTTTCCTGAGTTTGCCTTAACAGGCATAGCTTCAATATCACAACAAAATAAGGGACTGTGATGAAAATCAATCCACAAGTCCCTGGTCGATTCACAGGAATTGCATATCCCGTTTTGCCTGGATCCGTGATGAGGGCCAGTTGGTGGGTCCCTGTGGTAGTTTTAGTCCTATAGGTGGTCCAAGGTTACTTCCCCACAGTTAACAGAGAATTTTCTTTTGAAAAATCTTAGTGATAAGGCTTCTATAGATAAGAATAAGGTTTACGTATGCATAAAATGTTCCCTGTCCATACCTATATTGATGAGCAAGATCTACTTTACCCACATTCATCATCTCTCTAGCAGCCTCTTTTTGACTTTATATAGAATAAACACACTTATCTACATCCTAAAAGGAGAACAAGAAAATTGACAAACAAAAAGTTTTAAAAAAGAAGCTAATTAGCATTTAATATTCTTCTAATGAAGATGCATAATCGAGTGGGTTGGAACCACAGTCCTTAGCAATGCATGACAAAGAAAAGAAAACCTTACCAGCCAGATGGCTCCAGCAATAGTGCAAAGCAGCCCTCAACTAAAATTGGTACCAAACATTATGTTGGACCGCGAACATGAAAGAAGTAAATGCACCAAAGCCTATCAGCAACCTCACCTAAGATATGATTAATTATGAGCAGGTTGCTGGGTTAGAAAGATCAATTAAAATGATTTAAGACAAACACATAAAGGTGCGTAGAAAAGGAGCCAATATAGTTCAAACTTATTAAACATTTAAAACACCAATATGAAAAAATACAAGGCTTACGAAAAGCATCTATATGCATATAAAGAGAAAGAACCCACAGTCTATGTGCTCCTTGCTATCTTCGGTACAACTACAGCATCTACAGGAAACAAATATATACACATTAATTGGTTGGAATTCATTTCATCCAACATAAATAAAGTAATAAACTCAGACATAATTAAAACTATATTTACAGAAAGAAACCTGATAGTTGGAGATTCTCCTTTGAATTGACTCGCTAATTCACTTAAATACAATCTGAACAGCGGCGACCTGCAAAATAAGATGATCCAAACTTTGCTTCTAAGAACAAGTGAAGACACAACCATTGAATGGTTAAAAAAAGGTTTTATTCTGTTCTTAGTTGACGCACAACAACAAAGAATGTAAAGTATACCAGGAAGGCAATGACATAGCAACAAGGATTGGGGATAGTTTCCACAGTTGATGAAGTTGATGGCTTAACAGCACTTCCAGAAACTCAAGAATTCCTTGTTCCTAAATCAATCAAACGGATCTTCGTGAGCAAATAACATACTTGACGAACATGTTGCACAGTATGTCGACCAGAAGAGCAAAACTCTTGATAGCAAAACCATCAGTTTTCATACACACCAGATTTATCAACTAAATAATAATTTATATTGAAAGCCACATAATCCATAAATCTCGAATCTAGATGTACATGATTCTGATTCTGTCACATCCACCAAATTGACAACGCAACCATACCATGTAAAGGATCAGCAGAATAGTTTCAAAAGAAGTACAGATTACTCCAAAATTGCTTCAAATATTTTAAAATTTTTCAAATATTATTTCATAGTTGGGCATATGTAATCAAATGTACACTACCTTATTCCCATTAACAAGACAAATATCTATCGACATGCTGGGTATATTGACACGGTAAAAAATAAGTGTTCTAAGCTTGAGTACTTCATTGATTGCAACATTAACCTCTACGGTAGATCAAATATTATGAAGAGGCATCATTCTTCTTGTACGCATTTGACAGTCTCAAGCTGGGTTCCCACAAAAGGGCTAGCCACCAACTTCAAGAAGAATATAAAGCCAAGGCCGCAACAAAGTTGTGAACAACTCCAAACCAAGTTGGGCCAATCGTGTAGTGCAGTGGTAGGACTCTACAAATGAAGCAAATTAAGCTTGTGAGTTAAATCAGAGGGCAACCACTTCATGCTGATAACTCAAAAAGGTGCGGTCTGCAACTATTCTACTGCTACCCATCCTTGTACTCTTGGGGATCATTATTAGATTGCCTTATCAACCAGCAAGACAAATATACATCTACATGTCTTTGTATTTTAAAGCAGAAGATTACCTTTGATCTCTTCATTTCCTCTTTAGATTGAACATGTTGAGATCTTCCCAGGAGTAAGTTGTGCACTTCATGATATAACGAGTGGATAGTAACAGAATCATGAAAATCATTATAAACTGACATGAAATGTTCAAGTAGAGAGTTCCATCTGCTTGAGATAAGTCCTAGCAGTAAGAGCTCCTGTTGTAATTTGGTATTGAAAAGAACAATTATCATCAGATTAAAAAGAAGTTGGCCATTAACATGGTACCTAAGCAAGAAGACCTTGTGTCAGACTATTGCACCCCAAAACATACATAAAATCATCCATGCATATAGCCCGATAATTATCTGGTGAGTGGGGGAGGGGGTGCGGAGATGCTAGTCAGCAATTTGGAAAATAGTTCTGATTTCTGAGAAAGGACTAACTTACGATAGTTTCATGCAAATCATCATCAGTTTTCCCTGGGATTTTCAGCCGTTCGAACACCTGTGTCCACTGAGCCTTAGGGGCAAGAAAAATCATGCTGGCACCTGAAACCAATCTCATAGTCCTCTTATCAAGTAGATATGACAGGTTTCTGGTTCTCCAGGTCAATGACTCAAGCAACTGTTCTTCAGCCCTGATGCAATGGGAGAGACTAAAAACTTTATAGCACAAAGAATCAGGATAACAGAGTAATCCTGCTGGCAAGTGGCAACAAATAGTTCATCACTACGAAAAAGGACATCTATGACCAAATAACTGTGAGCAGGGCAGAAGTCTTGCTAGAAAGAAACAATGAGAGCATATGGATTTCGTATGTTTTCAAGCAAAGATTATATAGACATGTCATCTCCCCCCCCCCCGGCCAGAGGAATTATCACTAGGCTTCATTCTTTTGCATCTAAAAGTTAATCGACTTCTCTTGGTTACCATTGCAAAATATCACCAATTGAGACAGTAGCCGAGCACCTATTTTCAGCGTGAAGATAACGTACACAGGTGCAGTTGCCTGCTTTTGTTGTTCAGGAATGAAGCTATTGTTGAGCTCACTTGGGCTGCACTGACGCATGATCTTTGTGAGACTATTCAGGCCTATCTCTGTGGAGGATATGCATGACACAGCTAATTCCCTCCTCATGATTTCTTGAATTGTAGGCATAGTAAAAGCACCATTAATGATGTTTGCAGCTTTTCTAGGTGGAACATTGCCTGGATATGGAAAGGATGAGTCCTCCATGAAACCCCTGCAAGGATTCAACATTGTAATCTGAAGATTCAACTTGTCAAGATATACATGAAGGCAGTTGTTCTCAGTCTTCTGAAGTTCGTCAAGATCTATCTCAATGGTTGCTTCTACAAACGCTTTCAGGTGTGAGTCACTCAATGGCACAGTATGGATCAGATGCTCTAATATAAATTTCCTTGCTCTGCTAAGAGTAGCCAACGATAGTTCTGTAAGACCCTGAGGTAATCATAGAGTTCTCTCAAAAAGGACAGAATTTACCCAAAAGAAGAAAGAAAAGGAAATTAAAAGTCTTATTTAATGACACAATGGATAAAAAATTCCCTACCTGTGGGAAATGAGGATTAGATGTCAATTCAGATAACTCTGCATCAAGCTCCTCCGCGGAGTCTTGGTAGTCATCTAAGTGCTTTAACACCTAAAACATATCATCAAACAACAATGAGCATCACAGCACTCCATCATCAGTAAGCAGTTAAGCACATAACATTTTAGACTTAAAAATCAGAACATGACAGTTGTGAGAATCAGATGATTCCATATGATTCAAGGCTCTGTCAACTAGTTACTGGAGCAGTGATCAGAAACAAATCAGAACCAATCGAATAGTAATTTCAGAAGAAATCAGAATGAGTCCACGGATTGCACTGCTCAGTCAAATATTTTATAACCTGAGAAACCTCACTGGTTACGTTAATATTTTTGTTTTTGCAAGTCAAAAGATCACTAGACCATTTGAACCAACTTTCATTTCTCTTCTTGTTCTAATCTATTTGAGTTATTTAAGACATAATTCCACAATCAAGATTGGACAGAAATATAAATCTACTAGTATTTTTTTATAAGTAAATATGAATCAATTTTAGAAGAATACACCCTTAGTTCTAAAGAAAGAAATGAGTCATATTTTGAAGCCAACAATTTAATAATCAATTTTCACTTCTGCGCATATCATCTGTGTTTCATATAATGTTGTAAGAAAACAACATCATGTTCTCTAAAAGAAAGAAAGAAGTAGAAAAACAAAGGAATTTTCTAGCTCAATTAGAAATAGGACAAATTAAACTGGAAAGTAGGACGCTTCTTTTAAGACAATAGTTTTTAATGATTAATATTAGCATTTGAGTATATGAATCTGCAGCATTATGAATGATAAGAGTGCAGTTTTACGTCATCCTAAACTAAAAAATATGGAATTCATAGTGAAGAAAACAGATCTTTTGGGGATTCCAACCTACCCCTCTTGCTATGAAAGCATGTGTCTTGCAGTTTCCACTATATTGTGTTGTTCAATGAATCAATACGTAGTGCTCTGCATGTTTAGGGGTACCATCATTTTTGCAATTAGTCTTCATTTTAACATTCCTATTCCATAGATTCTCAATTCGTGACATGGTGCTCAATTTGCCACCTATTCAAATGACATGGTTGTTGTGCACAGCAGAAGACTAGCAAACAATTTAACAGAGTATAATAGGATCAATCACAAAAAAGAGAGAGAGATTGGGGCCAACGGACTATCGAAATTTATTAGAGACTCTCCCTTAAACGTTCTAGGTATACAACTATTTATATGTGTACAATAGAAACCCTAAAACCCTTAAAAGGATAAAAAACAGACAAGCTGCAAAAACCATAAAAATGGGGCTGAGCGGTCGCTCAGTCCAAAGCCTGGGCGACCGCGCAAAAAGCAGTAGCATGGCTCGAAGTAATCTTTACTGAGCGATCGCCCAACCAAAACGCTGAGCGATCGCCCAAGCCCAAAAGCTGCTATTCCCTCTAAGGGAACTGACCTGTTGCCTGGTTAATCGAGTCATCCCATTCTCAACAATGGTTAACCGAAGCAATGTCTTAAAGCTAAAATAGATAGCTGGCACATAAAAGAGTAATAGAAAAAACAAATAGCAAGCATTAGAAACCTAGATCTGAACCAGTCCTCTCCAGAACCTACGTTCCATGTAATTGCAAATAATAGATTCACAATGGAAAAGTTCAAGAGCAAGACAATATCAACTAAAAATTAGGAAACAAATACAGCTCCGCCCAGCAGCGTGTAGTTTGAGGCCATTTTTAACCCACTTGGAGGTCCTGTGTTGACTATACCAAATCCTGTGGTGATTGTGCCACTACAAAGGTCAACAATGTACAAAGATCCAGATACTTCACAAAGGATTTACTGAAGCTATTGGCGTCTGTCAAGATTCCATATGTGGATATTTGGAGATAGAAGGTTAATGTTGTTAGTTTAGTTCATTATCCTTAAGGGCACATTTGTAATTAGCTTATGTAAATTGTTATAGTCATTTAGTGGAGTTGTGTCAGTTAGGGGAGAGATAGATCGCAGTCTCCAACTTGCTTTCCCAGTTAGTGATATATATTTGTACATCTCTTCATTGTATAACATTTTTTTCTTTCAGTCAATTCATCAATGGAGAAATACATCTTCTCTCTACTTCATCTGTTAGATTTTCTTCTTTCATAAACAAAGTTTACATGGTATCAGAGCAATTGATCCACATATCGCGTACTCTGTTTTCGTAAATCATATTTGATCGATCAATTTGTTTTGATTGATTTCTTCGTGTCAGGAAATCAACTCCGCTTTCTAGGGTTTTGATTAATATTGGATATGGCGAGCACTGGAGAAACAGAAGAAACATCTGGATCCAGTCAGAATAGGGGAAGAACTGCAGGTACCAACACCATGGAGATCTCCATTGATTCGAACATGCACCCCCTTTTCATACACAACAATGACCATCTAGGTTTAATTCTCATCTCCACTAAGCTAATTGGTAGTGATAACTATAGTTCCTGGTCTAGGTCACTCTAAATCTCCTTATCTGCTAAAAACAAGTCAGCCTTAATTGATGGTTCTTTTCTCATTCCAGACAAGAATTCCAGTTTATACCCATTATGGACTAGAGCCAAAATGATATGGTGATATCTTGGATTTTCAATATCATGTCGGAAGAGATAAGTAATAGTTTGCGGTTTGTGTCTTCTGCGTATGTTGTTTGGCTTGAGTTGAAGGAAAGATATTCCAACATAGATGGCCACACGATTTTCCAACTAGAAAAGGATCTCCATAGGCTCGAACAGAGAGACACTTCTTGATGAGAATCAAGATAGCTCGGGTCAAATCAAGACCCGTTGATCATAAAGAGAGGACCAATCACTCGTGTTTATGTGAGGCGGGTGCTAGCAACTTTACTTCAACTTGTGGGAGAGATTTGGAATCAAATTGAAGTCACCAATGATCCGGTATATAAAGAGAAGTTCATATGCAAGTTAGAAGGTCAAATCGATAATCCTGGAAACTTAATGATTGGACGACTGAAGTTGAACGACTGAAGTTGGATTCGATAGTTGGGCAGATCTTCTTGTTTTCTTCTCCCAAGTTGGACCAGCTTTGAGACTTGATTCATCCCTTAGTAATTGTTGCATTTTAAGCCTATAAAAGGCAGCTCTAAACTCATTGTAGAGATAACTTGGTTGATATATTAAAGCATAAGCTTTGTTTAAGTGTTCTTATACACTTGTGTTTCTCCACAATTGAGTTTGTGAGAGTATTTGAGTTTCTTGGATTAGAAACCACCTTGAACTTATCAATCTTCACGAGTCGGAAGATTGTGGCGTTCCGTGGTCGTGGGTCTCCGGCAATCGCGTCGAAGGTTCTCTACCGCACCCCAAGGTTCCTAGTCAATCGCGACTAGCGGTCGAGGGAGACTCCCTATCCTTTTCATTCTGCGTTCTTTGTCCGTCTAAAAGGGTCCGTTAATCTTCGAATCGATCTTGGCTCGAATCCGAACCCGGATTCACATCACTTCTGTAGAGGCCTATTATCATAGGATGAAGGGTTTTTGGGATGAGAGTTCAGCCTTAGATGTGGTCACAGCCTGTTCATGTAACAATTGTACTTGTGGTTCTGTGAAGGCACAAGAAGGGAGAGAACAAAGAAAGAAGCTCATGCAATTCCTTATGGGATTGCATGACAGCTTTGCAAATATTAGGGGGCAAATCCTGCGAATGAAACCCTTGCCATCCATAGGTGAGGCATATTATATGGTGAGACAAGAGGAGTCTTACATTCTTGATCTGAATGTAATAGCAGCTAGTGTCTCTAAAACTCATAGTGACACAGACGGTAAGATTGCAGCAGCTTGCAGATCACCTAGTAATGGAAATAAACCTGGTTATGTGAGGGCTCCATTCAAAAAGGGTATATTCTGTAACTATTGCAACAAGGAAGGGCACACTAAAAGTGATTGTTTCAAGTTGAATGGATTCCCCGTAGGACATCCGGCACATTCTAAACCATACAAAGCAGGCAACAATGTGGATCTACAGAAACCATTCAGTGGGTCAAAGGCTATGCAAGTTCAATCTCAGGGTAAATCTGGAGATGACAATGGCACACAGGCAGACATAGAATTACTCAAGGCACAACTAGGACAAGTGTTGACAATATTGAAAGGCAAGGATCTTCCTGAAGATCATCTTGCAGCCTGCAATTCTGCTACTATGAACCACTTTGCAGGTATGAGTGCTACTACTTGCTGTAATAACAACTTTGAAGCATCAATTCATTCTGGTTCCAATGGTTGTACTTGGGTAATAGATTCATGGGCCACTGACCACATTTGTTTTGCATCCAAACTAATGCATTCTGTAGTTCCTCAAACCAAACCTGTTTTACTGTCTCTACCAAATGGTACTCAGGCTGTTGTCACTCATAAAGGCTCCATTAATCTGACATCCCTTCTAACTCTACATGATGTGCTATATGTTCCATCCTTTAAATTCAATCTACTTTCTGTTCCCAAATTATTTCTTCAAACTTCATACATGGTACAATTTACTTTAAGTTTAACATCTTGTACATTCCAGGACCAGTTGAAGAACACGATTGCAACTGGTAGTCTCCATAAAGGCCTGTACATCTTGCAAGGACTTCATCAACCTTCATCTTATTCATCTCCAAATCTCATTGGTCATGTGGCTGGAGTTCTTAATTATGTTTCTTCTAAACTTTGGCACAAGAGATTAGGACACTCTTCACTATATTCTCTTAAGAAAATACATCACCTGTCTCATGTTTTCAATTCCAAGACAGCAGATAATGATTGTATTTCATATTGTACTGTTTGTCCTCTTGCCAAACAACACAAACTTGCTTTCCCTATTAGTAGCAGTCATAGTGTTTTACCCTTTGATCTTATTCAAAGTGATCTATGGGGTCCATATAGAATTCCTACTTTGGATGGATGTAGATATTTCCTTACTCTGGTTGATGATCATACATGACATGTTTGAGTTCATTTGATGCCCACTAAACAACATGTTTTCAAATTTCAATGCTTATGTTCATAATCATTTTCAAACAACAATCAAATCTGCTAGAATTCTACAATGAGGAAGTGATTCCTTTCTTTGCTAGCCTAGGCATCTTTCATCAATCATCTTGTACATGTACTCCTCAACAAAATGGAATTGTTGAGAGGAAACATAAAAATCTTCTGGAAATGGCCGGGGCCTTGAGATTTCAGTCTGGTCTTCCTAAACAATTTTGGGGCTTTTGTTTGCTTACAGCTTGTCATCTGATTAATAGGTTGCCTAGTAGTGCCATTCAGATTCAAATACCTTCTGAGTTACTGTTTAAACTATTCACATTTGAAAACTTTTGGTTGCCTATGCTTTGCTTCCATACATGATAGTGACAAGTTTGATCCCAGAGCCATTAAATCTGTGTTTCTTGGCTACCCTTTTGGCCAGAAGGGTTATATCTTGTATAATCTGATCACTTATAAAACCTTTGTCACTAGACATGTCATTTTTCATGAACATGTTTTCCCTTACTCTCACACCCCATCTTCACAACCTTTGAAGTCAGTTGATGACCCATCCTCTGGTTCTCCTTATTCCACTCCTCCTCCATCTACCTCGTCTCCACATGCTTCTCCCTCTCCTCCTTTATCTCCTTCTCCTCATGTTCCTCCTATTCATAATCCTTAACCTAACCAGACACTCCACTAGGATCAATCCATCTCCATCGTAAAATTAAAGGATTTTGTCCTTCCTCCTGTCCATGCATCTTCTTTACCTAAGTATGCATCCTCTCTTTATACTCATTACAATCATTTTGATTAAGCTCATATCAACTTCATTCATGCATTAGATGGTCATGTGGAACCTACTTCCTTTACCGAAGTTGTTAAGGACCAGAAATGGGTAGATGCTATGAAAAGGAAATCACAGCTTTAGAGGCCAATCATACAAAGTTAAATATCATGCAGATGGTAGTGTGCAGAGATTCAAAGCCAGGCTTGTTGCCAAAGGCTATACTCAGTCTGAAGGGATTGATTATCATGAAACCTTCTCCCCAGTGGCTAAAATGGTTTTTGTTAGGACTTTTCTTGCCCTTGCTGCTACTAAAGGTTGGCTTGTTCATCAGTTTGATGTGAACAATGTCTTTCTCCACGGTGATTTGACAGAGGAGGTTTATATGTCTGTTCCACAGGGCTATCCTCACAGAAAGGATCCTAACTTAGTTTGCAAACTTCAGAAATCTTTATATGGGTTAAAGCAAGCTTCAAGGCAATGGTTTGCCAAGCTTTCTGATTCTCTCCTTCATCTTGGTTTCACTCAATCCCATGCAGATTATTCAATGTTCACCTTGTCCAAAGGGGATTTGTTTACTGTTTTGTTGGTTTATGTTAATAATATCATTATTACAAGTAATGATTCAGACTCTATTGCTTCCTTAAAGCAGTTTCTTGATGCCCAGTTTAGTATTAAGGATTTGGGGCTTATCAAGTATTACTTGGGTATTGAGGTAACTAGATTTCCTCAAGGATTTCATTTGAGTCAAAGAAAGTATGCCTTGGATCTCATTGCTGCTGCTGGTCTTCTGGATGCAAAGCCTTTGATCATTCCCTTGGATCCCAATGATAAACTTCTACTTTCCTCTGGTACTCCATTACCTGATCCTAGCCTCTATAGACAGCTGATTGGGAAGTTGCTCTACCTCACTGTGACTAGGCCTGATATAGCATATGCTGCTCATGTATTGAGTCAGTATGTACATGCTCCTTCCTCCACTCATTTGCAGGCCTTGTTCAGGGTCTTGAGGTACTTGAAATCTTGTCAGGGCAGGGTTTACTTTTATCATCTTCTAGTGCTCTTACCCTCATATCCTATAGTGATAGTGATTGGGCTATAGTGATAGTGATTGGGCTGGTAATCCCAATGATCAGAAAATCTGTTATAGGTTATTGTATCTTCCTTGGAGATTCTTTGGTGTCTTGGTTATCCAAGAAGCAGTCAATCACTGCTACTCTGCTAGATCTTCTGCAAAGGCTGAATACAGGGCTCTTGCTACTGTTAGTAGTGAAATCCTTTGGCTCCATGCATTACTCAAGGATTTGCAAGTTTATTGTGATAGCACTGCAGCCATTGCAATTGCCTCTAATCCAGTTTATCCATAGTTATTAAAGGCTGCAGAGGTCCATTTTCAGCGAGGCGAAATCGAAAGGCTTAACAAGGCGAGAAATTAAGAAAAAATAGTGTATATATATATAGATTAATTTTTTTGTAACATAATCCAAAGCATTTATAAATGAAAATAATATATGAAATTAAGTTAAAATTCACATATAATAACAACAAGGCAACATCCAAAAAAACTTGCTCAACATCCGAACCTACAATTTAATAGCAAAAGATGAAATTACATATTAAGTAAAACTTCTAATAAAGTCACGAAACAAGTAGCAACTAGTAACACATCAAACATCCTCACTCAAGATCCGAATCAAACCCATCATCATCCACTACATCACGGCCGGGGTTAATAGGTTCATGTTAAAAATTAAAACCCTAAAAAGGTAAAAAGTATGTCATATTTTAAGGGTTTTTCTAAAATGTACGCTACGCTTTTTCGCCTCAGAAAGGCGACAGCCTCGCTAGGGGCGTAACCCCTCGCCTCGTGCAAAGAGGCGCTCGCCTTTCGTAACTATGAGTTTACCATGCCAGAACAAAGCATATAAAACTAGACTGTTATTTTGTTAGAGAGAAGATACAGTTAGGTCTTCTTCAACCTCATTACATTCCTTCCAAATTGCAGCTGGCTAACATCTTTACCAAATCTCTTGGTAAGACACTTCACTGGTTTTTACTCTCCAAGTTGAAACTGGCTCATATTTCCCCACTTTCCACTTGTGGGGGGATGTTGACTATACCAAATCGTGTGGTGATTGTGCCACTACAAAGGTCAACAATATACAAAGATCCAGATACTTCACAAAGGATTTGCTGAAGCTACTGGCAGCTGTCAAGATTCCGTATGTGAATATTTGAAGATAGAAGGTTAATGTTGTTAGTTTAGTTCATTATCCTTAAGGGCACATTTGTAATTAGCTTATGTAAATTGTTATAGTCAGTTAGTGGAGGTGTGTCAAGTGGAGGTGTGTCAGTTATTGGAGAGATAGATCGCAGTCTCCAGCTTGCTTTCCCGGTTAGTGATCTATATTTGTACATCTCTTCATTGTATAACAATTTTTTCATTCAGTCAATTCATCAACGGAGAAATACATCTTCTCTCACTTCATCTGTTAGATTTTCTTCGTTCATAAACAAAGTCTACATCCTGTTGTCGCACAACTAGTACAAGCAAGGTAATCCGTTAAAGGTTGGGAATGAATGACGTACAGACTACACACACAACCCTCACAGCACACACAGCAGCCTACGCAACCCTGGCAGCCTATAATGCTAGTCCTTGAGACAAATTACAGAACTGCTCTTAAGAAACAAGGTTCAAATAACAACAGTAGATAATTAACGCGGACCTAATCAAAATTTCTCGGGACTCCTCTAACTGCATCACCTCTCGAGTGACATTTAACATGTAACGACCCGAGCCCGAGAGTCCGGTCCGCTACGTGTAGCCCACACACTGGCCCACTAAGCACGCAGCACCTTGGGTCATCAGACCCACCAAAAGCCGACCCAAAAGTCCATGGATGATATTGGTACCCAGAGGTACGGGGATCAAGAGGTGGCTCCTACCTTCTGCGGTGTAGCACTTTGGCTCGCTCACCACTTTGTTCCCATATTTCCGATCGGGACCCGCTCTGATACCACGACCTGAGCCCGAGATCCCATGGATGATGTTGGTACCCTGAGGTACGGGGATGAAGAGGTGGCTCCCACCTTCTGCGGTGTAGCACTTTGGCCCGCACACCACTTTGTTCCCACATTTTCAGTCGGGACCCGCTCTGATACCATTTGTAACGACCGAATCCGGAGAGCCCGCTACGTGTAGCCCTTGGCCTTAACACGCACTCGGGTCATCGGGGCGTAAAGTCCATGATGATATTGGTACCCAAGGTAGTGTGTGACCACATTATAAATCAAACATAAGTCTCACATCTACCCGGTATGGGAGTGGGGTATTACTTGACATGCCAAAATTGAATAGAAAAAAGGAACCTCTATTGCAAATCCGACCTTGTCATAATACCACAAATTCAAGGAAATCCCGTTATGAGCAAATTCAAGTGTTATGCAACCGATATAAATGAATAGTAGGTACTCACATTCTCGAATAATAGACCCCATTGAAATGCTTTCTTGATATTTTGGGGATCCCAGTGAGCGAATTGACCCGAGGATTGGTACCCAGAAGCTAAAATTAGAATATCGACAAACCCTTTGACCAGCTTTATTAGATCTTCCAGTGAAATGTCCGGGTGAGACCAACCTCCCATCTTCTCGCTTACGTCGCTGCCTCGCCGGTGACGGTTCTGGTTTTCCCGCCTTAAAGGAATTGGTTTAGTTCGTTGGCTGGCTTCGTCTACACTACATTTTGTTTTGGGTCAAGTGCACCAGTGGTCTCCGTACTATAAAAAAATCTATATATATATTTAAGGGATAATTGCATAAAAAATCCCGACATATTTTAGGTATTACAAATTGAACTCGACATTGTTTATCGACTTGCTATTTTATTTTTATGTTTCAATCGAACCTCCGTCCATTTAATCCGTTAAATGGTAACGGTTTGCTGAGTAGGATGCCAACGTGGCATCCTACGTGGCCATTTTATTTCATTATAAACATTGTACAAATTTTGTAATTTCATTTAAAAAAACCCTAAATTTTATTTTCATCAAATAAAGCCTTAAAATTTAAAATAAATAGTTATTTATATACCAATTTCATTTTAAGAAAATAAAGTTATTTAAAAAAAATAGGGCTCAAAATATGATTCAAGTTCCAATGAGTATTTAATATTTAATACACATCCGATCCTAAATAATCATCATGTTTGATTTCGCACACAAATTAAGAAAAACAAATTATCTCTATTATAATATTGGTATAATTTGTATAAAGTATTTATTTAATATGTAATATTTTAATAAAAATTAAAAATTAATATTTTTGTTTTAAAATTTATTTGTAACATTTAATATTATGTTTAAAACTATAATTTTAAATTATAAATTTTCTTAAAGAAGTTAAAAACTAATTAAAGTAAAATTTGTTACACATTTGATATTTTAGAAAATTTTAAATTATAGTTGTTTAAAAAATGATTAAATAATTATTTGGTTCCTGAATTATACACAAAATATACATTTGGTCCCACTATTTTTTTTAAAAAAAAATGTGTTTGGTCCTTAAACTCGATTTTGTTTAAGAGACTCCCCCTTTACGGGGTTACCATGAGATTTTCCGTCTATATTTATTTTAAATTCTAAATTTACCATTACATTTTAGGGCATCTTATGAAGATAGAAACCAGATTTCCTTCTTCTCCCAACATGAAGATGGAGTAAGAATTGGTCAACTTTATTATCAGACAACGATCTCCCTCTCTCTCTCTCTATCTCATATCTTACGCTACAATCTCCCAAAATCCGCCATAGCCTCAGCTTCATCACTCCTCCCCTCGCCAACTTCAAGCCCTTCATCAGGCTCTCATCTCACATCTCAAGCGCATCTCCACCATAGCCACCTCCTTGATTTCTTTCGCCGACCCCAATCCGCCATATCCCCAGCGACTTCCTCTTGCCCGAAAACCACGTCTACCATCGATCTTTCATTCTCTCTCTCCCTATATGTTCGCTTGAGATCTGTTTCCATCATCAATGGCAACAAATTCTGAAACTTTTTCCACTCTAATGCCTTCTCCAACACTGAATAAAATTAACTGACGCTCCCAACGCCGCGATTCTAACGTCTGGATTCACACACGTCGCCAAACACCCCGAAAACACCGAATGTAAAGTATCCAGATACGGAATTAGGGTTTCCCCAATATACTGAGCCAATTGGGTGAAAATTAGCAACGCATTCTCCTTATGCTTAGGATTGTCAGAACTAATATATGCGATTGAACATAAGCAATGGGCCGACCACCATTTTCGAGGGCAACCAGCGGCGAACTTCGGATCATGTCGCATAGCTTTTGGTGATGGTTTTGTTGGACTCGTTGATGACGGCATTGAGGAGAGCCGATTGAGGGTTGGGGTGGGTGGTGAGAGAGGAAGGATATGTAGATAGGAATCGCGTGTGAGGAGCTTGCGGAGGATGGCGAAATGGTGTGTGCCTCGGGGTGTGGGGAGGAGTGAAGGAGGAGCTTGCTTGAGAGAGAAGGGTGTCGGGGGTGGGTTTGTTTGAGAGGTTGAAGTGGGCTTCGGCCGAGCCGGTCATGGCGACGGACATGAGGTGGGAGATTAAGGTTTCGAAGAGAGCTTGGTCGGGAGAGGATGGTGGCGATTTGTGCGAGTTGGAGTTGAGTTGGAGCAGCGCCATGGTGATGGAATGGGGGAATCGGAAATGATGACCGAGGGAGGACCAGAAGTCGCTGAATGTCGCACATCTCTATTAAGAGCAAATTTGGAATTTCAAATAAATATAGATGAAAAATCTCACGGTAACCCCGTAAGGGATGAATCTCACAGCAAAAGTTGAGTTCAAGGACCAAACGAATATTTTGTGTATAAATCAGGGACCAAATAATTATTTAATCCTTTTTTAAACAACTATAATTTAAAAATATCTCAAATATCAAATGGGTAACAAATTTTACTTTAATTGGTTTTTAACTTCTTTAAGAAAATTTATAATTTAAAATTATAGTTTTAAACATAATATTAAATGTTACAGATAAATTTTAAAACAAATATATTAATTATTAATTTTTATTAAAATATTACATATTAAATAAATACTTTATACAAATTATACTAATATTATAATAGAGATAATTTGTTTTTCTTAATTTGTGTGCGAAATCAAACATGATGATTATTTAGAATCAGATGTGTATTAAATATTAAATACTCATTGGAACTTGCATCATATTTTGAGCCCTATTTTCTAAAAAAAATAACTTTATTTTCTTAAAATGAAATTGGTATATATATAACTATTTATTTTAAATTTTAAGGCTTTATTTGGTGAAAATAAATTTTAGGGTTTTTTATGAAATTACAAAATTTGTACAAGGTTTATAATGAAATAAAATGGCCACGTAGGATGCCACGTTGGCATCCTACTCAGCAAACCGTTACCATTTAACGGATTAAATGGACGGAGGGTTCTGATTGAAACATAAAAAATAGGCTGGGTTTCAATAAGCCTATAAACAATTGTCAGAGTTCAATTTGCAATACCTATAATAGGTCGGGGTTTTTTATACAATTATCCCTATATTTAATGTCGTGAGGAGCATGTGTCACCTCACCCCCTCCATCCATGTGAAGCTTTAAAAAAAAATTGGTTTTCTAGCCACTAGCTAATAATAATACATAATAATAATCAATATGATAATAGGTATTAATATTAGTATAAATAACTTCTTCTATTGTCAATACTATAATAGAAGAATTATATTTAAAAAAATTTACAATTAACATTACTTCTAACCAATGTGGGATAAAACTCTTCAAGGTGAGATATTATTTCTAATGACTCACTTTTAACACCATACTTTAAGTCTTGATATATTATTCATCAAAAACTTGATTTAAACAAATAAATATATCATTTCGATGTTCTTGATGAATAGAACATATTTGCACAATTACTTTTTGCCAATAAATAAATGGCACGTAAAGAAATTCGTGTCTCAAGTTACACAATTTCTTTCACTAAAGACATTAATTTTTTAATAAGTATTATACTTTAAGTCTTGATATCTTATTCATCCAAAACTCGATTTGGACAAATAAATATATCATTTCGATGCTCTCACCGAGTAGAACACATTTGCACAATTACATTCGCCAACGAACAAATGATATGATGTGGCAAAAAGTCAATCTTGGGCCGTCCAATTGATGTGTAGGATATCTGGGTTTGATCTGCTTTCTTAAACCTACTTAAGATCACGAAATCACCTTAGTGGAAGTGCAAGACTTGGCCTCGCGAAACCATTCCGGCGTGAGAGTAAGTATCATGTATTGTCAAGAAACAAATTGACAGAGGTTCGAGGCTCAAGAAAGAGTGTGTACCTTGAATATGGTTTATGGAGGGGTATTTATAGGCCCTCAATGTCATAGAATCAGTCTAGGATTCACTGCCTTAGTTATCTTGTAGAATTAGGAGAGAATCCATAGATTTTAGGCGTGATAGGCGGCTGGCCGCGATATTGTAAGAACAGATTAGACAAGTGCCCTGTATGGGTAAGGAAAAATTTGACCTGTCTTGGAGAGCAAATTTCTGAGGTTTCCTACTCGATGCTCGCCCGAGCGAGCAAAGCTCTTCCCGGCTACATGATGCAGATCTGGTGAAGACATGTGTAGATCCCATGCATGGCCCCTAGTCGAGCGGGTAAGGCCTATGCCCGGCTAAGCTTGGGCGGGATATGTCTGATTTTTTGCCTGATGCAAGTGTAGTCCCCGGGCATGGCCCTGGTCGGGCAGGCAAGGCATGTGCTCGGCTAGATTTAGACGAGAGTTGTATTGTTCATCGCTCGATACCTTGTTAGCTCTGCCCGCTAGGCCTGGTAGATACCACGCTGACTAACCACATGACTAGCACATGATGGTCGCTCGTGTTGTGCTCGTGACCGACTTTGGGCCGAGCACATCAGTGGCCCCTAGCTCCTTTTATCTAACGAGTATTCATGCTCGGAGCGGGGAGCGTTTATGCTCGTTGTTGTAGCTTTTGTAGCAAGCTTCAATACTTGTGCATTTTATGAGTGGATCACTATCTGGATGGAAGTCAAACTGGTAGAAGATTCTGGAACCTTGGTGGGCAGACAGTTGGAGTGTGCTGGGGAAGGTTCGTAATTGGAGAGTGCCGGGGAGAATAGGTATAGGGCCGCGTGAGCCGTCAATGAGTGGAGCGACGTGATGGGAGCACAACTTACAAAGTGGCACATTAAATGCACGTACGCCTGTGTGACGCCAGTCGTCCTTGCATGTATCGTTTCGGCGTCCCTTTCCCCCCCCCCCAAAACTTCATGCCCCCGCATATATAAGGCCAAATCCTTCTCCCTCTTTACTTTTTTACCGCTTTCAAAAGTTCTTAGAAAGAGAAAAAAATTATGGCTTTCCTCCTTATTACAGCCGAAGATCTCCATATTCCGGTGAACTTGCCCATTGATCTTGACCATTGTATTACTTCTAGGCTCCTGATTCATCTTTTGCTTTTGGCCAGAACGAGTTTTCACGGAAGGAAGACTTCAACCAAATCTTAACAGTAAGTTTTTATCCTTTTTTCTGGTTTATTCTTCATTTCTTGAGTTTCTGGGTTTCTTGTTCATCTTCAACCCTTTCTGGGCAAAATTCATAAGGTAGAATCAGACCATAGGTATAGATCGAGGAAAATCCCCCAGAGTGTCTTGCTCGCTAGGCGGGCATGGCCCCTTGGTGCACCTGGACTTAGTATTTTTCCCCCTTTTCTTCCCCGGTTACCCAGGCAGAATTTTGACTTTTCTTCATCGATCTCTTTTGTAGATGTCTTGCGATTCGGACAACGAGAGAGAGACCTATAGCTTGCGGCGGGCAGAATGATTCCCTAAACAGTGAGAAGACTCATTCCCTAGACGTTGAAGTGGGGGGAGGAGACGAATCTGTGGCCGGGGAGGTTGTCGCTACACGGGTTCGTGTGCCCGTGATCATTCTTACTGATTTCTCGGGCGGGAAGTTGTCGGCGTCTTTGTGTGGCGCCCTTGCATGTACCGTTTAAATCCTTTTCCCCAAACTTCATGCCCCCGTCTATATAAAGCCAACTCCTTCTCCCTCTTTACTTGTTTACTACTTTCAAAAGTTCTTCGAGAGAGAGAAAAATATTTGCACAGGCTTTCCTCCTTGTTGCAGCCGAAGATCTCCAGATTCCGGTGAACTTGCCCCATTGATCTTGACCATTGTATTGCTTCCAGGCTCCTGAGTCATCTTTTGCTTTTGCCCAGAACAAGTTTTCACAGAAGGAAGACTTCAACCAAATCTTGACAGTAAGTTTTTATCCCTTTTTCTGGTTTATTCTTCATTTCTTGAGTTTCTGGGTTTCTCGTTCATCTTCAAGCCCTTTCTGGGCAGAATTCATAAGGTAGAATCAGACCATAGGTAGAGATCGATGAAAATCCCCCAGAGTGTCTTGCTTGTTAGGCGGGCATGTCCCCTTAGTGCACCTAGACTTAGTTTTTTTTCCCCTTTTGTTTCCCCAGTTACCCGGGCATAATTTTGACTTTTCTTCATCGATCTCTTTTGTAGATGTCTCGCGATTCGGACAACGAGAGAGAGACCTATAATTACGGTGGGCAGAATGATTCCCTAAGCAGTGAGTTCCCTAGACGTTGAAGTGGGGGAAGGAGACGAATCTGTGGCCGGGGAGGTTGTCGCTGCATGGTTCGTGTGTCAGTGATCGCTCTTACTAATTCCTCCAGTGGGTGTGGCCTATCTAATGGAGAAGTGGAGCAAGGTCATGTGGCCAATATCGGGCAAGAGAGAATTGAGCACGTAGTTGAAGCGGGCATTGGTGGAGAAAAGTTGCCAAGTCCCGACCAAAGGGATGCTGCCGATGACGCTACCCGCTCCGGGGAGGCAAGTTCCAATGTCCCTGTCGATTCTCATTGTATCTTGATTTGCATTTGCTCATTCATTACATTAGGTTCTATACTTAGTGGCTAAATGGGCTGCGTACCAGTTAGCATGGCAACTGTGTATAGAACTTTGCCTTTAGAATAGTTCTTAGACTTTACAGGTTTAGGCAGAAGACTTCGGTAGAAGGCTTCACCAGCAGACTTCACTAACAGACCTTGTCTGCACTCGGACAGCATGACGTGTCAAGTTTATCAGGATGTTCAACTCTAGTGGATTATTTAAATTTAGCTATTATGGTTTGAATTTGAATTAATCCATCATCATCAACTCCTGACTTCCAAGACATGCCTTTCCAGCTTTTCTGAAGAATGAAGACTTTCGCCTCCTGAACATGGCATAACAAGTTTATAGTCTGACACAAACAGACTGTACCAACTATTGCAGGTCTGCAACTCTGATTGTTGCCCACCTGCTAGTTCCAACACCTGCTCCTCTCCATACCCTGATCAGTTCCAAATAGAGATGAAGTCAACAAGGCAACTCCCTGCATTTAATGCTCCCAACCTAATAGAGCTATTGCTTACTTCATCTTCTCCAACGGTCTCAAGAATGCTCCGATATAAATACTGCCATTGAAGACTGAAAAAAGTGTGGTGTGCAAGAAAAATTGCAAGTGCTGAATGCTCTGAAACTATTCAACAACATCAAGTCATCATACTCAGTGCATTCAAGAGATCATTAACTGATCAACGAAGTCCTCAACAACATCACGAAGATCTGCATCAACTGTTAATCATTTACTTCTTGTTGTTGTACTTATTACTATTCTTCTGCACCTTGAATATTCTGCCTTATCAGATATTCAATTCCCCCCACCCCCAAACACCAGTCAAATATTTTGTACACGATCCATTCATGATTTCGGTAATAGAACTAGTGGAAAACATAGTGCACATTCAAATCCAAGGTTGACTGCTTTGGTGGTGGACGTAACACTCTTTATAGTGTGAACCATCTCAACATACCTGTGTTCTTTACATTCTATTGCTTACTGTTTTATATTGTCTTCGTCGTCTTAGCTTATTCCTTTGAGTAGCAAACTTAGGTAATTAGCAGACTTAGTCTATCTTCCTAACAAGTCTTCCGTTACTTCAACCTTTTCAATAGGTTGCAAGTACTTATTTTAAGTAACTATTACGAAAAGTTTTAAGTGTTTACTAAGCAATTCAACCCCCCCTTCTAGCTTATTATTGTGCCTTTTGGGGCTAACAGTCCCGCTAATGCGAAGAATTAGACAACTTGCACAAGCCAGAGAGGAGGCTACTACTTCGGCTTCCGCACCCAACTGGATGGTAGATACTGACTAGTCCCAATATGCCACACACTGGGCCTCATTGGATACCCCGAACAAACTTACTGATTGGTTTACCTCTTTGGGTATGGACCCCCAAGATTATCGGGTAGAGAAGGCAGAATTAGTTGACGGGACATATCCCCGCGAGCAGAACAGGAAGCTGTTATTTTTTGCCATTTTTTTCGAGTAGGATTGCGTCTGCCCTTAGATCCCTTCTTCCCTTAGTTCCTCAAGGAGTTTGGCCTGATGCTCGGCGATCTCATATTGAATACTCTCCGGGCACTGATGGCATATATCGTGGCATGCCGCTTGCTGCGTATAGAGCCGACCTTGAAGTTATTCCGGAGGTTGTTTATTCTTAGCTCCAATATCTTTGGTCGGGTTGGACTTCGGTCAAATTCCAGTTTTTTGTGTATCTTGAATGATGTCCCATGCAAGGTTGAGGCCTGACCTAAGACAAGAAAGCTGTTTTGATTGAGTCTCGGACAGGTTGGCCGATAATGCCCATGAGCGAGGTCGGAATAAATGTGTCTATACTTCCCCATGGTAGCTTCATTACGGGTGACTCTGCTCGTCTAGCGGCTATCCGGGCTGCTCTCGGCGTTGTGATGGAGGGAGAGAAACGGGTGAGCCAGGATAGCTTGTTCGACTAGAAAGAGTTAGGCTGCAATCCCAAGAACTTGCGTCTGGCCAGAGTGCCGTTAAAGACTATGTTGGGCATGATCAAGTTTGAAGACTTGGTTTAAGGGAGGCAATGTTGGGTCCTAAACCAAGTCCAATTAGATAAATGATTTATTTATGTATTAGTTTTTAACCTAGCCCAAATCTGATTAGATAGAGGATTTATTTATGTACTATAAATATGTGTGTTATTGAGGATTTCTAATAAGAGAGAGATAATAATTTTAAGCCCCAAAAATATTGTGTGTCGTGTGCCGTTCACAGTTCTTTCCCGCTCCTGGTTTTTGGTCTCTTCATCACCTGAATCCCTCTGAATTAAGTGAGGGTCCTGTTTCTAAAGTTCTGTTACTGAAAATCTTCTTCTTCCATTCGTGTGGTTGGTTTCCTTCATTATAATACTAATTATTAATATATTAGTATTATTATCTAAGTTTACACCGAACGGCGGCGGTGTGGCACTTAGCTAGGTCTTCCCTCCTACACAAAAGTGTAGTGTCCCAAGGACCGATTGTTAAGCCTAAAAGCTATTCTTTATAAAGTATAGCTCTTTTTATTTTATTGCCAGTGTGGGATTCCCCACTTCCTACTTTACATAACTTCCTCATTCAATTATTATTAAAACAAGTTTCCAACAATCCCCCACATTGAATGAGATATCATGTAAGTTGATGACATATTGATAGTATAATACAGAGATACAACTAAGAGTAGGTGTAGTGGAAGAGGTGACTTTTGGCTTTGAACACTTCTTTATGATGTACTATCGGGATGACTTACTAATCAGTGACTTGGTATGTCTTGAACTGACTGGTGCTTGATGTCATCCAAGACAATAGCAATCACACAGCTGCTTTCAAACAGAGTTCGATTCTTCGGTTTTGTTCATTTTGGCCCTAAACGATACTTGGTTATGTGAATGTTTGTTAGAGAATCTTAGCCTCTAAATTCTTATAAGATCGGCCAGTCTTACATTCACATAGGTGATTGCCTATAAGGAGTTGTTCTGTCAGAACTCCGTTTGACGAGTCAAGTCATAGGAATCATTAAAAGCAAGGCTTATCCTAAACCGTGACAGATAACACTAGTGGTTTTCATCATAGGAATAGGTAGAATTTTTGTAAATTATTTTAGTGTTAATTTTGAGATTAATTTAGTTGGGTTGTCCCTTTGAACCTAGACCATGGGATCTCCAATCAGCTAGGTGGGGTTTTCCGCTAAATCATTCTATATTTCATAGGCTCGAGGCACATTCCCTTTGATGAGATGCATACTTGTTCTCTCGATAAACCTTTAGTTAATGGATCCGCTAAGTTGTCTTTTGATCGAATATAATCGATGTTGATCACTTCGTTTGAGAGAAGTTGCTTAACGGTATTGTGACGCATGCGTATGTGTCGTGATTTACCGTTATACATATTGTTTTATGCCCTTCCAATTGCGGCTTGACTGTCACAATGGATGCATATAGCTGGTACTGGTTATGGCCAAGCTAGAATATTTTCTAAAGTTGTGTAGCCATTCGGCTTCCTCCGTTGTTTTATCTAGAGCGATAAATTCCGATTCCATTGTAGACCTTGCAATGCAAGTCTGTTTGGAAGATTTCCATGCGATAGCGCCACCACCAAGAGTAAATACAAATTCACTTGTGGATTTTGAGTCATTAGTATCGGATATCCAGTTGGCGTCACTGTAACCTTCAATTACTGTTGGATATTTTGAATAGTGCAACCTATAGTCCTGTGTGTATCGTAGATACTGCATAATTCTTACAATTACCTTCCAGTGATCAGGTCCTATATTACTTGTGAATCTGCTCGATCTATTAACAGTTTGAGCTATGTCTGGGCGCGTGCAATTTGTGAGATACATAAGACTTCTAATTACACGGGAGTATTCATTTTTAGATACACTTTCGTGTAAGTTTTTCCTGAGATGAAAACTTGGATCTATCGGGGTTTTAGCAATACTTTGATCATCCTTGTTAGATTTCTCCAACAGTTTCTCAACATAATGAGATTGTGATAATATAATCCCCTCGGATGCTCTAGATATTTTAATACCCAGGATGACATCGGCGAGCCCAAGATCTTTCATTTCAAATCAGTTGGCCAACATTTTCTTGGTTTCTTTGATCATGTTGTTATTATGCCAATGATTAACATGTTGTCGACATAGAGGCATATAATAACATAACCTTGGTGCGTATTTTTGGCGTATACGCATTTGTCACATTTGTTGGGTTTGAAACAATTGGCAAGTATCACATCATCAAAACGTTTATGCCATTGTTTTGGCGCTTGCTTTAATCCATACAGCGATTTGACCAACCGACATATTTTTTATTCGTTGCCTGGAGTAGTGAATCCTTCGGGTTGATTCATATAAATTTCTTCTTCGAGTTCCCCATTTAGGAAAGCTGTTTTGACATCCATTTGATGTATTTCATGACCGTGCAAATCTACAAAGGCAATGATTTGTCGAATTGAGGTGATTCGAGTGACAGGGGCATAAATGTCAAAATAGTCGACACCCTCTTTTTGATTGAAGCCCTTTGCGACTAGCCGTGCTTTATACTTGTCGATTGACCCGTCGGGTTTTAGCTTCCATTTGAGAACCCATTTGCATCCTAAAGGTTTGCATCCCTTGGGAAGGTCAACAAGCTCCCAAGTGTGGTTTTGCATGATGGTTGCAATTTCACTATTAATGGCCTCTTTCCATTGGGGAGCTTCTAGAGTGGACATTGCTTCTTTGAACGTTCCTGGTTCATTATCCACTATGAACGAGGTTACAAAGTCTGGTCCAAATGTTTTCGTAGTTCGGGCCCTTTTACTCTTTATAGGTTCACCATATTGATCATTATGATCAGTTGGTTGGTCAATGTCCATAGGGACAGTGTCTATGGAGACTTCATTGCCATCATTACTTGTGCTCCAAGAAAATGACAGCTTTCCATTATGATCGGTTTTTAATGGAAAGATATGTTCGAAAAATGTAGCATTTCTCGATTCCATTATTGAGTTGACTTCAATATCTGAATTTTCAGATTTGTGGATTAAAAACCTATACGCACTGCTATTAGCTGCATAGCATATGAAGATACAATCAACGGTTTTTGGACCGATTTTTACCTTTTTAGGTGGTGGTATTTTGACCTTTGCCAGGCACCCCCACACTTTGATGAATTTGTAGGAAGGTTTGCGACCATTCCATAATTCATAGGGTGTTTTGTCCAATTTTTTGTGTGGTAGCTTGTTTAACAAGTAATTATTTGATAATTGTGGCGGCGACCACCGGATCCCAAGACGAAATCCCAAGGTCGTGCCGTCGGGAAGCACATAACAACAAGCAAGTAGCAAATAATGGGTAGGGCCATAACGGCGATACGCCAACAACTTAAAACATATGCGGAAGCGAAATAAATGAAACAGTGGCGCCCGAGCTAACAAGCTCAAACTAAAAACAACCAAAGAGATAATTAATCTCTCGGTCCAAAAATTCGACTCGTGTCTTGCAACATTGG
Organism: Codonopsis lanceolata; assembly: GCA_013146195.2. Lineage (NCBI taxonomy): Eukaryota > Viridiplantae > Streptophyta > Magnoliopsida > Asterales > Campanulaceae > Codonopsis > Codonopsis lanceolata. The sequence goes on along the minus strand of CM028382.1, from coordinate 105,773,473 downwards.
GCACGTAGGACTAAACTCCCTGTCATGCAATTCAAATATATAGCATAATACAAACCAAGTCATCGGCGAAGCTACGGCGGAACAACATTACACTAAGTCTAAGACTCTAGTCTAACAACTCAACGGCTAAAACATGCCGGAGAACAAACATAATACTTCTTGTCATGAAAGCATAATAAAACATGATCACCAAGTTTACCAAGCGCGACTAACACAAGTCGGCTACCAACAATACAAGTACCAACATCAAGAGAGCGTATGGAAATATAACCACCAATATATATCAAGCACTACTACTTGTCGGCTACCAAAAGAATAGGCTAAACAACAATTACAAATATTTACAAATCATAATTTGGTTGGCTACCCATCATGAAGTTTACATAACTTCATCTTTCCCAACGTCCTCACCAAAAAGGAAATAAACTATCTAAGTAGCAACCTTGCCAAAAATAATACTTCGTCAACGTAATCTTCTTGATTTACTTGGATCCGCACGCACGGCTCGGATCTAGGGAAAAACAATCAACAAATAAAAGTAAGTCACAAAGACTTAGTAAGTTACTAACCATAACTTCCTATCATGGCATAATGCTCAATAATAATTTACATCATGCTATCTTTACATAATAACCTTTTATAAAAGAATCATGTTATGGCATCCATGCTCAACATTAATAAAAACATGTTATCATTGTAGTATAACATCTCACTAAAATCCATGTCAAGGCATTTTATGCTTAACGATCATAATTCATGTTATTGGTATAACATGGCATTCCAATAATTTACATGCCAAGGCATATAAGCTTAACAATAATAATTCATGTTATTAGTATAACATAGCATTCCCATAAAATTTATGTCAAGCATATAAGCTTAACAATAATAACTCATGCTTTTGGCATAATACAACATTCAAATAATGTTCATGTTTAAGTATTTATGCTTAACAACCTTAAACAACATGTTATCTATAAAGTATAACATTTATGAAACCAATACCACCATCATATCATATCCAAATCACAAAGCACATAGTTCACATAAGTACTTGTGAGACAATTCATATAAAGGGATATGATACCATTACCAATTCTTATGCGGCGTGTCGCTCAAAAACTGCCAAGCTGCGTCTGCAAAACCTTTATGTGCCCTCGATATCCCTCTCGTAGATATCGGCGTCCACCCGAGATCTCCGCCGAGTTCCATAGTTATCAAAGTCATGTGTATTACTACAAGCGAGATAAAATACTTCCCCATCGTGGCCATCGATGGAGGGTGTGCAAACCCGACACGGCGATCCATCGCGATCACGAATCTCACAATTCGTGAAGACGATGTATCGTCCCACCAAAGACTCAACAGATCGACTCCAGCTGGACTCAAAACCCAAGCACAAGTAATATATACTCATATGCTCAAAACAAGTAGGTCAACACTCTACCATCAAACTAGTCATGCTTTTCATTCACAACTAGCATAAATATCACCATAGAGAATCATATAAGCTCTCATAATCAAGTGTTCTTCATACACTTCAAAACTTCTTGGAGGCTTGACCTCCATGATTTCTACCAAAATTCGTAGGACTTAAGATTATAGTTCTAGGATTCATACTAACACCAAAGGTTGACTCAGTTGAGTCCAATCTAGATTTTCGAAAATAAAGGTATAGAAGCATGGGCTTCACATCCCCCTATGTTCATAACTATCGCCAATAATCATGTCCCCAAGTTCAATGAACTCATATAAACCCAACAAAACATTTAACAATGTAACATAGAACAATTTGCCATTATGTGCATAAATTCATTCAAGTCCTCTTACCAATCATATTTTCCAAATCATGATTAAATCATACAACATGGTTTAATATACTCTACTAAACATGTAAAACATAGTAATCAAGCTCACAACCATAATTTGCAAGCCAAAACATAATTAGGGCAAATTCCTTTCCAAGTATCTCTACCAAATCAAACTTAATATCCATGGGTAATTCACATAGCAAAGTCCAATAGACTATTTAACACATGAATTTCACATACATCAAGGTCTCACATAGGTTCAACCAAGTTCTATCAAAAATTGAAGACCTAGGGTTCATGGCATCTCTGAAACCCCAGCAATTGCTTCCATTGACCTCACATAGCATTATGATTGTTTCCACTAGGGTCAATGGAGCCAAAAAAAGGAAGAGAGGTAGAAACTTAATTTCAGCCCTCTAAGCTGTCAAACCGAACTCCAAGAGATGAGGTTGTTCTCCTCAACCTTCTCTTCAATCTCACGGGTAGAATTGGGGAAAGAAGATCTCGATCAATGGTCTCCAAGGATGAGCCCTTAAAGAGCCCTAGAATCGTCTCTCTCAAGCTCTCTCTCAGGTCTCCTTGAGTGCTCGTAGAAAACGCAAGTAGAAGTCATATCTGTTTGGCCGACTAGTTAGAGTGTGCGTTGGTTTTTGTTTAAGTGGGGGGGGGGGATTAACTCTCCTAATTAATCCACTAATCAACCCCTAAAACCTCTAATAGATGTTTAGGACAAGTTTAGGCTAATAAGATAGGTTTAGGTTTAATTTAAATTGGGTTTAGTTGGGTAAAAAAATCAGGCAGTGCGCAAACAAATTGAAAAATCCCGTAACAGGGCTGCTGGACCCTTGCGGTCGCTTGCTACACAAGGGATGCGAGCGCATCCTTCCAGGCTACACCATTCACACCTTCGTTGATTCCATGCTCGGTCCGGACTCTCCCGCACGTTCTCGAGTCCTTCCAAGCCAAAAAGGGTCTACAATTCAACCTTAATGTCCTCCAATTCATAACCAAGGTAATCAAGCCTCAAACCTCAACAAAACATGGCCAGAACTTCGAGGCAAAACTCTCACGACGACAACGAAAAAGTCAAACGGAGAAGGGTTAACGCTAGAATCAAACTAGCAACCAAACCGACAATGCAACTAGCATCTAACCAACATCTAAGGCATATAAATGATGTTATGAATGCCTTCTAACAATTATCCAAGTGTTAACAACATAATTCATAAACCCGAGTTCCGAAGTATCTCGTGAAAGAAAAATGCATACGTGCATCTCAAACGACGTCAACGAACATGCTATTGACTCTAAACATATGAGTGAGCTAAATCAACATGTTTATGATGATTATAAATATATGAGTTCATGCATAACACAAGCAAACCATAATTCAGGGTTTTACAAGCACCGCCTCCCCCTACATTTCGTCGGGTAGACCAGATTGAATCAATAATGTATTCATCATTTCTGTAAGGGTGCAACTCTTCCTCTCAGCAATCCCATTGGATTGTGGAGTGTAAGGTGGAGTGACTTGGTGAAGAATGTCATGTTCTGCACAGAAGTCTTTAAAGGGAAAGACATATTCGCCTCCTCGATCAGACTTAAATTTTTTTATCTTTTTCTCAAGTTGATTCTCGACTTCATTTTTATATAGCTTGAAAGCTTCAAAGGCTTCATCTTTACTATTTAATAGGTAGAGATGACAAAAGCGAGTACTATCATTGATGAAGGTGATGAAGTATTTTTTCCCGCCATAGGACTCTATGGATTTTAAATCGCATAAGCCACTATGAACTAGATCCAATGGTCTAGTGTCACGGTCTACTGATTTAAACGATGTTTTTGTTTGTTTGGCTTCAACGTAGATTTGACATTTTCCTTTTTTATTAATTATTAATGCGTATTGTAGGAATTAGATCCATTTGCATTAGTTTTTTGCATAGAGTCATGGTTAACGTGATCAAGTCTATAGTGCCAAATATCAAAATGCTCAAACAAGTAAGAAGAAGATACCTTAGCTTTATTATCAACTGTGGTCGAGGTGTTTACCACCATTATATTACATTTGAAAAGGCCCTCATCGAGGTAACCTTTTCCCATAAAGACTCCATTTTTATTAAGAATAAACTTGTTCGACTCAAACACTAACTTAAATCCATGTTTAATCAACAATGAACCAGAAATTAAATTCTTCCTAATTTCTGGTACATGAAGGACATTGGTCAACACCAATTCCCTCCCACTTGCCATCTTCAGCGTCACTTGCCCTTTGCCTTCCACTCCAGAGGTGGATGAGTTGCCCATGAACAACTTATCCCCTGACGTTACTTTGGTATAAGAAGAGAACACCTTCGCGTCGTCGCATATATGACATGTGGCACCGGTGTCCACGAACTATTCGCGGCTCGTACCGACCATGTTCGTCTCGGAGACCACGCAGATCATGCTGATGTCGTCGTTGACAAGGTTGGCTTCACGCCGGACCCGCTTCTTTCCACAACACTCAGCTGCTTTGTGGCCTTTCTTGTCGCAGTTGAGGCATTTGCCTTTGAACTTGTACTGCTTGTGTTTCTTGGACGTCCCTTCACTGGAGCTTTTACGCTTCCCATTCTTGGAGTCTTGTTCAACCACGTTGGCCCCTTCAATGGTACGAGTGTTCTTCTTGTCAGCAATCTGATGGTCCTGCTCAATCCGCAACCACATGATCAAGTATTCAAGAGACATATCCTTGCGCTTGTGCTTGAGATAATTTTTGAAGTCCTTCCATCCGGGAGGTAGCTTCTCAATCACAGTAGCAACCTGAAACGGCTCAGAAATTATCATTCATTCAGCCTCAATCTCATGGATGAGTAACTAGAGTTGCTGGACCTGTAAGACAATTGGTTTGGCATCAACCATAAAAAAATCTAGGAACCTGCCTACTACAAATTTTTTATGGCCAGCATCCTCAGTTTTATATTTTTTCTCAAGTGATTCTCATAAGTCTTTTGCAGTTTTAAACTGACTATAAACATCATAAAGGGAATCATGAAGACCATTGAGAATGTAATTTCTGCACAAAAAATCTGAGTGCTTCCAGGAGTCTATTGTTGCCACTGTTGTCTTGTCTGTCTCAGCAGGATCTAGAGCAGGGGCTGTCTCTTTTAAGAATTTGGATAGGTTCAGTGTGGTCAGATAAAACAGCATCTTTTGCTGCCAACGTTTGAACTCGGTGCCATTGAACTTGTCAAGGCGTTCTCCATGATGAGCATGGACCGGGCGGTAGGCAGAGTTGCTATCGCAGTCGTTCGATCACGCCAGCCAGCCTCGTGTTCTTTTCCGAAGTAGACATCTTTGCTGATAAGTTAAAGATCAAATCTTTTATATGTTGTACAATTACAATAAACAGTATCTACTGTTGTGTTTATAAAACAATATGTTACAAAAATGTTTTGTGTAAAAACATAACAACACTATTGTTTTCTGTAACTTGAAATTTACAGAATTGAATACTTCTGTGAAAGGAGTATTCCTTGTTTTGTTTATGTTTGCACAGAACAAAACCTGCAGATGTTGTTTAAAGGGTTCTGCTTGAATCGGAACACTATTAAACAAGACAGAAAAAAGGGAAGAAGACAGGACATTAATGGATCTGCCAGGAACTCTATGCCAGAAAACTTTTTGTCTTAAGATTGTTATAAGATTGTTATTGCTTTGGATAAGGTCCCTGCAGAAATAGGAATTAGTGGGTTGTGTGTTCTAAGTTCCACGAGATCAGTGATCTCTGTCCTTAAGACAAAAACAGGCGCCGCAATAGTTTGGACGGATTTGAAGCCTGTTAGTCTCCCAGGGTTATGGAGCTTACTTGATTGAAGAGTCAGACTTCCTTGATCAATCAACTGCGAACCAAACTGATGTTGTTTCTCTGTTTAGGGCAAAAGGAGTAGTACAGAAAATGGGAGGAAATTTTTCTAACCTGAAAAACAAATTTCCTACAGTATTTATCTAAGACAGTTGGGAGTTGATGCGGTTGGGGCTTGTCTGAAACAGACACAGCCGTTTTGGACACAACTGCTGGGAGTTGGGAGTTGGGAGTAGTTGGGTTTTGTCCGAAACAGACACACTGTTACGGACACAACTGTCGTTAACCGTCGCTGTAACCGCTTGTCTGAAAGGGACACAACAGTTGGCTGTTGTTGTAATCGTCAGTGAACTGGCTTATTCAAAAGGGTCACACAAACTACTTGGATTGTGTAATGAACTGGCAGCAAAAAGAAAGGTTCCAAGCCAGCCAGCCAGGCAACCGACCAACCAGCCGGGTCGAGCAGGTGACGGCGCGTGCATGGCACTTAGCCAGGTCTTCCCTCCTACACAAAAGTGTAATGGCCCAAGGGCCGATTGTTAAGCATAAAAGCTCTTCTTTATAAAGTAAAACTCTTTTTATTTTATTGCCAGTGTGGGATTCCCCACTTCCTACTTTACACAACTTCCTCATTCAATTATTATTAAAACAAGTTTCCAACATTTAATTCGTTCCACACTAGGTGTAATGGTCTCGACGAATTTCACCTCCAGGATACAAAACCTAGGCACTCAATTCGAAGGTTACACTCTTTCGAATATTAATGGAACAATAAATCAAAACTATGATTGTATATAAGAAACAGATTTTGTAGAAGAAAGACTCAAGAAGGATTCTTTTTTCTGTACTGCACTTTGGACGAGGAGCACATTATTTATAGGCCCTAAGTTGTTGCTTCAAGAAACACAACCAAACCCAAAAGAGGTGTCTTTGTCGAAAAGGCACAATTCAGGCTAGGCAACTAGGTGACTGCTACAAGCAATCCCCACCCATTGAAACATGATGACTGTTCAAAACAATCGCCACCCCTTCTTATTTGAAATGTTTCAGTATATAATTATTTAACCATCAATAATTAATTATTACATTTCTTTCTTTCTTACATATGTATTAAATATAATTTAATATATACACAAGTCTCATAACTTTTAAGTTATACTTCCATGTTGGATAAGGGAGGCACAACGAAGAAATGAGAATAAAGACAATAAGACTTTATTCATTAAAAAAAAAAAAAAAAGGTTGATACACAAACTCAATGAGGGAGAAGAGTATTTATTACATGTCAATACAAAAACATTGACGGGTGTCAAACCGTCAAAAATAATTTCATATTTTCCCAAATAACGAGTATAGGGTATTAGGGATCGTATCCACAAGGAACGTCGAATTTACTTCTCTTAAAAAATTTAACAAAGCAATTAAAATAAATGATGAGATTTTTAATCTAAACTAATTACTAATTAACGAATTAACTAAAAGCTGAATTTAAATGAGTAAATGTAAACAAAACAGAAAATGATGTTTGATTCTAATAACAAAAAAGTATAAGTCAATGAACTAAACGTAATCTCATAAGTTTACTACTGATCATAGATGCAAAGATGACTTAATTGGCTACAAATAAACCGGTTATAGTTGTCGACAACCGCCAGACACCCAATCTCTCTTTACTGCCTCGATAGTCAAGAGAAGCTCATTAACTATTTCCCTAATCAAAAGATAACCCCCGAGATGCTCGTATGATTTAATGTTTTGAAAGCATTAAGAGAGAGAGATCTGATTCTAAACAGTGCATATTGAAGCAATATCATTTAATTTAGATTACACATTCCCGCAACACGAACCGAATATGCTTGTGATGCATAAACGGTGTGTCACTTGCTACTTTGTTAGAACCCGATGACAATTACAGATCAACGGTTATAACTAGCAATGAAATATTATGTTAATTAAGGTTCTGGCCACAAACATTAACTAAGCATAATAATCTTACGTTACAATTCCTTTTGCAACAAACAAACAGATAATGAATAAATACTTAAACCCAATTGAGAATTAAAACAGTTAGACCTCACAGCAAAAACTAGTAAAGAATTAATTGTTCATTAACTGGAAGAAATAAAACTAATCACTAAACATAATTAAATATTACTTACAAAATGAATTTAAAACGAAAATAAACCCAGCAGTGTGATGGAAGAAACGAGCAAGCTGCTACCAAAATCTTCGAGTGTATATGTGTGTGTATGATTATGTGTATCAACCATGTTGTCTGTGATTCATCCCCCCGACTTCTAAAACCGACATCTCCTTATATAGTTGAGCCCTTCCTTGCTCTCCAAGTCTTTCCTCCTTAATAGAGGCCATGATCTCCACTCCTAACCCCCACTCCTAGGTAGTTGTTGACAAAGTCCACAACATCTAATCTATCTCTTATCCTATTTTTTTTAATAATTACAAAAGAGAGAGAAAAAAAAATAACAACAATTTAGAGAAAAATAATAATTCTCTAATTACTGAAATGGATAATGTCTGAAATTCCCTTTAAAAACGTGACATTGCTTCCAACTTCAGCTCCAGCTCACCTCAGATATATAACGAATGCCCATTCGGTACCATGATATCCGAATTTCTTCTTTAAACTTGATTTTCTTTTCATTTTTTCACCATCAATCTCTCATACGTAATCACCAAACATACAAAATACCCATAAAAGTGCAACATTTACAACAAGTTAAGTCGCCAAAAAAGCGATATTAAATATCACACTTATTTGAGTTCATCAAACATATAACAATTGTCATTCCCGTAAGATTATCCACCGAGACCTGAAGCCTGAGAATTTGTTGGTCGATCATCGCAATAACATAGTAAAACTGGCAGACTTTGGATTGTCCCGGGAAGTTGATGTTTCTCTCCAGAAATAGATGTTCACTCAATATATTTCGTCAACAGTTTATGCTGTTTTTGGACGACTTATAACTGCATATTAGAGTTTTACTTTTGTTTGTAATAATCCTTGATCCCAAAATAGTCAAGTGAAACTTTTCATGGGAACTTTAAAGAGTATGTGAACGAGATTTAGGCTTTTCTGTTTTTGTGTTTTCTTTAATTTTGGCACCACTGTAAGTCTGTAATGTTCAGGAAAGTTGGTTTTGTTTTCATATAGTTAAATTGCAGGGTGCTCCAGTACGTTATGTCGATTTTCTCATACTGACATTTGCTTGTACATGTAGCGACTATTCGCTATATGGCACCTGAGATCTTGTTTGAATGAGGAAAATACACATTTCCTATGGATATTTGGTCAGTGGGCTGCATTTTTGGTAGGATGTTAAGAATCGAGATGGCCGAGTCTTGCCGGGCTCTTTTCCAGGTTACAGTCAGAAAGATCAACTGAAAGAAATTTGATACAAAAGCTTATCTTCATCCACATGTGAGCATACCCTTTCTTTCACTTTGTAATCCTATTTATACATTCCCCACCCCCACCAGTGTTATGGGTACACCAGAAGAAAAAAGCTGGCCTGGAGTGACTACTTTGTGACTTGACAATCACGACCTACGGTAATACTAAAGCTTTATTTATTTATTTGATAGTATCTTCTTGGGATTTGTCTTAGAACGTAGTAAAGAACCAACCTTTGACTTGATATCTGTCCAGTGTACAGGACTTGGCAAAAGCCAAAAAGAGTCCCAGGTCTTGAACTAAGCGGGATGAACATTTTAGCTTTTAGACAGGATGAGCACAACTCACAAGAAGCCTGCGGTTATGCATTGCATATAATAACAGGTTAGATAGAATTCAAAGCTCCTTTTTTTCTTTTCACAGTCATTCACCAATGGACTGACCATATATGTCAAACTAGCTTCATTTTAATTTTAAGAGGACAAATAGAAAAGATAGATAGAATCTAATAGCTTCGGTAAAGACATTGATGATGGTTGGTTTTGTTTGTTCTTATGTTTATAAAAATAAAATGCTTCAAATGGATCCCAGTAAGAGAATCACAGCTGAAGATGCTCTCAAGCATGAATACTGAAGACTGTTAGATATGATGAACATTTTCTTGGTGATCAATATAAACAGGTGGTTAGGTATAGGTTCAAGCTGTTCCGTCATATCAATGGTAAGGATGGAAAACTATATGGTTCTAGTCATCCGTCTTTGAATTTGTGTACAATTACAATTCTGATAAAACAGCACCGACTCTAGCCTTTGAGGGATTAGACTGATACAAATCATTGGCTTTAATCTTTTTGTCAGTCAAACATGGGTGCCGGAGAGAATAGACAGAGCTGGGGGATATTCTGTATTGTCTGTCTGGTAGCAAGGTTCTACCCTTGCACAGACTAAAATGTCCATATCATTAGAAGAAACCACAAGATTTAAACTGAACATAAATTCCAACTCTAAAAGTTTTCGGTCCAACAACCAAAGAGAATAACTGTCAGAATCAAAATCACACTTCATGTTAGATGCAGAACAAGGAAGAATTTTCAAAACACCCACCCCAAAAAGCCAAGAAGCGGCTGGATACAGTTTATCAAACACCGTTTCATCGTCCCTCAGCCATTCCAATTTCAGATGACCAGGCACAAACACAATGTGCCAGATCAATTAAGGCCATAAATAATATTGAAAGAGAAAAAATTGAGCTAGTGAGAAAATTAAACAAGGTCCAAGGAAAAACGGGCTAGCAAGAAAGGGACAATTCAAACACAATCAAATGATTCTAAAGATAAAATTCATAACACATAAGTTCTAAATATCAGATATTGGAGTCTTCAACAAAAGAAGACTTACAAGTCTTGCAAAACTTCTTTTACCAAACATTCTGTAAAACAAAACCACCTAATCTAGATCTTAGAAAGAACAAACAGGGATCCAAATATCTCAAAGTTGAAGTCCTACACAATAGCATTGGCAGCACTGGCAATTCTTGGCCACAGATCAGCACACTCTTTCCCGATTGGGCCAGTAATGGCAGATCCTGCAAAAACCAGAATATATTTATTATCACTACGAAAGTCTGTACAGAATCACAACATAAGTTGATGTCACTCCTTAAAATTCAGCCCAAAGAATCTTGGTAATACAAGTTGCTGGAAGATATTAAAACCAAACATGCTGCATTTCAACAGAAAATCAGAACCAGTAAACATGAAGAAGATTACCTTTCATTTCTCCCTTGGGATTCACAATGACACCAGCATTATCTAGTGAATGAAAAATGATTACAGAAACAAGTTAATGATCTCATTACTCAAACCAAATACCAAATAAATCAAACAGGAAAAAAAAAACTAAACACAGTTAAATACTCAAATGTTGTACAATGAACAAGGGAGTAAATGTCTAAATGATAAGATGACACGTAATTCATAAAAGATATTTCTTAGGTTCCACCCAAAGAGTCAATGTTTGAAAAGCCTAATAATTAAAGGAAAAATGGAGTAAGTACAAATATTAATATCAAAAATGGAGGAAGTACAAATATCTTGGAGACTGTAGACACAATTTTTGACAGTGACCTTACCATCCAACAATTGTGAAGTGGACTTAGACTAGGATGGATAGAGCATAAGATTTAGAAGAAAATAATCACCAACAAACATATTGCCAAGCAAAAGAATACATGTACCAGCAGACAGGTAACACAACGCCGAAAAAGGACATCATGCTGTTAAAAACTGGTTTAAAAAATTCAATCTATGCTCCCTGATAGAAACGACCAACAATCAAGAAAAATGGCCATTGACAAATTTCAATGAAGCAACAAACAAACAAACAATGCACAAACATAGCTTCAACCAAAAAAATATCCAAAATCCATACAACCTTCACACAGCCCCTAATAAAAAGGGGCATAGTCAAAATTACAAATTATTGCTATAACTTTACACCTTAAAACTTGGATTGGTATGGGAGCTCTCGTATGAAAAACATGCAACTTTAGTTCAGTTCCAAAGATATGCATACATACATATATATATGGAAGTGGAAGTTGAACATTATTTTGTTAAACGTATAACCTCCACACAAACAATTGCCATTAACTGTAAAATAAAGAAACTACGTGAAGACCAAAAGTGAACGAATAATATCATCAACGCCTAAAACAACATTTATACAGACTACATTGTCATTTGCTCAATCAATTGGAGCGTATTCTGCATTGCTAGTCAGCATATACTCATTGCTAGCCAGCATATACTCATTGCTAGCCAGCATATACATTATATAGTGGTCCGTAGATCACAATTATTACCTTAATAAATAACGAGTAAGTGAATTGATATCATATAATCATAAGACAAAATAGTTAAAATTGGCCGAATGAAAGTGAAGACCAAAAGTGACTATGTAAAGATTACCTTCAAAGTACATGAAGACACCGTCCTTTCGGCGCCATGGCTTACGCTGACGAACAACTACAGCAGGCATGACCTTCTTCCTGAGATCGGGCTTACCCTTCTTCACTGTAGCCATAACCATATCGCCGACGCAAGCAGAAGGCAGACGGTTAAGTCTACCCTTAATTCCCTTAACGGAAATGATGTAGAGATTCTTGGCGCCAGTGTTGTCGGCACAGTTGATCGTCGCCGCCACCGGCAGACCTAGCGACATCCGAAATTTGTTACCCGCGGAACCTCCGCGACCTGAAAAATCAAAATCAAAACAATAAAAAAAAATATTCGAAACAATGAAACAACTAAGAGTGATCAAAGGAAAAGATGGAGAAAGAATGATCGAGTTAGACCTCGCTTCGACATGGCGGAACAGCTCTCAGCTCTCTCCTCTCACTCCCTCTCTCTCTCTAGCAAGAGGCGCTATGTAGAAGGCTGTAGGGTTATATGGAGTTTGTAAGAATGTTTCTGCTAGGGTTTTCGTTGACGTAGGGTTATTTGGGTGGGCTTTCTTAATGAAACTGGGCTGTTGTCATTTACATGGGCTGAATTGGACAACCCTAGTCAAATAACCAAACAAACTAGGTTTTGAGTCTGTGCCTATAGCACGGAGTTACCACGTTAGTATAGACGGTGTTAGTATTCGAATAAAATAATACGTGTTTAAATTTTGTAAAAGTTGAATCAATGTACATTGTAAAAAAACACATTTTATTGACTTTAAAATCTGTAACTCATCATGTATCAAAAAAAGTCTCAATTTTTTCTGGTTATGGAGACATCAGGTACCCCATCCCAAAGTCTTTCTGAATATATATTCAACAAAGAAAACTCAAACTTATAAAATAATCAATTTAAAATTAACACATCTCGGTAATCAATTAAAACAATATGATCATCCAACAATGAAATAAAAACTTAAAAATTACTTTTGTAAGCAAAATCAATCATCAAATATTGTTATATAAGAAAAAAAAGTTAACATGTAGAAACAATAGTTTTTTTCAATAACTATATACACATTCCCTCCAATCCATCTTTTAAAAAAATTCATACTTTTATTTTTTATTTGTCTTAAAGTAATATTTTAATTTCAAAAAATCAAGCTACATCCATTCAAAAATTGTCATACTTTTCTTTTTTATTTGTTTTAAAATAATTAACTTTTACCAACTATCGAGCATAATTAACTTTTACCGGAAATTAATAAAATGTAAAATGATTTTTTACCCAAAATTAACTTTTAACCAATTAATTTAAATAACATTAACTTTTACTGACAATTAACAAAATGTAAAAATGTCTTTTTACCCGTAAATAACTTTTAATTTAGAGAATTAAAAGTGAGGTATGTTTTATGGTTGGAGCATAGAATTAACTGTTCTCACACGCTTACTGGATACAAGATTTAATCTTGATTGGTAGTTATTTTTGGTAAAAATAAATCATGACCAGTAGTTAGCTTTTTAGATTTCAAGCATGTGACTTTCTTAAAACTAGTTATTTAGCTCGTGCTATGCACGGGTCTAATGTGAGATATATATATATTTTTGTAATAATAATATAACTTTTAGATATTATAATTAGATTGTTAATCTCTTCTATTGTTTTTTTTATATTGTTACTAATATTGATTTTTTACCTAAATACTTTTAAAATTAATATAAGTTTCTAGCTAACATTGAGATACATATTTTGTATTAATAATAATAGTAATTTTTATCTAAAGACTTTTAAAATTAACATTTAACTTGATAATAATATTAGAAGTCATTTGTTAAAACTTTAAAATCATAATTCATTTTTAAACAATGTGAGATACATATTTTATATTTTTATTGGTAATGAAAGTTTAAGAGGCTTGTTTGGTGCAATTCAGGATAATGATAATATATATTTGTAATAATAATACTATTAGTCATAAATTATTAAATCCTCACTTGTATATTTTTTTTATTTTTAATATTGCAAATTTTTTTAAATTTTTTTATTAAGTCGCTAATAATACCATTTTGTATTAATATTAATAGTAATTTTATAATGACTTTATAAAATAACTTCTTGATAATAATAGAGAAGCTTTTGTTAAAAACTTCATCATTTCAAATTAATCTGTCGACCTTAAATTTATTTATTTTTATTGGTGAAAGTTTAAGTCTTTTATCTAAAGACTTTAAAACCAACACCACATTCTAACCATGTGGTATACATATTTTCTATTAGTAATAATAGTAGTGGATAAAAGACTTTTAAACAATATTCATTTCTAAACAATGTGGATACATATTTTCTATTGGTAATAACAAAAATGTCTTTATCTAATGATTTTTATAACCAATACTCATTTCTAAATAATATGAGATACATTTCTTTGTAACCAATGTGAGATACATCATCTAAAAACTTTTAAACCAATATCACTTTATAACCAATGTGAAATATTTCTCTTCTATTGCTAATAATTGTAGACTTTTAAAATCAACATCACTCTCTAACCAATGTGTAATACATATCCTCATTTGGTAATAATAGAAGAAGTCTTTTATTTTAAAATTTATAACCAACATCTCTTCCTAAATAATGTGGGATACATCTCTTCTATTACATTGACGATAAAAGTAAAAGTCTTTTATCTAAAGACTTTTAAAACTAACATCATTTTTAGCAAATGTAAGATATCTCTTCTATTAGTAATAATAGTAAAAGTTTTTATCTAAAATTAAAATCAACATCACTTTCTAACCAATGTGAGATATACATATTCTATTGATAATAATGGTAGAAGTCTTCTATTTAAAGACTTTAAAACAAACATTACCCTCTACCAAATGTATGATACATCTATTCTATTGGTAATAATAGTATTTTTAAAACCAACATTAATTTATAGCCAATGTGTGATACATCTTTTCTATTGATAATAATAGTAGAATACTTTGTAACCAATGTGAAATACTTGCATCCATGTGGAAGCTTTAAAAACTTTGGTTTTCAAGTGACTTTGAAAATCAACATCACTTTCAACCAATGTATGATGCATTTCTTCTATTGATACTTAATAATAGAATTTTTAAAACCAACATCAATTTCTAACCAATGTGGGATACATCTCTTCTATTGTTGAAAAAATAGTGTTTTTAGTGAAAGAAATTGTGCAACTTGAGGCACGAAATTCTTTACGTGTCATTTGTTTGTTGACGAAGTAATTGCGCAAATTTGTTCTACTCGGTGAGAGCATCAAAATGATATATTTATTTGTCCAAATCGAGTTTTGGGTAATAAGATATCAAGACTTAAAAGTATAATACTTGTTAAAATAATTAGTGTTTTTAGTGAGAGAAATTATGCAACTTGAGGCACGAATTTCTTTACGTGTCATTTGTTTGTTGGCGAATGTAATTGCGCAAATGTATTCTACTCGGTGAGATCATCGAAATCATATATTTATTTGTCCAAATCGAGTTTTTGGATGAATAAGATATCAAGTTAAAGTATAATACTTATTAAAAATTAGTGTTTTTAGTGAAAGAAATTATGCAACTTGAGGCACAAATTTCTTCGTGTCATTTGTTTGTTGACAAAAGTAATTGTGCAAATGTGTTCTACTCGTCAAGAACATCGAAATGATATATTTATTTGTCCAAATCAAGTTTTGGATGAATAAATATCAAAGCTTAAAGTATGATGTTAAAAGTGAGTCATTAGAAGGAATATAACCTTGAAAAGTTTTATCCCACATTGGTTAGAAGTAATGTTAGTTGTAAATTTTTTTTTAAATATAAGTCTTCTACTATTGACAATAGAAGAAGTTATATACTAATACTAATACTCATTATCATTATGATTATTATTATGTATTATATTAGTTAATGGTTAGAAAACCAAAGTATATATATATATATAGCACTATACTATATATACTATATATAT